>OZ002742.1:145499738-146699738 GCA_963924295.1 Dioctria rufipes | reverse complement strand
TTTGCGCAAAGGAGACGCACAATCACTCTTCCATCACTATTTATTGATCTAATGTATATGACAGTTCCAAAGGCCTTCTCTGACGCATCTGAAAATGCGTGGATTTGAATTACTCGTGGAGTGTTTCCTGCAAACATATGTCTTGGAATACGAATTTCATTTAGTGCTGAGAGATTTGTTCGGAAATTCATTCATTTCGTGTATAGTTCTTCTGTGAGTGAAGCATCCCAATGAAGCTTGAGTTTCCATAGCTCTTGCAAGAAAATTTTTGCCCTGATAACAACTGGAGCCATAATTCCCAGAGGATCGAAAATTCGAGCAATTTCTGATGCCACTGTTCTTTTCGTTGATTTCAATCCTTCATTTACTGTAAGTTTTGTTTGAAATTGATCGGTTTTTGGTAACCATATTAAGCCCAATGTCTTTATACAAGAAGTTTTGTCATCTGAAAAATCTAGTTTTACTTCTTGATCTGCTGGTGGTATGCCATGCAATAGTTGAGAGTTGTTGGCACACCACTTGCGTAGTTTAAATCCAGCTTCCTTCAAAATTCCGGTTAACTGCGTTTGCATGTCTCGAGCCATGGCAAGACTATCTGCTCCTGTCATCACGTCATCTACATAGAAGTCCCGCAGGAGTACCTGGGCTCCAACAGGGTACTTAGTAAGCTCTCTCTGGGCTAAGCGCTGTAGACATTTGGTTGCTAGGTATGGCGCAGATGATGTTCCATATGTAACGGTGCGTAGTTGGTAGCACTTTAATTCCTGATGTGGATCACTTCGCCACCATATAAGATGATATTTTCTGTCCTCTTCCTGGAGAACAACTTGCCTGTACATTTTCTCTATATCTGCCGTGAATACAAAGCGAGGCAGACGGAAACGCAGCAGTATTGAGAACAGGTCATCTTGGATTGTCGGGCCCTTGTGGAGAATGTCGTTCAGTGATATGTTTGTGGAGGTCTTCGCTGAGGCGTCGAAAACGACCCTTAATTTTGTTGTGCTGCAGGTTTCAACACACAATGATGAGGAAGGAAGTAATAAGGCGTTGGTACAGATTTCACATTAACTTCTTCCATGTGACCCAAATCTATAAATTCGTTCATAAATGTTGTGTACTGAAGTCGCAGGTCACTGTTTTTATTGAGTTTTCGTTCTAAGGCGTAGAACCTTCGTAAGGCAATCTCTTTCGACTCGCCTAAAGTTTTCGGATCTTCTAAAAATGGAAGCCCAACAATGAATCGTCCTTCTGAATTTGTTTTTACTGTTTGATTGAAAAGCTCTTCACATTGCCTTTCTACCAATGTTGTAGTGGTGGCTTGAGATTCATCTACATCTTCAATTTGCCAAAATTTTTCTAATAAGCAGTCTATATCCATATCATCAGTACACACACCGCACGTTGCTCTGGACTCTGCGGTCTGATTTAGCCTTCCTGTCACAACCCATCCGAGTACAGTGTTTTGAAGAGCGGGTAGATCTTCTCCTAGCTTAATCTGCCCGATGGATAGTAGCTGCATGAAAAATTCAGCTCCTAATAGAAGATCAATTTGATTAGGTGTGTAGAAGGCGGGATCAGCCAATTGTATATTTTTTGGTATGGACCTGCTTGATATATTTAGTGGTTGGCTCGGATGTGGAGAAATGATGTTGTTTAAAACAAATGCTTCTACCCTTGTTGAAAAGCCATTTATTCTTGAATTAAGCTGAACGTTAACTCTTTTTTGAGCTTTCTGGCTTGCTTGTCCAATGCCTTGAATATGCATGGATGCGTGCGATGGAGTAATGCCGAGCTTCCTGACTGCTCGTTCGCTTATTAGGTTAAGTTGGGACCCGGAGTCGAGAATGGCTCTGCACTCTATTTCGTGTCCCTGGTTGCTTCTGAGTATAACAAGTGCTGTGCTGAGAAGTATGTAATTTCCTTGATTGGATTTGATAGATGTGGCCAATGTCAATGGGTGTTGCTCAGAAGTCGTGCTGGCAGCTGAGATCAAGCTGGACGCTTCTTTCGATGAGGCGGATATTGCCCTTGATGACGTATCCAATTTTCTTGCTGATGGCTCACTATGCACTAGAGTATTGTGTTTGCGATTGCACTTTGTGCATCCTCTTACAGAACATGTTGATGCGCTATGTCCTCTTCTTAAGCAGTTAAAGCACAAATTGTACCTTTGTAGTATAGTCCGCCGATCACTTGGTGTCATCTTCAAAAATTGTTGGCATCTGAACAGTGGATGATTCTCATGGCAAATTACACACTTCAGGTTGGATTCGACGACTGAAGCCAAAGATGATGATCTAGACATTTCTTGACTCTTGCCAATTCCTTCGGATCTTTTGACTTTGTTTCCCAGAGCTTCTAAAGACTGGAAGCGTGTTTCAAGGAATGCAAGAAAATGTTTCAATGTCTGCAGACACTTCGGGTTCGATAGCGATTGTTCATAGAGCATGTGTGTGATTCTGTCTAGTTTCTTATATAAGATGTGTAGCAATAATGAGTCCCAGCTAGCAGTTGATATCCCAAGATTTTGTAGTCCCATTAAACACTCTTGTGTAACATCGTGCATAGTTTTAATTGAAGTGGCTGATGGGGCATCCGTAGCATGAGATGGTTGATTTAACAATTTGTTAATGAGTGCAGCAACAAG
This sequence comes from Dioctria rufipes, assembly GCA_963924295.1. Taxonomy (NCBI): domain Eukaryota; kingdom Metazoa; phylum Arthropoda; class Insecta; order Diptera; family Asilidae; genus Dioctria; species Dioctria rufipes. The sequence goes on along the minus strand of OZ002742.1, from coordinate 146,697,091 downwards.
CAACCTTGGGTTTTCATATCTCTCTTGAAGAAGCTTCCAAGCACTATTGTAGTTTTCTTCAGATAAATTGAGATGTCTGACTAATTTTTCTGCTTCTCCAATAAGGTTCGTCTTCAGATACCACATCTTCTGGCAGTTGCTTAAGGCTTGGTTGTGGACCATTTGAGAGAATAGGTCATAAAACTGTCGCCATTTTGCATAATCTCCGTCAAACTTTGGGAGCGTAATTTTTGGTAAACTTAGCATCGTGCTGGATGAGGCTTGGCCTATGATTGGTACCTGTGGCTGTTCATCTAGTTTGGATGAAATAAGAATAAGGTAGTATTGCACCCTTTCTTTTGTCTTAATATATTCAGTAGCATCGTATCCCATCTCAGTTGGGTCTTCGATTAATTCATACATCCGTTGGTTGTATTCTTCTAGCTGGGTCCAGTATTTGTTTATGGACTGCCCTTTCAATTCGTAGAAACACCGGGGATACTCAGCTTGATGTAGATTCTCCAGGCTGTTAATAAGACGACGTAATGTTTCTATTATTGCCTTCTGCCGGCGGATCAATCTCACAACTTCTAATGAATCATCAGCTTTAAATTCAGGTGTTATATCGTCTTCTTTGTTGATTGTATCTGTAGATGCACCTACCTTTGCATTCTGTGGAATATTTGAGTCAGTATTAGTCTTGTTGGCACCACGCTCTAGCGGAACAGTCCTTTGCTGGGCCTCCTCGTCTCTTTTACGAATCATCTCTGCAAAATAAGCCTGATACCTTTCAAACGTTTCGCGTGTCGTCTCATAACAGCTGGATGTAAAATAGACGTGCGTAATCTGAGGTTCAGGTAGGAGTCGAATTTCATTGTCCACAGCTTCAAATAAATCCCAGGCTGCTATTAAGCGTCGTAGACGTTCCGTATAGTAAGCTGACGTAGTTTTACTATCGATGGAGTCTTTCTTATAATTGTCAATGACTCTTAAAATCTCCTCCTTATAACCCTTTTGCTCAGTAGCTAACTTATCCATGTCGCTGTGCTTATTTGCCATCTCTTCAATGGTTGATTGATGGACAAGATGACTCGCTCGATTTGCTTAGTTCTCTGTACTAATCGTCTTTGGCTGGTAAGTGATTCAAGTGATGCACCTGAGATCACGTCGGGGTCACCAATGTTAAGAACTATTTTGTTCTTCTCGCTGATTTAAGTCAAGGTGTTACACCTTGGCCTTTGATGGGGATGCAGCGGTTCTTAAACCACTACACCAAAATAGCTGAAAACAAGTTGATTAGTAGGTAAAAGAAAACAAACACTGATTATGCCGATTGTTGAAAATTAACTGTATTTCTAATTTATTGAGTCCGTACATTTATATTAATTTATTGCTTATTCTAACAATATCATTTATGAGTTCGATGAAACAATGAACCCATACAACGATTACATTGCAAAATAGGAATGTAGAAATTCGAGACAAAACATATTGCAAAACATGCACATTTACGCGATGAATGAACTGGGAAACTTGATGCTTCCCTCAGTGCACTCACCTCGCAATATATGTAAAGATGCATTGAGAAATTAATGACTAAAAATTAACATGATCTGATTTACTTATTCTATGCCAGAAAATTATATTTTACACTCAGTCTCGTTCAAAAACGTAAGTTCTTTACTTCAATTGTAGTTGATCCTTTATACGATCACCGACAGAAGCACCACCATAATTTTTAGGACGAGAGTGACATTACTCAGATTAGAGAGCTCAAAAATCGGAATCACTCGTCTCTGTCTATAACCAAACATTTCCCCTCTTTTGAAGGTCGAATTTACGTCTATTCGACGTAAATTAGGGCAGAGACTAATTGTGGTTAAGTTGGGATTACCAAATATTTTCGTCCGATTTAGGTAAGAGGGGAATGAGGGGATGTCATATCAACGTAAATGTCAGGAAATTTGGGAATATTTCCCTATAGGGCAGGTGACACTATAGCATTTAATTCTTTGACTTTTTCTGTAGGACAAGACTTGAATTGAAATCCCCCAGTCTTCTGTAAATTCACTTATTTTATTCAACAAAATGTTTATATATTTATGCAATAAGGAGTTCAATATAGTGATTCAAATTTAGTTATTTCTTATAATTACCTAATGGCCGATAAAAACTACTTACAAACCTCGCAATACACTTAACTCTAAGTTCCACTCTTACAAAGATCTCTGTTTCCTTTTAAATTGTGTGGCGACCAACAGCAATGTAGATGTAGCTATTTCACGTTTTGTTTGTTTTGTTTTTCAATTTCTCCTTTCTTCTATATACGCGCCTCTTATCCTTCTGGACCAGTTTGAGCCTTCGGCTCGTTCGAAAATTAATCAGCTCAGAAAGTCACCAGGTTGGATCTCCGTTTCTCCGCCAATACCATGGACCTACCAAGTAACTGGTTGGTTGAACCAAAATATATTTAGTTTGATAAAACAATAATGAGTGCGCTATAATTACTTTTTCACTTTTATTTTTCACAGCTTTCCGTCTTCTCTTTTGATTTTCTCCTTGATTTACTTTATTTATCGATTCGGAGCTCTTTTTTAAATTCAATCCATTTTCAAGGTTTACCTCACTAACCCGTAATCTCAAACCAACTTTATAATTTGCTCAAATGAGCCTTCTTCCACTCGAATACTATTTGCTTTTTTTTTAATTCTTCCAAACGAACATCCGCCTGCCTTCTATCTCGGCTACTTCTTAAAAAAGAACCAAATGTCTTCCGGAAATCTCGCTGCTCGGTGTTTCCTTTTCGAACTTCAAGTCGAACTTTACCACGCGGTTTCACTCCACTGCACATCAACCTAAGCCGCGATCCCACTGACCTCCACACTGACTACCTACTAGCGGCCCACACAACATATTTCTTACTTGCTACTCCTTCACAAAATGCACATGTTAATCTATGCTAAGCTTTACAACGTAAACTATACTATATTAAAATTCTAACAATTCCATTCTGAAGCGACACAATTTTTATTCATACGACGCGCTGCTAACGCTAACTGCCTTACCTAACCAGTTATTCAATTACCCCAAACTTCACAACACTTTGACATTCTGGCCTTAAATCTATTACAAATAACCTCAGCCCTATTACAGGTACGGTTGACATTTCTCCTGACAATTTCTTATTGACAGTTCGCAATCTATTTAATTCGGGAAAGTGTTTTAATAATTTGTTTATAGTTAAAAATTTGTTTATAGTTAAAAATTTGTTCAAGTCTGTGTACATTTGATATGCCGTGAGCGAAGCCCCCATTTGTGCGATAACACAGTGCTACATACCATATGTGGTATAGCTTATAAACCCATGTTTAAATTCAATGAATCTTACCCTTCGAAGCTAGGCAAGCATTACATGTCGCACAGTTCACGCTTGGGATTAATGTGTAATTACTAGTCTAGGCTGATTTAATTATAACCATCAGGTACATTTACAGTCTAAGACGATACAATCTTTAAGTGTAGCTAATTCAAGATCACCAATTTCTTTCTATTAATGTTCAATTTTGTTCATTTCTAGGTTACTGCAAAATATGTTCATGTGTTTATTTCTAGGTTACTGCAAAATGTTTATGTTTTTATGTGTTTATTTCTAGGTTTCTACAAAATATGCTTCTTCTATCGCATCTAATGTGAGCATGCGCCTATGTGAGCATGGGGATCTCAAGGAGTGTTAAATTTCAGCGCTTTTTCGATCTCCCTGCGTATATGGACCGTGCTAGACAACTATTTATTCTACTTCCTTTCTACGCAAATCTTATCATATTTATAAATTACTCTACTCTCGTTATGTTTTAAGTGATAATATTTTCAGGTTTACATGGAACGACACCGTCCGTTACAACACATTTCCTTGAATTGGTAAAAAACACATGTTAACGTGTGTGTCAATATAGAAGAAATTTCATTTTATAAAAATTGTGATTGTATATTTTCCCTACTAGGTAAATATTATGAACGTGGCAAGTAACTCTTACTTAAAGGATTATGAAAATTATTGCTTTAATAAAATTATATACAAATTATGAGCTTATTCAAAACTAATTCTGTCAGCTTCCAAGCGCTCAATTTAAAACGACAAACATTTAGGAAACCTGATATTAATTTAAGTATTCTTTAATCTTTCTGAAATTAAGAAAAATGCATTTATTTGAGTTTTTTTGCAATTAAATTTTTCTATGCATTCCTTTAATATGTGGCAGCCTTTTTTGGTTGAATAAATGTGGCGGTTATTACATCTATCGACCTAAAAGTTAGTTTGACTTAAAAATTTTCCTTATACGACGGATTTCGTAGATGCAAGGCGAAATAACCAAAATTTTCGAGTTTGAGGTCAAAATTCCCTGTTTAGGTAATTTTATGTTCAAAGGCAACGATAATTTTTTCGTAGAAAGAAATTTCAACTTAATTAGGCATTTCGTCGTAAATTATGAAATTGCGCCTTAACTAGACGAAAGAAGACAATTTAAAGAAAGATATTACTAATTACTATTTTTATTTTCATCTTAAAAATAGTAAACCATTAGCATCATCGATATCAATGAATATGCGTATATTCCACATGGTTGTCAAGCAAATAATCAAGTGTATCATCTTTGAAAAAAATGCAACTAGTATTCCAGAGTCTCACTGGTTCTGATATAAAGTAAATGAACTTTAATTTTTGGTTGTATTATTCCATAATTTTAATAGGAGGGATTTTGCTAAGCTTGCCCATTTAGTCCAATTTAACTTGAGGTGAACTTTTTTGAGAACTGAGACTAAAGAGGCGAACACAATCGAATAGGGAATTATTTAGGGAATATTTACGTTATCCTGCCTTGAATTTGGGAATAGATAATCTACAAAGTCCATACATTTACTTAAATTTGACTTCTAAAGTTGAATAAAATTTAGGTAAAATGTAAGTAAATTAGCCACAGATATAGGAAGTTTTCTTTATAAATGTTCCTATTTTTCCTTATTCCAATGAGATAATTTAAAAAAGAATTATTTTGTTATTTTTCCTTAATAATTTATTACAATTTTAAAAATATTTTGAAGGACTAATTTAAGGAATTATTAAGTAATATTTCCTTCCTAATTTACTTCAAAGGAGAGTTGCCTTTGAGGTTAAATTCTTAAGTCTAGTTTACGTAATTTTAACCAAAATAAGTCGAGCGGCCCTCGATGGTAGGAAATTCAAACTCCAATGTTACTTAGGAAAAGACTAATTCGTTCTTCAGTGGGTTGAATATCATAAAGGTACAAGCTATTATCCAATTCAGAAGCTTTTACAATGCTATTTCGATTAGTTCACTAATTGTAGATATGAACTTTCCCGAAAGAAGGGTGAGTAAGTAATCAGCCAACAATGTTTTTTATATAGTAGTAACAGTGAGGTTTACATTACCAAATTATATAACTTAACTTATATAGGCTAGTACTCAAAATTTCTTGCGACCACTATAAACCCCTTATAGATCTTAAAATAAGGATTATATAAAGGTTACCGTGACTTGATTTAGATAACCTTATACCTATAGAAAAAGTTTTATCAAATGAGTAACAAAAATATCCCTGTTACCTAAATATAACTTCTTATATAATTTATTTTGGTCGTAGCGGTAGTTGCAGTAATATTTCGGTTACCTTTATAAAATTTGTTTATAATGGTGACGTAACGTTTCCATTACACTTGAAATTTTTTCAGATTGATTTCTTTTACGAAACTTATCTTAACATAGAATTTCGATATTTTTAAATCTTATAATTACAATTTTTAGGGATGTATGTGTTGCAATTTAGCTGCAATTAAAATTTTACTGTTAATATCACATAGATAACACAGACCGCTGCAAAAATAAGCAATATTTAAGATTTATATTTTCCCGGACGGGAATCGAGCCTACACTTGTTAGAATCGTTCAATAATGGAGAACAGAAAGAAGAATTTTTTAGGAACTTTTATTTTTAACGATTCTAAATCAAATCATAAATACAAGAGGAAAAAACAACCGCCTCGTCCGGGGTTTGAAACCGGGACCTTCCGCTTGCCGGGCGACTGCTCTTACTACTGAGCTAACGAAACAGATAATTTTCCCTCTTGCATCTCTTAATTTGTAACTAACTTACTACTAAGCCACGTTTGCTTTCACCTGACATTAACAAGTAACGATGAAAGCGCACAAATAAATTGTAAATTAAATTTTTATTTATTTTTTCCCGGACGGGAATCGAACGTACACTTGTTAGAATCAGTCAAGAATTAATATCATTAAAAGTCCTTAAAAATTTTTTCTGTTCTCCATCATTGACCGATTCTAACAAGTGTAGGTTCGATTCCCGTCCAGGGAAAAAAAATAAAAAGGCTATTTACAAAATAAGAAATACAAGATGGAAAATCATCTGTCTCGTTAGCTCCGGGGTAGCCCGACAAGCGGCAGGTCCAGCTTTCAAACCCCGGACGAAGGAGGTGGTTGTTTTTTCTGTTGTATTTATGATTTGATTATGAATCGTTAAAAATAAAAGTTCTTAAAAAATTCTTCTGTTCTCCATATCTAGGAATTCTAATTAAATATGACAAAATTTAAAATTTTCACTTAGATGATATTAATTCTTAAAAGTAACATCACATAATTTAGAAATGTTATATACCTAAAATGATGTTGCGTTCAACAGTTATTGAATTCCTACAACGAGTGGAAAGGTCGAAAAGTACTGGTGAATTAAACTTTTCGATTTCGATTTTAACTATGAATTTTATTTGACTAGTAACTGTATTTATGTACAAAAAATGATGATTTGCACATTTAGAAAAGAAAAATTAAAGAATGCATTAGATAAAATATTGGAACACAAAAGTTACATGAAATAAAATACATAACAAAATATAAAGAAATACTCGTAGTAAGAAGAAAGAAATACATATGCGCATTATGATGCATCACACTAAATTCCTCGCCCATACTATACATATTATGTAGGTTAACAAAGAATGCACCCGGAAATGTTAACAAAATTGATTATTGCGATTGTGAGTGAAGCTCGAATTGTTGACCTTCGTTATTGGTTCATAGGTAGATGAATTTAGCGTGATTGTTTACAAATTAAAGTAAAAAAATAAAACAGTTATTGTTAATCACTGAACAAATCTATTTTCCTCATATAAAAATATAAACGGAAGCCATATATGTTCAAATTAAAAAACTAGCTTAACCGCAATTTTTTTTATCTAGATCGCAGAGATAAAACAAGTAAAAAGGCTAGAATTCGTCTAAGACTAATTCTTAGATGTATATAATTTCGAATGGTCACCAATTAGTGCAAGTTTGATCGTTGAAGTGATTTTTCGCATATATTTCTAGAACGGTTCGTCGGGCAGTAAAAATGATTTTAACCAATTTCATATGATTTCATATTCTGAAGAACTTTTCAGTATAGTAAAAACTTTTAGGACTGATCGTTTTCATAATATACGTCAAAATCATATTTTTTAAATGGCAGCACCAAGAAAAAATCACCCAATTTACCCAATTTATAAACTGTATTAACAATTTTTATTAAAACACTATGCATAAAAATCAGCTCTCTACGTTGACGCGTTCTCAGGCAGTGAAAAATTAAATTTTTGTATGGCAGGGGTTACCCGATTTGTCCAATTTTCGAACTTCATTTTACTTTTTTTAAAAAGCGCATCTTCAAAATTTAAGCTCTCAGTACACGCGTTCTTGAGTTATGCTGAGGACGGACGGACATGCAAAAATCAAAATAACTTTTAATATTACGCGTGGGGGTAGCGTGGTGCTCTACCATCATTATTTCTATGTGCTACAAACGGAATTACAAACTTAGTATACACTATGATTTCATGTAGTGTATAAAAATTTCTGCTTGTACTTAAATGAACTAACTACCATTACCATTATAAAAATTCAAGTACATCGTTTTATATAAACTCAGGCTCCATTATATAAACTGAATGACACTCGATTGAGTTTATTGAGAGCACTTGGTAGAATTGCCTTGATAACATTTTTTCTAAAAACTTGAGTAGCCCTGACGATGCTCTAAGAAGGCGAAACGCATCACTTATGTTCGAATAAACTAGTAATTTAATAAAAAATTTTTGTGGAAATAGAAACAAGTGTTTAGAAAAAATGTTATGAATGACACTTGTAAAACTTCTAGAAATATTATATAAACTTAAGGAATTATACCATGCCTCGAAAATGTGCCCTTATATGGGGTCCTTCCGTCTAAGTGGTCAATAGAGCAGAAGGTTGTAGTACTCACTTTGCAAACGGGGGGGGGGGGGGGACATATAAACCCGCACTTCTATCCCCAACGGATTTATGGTTATCTAAAATAAAAATTTCGGATTTGACATCTTTTTTCTTTATAAAAGTGTGGTAACAATTTTTGCCACAAAGCTTAGGTATTTTCGATAAGATTAGGGAAAGCTACACCTTGGAAAACGTAAATTAGGTTTTTATCCCTAAAGCGCAAGTAGGTTTTTCCCTAAAATTTAGGGAATTTTCAATTTTCTTTTCCCAAAAATGTACGGAATAGGTAATGGTTTTTATAAACTGTAGTTACTAGTGTAGTTTGTACACCTTTAAAACACGTGTTATGTGCCATACTACATTATACATATATGTTTTTTTTTCATAGTTAGTATGTAAGCTAGTGCTGGTGCTGGGTAGTTGGGCACGTTCAAACAATATATGTCTTATTTTCAAAAACAATATGTGATTTATATTAACGAAAATATATTTGTAAGAGTTCCATAAAAAATGTAGAATAATACCTATTTTTTTTAATGTTCTCTTCCTTATATACGAGAAAGCCTAACATTTCAAAATCATTCAATTATTCAAAAATGCAATCTTTTTAAATAATTTTTTAGCAATATAGGCTATATACAGGCTGCCCCGAATTAGGATGGCCATATTCTACCCTATTTTTTTATTTTTTTTATTTTTTTTATTTTTTTTTTTTACTTAGAAGAAAGATCAATCGGTGCTCTATAAGTTCGTTTAACAGCACACAAAATTATTTGACCGTCCTCAAATCATAACGTAAAATGTGCAGGTCTTATCTGTATCCCATTTTATAAATTTAAGGTTTTCACCAGAACAAAGTGAAACAAAGTGAAACCTTTTTCTGAAATAACTACAACAATTGTCAGTAATCTATTAATCAGCAAATGTATTCGAAAGGAATGATGACAATGTAGTGATTGTACCGCAACTGCACTAACCCATGTACGATTGATTAGTCCAAATTTAGAGCAAGCCATAAATCAATTCCACTTTTTGGAATAATTGCAGGTAATCTGAAGGATTGCATTATCTGTAAATTTTGCGGTTTGAATATTTAAATTTTTATACTAAGCTATTTTTTTAAGTTTATTTTGATCCATAAATTTTATTATCCTCTATGGTTTGTGGTTAAAAATACCACTCACTGTAAAGACATTTTCATGGTGTGGTGTAGATAATTAAGTGTCCCTCAGGATATAAATTACAGTTTTACTAAATATGTAATCATTAGTCCACATCTTTTCAACTGATAAAAAATAAAAAGAAATGTCGGGGTAAAGTAACGAAGAATACGCTGATTTTGTATATTTTTACGGCGCAGTAGTCGAGAGACTCGAAGGCTTTATTCCGGATCATTTCCTTAGCGTAGAGTACCACACAGATCCGTGTTTGCAGCAACTGACCAAAGATTGCGGGAGAGTGGAGCAGTCAGCAGACGAAGAAAAGACGCGCGACGATCAGCATTTATGGTCGAAGTGGAAGAACGAGTTCGAAATCTTATAAGGAGAGACCCTGCAATAAGCATAAGACTGGAGTTTTGCGGTCATCTGTTTTTAGGATTATACACGACACCAATTCCAGAATGCACCCATACCATTTGACACCTGTTCAGGAGATCTTACCCACGGATTTTGGGAAGCGATGGGAGCTCTGCAACTGGATCCTTGAGCATGACGTGGAAGACTACACCTTTTTGGAATTTTTTCGAATACATTTTCTGTTTTAATAGATTAATGAAAATTGTTGTAGTTACTTCAGAAAAAGGTTTCACTTTGTTTCACTTTGTTCTAGTGAAAACCTTAAATTCATAAATTGGGATTCAGCTAAGACGTGCACATTTTACGTTATGATTTGAAAAGGGTCAAATATATTTGTGTGCTGTGAAGACTGACTTATAGAGCAGCAATTGGACTTACTTCCAAGCAGAAAACAATACAATAATAATAATTCATGTAATGACTCTCCGTCTAACTCAAACTAGAATTGTTATGGCCCAATATACGGAGGATTCTTCCAGCAGCCAAGGGCGCATTTTAGTGAAATAATTAGCAATTGCTAAACAGTAACCTCGCATGGTACTGTTCTGCAACTGTCGGTTATTTTGCTGATTAGCTCAACAGCTGGCTGCGATGAGCGCTTAGTGGAGCAATCGACGATAACAATAATAATTAACCTCGCATGGTAATTATTATGTAAAGCGATTGTTTACTACTGAGCGTCTCAGGTGCTGCAATCGGTAGAACAAACGGCAAGGTTGTTGTCGTTTGTTTACATCCGCGTTGTTAAGTAAAGTCTACTTCCGAATATTGGTGCATAAAAGACCAATGACTGGACTGGCGAGTGCCGTAAAGTGTACAGTCTTATCGTGATTAGAGTCGGTTCAGGTTACCTAAGCGCCAGGTAGCTTAGCTATATTGTCATTAAGTTAGGTCAGTTCTCAGATAAATAAAGTATTGTTTTAAATGCAAGTCGTGTGTTTTCTTCGGTTTAAAGATTTATTGTTTTATCGATTCGTGAGTTTTATCATTGGGACACGACAGAATCTTAAAGTTATGGTCTTACGGCAAGCTTTGGGTACACTGAATCAATTTTAGTGGGTGAAAAGAAATTTTTCGTAACTGGGTTTCTAGAAGAAAAAAATTTATTTTTTTCCGTAATCTAAGAAATAATGTATTAAGTGTTATACCACTTTAGAATCCTTATTAAATGCGTCAACTTTTAAAGTTACTTGCCAAACTGGCGTAGTACAGTTTTTTTACATTACAGTCAATTAAAGTTGGATGAATTATTAATTTTCTATTCTTGCAGTTGGCTTAGAATTTAAAGCAACAGATTACATAAGCACTATTCAGGATTACATAAGAAAAATAAAATTGAAAAAAAGTTAAAGATTTGTAGCAACAGGAGCTAAAACACCATCACAGGGTGTACATTTTCTCGAAAACAAAAGAAATATCTATAATTTGAAAAATACATGACTTAGGTTTTTTATATTTTTCTGGTAACTGTTACGATTTGGTCTATCACCCGAATTCCGACTTGACGTCGACTTACGGGACACCCTGTATATATTTCTCACTTCTCTATATATTATCCAATCATTTACGTCATTTGTTAATTTTGCACGGTGATATGCTATAATATTCCGATCTTTAACACAATTTTGTTCCTTACTATACCAAGAATTTGTTTTCTTTTTTGTACTAAAATTGTTTCATAACCTGCAGTATACAATTGTTAAAATTATCAACATAGTCATTTAAACTCTGAATAAATATCTCCCTTTCCAATTCTATCTGGATCAATTCATTTACGAACTAATTTTTTTATACATGAAAAGTTCAAGACCTTCATCTTGTCTTATGTCCGAATAGTTATTGATTAATATGCTTATGTCTAAAGTTTTTAGGTTGCTAATTATTATTTTTTCCAGGACGGGAATCGAACCCTTATTTATTAGAATCGGTCAATAATGGAGAATAGAAAAATTTCAAGAACTTTTATTTCATTTAGAAACGTTAAAAATAAGTTCTTGAAATTCTTCAATTCTCCATCGTTGCTATTTACAATCCCAGGTGGATTATTTCTCGTCTACAATAGGCTGAAATTCACTGAAAATAATTTCAGTGCATTTCTAAAATGCATTGAAAATGCAGAAAAAATCGAACTTTTAAACCCAGCGATCAGAGAGAATTCTTTAGTTGCTAATAACCCATTATTTTTTTTTCTCTATTATTAACTTCTTTGTTCTAACAGCTGTGACTTATATCTAGTCTTAATTTAAGTTTTTTATTAGCTGATACATTTGATGTACTTATTCACTCCAACTCTCGCATCATGCTATTCCATACATTTCGTACATACCTCCTTATTTCGACATTCATCAGATCTATGATTAAATCTTGGATATTTAAAACATCTTTTCACAATCACGCCAACAAACACAGCACACTTATCCCATCCTTTAATAACTTTTCTTCATTCAATGCCTTATTAAAACTTTCAATATCAATCTCAATTATGGCACCAAATGTTACCTCATTACGTACTTTCTTTTCAACTACTTTCAAACACTTCAATTCACTTTTATTCAAATGGAATAAAGATTTGTTTTTGGTATAGAATAAAGAATATCAAAACAGAAAGCCAATTTGAGCCAGATATTGAACTGGTGAGTACATTTCATTGTAACAAGATTATTTCTAACAACATTTTTAATTTAAATTCAGTTTTACATTATTATATATGGGGCATCCATTGGCATCTGTTAAACATATATGTACATACGTACATACATGTCTGAGTCGATTTCGTTTTACGCAGAATTATAAAATTCATGCATCAATGAAGAAATGCAAATATGTAGATACACACATACCTACAGCATTCTCATTGCATGCAGAATTATAATTCACAGTTGCAAGTCTAAACATATCTACAGACATAATTACAAAGTTCAGTAATTGAATAAAGTCACTCGCTACTGACCCACACTACGCAAGAATTCGCACGATGCAATTTGATAACCTTGCGCAAGCGGTAGAACTTAGGTGAACGAAGCAATGGTTCACGATCATGTCATAATAGCAGCAAAGTGGCGAGCGGTCTACGGAAGTATTTATGTATGTGCATGTAAAAGCGGTGAATGCCGTGATGCAAGAACAAGAAAACGGCAAAAGCTTTGCGGAAATTAATTTGTGATGAAATTAGAAAATTAGAAAATAGCAATAGTATTAAGTCGAGAATTGTATAAATATTCTGTTATTTTTGAATAAAGTAGCAGTAGTATCAGCAGACAACACAAGTTGTTTCATTTTCTAGAAGTAAAGCTGGTACGCTGCTCCACTGCTACATCCTAGAAGTAAAGCTAGTAAGCTGCTCAATTTCCATCGCTGCTCTACTCATAAATAAGAAAAAGCCAATTCGTCGTGAAGGCTCGTAAACCTACAGTAAACGTGCCGTGTTCCAGATTGAAATATAAAGGTACTCAGATGAGAATACTTAATAACAGTCTCGTCTCAAATAACTTATAAAACTCAACAATTTTGGCGCAGCCGGTAGGATCAAGGAAGTTATATAAATTCAAATAATTGAAAAACCTTGATCCTCGAATTATCACAAACGAGTGCATAAGCACACCTTATTTTTTAGTCAGGCACGCAAATATGAGACATTAGGCATTTCTACCAACAATAAGAGGTATCCACTTTTTGTCTTGAAAGACACCAACATCAAACAACAATAAAAGGAAAGAAGCCCCAATATAATACAGCATCATATCTGCATAGCGGAAAAGACGTTAAAAATTTTTCTCGTCTCTACAAGTAAAGTAAAGTAAAGTAAGTTAATAAAAATTGTTAAGAATCATTAGTAGACATTATAAAAACCACTGCGCGATATATGTGCATGCAAGCAACAAAAATAGTAGAGCAATTTTCAATTAATCATTCTAATTTCTTCGGTTATTAAACAGAATGAACTAAACTACCTATTTTCTCTTTTCCTTCCTCTCAATTATTGAAAACTTAGTGGGTACTGCTTTCATGCCCAGACCTGATCAAAGCTCTCCTGGCTCATTGTCGTTTGACAACACAAGTCCTCCAGACAGCCCAATAGTAGAGCGAAATTCACCACAAAGCAGACCATCCATAAACTGGTATCGCGAGCATCGCTCAGATAAACGCTTCAGAGGGCACAGGCTAATTAATTTCCTCGCAAGAAATCATAATTTAGGCGCCCTAGTATCCAAGCAAGCGTTAGCCCCACCAAGTTCGAGTATAAACACTCAAATTACTTCCGGCATTGAACAACCAAGTAAAACAGACAAAATGTCTGTAAACTATGAAAAGGTAGTACAACTGACTGCACAAATGGTGCCTATATTCTCTGGGGAAATTAGCGCGCAAATCCTCACAGAAATGCAAACTTTTATAGGCTATTGTAAGCAAGTGCAACAGTGTCTAGGGGAAGAGGAAAGGAAAGCCTTCATGCAAGTTTTTCCACCAGATTGAGAGGAAACGCGTACCAGTTAATTGCGTCCACCTTTCTTACAAAATGTGAAGAAGTCGAACAACTACTTTACCGCACGTATTTACCTCGTGAAACTTACCATGAACTAAGAAAACAAGTTAATTACTTGGCGGCAATATCCGCCAGAATCATTTAGTTCATTTACAAATAGATTAAAGAATCTTTAATTCAATGCAACGAGGCAGCACAGAGTAAATACGGATCTGAAAATTTTAAAGTAATAAAGCAACAAATAGAAGATTTTGCTATGGCTTCCATAAAGAGTGGTGCAACTAATCCGCATCTAAGCGCCTACTTACTCATATTGAATGAAAATTCTTTAGAAACTCTCATCCAAAAGGCATTAGATATGGAAAGGTTGCAACAGGGTTTTTTTTTCATTCCACAACTACTAAACTACTTACCTCAAACTACAAACTATTTTCAAATGGACCATTTCTTTAGACCAAATACCTCAAATTTTACTAATGCTTATGGTTATCCTATACACGAAAGTGTAAACTCCTCTATATACAACTACATAACTGATACAGGAAAGCCTAATATAAAAGCTGAGTGTGGTATTCCTCCAAATCTGGAGTCATTAAAGGTACCTTCAGTATCCTTTAATACTGATAAAAATCAAACAAGTAATTGGTGCTCTACTCAAGCCAGTATGGCAAGGGAATCCTTAAGAAGTCCACCTCATTTCCAGAACTCTTCTTCTCAATATCCAGACAAGAAACCATACGGAGAGCAAAGATTACTTTTGGGTAGGATCACCTGCAGTTATTGCAAATACTTACAAGGGACATACGTATGATCATTGTTTAAAACGTAAAAATACTCCCTTCTGTATTAACTGCACAACAAAGGGTCATGATGCCCAATATTGTAAACAAAATGTCAAAGCGCCAACGAATCACTTAAATAGTAACAACAACACTCAGTGGGGCAATCCAAATCACGAACAAAGATTTAAGCTCAAGAGATGAGTAAGTTCTCTACCCACTTGTCAACAGAAGCAACGATGGGAAGCTACAAAATCGGGAAACGGCACACTGTCGCCCGAAAATCCCCGGCTCGACATTAAATAAAACTGTGCAAACTACTTCAGGGTCCTCTCAAGCAAAAAACTATCAAATATAGAAAATGTACCAGTGGTAGACTTACCACAGGATATAAGCAAAAACACGGCTGTTCGGCTGATAGTAGACACTGGATCTGAAGTAAGCATCATAAAAAAGGAAGCACTAGATAACCCAGAACATATATAACGAAGCCAAAAGGTGACTTTGAAAGCTCCATTTGGAGAAGGAGACAAATTGGGAAACTGCCAAGGCAACTTTTTATTAAGCCGCAGTGTCCCATGCAAACTCCAGGTAGTAGATGACATGCCCAAATCTCCCACGATGGGCTGTTAGGCAATGACTTTCTTGCAAAAAATGGTAATATCGAAGGGCCTAATAAATTTCCCCGGTTCCCTCGCACGGAAACCAACACTATTGAATTCACGGTACCTCTCGAAACATCCCTAGAAGATGGAGAGGAAAAACGAAGTGATCAATTCGAGGAGCAATTTAAATCACGGGCACTAGATAGCAAAAATGTCCTACCTCCAATTGAAGAAACTCCAAGCACCTCAAAAGAAGATTAAAGTAGGCAATATGAAGTAGTACTTCAGCGGTCCAATAGAATACCCCCTCGATCTCAAATGGTACTGAGCTTACCGTTACAATTAGACCAAGAAATGATCTGTTTGTCTCAGGAGATCCAAGAAGGAGTTTTTGTCGCAAATTGCCTAGTTAGTCCTCATAAAAGCTTCATACCGTTATCCGTTCTAAATGTAAACACGGGACCAGTATTCCTAAGGAACAAAAATGACAAATTAAAAATTAATTCCAGCCCATACTTTCTTCGTGCACAAAACAAAAGCACACAACACGTCAAAAACGACAAATTAAAATTTAATTCCAATCCATATTCAAGAAACGTAAACCATATTAAAAGTTATAACCCAGACAGGCTTGTGACTTTACGTAAAGAATTACTGTTGGAAGAAAATTTAAATCACGAAGAAGAAAAATCAATTCATGAGTTATGCTATAAGTATAACGATCTTTTTTATCTAAAGGGAGATAAACTAACTTACACTAATACCATATGGCATACCATCCCCATTTTGCACAATCAGCCAGCAATAAATCGTAAGATGTATAGACTTCCAGCAACACACCGGGCTGTAATGAATGAACAAAAAAAGGAAATGTTAGAAAATGACATAATACAAATAAGTAAAAGCCCGTGAAATGTTCCATTGCTGGTAGTCCCCAAGAAAGATGGGCCTGATGGCAATAAACGTTGGCGAGTGGTAGTAGATTTCCGTAAACTCAACGAGAAATCTATAGGGGATACCTTTCTATTACCCAGGATAGAGGATATACTGCATCAGCTTGGGCATTCGCGGTATTTTACTACACTTGACCTTGCAGGCGGATATCACCGAGTATTGGTTGACCCAAGGGATAGACCAAAAACTGCGTTTAGTACCTTTCGCCTTTCGCCTTTCACGTTTCGCCTTTCGCCTTTCGCTTTTCACCTTTCGCCTTTCACCTTTCGCCTTTCGCCTTTCGAAAGGCACACCTGCGACTTTTCAGCGCCTGATGAATTATATTCTAACGGGTCTCCAAGGATTAGAATGTTTTGTTTATCTCGACGATATTGTAGTATATAAAAAAATATATATATATATATATATATAAAAAAAATTTACAAGATCATAACGAGAAATTGGCTAAAGTATTCGACAGACTTCGAGCCCATAATCTTAAATTACAACCCGAAAAGTGGCAGTTCCTTCGCAGAGAAGTAATATACCTCGGACACAAATGCACTTCCAGATCCCAGTAAGACAAGCTGTGTCCAAAATTTTCCCCCACCACGAACGATCAGACAAACTCAATCGTTTCTTGGATTGGAAAACTACTGTCACAAGTTCATCCCTACTTTCTCAAAGATAGTCAGGCCATTAACAAATCTATTACAGAAAAAAATTTAATTGGACACAAAAGTGCCAAGACTCTTTCAATGAGATTATAAATTCCCTTATAATTCCACCTCTACTCAAATACCCAGATTTTTCCCATCCTTTTAATCTAACAACCGATTCTAGCAATGAGGCATTGGGAGCTGTTTTATCACAAGGGCAATAGGTAAAGACAGGCCAATAGCGTATGCAAGTAGAAGTTTAAATAAGGCGGAACAAAGATACTGCACAATAGAAAAAAAGTTGCTTGCTATAGTGTGGGCCGCCAGAAACTTCAGGTCTTATTTACCAGGTAGAGCTTTAAAGGTTTATACCGACCACAAGCCCCTGAAAGGCGTATTCAATGTAAAAGATCCAACTTCAAGACTAGTCAGGTTTCACCATAAACTCTCCGAGTTTGACTATAAAATTGAATATAAGCCCGGGAAATTTAACACCAATGCAGATGGGCTTAGTAGAATGCCTGCCAAAATTAACCAAACAAACCCCAATTCGATCATTGTCGAAGCTCAGCTACATCACCGGCTCGAGTCCCACATAGACGATGACGATTATAGTTCTCCACAGTCATCAAATCAGCAAGCACAATGCCATGTTGTTACAAGAGCGCAAATAAGGGAGGCACAAAATAATATACAAGAGGTAAATCAGAATCAAGAAACTCCCCACAAAATCCAAAAATATTCACGGAACTCCCAAAACAGCTCAGTCGGAATCGGGTCAACTAATAGCAATCAATCATAAAGCAGTGCATCTGAACAGCGCGAATTACCTTGGAACAACAACGTAATAAATTCCCAGCATAAACTAACAGAAACTATCTCAGACCATGAGGAAATCGAAACAATTCTAAAGCACTATCATGACTTCGCATTTGGTGGTCACCAAAGAGTAATAAAAACTTATAGAAAAATAAAGAAGAAATATAAGTTGAAAAACATGCTTAGTTCTATCAGTAAATATATTCGGAAGTGCACTTAATGTCAAAAATGAAGGCTAGCCCGAAGTATAGTATGCCAATGGTCATAACAAATACTGCCCTTATGCCCTCCGACAAAGTTTATTTAGACATAGTAGGCCCTCTTGAGGAAATGCACTCAGGAAACAAATATATTCTGACTTTCGATGAGATAATCACTCGTTATAGCATTCCTAAAAATGTAGTAACTGACACAAATATATTCTGACTTTCCAAGACAATTTAACGAAATTCGTAGATTGTTATGCCATGCCAAATGGCGAAGCAGAAAGGTAGCCGGAATATTTTTCGATGAGATAATCACTCGTTATCGCATTCCTAAAAATGTAGTAACTGACCAGGGTTCTAACTTCTTAAGCGATCTTTTCAAAGGGGTGTGTAAGCTTCTGAAAATAAAAAAAAAAATTGCAGAATTCTGCTTACTATCCGCAATCCAACGGCGTACTGGAACGAACCCACAGACCCCTAGTGGAGTATTTGAGAGCTATTGTATCTGAAAATCCAAAGGCTTGGGATCGATTCCTGAGAACCGCGGCTTTTGTATACAATAATAGCCCACATGATGGCACCAAGCTCACGCCAATGGACTGTCTATTTGGATTCACAGCGGATGTTCCCCCTAATATGAAAAGAGAGCCGGAGCCCATTTACAACCACGAAAATTACTATCACCTCCTGAGGTACAAAATATAAAAAGCTTACGCTACCGCTCGGAAAAATTTGCTGAAAGCCAAGGAAAAGTCAAAAGTTTACTACGATAAGCCTTCACGTCCAGTAACCTTCAAAACATGAGATAAAGTTTTACTGAAAGCCCCGCTAAAAAACATAAACTTCCCCAGATATGTCTAGGACCATATCTAGTGGTACAAGTCTTTAACACTGTTAATACTAGGCGCTACTGGAAGTTCACGATTTTCCTCACAGCACTTCCCAATTTTTTTTCGGTACTCTTCAAGTGTGAGCTTCTGCGAGCCAGGTATATAATCCAGAACCTCCTGTGATGTCCCAGGCAACGCCTTAGGCACGTAAGCCTCAATAGCTCTGTCCACCGGATATAGACCCAAGCCGGTAATAGTCCTCTCAGAAATCCTTATCGACTCCGCCTTCGCAATAAGTCGATCGAGTGCCTTACTAATTTCGTTAGCCACAATTAGTTTTTACGCATAGAAGAAATATACAACTGTTAACAGATCGAACTAACAGACAGTAATATGTGAAACTCAATAGTATTACATGATATTTATACAGAAAATTTTTTCCTTATCTATAACTCACGAAAAAATTACGGAAACACCTCACAAAGACACAAAATAGAAAATTCAGGTCATGAAAAAAAAAACACTAAATAAAAGGGTGTTATAATAATTTACTTTTCTCGGCATGACACAATTACTAGTAAAGAAGACATTTGCTTACTTTTTCATTATTGATTTACAAATCAAGCAAATTAATTACGCCAAACTTGCAGACAAAGCATAAATAAAGTATAATTCAGTCAATTGACCTATAAAACTCTGCAATACATTCATTACAATAACTTTAATAATGATATTTTGTAACCACAATGATTTTAGGAAATATTGAAGTTCTTACGCAATAATTTAATTTACTATGTCATCTGATCTTCAGACTCAATCCTCAGGCATGGCACTAATCTTACTGAGTACATTTTTTCCAATCCTCGTGATAGTAACAAGTGTCGCTACTGAACCCTACGAGATCCATCCTCTAAACAATACTGGGATAATGTCTGAAGATTTGGACCAATTGTATTATTCCATGATACATGGAACCTTTTCACCAAAATAAATATTAGTGATTTGGAAACGGAAACCACTCTAATGGAGCATACTGGTTTACTCATCAATCGATTATGCGAAACTCATAACTCCACCACAAGCGCATGTACGGAGCAAAATGCATATATACACAGCCTAATAGAATCCATTAAAAAGCGAACAAGAGCAATCCGAGAAATGATAAGCCCTCGACATCGAACATCTTTGTTCGATGGAATAGGTAGGGGCCTACACTATTTTTTCGGAACAATGGACGAAACAAATGAAAAACAAATATACATTAAAATTTCGAACTTAGAAACTGATACACAGGCACTATTAGAACTGGAGAAAGATCAAATAACGTTATTTAAATCTAAATCTTCATTCGAGAAAATGAGAAAACCAATCAACCAGCTCGAATCCAACCAAATAGAGTTAACGAAAACTGTAAATGATCTAATTGATATTTATTACTGGAGAAATAAGTACGAGACAACGCATCCAAGAAGTGGTGACCACAATTAGTTTACAAGTATTAAATATAGAACTAAGACAACAAACATTTATCCAAATTCTGACAGTACTAAGAAACAATCAAGTACATCCATTGTTACTATCACCATCGACATTATTAGAGACTTATTATAAAGCACATCTTAAGAAATCTAACAGAGTTCAAGATCTGGCTATATTGACACAGACACTGGAAGTAAAGTCTGAAATCCTAAATGGACTACTAGTAATAAGAATTCGAATTCTTAATATGGAGCCTTTCAAACTGCAACAAATCCATTTATTTCCCTTCAAAACCCCGGATAACCATTCCTTGTTACTAGATATTAAACATGCTTATATTGCAAGCCACCTATCCACAAAAGAGTTCGTGCTATTCAAGCAATCTGAGTTCCGGGTGTACACCAAATTATCAAACAATCTGAATGAAAGTACCTACATTGATCCCTTACTCAACACAATTTTACAAGAGCATTATTTAAAAGAATGTCCCATAAGTTTTTATTCAACCCCTACAATGAAACAGGTAACTGCGAATATCTGGTCCAAATTCAAATTCCACAACTGTTAGTGATGTTAACAAGGAAAAACTCCTCGCTCTTTTCATATCCACCCACTCAGAAAATTACAATTTCATGCAGTAAAAATTTACATAGTTCCAACCTATTTGGCAGCGGATTTTTAATATTACTTCGAAGATGAAGATCATCAGAGTATTAAAATCTCACAACCGGAATATCCTCATCCGCTAAATTCTAGTATGAATGAAACCATTCAGAAATTTATTAAGAATACCAATCTCACTAGCCAAAAACACATAGTTATGTTAAAAACGGAGGATGCCAATCACATTTTAAATGAAAATTCACAGTGCCTAGATCAGCTGGAAGAACAGATAAATACACTGGACAACCAAAGGAAAGAAATAAATAAAGCATAAATGATGCAAATAAGCTCTTTATCCCTAAGTTCCGTAGTAAGTTTTGTACTCTGCATAATCGGAATATTGAAACTATGTAAATTTATAAGTAACAAGAAACAAAAAATAGTAGTCAAAATACATAAAGTATTAACTATCAGTAACCAAAGATACAGTCAGACACTGAGACATACCCTCAATTTTCTAAAGAAGCTACGGATACCTTGAAACCATGAGTCTAGAGTAGATACCAAGTTTCAAAATTTACCATATCCACAACAAGAGACTTTTCCCACAAGTAAAGTCAAGCAGATCTCACAGAATTTCCAGTCGGAGATCACTAAAACAAACAAATCCCAATTTAAAACACTAACCTCTGTAGAAGTAACGACAGCAAGAAACAAAGAACAAGCTGTTTCACAAACCTCTCATTCAGAATTAAAGATGCCATTAAACAACGTGCCACCCACCAGCCACAAGCAGGTAGCAGGCAAAATTTACCTATTCCTCCACCACCACCACTTCCACAAATCACTGAATCTGAGGCAATTCCATGCACCCGCCATTTACAGATAGTTCAATTAAGTCTCTAAATAAAATTCTGCATAACCAAGTTAATAACAAACATCTGAATGGTAAATTCAACTACTACACACTTTTTACATGTACATATATCATGAATAAATCAATATAAATAATTTATAAATGTATAAATAGGTTTAAGTTAAATTTTATAAACAAGCAAAAAATATGTATTTACACATATAGTACGAATAACAATAATAGTACCGAAAAAATATGTATTCACACATATAGAACGAATAACAATAATAGTACCGAGAAAATATGTATTCACACATATGTATAGTACGAAAAACAATAATAGTACCGAAAAAATATGTATTCACACATATAGTACGAATAACAATAATAGTACCAAAAAATATGTATTTACAGTATCTACGAATAAGAATAATGCAAAATAATTGTATCAAAAATATATATAGTAGAAATAAATTGTTGTACTCATAAATAGTAGACATAAAAATAGTTATAACAAAACAATAAAAAAAATAATAATAAAATATATGTACAAAATTACAGGTAAGCTAATCCAAATTAATCCATGCTTAGATAAGCCTTGTTCCTCAATATAATTACACATCACATGTACTCATCTCAGCATTAGGTATATGCATACAAAAGATTCCCAAGTTATAAAACATGTAAAATAATATTTAATGCGTTATTCCTCTCCCACGAATAACATTTTGTTTTTTTAAAAGAAGGAGATTTGTTACATACGGGGCATCCATTGGCATCTGTTAATCATATATGTACATACGTACATACATATTTTAGTCGATTTCGCTTTACGCAGAATTATAAAATTCATGCATCAATGAAGAAATGCAAACATGTAGATACATACATACCTACAGCATTCTCATTGCATGCAGAATTATAATTCCCAGCTGTAAGTTTAAACATATCTACAAACATATTTAGAAGGTTAAGTATTGAATAAAGTCACTCGCTACTGACCTACACCAATTTCTTAATCACATAAAGAAACAAGCGAAGGCAGTAACACAATAGCTAGCCCTGCGCGCAAGAATACGCACGATGCAATTTGATAACCTTGCGCCAGCAGTAGAACTTAGGTGAATGAAGCAATGGTTCAAGATGATGTCATAATAGCAGCAAAGTGGCGAGTGGTCTACGGAAGTATTTATGTATGTACATGTGAAAGAGATGAATGCCGTGATGTAACAACAACAAACCGGCAAAAGCTTTGCGGAAATTAATTTGTGAATGCCATAAATAAACGCTTTACGGAAGTAGTAATTATGTACGTATAAATGCTGTGATGAAAAAGCTTAGCGTAATAAGAAAGTAGCAATAGTATTAAGTCGAGAATTGTATAAATATTCTGTTATTTTTGAATAAAGTAGCAGTAGCAGTAGTATCAGCAGACAACACACGTTGTTACATTTTCTAAGAGTAAAGCTAGTAAGCTGCTCCATTCACCTATACTAGGAGTAAAGCTAGTAAGCTGCTCCATTCACCTACACTAGGAGTAAAGTTAGTAAGCTGCTCCATTCATCTCACTAGGAGTAAAGTTAATAAGTTGCTCCACTAACACACACTAGTAGTAAGGCTAGTAAGCTGCTCCACTGAAACGCACTAGGAGTAAAACTAGTAAGCTGCTCCATATCCATCGCTGCTCTACTCATAAACAATAAGAAGCCCAATCGTCGTGAAGGCACGTAAACCTATAGTAAACGTGCCGTGTTCCAGATTGAAATATAAAGGTACTCAGATGAGAGTACTTAATAACAGTCTCGTCTCAAATAACTTATAAAACTCAACAATTTTGGCGCAGCCGGTAGGATCAAGGAAGTTATATAAATTCAAACAATTGAAAAACCTTGATCCTCGAATTAACACAAACGAGTGCATAAGAACACCTTATTTTTTAGTCAGGCACGCAAATATGAGACATTAGGCATTTCTACCAACAATAAAAGGTATCCACTTTTTGTCTTGAAAGATACCAACATCAAACAACAATAAAAGGAAAGAAGCCCCAATATAATACAGCATCATATCTGCATAGCGGAAAAGACGTTAAAATTTCTTCTCGTCTCTACAAGTAAAGTAAAATAAAGTAAAGTAAGTTAATAAAAATTGTTATGAATCATTAGTAGACATTTTAAAACCACTGCGATATATGTGCATGCATGCAACAAAAATAGTAGAGCAATTTTCAATTAATCATTCTAATTTCTTCGGTTATTAAACAGAATTAGCTAAACTACCTATTTTCTCTTTTCCTTCCTCTCAATTATTGAAAACTTAGTGGGTACAAGTTTGACAACACAAGTCCTCCAGACAGCCCAATAGTAGAGCGAAATTCACCACAAAGCAGACCATCCATAAACTGGTATCGCGAGCATCGCTCAGGTAAACGCTTCAGAGGGTACAGGCTAATTAATTTCCTCGCAAGATATCATAATTTAGGCGCCCTAGTATCCAAGCAAGCGTTAGCCCCACCAAGTTCGAGTATAAACACTCAAATTACTTCCGGCATTGAACAACCAAGTAAAACAGACAAAATGTCTGTAAGCTATGAAAAGGTAGTACAACTGACTGCACAAATGGTGCCTATATTCTCTGGGGAAATTAGCGCGCAAATCCTCACAGAAATGCAAACTTTTATAGGCTATTGTAAGCAAGTGCAACAGTGTCTAGGGGAAGAGGAAAGGAAAGCCTTCATGCAAGTTTCCCCACCAGATTGAGAGGAAACGCGTACCAGTTAATTGCGTCCACCTTTCTTACAAAAGTGAAGAAGTCGAACAACTACTTTACCGCACGTATTTACCTCGTGAAACTTACCATGAACTAAGAAAACAAGTTAATTACTTGGCGGCAATATCCGCCAGAATCATTTAGTTCATTTACAAATAGATTAAAGAATCTTTAATTCAATGCAACGAGGCAGCACAGAGTAAATACGGATCTGAAAATTTTAAAGTAATAAAGCAACAAATAGAAGATTTTGCTATGGCTTCCATAAAGAGTGGTTCAACTAATCCGCACCTAAGCGCCTACTTACTTATATTGAATGAAAATTCTTTAGAAACTCTCATCCAAAAGGCATTAGATATGGAAAGGTTGCAACAGGGTTTTTTTTTTTCATTCCACAACTACTAAACTACTTACCTCAAACTACAAACTATTTTCAAATGGACCATTTCTTTAGACCAAATACCTCAAATTTTACTAATGCTTATGGTTATCCTATACACGAAAGTGTAAACTCCTCTATATACAACTACATAACTGATACAGGAAAGCCTAATATAAAAGCTGAGTGTGGTATTCCTCCAAATCTGGTACCTTCAGTATCCTTTAATACTGATAAAAATCAAACAAATAATTGGTGCTCTACTCAAGCCAGTATGGCAAGAGAATCCTTAAGAAGTCCTCCTCATTTCCAGAACTCTTCTTCTCAATATCCAGACAAGAAACCATACGGAGAGCAAAGATTACTTTTAGGTAGGATCACCTGCAGTTATTGCAAATACTTACAAGGGACATACGTATGATCATTGTTTAAAACGTAAAAATACTCCCTTCTGTATTAACTGCACAACAAAGGGTCATGATGCCCAATATTGTAAACAAAATGTCAAAGCGCCAACGAATCACTTAAATAGTAACAACAACACTCAGTGGGGCAATGCAAATCACGAACAAAGATTTAAGTTCAAGAGATGTGTAAGTTTTCTACCCACTTGTCAACAGAAGCAACGATGGGAAGCTACAAAATCGGGAAACGGCACACTGTCGACCGAAAAATCCCCGGCTCCACATTAAATAAAACTGCGCAAACTACTTCAGGGTCCTCTCAAACAAAAACAATCATATACAGAAAATGTACCAGTGGTAGACTTACCACTTTATATAAGCATAAACACGGCTGTTCGGCTAATAGTAGCCACTGGATCTGAAGTCAGTATCATAAAAAAGGAAGCACTAGATAACCCAGAACATATGTAATGAAGCCAAAAGGTGACTTTGAAAGCTCCATTTGGAGAAGGAGAAACATTGGGAAACTGCCAAGGCAACTTTTTATTAAGCCGCAGTGTCCCATGCAAACTTCAGGTAGTAGAAGACATGCCCAAATCTCCCACGATGGGCTGTTAGGCAATGACTTTCTTGCAAAAAATGGTAACATCGAAGGGCCTAATAAATTTCCCCGGTTCCCTCGCACGGAAACCAACCCTACTGAATTCACGGTACCTCTTGAAACATCCCTAGAAGATGGAGAGGAAAAACGAAGTGATCAATTCGAGGAGCAATTTAAATCACGGGCACCAGATAGCAAAAATGTCCTACCTCCAATTGAAGAAACTCCAAACACCTCAAAAGAAGATTAAAGTAGTCAATATGAAGTAGTACTTCAGCGGCCCAATAGAGTACCCCCTCGATCTCAAATGGTACTGAGCTTACCGTTACAAATAGACCAAGAAATGATCTGGTTGTCTCAGGAGATCCAAGAAGGAGTTTTTGTCGCAAATTGCCTAGTTAGTCCTCATAAAAGCTTCATACCGTTATCCGTTCTAAATGTAAACACGGAACCAGTATTCCTAAGGAACTTAACGCTTACTCTAGTTCCAAGTAATTGCTATAACGCACAGTATCTCCATTTACCTTTGGACGACGTAAATACATAAAGTACTCATACAAAGGGTGATCCACCCTGCCTGCGTGCACAAAACAAAAGCACACATAACGTCAAAAATGACAAATTAAAAATTAATTCTAGCCCATACTTTCTTCGTGCACAAAACAAAAGCACACAACACGTCAAAAACGACAAATTAAAATTTAATTCCAATCCATATTCAAGAAACGTAAACCATATTAAAAGTTATAACCCAGACAGGCTTGTGACTTTACGTAAAGAATTACTGTTGGAAGAAAATTGAAATCACGAAGAAGAAAAATCAATTCTTGAGTTATGCTATAAGTATAACGATCTGTTTTATCTAAAGGCAGATAAACTAACTTACACTAATACCATATGGCATACCATCCCCATTTTGCACAATCAGCCAGCAATAAATCGTAAGATGTATAGACTTCCAGCAACACAAAGAGCTATTCGAAAAGCTGTTAAGCTGTTATCAGAGCTGTTTGAAAAGCTGTTAAGCTGTTATCAGACCTGTATAAAAAGCTGTTTAGCTGTTATTTGACCTATTTAAAAGCTGTTTACCTGTTATCAGAGCTGTTTGAAAGCTGTTTATCTGTTATCAAATTTGTTTTGAAAAGCTGTATAGAGTCCCCTGTGACGTAATTGATTAAGGTTATAGCCGCCAAGACACACACACTTCTGGATCAAGGTCAAAGACAAAATACCCTTCCGGTTTCAAAGGTGATGCCAGAGGCCAAGGTCAAGCCCACGTGTCAACGTGTTTTCTCACGCTCACGCTCAACCTAGCATTCTGGGTAAAAGGTTCAACCGTCCGATTAAGAGCCCTCTGTAGTAGACAAATATTATTAAAGCATACTTTCAGGAGTTCTGGACTTAGTAGGGAAATTGAATAAAAAGAATAACATATATAAAATATCATTATCGATTTATTATAAATTAAAAAAATATTAACATTTAATTCTTAGTGTGTCATTCTATTGTTGGGCTTCCTTATTTGAATACACCTATAACTATAATATATTCTTTATTTTCCAATAATGTATATCTTAGACTATAATACAATTAAAACAAATTACTTAAATAAATGGAACTATAACTATATGTAATACATTTTTTTTATTTACAATACACTAGAATTAGGTCATATGTTTTCTGCGGCTGCTCCTTGTTGCTCTGATGGAATTCAGTAATGTTTGTCAATGGTAGAGTATCCGTTGTGCTACTAACATTTAATTTTACGGTTGGGCTTCCTTAATTCAAGATAAATTTTTTGTTTCTCACATTCAGAAATATATGATGCTAATGCTGTTCAGACTTTGTATATGTAGCTATAAGCGAACGTAGTTCCTCAATTATTTTTTCCACTGAACCTTCTGAGTGGCCCAAATGTTGGCAGTACTAACGATCACGATCTCTACATGCCTGGCTTTTTGGGAGACTTCCGGCTACTACTGTGCGACCATCTTTCGATCTTGAGTGAACACATTGGCACCATCACCGCGATAACTTGTACTTTTAAGAAAGAATTAGTTTTAGTTTTGTTTAAATAATGAATTGTTTTATTTGTATTTGGAATAATTAATTAAATTATAAATCGCTTGAATTTCAACGTCTTCTAACTATCGTAAGGCAAAAAAGCTTGCCCTTTCGTCAACATAATGGTCCTTCGAGCCGGATTTGCCTTGTGTTCACTAAATCATTTTCACGTCAACGAGACTTCATTCATTTTCATCATAGCGAAGTGCATCGAAGAACTCCACGACAGCAGTCATCATTGGATTAAATCAAACTCTGCACACGTGCTGAGCTTGCTCTCTGTACAGAGAAACCAAATCAGCTGCAGCGTCTTCATTCAGAATACATACGATCAGTCAGCAGCACTTCCACGTTCAAAGCGAAGTGAGGCTATGTATATCTGAAATCATCTGCTGTATACGTCAGGAAGATTATCGGCATCCACTTCCATGAAAGCGAAGCACTGATGACCTCAGCCTTTTAGCACAACAACAAACACGCATTCTCACATGCAAGTATCGCTCCAATAATTACATTTATTGAAAATATCTTATCATACATTTTTTTTGTAGCTTCGCATTAAACACGTATGTCCAAGATTCATCCTATACGGGATCAAACCAGTAAAGCCTTCAGCAAGAAGTAACTACCCTGCAAGCTCATGGAAACATAGAAATCGTGATTCTTTTACTTAGCCAACACTACGCCAACTGACCTGAGTATTCCCAAAAAGCTTATCAGCAAAACAAGACCCAGCGTCATACAAGTGCTGCAATACGGAGGTTCAGTCAACTACTTATTTATATAACATGCAGCTGTAACATCTGTGAGTACTTCACCAATAGTTATTTTGTTTACTCTAAAGTATTCTAGTATAAAACAAAACCTGATAATTAGGTAGGGGGCATTTGTAAATTTAAGCCATTGTATATACATATAAGAAATTGAGCATTGAAGTGTTTCGTAACGCAATACAGTGCTGTGATTAAATCTCAAAACAAAGGCAGTGCAGAATACAAACAAAAACATTCGAAGTACTTGACTATTAAATTAAAATTGAGTGATCATACGTGCTTTAGCCATCATCGTTCTATTATAATTTATTTGATAATTTTGCGACACACTTTTAAAATAAAGTTAACATGGCTGAAAAATTAAATAAACTCCGAACGCAGCGAGCTGTGCTTATTGATCAGCAGGAAAGAACCAAAGAATTCCTCAGTACCTCAGCTGCCTCTGCTAGTTTAGCTCAGTTGGAGCTTAGGTTGCAATTCCTAGAAAAGCAAATGGAATCGTTTTCAAATATACAAACCTCTATTGAACAGTCAGATGATACAAAGCTTATCACAAGCCATCGTGCTTCTTATGAAGAAACCTATTATACCGTTCAACCGTCGCTAGCAATTTTAATACAAGAGAAGAAGAACATACAAGATACATCTTCAACTCCGAGTCCCCCCCCACAGAGCAATATTCGCTTGCCAAAGATATCTCTGCCAAGCTTCAACGGAGACATCACTGAGTGGCTGAGCTATTTTGAAACGTTCAAAACATTAGTTCATAATGACTCAACACTCAATAAGATTCAAAAATTTCAATATCTACGTTCCACGCTAACTGGAACAGCCGCTAAACAAATCCAATCGCTCGAGTTAACTGAAGCAAATTATGCTGTAGCAATCCAAATACTTCAGGAGCGCTATGACAGCCGAAAACTTATTTCTCAAGCACACATTCAATCCCTCATGGACATTAAGCTATTAGAGCACAACAAACCATCAAAAATGCGGGATTTAATTGATAAAACTAATGTACATCTTCGTGCGCTTGAATCCCTAGATAGACCAGTAAAGCATTGGGATGATCTCGTTGTGCATGCAATCGTATCTAAATTAGACTCAACATTGCGCCTTGGTTGGGAGAAGGAATCCTCTATTGATCGTTTACCTACTCTGAAAGAGTTATTAGCTTACCTCGCCAAACAATGTCAAATAATCGAAACAACTATTAAGAACATAAAAACAGATTATCATACGGTTTCCTCTCAGGCCAAACCACTGAAGAAAACATTTAATTCTTTAGTAATATCGTCACCTAGCAAATGCCCGATGTGTAATTCAGGACACTCCTTGTACAAATGTCGTTCATTTCTTAATAAAAGCGTTGACCAACGCTTAGAGCAAGCCATCAAGTTAAATTTATGCAAAAATTGTCTGCGTCAAGGACACAACCGATCAACATGCAAATCCTCTGGTAGGTGTGCTACTTGTCGTGAAAATCATCACACACTCCTTCATAAAGCCACCAATGACTCAATATTGCAAGGTCCTTCCAAATCCAGTAATAAAGCATCACCATCAGACTGCAGCTCAACGCTCTATGCAAGCAATTCGCATCAAGATCAAAGGCCTTCATATGTTTTCCTCGCTACCGCAATTCTAAATGTCTTTGATGTGTGCGGCAGGCTGGAGACTTGTAGGACAATACTGGACTCAGGATTTCTCTCTCAGTTTGTGGTATTGGCGGCAGCGACAGCCTATATTGCCGGCACCAAACTCAGTTGACATTGAAGTCCAGATTAAATAATTTTTCCTTTCAATTAAATGCAGTAATTGTTCCAACAATAACATCAAAGCAGCCCGGCCGATATATTGAATGTGAATCATGGAATCTTCCAAAAAACATACAGCTAGCAGATCCGAAGTTCAATGAACCTCAGGACGTAGATGTGCTCATTGGAGCTGAACTACATTACCAATTCCTAGAAGTGGGTCAAATTCGTTTAAAATCTGAACTTCCAGTACTACAGAAAACACTTCTAGGTTGGATAGTATCAGGGAAGAGGGAACTTAATTCAATTCCAAGTCATTCGCTTAACGTTACGATTAATTCTTCCGCCAATGATCCCCTGTCAGATCAATTAAAGAAATTCTGGGAACTGGAGCATTGCCCACCCATTAAGTCTGGGCGCACGCAAGAAGAGCAACAGTGTGAAGCTCATTTCCAAAGACATTTTAAACGTGACTCGTCAGGTAGGTTCATAGTACGATTACCCTTTAAGCAAGATCCTAATTGCCTAGGAGATAGTTATGAAATGGCAAAGCGAAGATTCTTGAGCCTCGAACGACGACTCCATAAAAACAGCGAGCTACTTGCACGGTACTCGGAGTTCATGAACGAATACTTGTCACTTAATCATATGCGACCAGTTTACAATTTACCAATTCCGAATTATGTTCTACCACACCACTGCGTTTTAAAGCCAGATAGCTCAACTACCAAATTGAGAGTCGTCTTCGATGCTTCCGCGAAGTCAACTACGGATTATTCGCTCAATGATACTCTCATGGTAGGACCTGTAATACAGCACGATCTATTCTCCATAATTCTCAGATTTCGTACGCATTCATTTATATTAACGGCGGATATCGCAAAAATGTATCGCCAAATTCAAATTGAAGAAAAGGATCAAAAGTTCCAAAACATTCTATGGAGGGATCATCCTGAGAAAACTCTTGAGACATACCAATTAACAACTGTCACTTATGGTACAGCTACAGCCTCATACTTGGCAACTAGATGCCTACATCAATTGGGAATAGAAGAGGAAGTGGATTTTCCTAACGCAGCTGCTGTTATCAAGTCTGATTTCTACGTGGACGACCTTATTACAGGCGGAAATTCGGAATCCTCACTCTTAACTATGCGCAACGAGCTCATAGCTTTGCTGTCTAAAGGTGGGTTTGAGCTACGTAAGTGGTGTTCCAATGAGCCAAGCCTTCTCGAAGGGATACCATTGGACCAAAGAGAAAAGTTTGTGAAATTTAATACTGGTGAAGCGGTTAAAACTCTTGGCTTGATTTGGCAGCCACAGCGCGACGAATTCCAGTTCAAAGTCAGTGCAATGGATAGCAAACTTAAATCCATAACAAAAAGAGTCGTATTGTCTGATATTTCAAAGATATTTGATCCATTGGGTTTAATAAATCCGATTATACTTCTTGGCAAAATATTCATGCAAGAATTATGGATACTTAACTTGTCCTGGGACGAAAGCCTACCAGTAGATTTTCACTCAACTCAAAGCAATCGAAGAATTCAAGATTCCCAGAAAGGTCCTTTTTTCCACACATTCGAGCGTTCAGTTACACGCCTTTTCCGATGCCAGTGAATCAGCATATGGCGCAACTATATATATAAGAAGCATTGAAGTTTCAGGCAGTATTTCATCGCATCTACTCTGCGCGAAATCACGTGTCGCTCCTATAAAAAAAATAACTTTGCCTCGATTGGAGCTTTGCGCAGCTCAACTAATGGCTCGATTAGTTCAACAAGTGTCCTCATCTTTAAACAATATTATAACGCTAGAAAATATTTACTATTGGACGGATTCAACCATAGTTTTGTCATGGCTGAGAGAGTCTTCAGGAACTTGGGAAACCTTCATTGCCAATCGAGTGGCAGTAATTCAAGAGCTAACCAACGTGAAAAGCTGGCATCACATTGACACAACACAAAATCCAGCAGATTTAGTGTCGCGAGGTGCCTTTCCAAGAAAACTCTTGCAATCGAAGCTTTGGTTTTGCGGTCCAGCATTTCTTAGAGACCCTGAAGATACATGGGTGTTGAAGAATTGCAACATGTCTTCCGACGTTCCAGGACGTAGAAAGAAAAGGTCCGTTCTTGTGGCTACACAAGATCATCAATCCGATCTGATTGAAGACTCAAAATATAAAAACTCCTTCTTGAAACTTTTGAATGTGTTTGCGTATATCTATCGTTTTGTCAATAATTGCAAAACTCCTTCAAACGAACGGCTTCTGGAAATCATCTCCCCAGCAGAAAGAGAGACTGCCCTCATGAGCTTGGTCAGATACGCTCAGAAAACAACGCTGACATCAGAATACCGTGCTCTCAGCAAGGGTAAACAAATTGAAAGGCAAAGCCAATTACAAGGTCTATGTCCCTTTATGGACAATGACGGTATAATACGGGTTGGTGGTCGCCTCAGAAACTCAGAGTTAACTTTTGATGCAAAACATCAGATGATTTTACCATCGAAGCATTCACTTTCATATTCACTAGTGCAATACTTACATATCAAAAATCTTCATGCTGGTTCTCAAACATTGCTTAACATCGTAAGACAGAGATATTGGCCTCTAGGCGGACGCAGTCTCACCAGGAAAATCGTTAATTCCTGCGTTCGTTGCTTTAAAACAAAGCCGAAAGACATCCACCAACTGATGGGTGACCTTCCACCTGATCGAGTTAAAGAAGCTCGGCCTTTTCTCAATTCGGGAGTGGACATCTGCGGCCCAATAAACATACACTTCAAGATCAGAGGCAAGACACCTGTAAAATCTTATATCGTGATATTCATCTGTTTTGTTACGAAAGCGGTACATCTTGAGCTGGCAAGCGACTTGTCTACAGCTGCATTCATAGCCGCTTTGAAACGATTTATAGGACGAAGGGGAATATGCAGTAATTTATACTGTGACAACGCAACTAATTTTGTTGGAGCCAGAGCTGATCTTCAAGACATACGCGAATTATTTTACTCAGAAAAACATCAGGCGGAGATCATTGAGTTATGCTCAAAGGACAGCATAAGTTTTCATTTTATCCCACCACGATCACCTCATTTCGGCGGACTGTGGGAGTCCGCGGTTAAGCTAACGAAATATCATCTTCGACGCGTCATGCAAGGTTGTCTTATGACTTATGAAGAATTGAACACACTTTGCGTTCAAGTAGAGGCAATATTGAATTCACGTCCGCTGACGGCAATTTCTAATGATCCCAATGACATCGCACCTTTGACCCCTGGACATTTTTTGATAGGGGAACCACTTACTGCGTTACCAGAACCGAACATGAGAAATGTAAATGTCAGTTTAATCAATCGCTGGCAACGTATACAATATGCAACACAACAGTTCTGGATCCGATGGAGGAAGGACTACCTCAATCAATTGCAAACCAGAGCGAAATGGACAACGACTTCGCGTAATATGAAGGTAGGAGACCTTGTCATTATTAAGGAAGAAAACATCCCTCCTATGAAATGGTTACTCGCGCGCGTTGTTGAAGTGTTTCCGGGACAAGACGGAATCGTTCGCGTTGTGAACCTTAAAACTTTAAACGGACAGCTTAAGCGATCAGTCACAAAAATATGCCCTCTACCAATTAGCGAAGAATAATTACAAGTTATTTTGAAAGCCATTGCCCTTTCAAGGGAGGCGGTATGTTCAGACTTTGTATATGTAGCTATGAGCGAACGTAGTTGCTCAATTATTTTTTCCACTGAACCTTCTGAGTGGCCCAAATGTTGGCAGTACTAACGATCACGATCTCTACATGCCTGGCTTTTTGGGAGACTTCCGGCTACTACTGTGCGACCATCTTTCGATCTTGAGTGAACACATTGGCACCATCACCGCGATAACTTGTACTTTTAAGAAAGAATTAGTTTTAGTTTTGTTTAAATAATGAATTGTTTTATTTGTATTTGGAATAATTAATTAAATTATAAATCGCTTGAATTCCAACGTCTTCTAACTATCGTAAGGCAAAAAAGCTTGCCCTTTCGTCAACAAATGCTTTAGCCGAATAAAAATTGAACAAACATCTATCGCATATATACAAGCTAGCCTTATGTTTTGAAGCTTGTTTCCATGCAAGCCGTGAAAGATATTTAATCCAGCAGAAATGAAACCTGGTACTGTCATCATCATTATCATCATAATCATCAGCAGCAGCATCATCATCATCATCATCATCATCATCCTGCTCATAGTTATTTTGTATCATTAATAGATTCACATGTCGCTTCATATTATGTTTCGTTGGTCTAACTAGAACAGTGGTGAAGGAACGCTCTTTCTTTAGGATGAATACGTTTATTGATATATCGTTCTGGTCTTCAAATTGTTTAATTTGCTTAAGCGTCATAGGAAATGTTATTCCAGTTAAATTTAGCACAGTAGAATAATGTGAATATGATGAGGTCCTATCGGAGTGAACATTTGCAGATATAGCGCTGATGTTACGGCCCAAGCGAAGCATGCTTCATCACTATTTTTTACATTGATGCAAGCTTGCTTTAAAGCAATCTCCTTCGGTAGAGGTATATACGAAGATCCTCGGTGCTGTTCAAATTTGTTGATATGTACTGCTAAATGTATAATGGACTCCAATGTCCAGCCACTATCTTTTTTCTGAAACTCATCCTACTGAGTGAGTATTGAATCCAAAATGTTAACTTTATACCACTCATTTAAATTATCGCCCACATTGATTGGAGCAGTTCTTGCTTGTAAATATTTAATATCGTTTATAACCTCATTGTCACCGATTTTCTTAACAAAATCAGCACACAACTTTGTATTAACTTTAATATTGAGATGGCGTTTTAAAATATTCTTAATACGGCGTATAAATAAATGAGCAGCATCATGTATAAATAGCTTAGGATCTGTATGGTTTATATTTACAATAATTCCAGCTCTAATTCTGTCTGTGAATACTGAACTCATTTCCTCCCACTTTACAAAATCACTTTTTCTTACACGCTGAGTAATTTCTCCACCTCGACTGGTGGCTTTCAATAACAATCTCAATGATTTAGTCTGTCCAATACAGCTCCCCATATGCCGTTTTGTACCACTCTTTTTACTAGAAAAACTTTCATTTATTAGCGCGGTTGACATTTTTTTTATTTGACCTATCGCTGAGGCTCACCAAAACTGACTGATGCCGCCTTCTTTCACCGCCTTAAATTGAAGCCATGCATGACATACATCGATTCAATCCCCATATCGGCCATGAAAGTTTTTCTTTTACACTACACAACATATTACATTAATGCATTTCAGTGTTGCATATATACATATCCACAGCTGGCAAGTATATGACCAAATCCCGAGTGAGATGGTTTCAAATTGTGGTGTTCACTAAAGCTTCCTAATGTGTTAGAGCAAGACAGACGATAAGAAATAACATGGGATTTTGCTGCCGAACTCTCATAGCCTAACACAGAAAAGGATCATGGGAGACATTTGCTCTGGATCGTTTTTTGGATGTGAAACACAGAGAAAAAAGTTTATAACTTAAGATATAAAAATAAATAATGAATTTGATGTGAATAAATATTTTGTGAAAAAATTGATTTGCTATAGTTGTTGTTGTTGTTTTTCAGTAAAGGAATTGGGAATCTTACATTTTCAGCTTTCACTACTCATCTACAACATATTCCACATATTACTCACAGCTCTCAATATACTCATCTAAGATAACATATTATACCATATTAATATAATAACTCCACCTTCTTTCGTCAAAACATTTAATTTAATCCACTCCCAACCTAATACTTTCATGGTAAGATTTAAAGATGAATATATAATGCTTCCATATCCTAATAGACTTATATCATTCCAAATACCCACTCTCCACATCGCGGTCTTCACTATTGAACTTGAAGCACAGCTAATTATAATCTCCCATACAACTTGCACTACTCATCATCATCCAAGTGAACCCAAGAGCAGACACTTTCGGTTTCAAAGGTTAAGGTGACGCCAGAGGTCAAGGACAAATCGCGGTCTTCACTATTGAACTTGAAGCACAGCTAATTATAATCTCCCATACAACTTGCACTACTCATCATCATCCAAGTGAACCCAAGAGCAGACACTTTCGGTTTCAAAGGTTAAGGTGACGCCAGAGGTCAAGGACAAATTGTTGCATTCAAGCCCATGTGTCAAATACATATAAATAGTAGTTTCATAACTTGTTTTTTCAGTTGATATTTTGCTCTTTACCCAAACAGATCACTGTTTCTTGGCAAGCTAATTCCGCAATAATTTCAACATGAGTTCTAAGGACACTACAAACCTTCTAAAGCCTACGGAAGAAAGGAGTAAAGAATATTCATATAAAGCTAAGTCTACATCTATGAAATCGATGCTTTCCAGAAATAAAGAAGAAAGTTATTCATCCAAAAACGAGTCGACTGTCCCCTACCAACAGGTCGAAAAATCAGGATATTCCAACAAAGATTGCAAAAAGTAAAGACGGAGAGATGTTTTTTGTGAAAATGGTGCACAAGGAACCTTCTAAAGTCATGTTGGTCTAAAGGCATAAGGAATATTCATTATAAGGATCAGTCTATATCTATGAAATCCTGGCATTCCTGAGCTAAAGAAAAAAGACCTTAGACTTAAGCTATAATGTAATTAAAACAAATTATTTCAATAAATGGCATTATAACCATAATACAATTTTTATTTACAATACATATTTTAGACTAGACTAGACTTAATATATTTTCTGCGACAAATGTCGCTTAATAGTGATAATTGAAGCAAAAAAATGATTATTGCTCACACCGCGTGTCGCTTTCAGCCAAATTTGTTGTTTGCAGATGAACATACTTTCCTCATACAACACCATTTCGAGGAGATAAATGCCAAATACCATCCAGCAAAACTTTTAACTTAATACATAACTTACAGTACCTACTCTCAACCCACCACCACGATCTTCACTATGGACATGGAGAATTATCACATATCCAGCGAGATTGCTGATTAGGATTTTACTGCTTATTCATAGCTCTCATACAACTTCCACTACTCACCTCAGACAACATATCATACCACATTAATATCATAACACAGCGTTCGTCTATTAAAGCTTTTAATTTAACCCACTCTCAACTTAATGGTAAGTAAACAATGTACCTGCCCCCAATAGTATGAAGATAAAATTATCATATTCTTATCAGCTTCATGTGAACTATGATATCGGGGAATCAATCAAATCTCATAACAGTGTGACTGATTGAGAAATTTTATTGAAAATAAAAAACAATTCGTCATAAAGACTTTTCAATACAAACTCCTAGATACAAAAAATAAACATTAATCGCTCAATTTGCCTGCTTTACTCGGCTATATTTGTTTACGCAAGATATCAAATTACCAGCGACCTGGCCACCTTTTCTAATGCTTTAATTTCCATTACTTCTAATGATTTCATGTGTCTTACCATCCCAAGCAGCCGTGATCAATTTTTACACATCGAATATCATAACATGATCACTCTTGTTTATAAAAGACACCTACAGACCACAACTTACGTAATAGTTGTTGTTGTTGTTTTTTTTTAGCAAAAGAAATTTTCAAGTATATCTTCCACTACTCATCTAAGACATCATATCCCACAGATTAATATCGGTTGTTGTTGTTTTCAGTTAAAGAAATTGGGAATCTTACATAAATCGCTCAATTTGTTTACTTTAATCGGCTGCTGTGTGAATTTGTTTACATTATTCGACTGCGAATTTGTTTACTTTGCTGGACTGTGCGAATTTGTTTATGCAAGGAATAAAATCAGAAGCATTCCACCTGAAGAGCAAAATTACACATTTACTAATTTCCATTACTTATCTAAGTGAGCATATCTACCTACATTCGCCCCAATCAGCTTCGCCTGATCTATTTTTAGATATATGATCATATGGCGCAACACCGACAGATTAATATCATCAAATCTTTAATCCACAACTTAGGTTATAGTTGTTGTTGCTTTTTTGTTTTTGAGCTACTAATATTAATTACACCTGAGAAGGTAAGATCGCTAATATCCTCGAACCATAGCCCGTAGAGGATTTCTGATGAAAATTTTAGCCCCACTAGTACTAATACTATTGGCATGGACAAAAAATATCCTAGGGCTGGAGAGTGCTGAAAGTAATCTCGTATCCCCAAGCCCGAGATGAACAACATATGTAAGTACCGACTAATGCCGCTAGGGGACCTTGCTCAAGAAATGGTGCTTGAACTCGAAACAGCAACTGTTACTTTTCAATACACGCACCCCCAGGACCCAATAATAATAAGAAAACATCAAGCCAAGGTGATATCACGTTGTGAAACTCGAATGATGCTGATATCTACAGCAGCACTTGAAAACAACAAAACCAAAATGACGTCATGCTGATATCTAGAACTTCCCCGCTAATAAAAGAAAACAGCAAAACCAAGGTATGCTAGTAGTTCCGGCTAATGCCGCTAGGTAACCTTACTCAAGAAATGGCGAGCCCGTAGAGAATTTCTGATGAGAATTTCGTCCCCCCTCCCACCCTTCACCACCCAGAATCCATTGGCATGAACAAAAATAACTTGAATTATTAATACGCTAATATCTCGAAAACCAGAGCCCGTAGGGGATTTCTGATGAAAATTTCATTACCGCCCCTCCCTATCCTATACTATAATACCCCCTCACAAACCACCCATCTAGAATCCATTGGCATGAACAAACATTTCCTACCGTTAACTTTAATTATTACTAATATTAGTTCCAAAAGCCTACATTTAGGCGCACCACATATCTATCCAAGAACACCGTAGTACCGACTAATGCCACTAGGGCGCAGTCAAGACCAAATCCATCAATAAAGCTTCCCACCCCCTTCAAAAATATATAGAACTGAAAGTGATCTCGTATCCCAAAACTCGAGATGAAAAACTTAGAGGCTACGAGTCTGAGATGAAAAATAAGCGAACTCCAGAAACAAAATTGAAATCCTATGCTATTTCCCTATGCTGGAGAGTACTTAAAGTGGTCTCGTATCCCCAAAGTGGTCTCGTATCCCCAAAGTGGTCTCGTATCCCCAAGATTCGAGATGAAAAATAGGCGCACTTCAGAAACAAAATCGAAATCCTATGCTATTTCCCTATGCTGGAGAGTGCTAAAAGTGGTCTCGTATCCCCCAAAGTGGTCTCGTATCTCCAACATCCAAGACATAAACCAGGACATCCAAGACACAAACCCACATTTAGTATGGATTTACACCACCTAGAGACGGTGGCGCCATCTGTGGCGAAATCCTGGAAGCTAAAACAGTGGGCCAGAAACGCCATAGTTACACTACTGTAAGTTATCCTACAAAATAAAAATGAAATGTTTTCATTTATCGACCAACTAAGAAACGTATTAACTGACATACTTATATAATGGAATCGGACACTTAAGTTGTAATTAATAATATGAGATTTATCCTAATAACTTACAATAAGTTACGTACATAGTAGGTAATTCGACTTCGGTAAGCGACTTCAAAAGTTCATCAGTCAATTTGGATCTGTAAATATTTTTTGTATATTTTTCACAGAGATAAATAGTGCCGAAAGTGGGAGAAAAAGCCGCGAGCCAATTTGTGGCAACTGATCAAACTGTGTAAGTGGAAGACTCCTATAAAATTCTAGCAACGATGACTTTGAATATTTTTTTTTTAAATATCGCTACACAGCAAGTCAAACGTTTCCATTTAAATTTCTTGGGCAAGGGTTTCTATTTCGATGATAAAAGGATTTTGAAAATCTCGATATCCTTTCCAATTTCATTAATATCTGAAAAGCGAGACTCGAAATTTATTTCCTGCAACCAAAGTTTCAATTGCGAAATCTACCGGAAATGGAGTCCCAGTTTGCTGACTAAATGTTTGCACGTATTGAAATGCATGAAACATTTTATATTCAATTAAGCTTAAAATAAAATAATTCTTTGTCGAAAGCACTTACATAATATGAATGTATAAATCAGGCAGAAGTTGGTTATTCGGTCATTCATATGTTTAATTAAATCTGTAAAAAATTATAACTTCCATAACCACTCATTATTTCGTAGTTCAGCCTTCTTTTCATTCAGGAAAATTTCAATTATATTATTACCGCGTTAGAACTTTTCCGCAACTAAGTCAGCGTACTACAGTATAATATGGCAGGTCATTTTCTCCAATCCGTTCAATAAACTCTCGGAATTGACGATGATTGAGCGCAAGTGATCTGATATAATTTACAGCTAACCTGACTCGCTTTGAAGCTTCTGACATATCCTTACATTTTCCGCACAAATACTATTTATGAATGATAGAGTGTACTGTTAATGGTTTTGATCCATCGTCATCTTCTACGACCTTTGATACGAGAGCAGCGACAGCTTAATTTTGTCCACACATGTCTTTGCCACCACCAGCGGTGATACACTTCAAATCTTTCCATTGAAGATTGTTTTTTTGAACAGGATTTTCAACTCCTTTAAAAATATCTGCTCCAGTGGTCGTGCCTTGAATGCTATGAGCGTCAAGAAGCTCTTCATTCACTTCATAATTTTTACTTATTCATCGAATATAAAGTAACACCTGAGCAGAATCTGAAACATTTGTTGACTCATCCAGAGCCAAAGAGAACCATTCTAAGTGTCGATTTTTGTCAGACAATTGAGTTAATATATGTTCTGCAATATCATCTACCCTTTGAGTCACTGTGTTTGCTGACAAACAAATGTTTTGAAATAAATTAGCTTTTTCTGGACACATTTAATCTGCTGCTGCAATCATGCAATGCTTGATTAATTCGTCGTCAGTAAATAGTTTTCCATGTTTCGCTATTAAATGAGCTATATGGAAACTAGAATGAGCTGCTGCGTCTTGTTCAGCATTTACTTTCTTAAACAAGATTTGGGAAGATTTCAAATCGAGTTTAAAAGATTCACATTTTCAAACCGTAGGCTTTCTGTAAATTTGGAGTAATTCTGAAAATATTTAATCTCTTGTATTCATTATAGACTGATATTGTTTCGTTGCAAATTATACACATTATCCTATTAGACTCAATCACGAAATATTGATGTCCCAATTGCTCTTTAAATGTTCTGCACTCATTACCTATCTTTCGTTTCTCTTCCATATTTTTACAAATCAACAAAAAAGCGCGTAACTTCAAATCAAAATAATGTGTATTTTCATTAATACTAAAAAACTAAAATCTGAAAACATCATATTAGTTCGCTTTTCAGATAGCACTTGTCGATCCGAATTCAAGCTTTGGAATTGTCCAACTCTCGGTTGTCTTTCGTATTTCTACATCTCCTCAATGCTCGAAACTGCTCGAATCTTCCTGACAAGCAATCGCGCAGCACAGAAGTTTTCCATCACATGTTGTAGCTATGCTAATCGCTAAAGATGGCGTTGTATACACGCCAGTCGTCGACATGTCCTAAAACGAAAATTTGCGTATAATTCAAAACTACAGTATTTTGGTATGATGAGCTAGCTAGGTCATGCCTCTGCGACTTAGTGAAAGAATTAATGTGGCCCTTAGGCTAGAAAGTTTGGAGACCCCTGGTTTAGATCATGAACTGCGGTTACTCTATGCTACTCTAATACGCTTCCCTGAGTGTAAAATAATATTGCCATAATTATCATAAACATTATGAAAGTGCTTATCTATAAAACGTGATGACGACACCCTGTCGTGGTGATTTCGATATATTAATAATATTATCCCAGGGGATAATTTTCGTAGTAAAAAGGAATTCCAGCTGTACCCAGTCCGGTATTCAAGTCTTCACAGCACAAGGTTGAGCTTCACGATTTTGCGATTTTGATTACGACCTCTCCTAATCCTTTTTTTTTTTTTATATAGGACTAGTATTTATTCCTGTACAACATTTTGGCATACCTATGTCCCTATCATTCCCCTTTCTGTTTTCATGACAATGTTACAGTGTGTGGCTTCTATCAGTTTCTGGCTATAATAGCGACCCTTGTTATTCCAGAAATGTCCAAATCTTCGTCTTTACACCCAGTTGGAATTCTTTAATTCTGATGAAACCTCGCTAGTGTGACGTACATAAAAATGTACCGTGATTAATCGTTAGTATCAAAATATAGACTTCGGTTGGTTTCCCTTCATAAGATAAAATTTGATTTCTCCTCTCGTATATGTCAACTTGTCAACAGTAATTACCATCACCAGAATAGCCTCCTCCCCTACTTCCGGCATTTTTGTTTCACGTTTCATTTGATGTCGTTAGGGTTCCTATTAATATTATTGTTGCGTTCACATGCGATCATAACACACAACCATCCTAGCTGTTAAAGTTCCATGTAACTTAGAAGCTACTAAAGTACGATCTTTAATAAAATCACAAGTATACTTAACAATAATCAGTCCAGGTAGTCCTGAAGAGTGTTTCTTCATATGCTGTCTGTATGGTTTAAAGACATCCGCTTCAGCAGTTGGGAGATTAAGAAATTTGTGCAGGCTGGAGATGTACTGCATAATATTCTCATCAGGCATAATGGGAACGTTACGAATTACCAAAAAGTTTGACAGGTATTTATCCTCTAAGGAAGTTATACGTGCTTTTAATACATTAATGTCGCTCAC
Organism: Dioctria rufipes; assembly: GCA_963924295.1. Lineage (NCBI taxonomy): Eukaryota > Metazoa > Arthropoda > Insecta > Diptera > Asilidae > Dioctria > Dioctria rufipes. Next base: position 146,653,518 of record OZ002742.1, on the reverse strand, counting down.
CGCATTTAGTTGACGTCCTCTTGCGTTCTGATTCTCGTAGAATGATCCCCAAGAGTTACTGACAATCTTTTAATATCACTGAAGCTATCAACCAGCATGACGAGAGATATGCTGAGACCATTTTGTTTGTCACGCAATAATTCAATTTCCCTGGACATACGGTTGAATGCAGGAAAAACACCTGAGCTGTTATCATCTGAATCAATGTCACCACCAGTAATTGATTTATTGGGATTTACTAAACTGCAACCTCCACAACGGAAAGCCACTGCTCCACTCATTATGCTCGGAACAAGGTCTGATGATAGCTTGGAACACGATACATGAAATTGTTTGCCGCAGTCAACGCAGTTGAAGCCCATATTATTGTTGTTGATATAAGATGTACAAAGCATAACTTTAGGCGTCATTCGAGCTAAATGTATTGGAGACACCAATTGATTATTGCACAAAACGTCACAAACAGATGGCAGCAGAAAATGGGGCGCAAGTCGCAAGCTTATCCGGCAGATTAAATTCATTTCACATATGTATAAGCTGCAGCAGATGTAAATAAATAAAGTATATGAACAATAGATGAATAATCTAATAAATTAACTGGAAGATCGTTATGGTCGTAACGCACTGCATGTAGCAGTATGTTACATTATTTTTTTTTTTTTTTTTTTTTTTTATATTATTAAGCCAAGCTCAGGGGATACCCAATGATGCAAAGCACAGCGTAGCAGGAAGGAGATAGGTAAAGGATTAAGGGATATGAGGAGAGCGGCGGAGGTGCCGATGTATATCGCCCTTAAACTTTTGACTGCTAGTAGCAGCACGCAGAGTGCCTGACGGCGAATGTGCTGCTCGAGTGACCTGAACACGATTCTAACCTGACTGTGATCAGGCGGCAATCGCCTCGTGAACAAGAGAAGTAGAAGTTGGGGTGATTGGTGGAAAAAAAAAGAAAAAGAGGAAAAAGGTCACTTTTTTGGTGCGCGTTTTGTGACTATGGAACAAGGGTGTGCTAATTCTGCAAAAAGTTTAAATTAAATTCGAAAGAAGACAAATCTGAAGTAAATGTCTGTGCTAGTCGACGAACCGATACGATTTCTTTAAAATTAAAAACGCCAAACAATTCGGTGGTAAAGGAATTTAGAGAAATTCTCGGATGAACGACGAACGCGGAGACATTCCATAGGAAGGTGCTTGAGTAGGGCCTCCACTGACAACTGGATAAATTCTTCATCCAGAAAGAAAGAAATATTTAGTGTTCGAACCAAATCGCTTCGAATATATTTTTCTTAACAAACACCTTCCGAAAAGAAAAAATTCCTGAAAAGTAAGCATAACAATTTTTATAAAATTAAATCTAATTTAATCACTCAATCAGAACATAGATACACAACCATACAAAGCCAGGTATTTATCATCTATATAACATATTGCACAAATGCAATATAAAAGTATAGCCTCATTGAGCAGATTAAATTAAAATCATTGATCATATGTTTAAATGCGTATTAAAAAACAATTCCTGAAAAGGGAACATATTACAACAATGCCATGCTGAGATTGAATTCTGAAAATCAAATAAATTCAATCTAATTACAATTTTCCTAAACATAGCTAAAACATCTAATAAAAGCATGTGTTGTCATGTAGCATACAATGCATTTCACAAATACAATCAAATCAAGCAAATCAATTTGCAACTCTATCATTACCATTATTACAAGTACCATCCAACGGATATTTTTTCTCTACGTGATAGAGAGAACATTTTTGCAAAGATAATTTAATTTAACACAGCAGCATGTGAAGCTCTAAGTTTCTTGTTGCTATGCATTTTTGTTCGTTGCTAGGCAAATTTTATCGCCAGTACCGTAAGATCACAGCTGCACTGCCAACTCTTGTAATCATGCGCCGCTGCTACTCTATCAGTGGTGTCGTGTGCAAGCAAGGGCTATATAAACGACAAGCTGACTGATCTCGGCCTCTTTTTGTACTTGGCATCGCTTGGGGTAAGTTGGCTAGTTAGGGACTAACATTTATATCGGGTATCGACTGATATATAACTTTTAACAATTAACAAAACACTTTATTTCTGGTCTCGACGGAAATAAAGAATCTTGCTTCGGGTCTCGACTGAAGTTAAGATAATTACTAACATTCACTTTAAGTCGGGTCTCGACTGACTTAAAGAATATTATCTCGGGTCTCGACTGAGATAATCTTTTACTAACCAAACACTTTATTTCTGGTCTCGACGGAAATAAAGAATCTTGCTTCGGGTCTCGACTGAAGTTAAGATATTTACTAACACTCACTTTAAGTCGGGTCTCGACTGACTTAAAGAATATTATCTCGGGTCTCGACTGAGATAATCCTTTACTAACAAAACACTTTATTTCTGGTCTCGACGGAAATAAAGAATCTACCTTCCGGTCTCGACTGAAGTTAAGATATTTACTAACACTCACTTTAAGTCGGGTCTCGACTGACTTAAAGAATATTATCTCGGGTCTCGACTGAGATAATCCTTTACTAACAAAACACTTTATTTCTGGTCTCGACGGAAATAAAGAATCTTGCTTCGGGTCTCGACTGAAGTTAAGATAATTACTAACATTCACTTTAAGTCGGGTCTCGACTGACTTAAAGAATATTATCTCGGGTCTCGACTGAGATAATCTTTTACTAACCAAACACTTTATTTCTGGTCTCGACGGAAATAAAGAATCTTGCTTCGGGTCTCGACTGAAGTTAAGATAATTACTAACATTCACTTTAAGTCGGGTCTCGACTGGCTTAAAGAATATTATCTCGGGTCTCGACTGAGATAATCATTTACTAACAAACCACTTTATTTCTGGTCTCGACGGAAATAAAGAATCTTGCTTCGGGTCTCGACTGAAGTTAAGATAATCTTACTAACATTAACACTTTATTTCTGGTCTCGACGGAAATAAAGAATTGTTCTAACAAAATATTAGAACAAAGGGTCTTAACATTAGCTTAAAGCCAATTTTTCTCAAGTGCCAAGGTGGAGATCGGTGAGTACCAGTCACTTGTAACATTTTAATACTTATTCATATATCTATTTGACTATATTATAACTTATATATATATCTATATTATACATTTCATCTATTTTACACATATATTTTTATTACATTTTTTGACGATCTTATATTACAACTAGTGCTAAGTGTTTTCAGTGTGATACAAAAATCTCAGACCCAAACTTATGTATGGACTTTTGTCTCAACATATCTATTTCTGAAAATCGTATATCATTAATCGGTGTCAATTAGTGTGTTTTTTAGTGTATGTTGATCTCTGACCCAACAGTTTATATAATCCTGTCTTAATACGATTGCTCAAGTTATTTAAGCTAAGTAAGTGTGCCAGTGTTTCGAAGTTAAGTTATTTTAACTTTGCTCTATATTAACCCTATATTTAATATCTATTTATATATTTATTATAAACAATCCTGTAAGTGTGTTTCCCTAAACGTTTGAATCGTTGACCTGAAAACTTGATACATAATCTGATCTTAATATAATTAGTGGGCAGTCTTAAAAAATAAGTGCAGAATTTACTTGAAAGTTAAAATAAAGTGAATAGTGTTGATTCGTTGTTAAGAAATAAACTACTGATCTTGATCCAAATTTACCAGTGCATTCATTTCAGTCACTTAATCAAATTTGCGTGTACGTTCTATTAACGGACAGTACATTTTATGATTTTATAAAAATTTTCATGCTTTGTTTTCAGGATTTTTTCTTTTAGAAATTTTCTATTTATGAAAATATATTCGAATCAATTTGGTTCGAACATACTGCCCCCCGTTGAAAGACTGGAAGTGTCTTTCAAGTAATGAACCTTAAGATACTTATCTAAAAAAGAAGTAAGTTTGAACTGACTCATTAAGCAATTAATTAAGAAAAAGGTTTGGGGTTGTATTGCTCGTATAAAGGGGCTTCCTTTGCCCAGGATAATATAGAATGCTTGGTTTACTAGAACTAGAGTTAGATCGATGTGATATTGTACATATAAATATACGAAATTTTTGGTCTTTAAAAGGCACATAATTTTCCGGTAACCACCTAACGATTGAGAGTTGAAATGACAAAGTTAGGGGGGAAGGGGAATGAATAAATAAGTACCTATGGTGTAAGAAAAGAAAACATAATTCTTGTTGAATAATTTAAAAGTGACCATTAGCTTTTATTTTAACTTTAGGACCATCTTTGATGGTGAATCGGTGATTTCTTTTCTTGGTGCGCTTTAATGCTGCCCAGGATACAGTGGATAAGTTATTTGTAGTATGAAGCCTACGTGGTATGCTGATACTACTAATATGATGTAATTCGGACTTGAAATCCCGCCACTGCTTAACAATGTGTGCCGGGATTGGTTTAATCCATGAACATCCTGCATGCCATAAAGCTTGCATTAAGATTTTGGCCGTGACTATAATTGGTGATATCCAGCCAAGTGGATCGAAAAGCGTTGCAATTTCTGAAAGAATAGAACGCTTTGTAGAAAGGCAATCTGATTTCCTTTTGTATTGTAGCGTGAAGCAATCAGATCCTGGAAACCAATGAATGCCTAAAGTTTTTACAGACTCATCGCTTGCGAATCGCAAAGGAAGGTCAACTTCTCTGTATGATTCGGGGATCCTAGATAGTAAATCTGAAGAACTGCTAACCCATTTCCTCAAATTAAATCCGCCGGAAGATAACAGATTGATAAGTTGATCTTGTATTTGGAAGGCTTCTTCCTTTGTATCTGAACCTGTAAGAAGGTCATCAACATAGAAGTCACGAGACACTATCTTCGCAGCTTCGGGGAATTTGTCAGCTTCATCAATGGCTAGTTGATTGAGCGTTTTTATTGCGAGATAGGGAGCTGGCGTGGTGCCAAAGGTTACAGTGGTTAATTTGTAATCTTTAATAGGTTCATTTTGATTGTCCCTCCAAAGTATTCTTTGGTAGGTTTGATCTGGAGGTTGTACCTTTATCATCCTGTACATTTTCTCTATGTCAGCAGACATAGCGAATTTGTACTTTCGCCATCTGAGGATGATTGAGAAGAGTTCAGACTGCAGTACTGGACCCGTATGCAGCTGTTCGTTTAGACTTTTTCCATTAGTCGTTTTTGCTGAAGCATCAAAGACGACACGAACCTTTGTAGTGGTGCTATCTTTGATAACAGCATGGTGAGGAAGATAGTAACTTTGTTCGTTGGTTACTATCTTGTTAGCCATTGTCATGTGACCTAATGTCTTGTATTCATTAATACAAGCTTTGTATTCCTGATAAAGTTCAGGATTTCGTTCTAATTGCCGTTCTAGGCTGTAGAACCTACGTAATGCCATACCACGAGAGTCACCTAGGCTGGGACTTTCTGCGATGAAAGGCAGGCGAACTTCGTAACGGCCATGTGCGTTACGAACATGAGTTTTTTGATAAAACTCTTCACATTCTTGATCTGCTTTAGACAGCTTTCTTCCTGGATTAACTTCTTCAGTTTCCCAAAACTGACGTAAAAGTTTATCCAGTGAAGTGTCGTCGTCGTAATGAGCCTTTGCTGTTAACGCAGATGCTGTTAAGAATGTAGATGTATTTTTTAGCTTTCCGAAAAGTATCCATCCGAGGATACTGTTTTGGGCAGTTGGTGTTCCTGGAGGACCTTTCCGTAAACCTTCCAAGAGAATTTCGCTATACACATCTGCTCCTAAAAGCAGGTCAATTTTTCCTGGTTTAAAGAAAAACGGATCGGCAAGTGGTAGCTCATGTATATGACTCCATTCTTTTTTTGGAATGGTTGAAGGAGGTAAAATGTCCGTAATTGTATCCACTATAAGGGCTGTAACTGCGGTTGCCTTAGTTGTGGTTGAATAAGGATAAATGTTCAATACGGTTTGTTTTTGAACATTTGTAGTTTCAGTTTTTCCCAGGCCAGTGATTTGAATTTCCACGTTTGTAGTGGATGATTGCAGCTTACGTGCGGCAGCTTGGGTTACAAATGAAACTTGAGAGCCTGAATCTATCAGTGCTCTTAATACCAACATGTTTCCCTTTTTTGTAGGAACGTTTAACAATGCTGTGGCAAGCAGTGCTTGTTTGGTATGTTGATTTTTTGCGTAAAGCGTGTGAAGAGATTTATTGAATGTGGAAGGTGAATTACAAGGTTGAGCTTCTGATTGCTGCTCCCTTGGCTTGAATTGGGTCGAGGCCCTTGGAGTGGCATTATTCCTGTGAAGTAAAGAATGATGCCTCCTTCCACATCGCTGACATGAAAACTTACTCGTACAAGTTTTCGTACTATGGCCTTTTGATAGGCAATTATTACACAATTGATTTGATGTGACAATTTTGAATTTATTGTCTACATCAAGTTTTATGAATTTCGGACATTTAAATAGACGGTGCTGCTCTTTGCACAAAGGACATGCTTGGGTGTATGAAGTAAAATGGGTAGATGCTCTCGGGACTTGAGCATTTTTGTTGGCTGGGGATGGTTTGGTATCGACTATGGCTTCTAAAATTCTAAATCTAGATTGTAAAAATATTTTTAAGGATTCGAAAGTGGGAAGTCCTTTTGCTGTATTGATCTCTTGTTCCCATGCACGGTGCGTTTCTGCTGGTAAACATTGTACCACCATATAGATGAGAATTGCATCCCATTGCTTAGTGGAAACTTGCAATGCCTCGAGTTCGAAGATACATTCGGAAGACTTATCTAGCAAGGTTTTGATAGCCTTGGCTGATTCATGTGATGCCTTAGGTAGATTAAAGAGTGCTTTCAATTGGGCGTTTACCAATACTCGTTTGTTATCATACCTTTCAAGCAATATCTTCCATGCGCTGTCATAACTCGAGTTGGTCATAGGAAATTGACGTAATAAGTGCTCTGCTTCTCCAGATACACTTGACTTCAAATAATGCAATTTCTGCACCGGTGATAACGCAGAATTTGAATGCACCAAGGACTTGAAAAGATCGTGAAAAGGTCTCCAAGAATCATAAGATCCTCAGAATTTTGGGATTGTGATGCTAGGTAGTCTCAGAGACGATGAAGTTTCATGTTCTGATTTTGGATTTGGTTCAACCTTTGTTTCGAATGCATCTAATGCATCCCTAAGAATACCTCGAAAAGTAAAGTATTGATTTTCCACCTGTGAAAATTGATCCTTTGCGAAATAATCATACTTTTGAAGTTCACTATCTTCCAAAGCCTGCGTGGCTTGAATAAGTGTATAATGATCTTTCTTGTACTCTGACCAAATTTCACTTAGAGCGGTTAATCGCTCAGAAATAAGACCTTTCGTTCGTTTTTCTACATCAGTTCTGTTGTAGTTATTGAACGATTTTTCGAAGATTATTGCCGAGGTGGCTTGGTTGCCCAAAAGTTTTTGAAGTGCAGACATAATGAAAAGATTGATAAGATAAAACACTAAACCTTATATCCGGCTCGAAGGACCATAACATGACAAGTAGCAGCAGGAACTTCTGGAATTGACCGCAGAACTCGACGAATTAAAGCAACGTTCAAAAATCTTGAAGATAAGTCAACGCCTAAACAAAATAAAGCTAGATCGTCAACCAATCCCGACAATTGTTATTGAGGACTCGCCACCCACCTCCCCGAATACTGAAAGGCAAAGGCCAGAACAAGATGCCATACAGGAGCCGTCACCCATCAATCAACAGGGCGCTTGTGTGAACGCTCAACCAGCAACAAAAAAAATAAATATTTTGAGTGATCACAGCATTGTGTCGACCACCTGCCCAGATGACAACATCATCATGACCATCGTTGATAACCAAACAGGGTCAACAGAGAACATTACCGTGTCTTGGGACGCCTTAAAACGCTCAAAAAAAAAGAACCAGAGATTCACCACGAAAGACGGCACTCGAATTAAAATCCGATTGTTAGCCAACGGAAACATTAAAATCATAAAATAATAATTTCGTCTTTTTTTTCTTTATTTTTCTTCCTTTTACAAAGTTGGCTTGTGTTTGATTCCTTCCCCTTGAGATTGTCGTTTTGAGTTTCTCCTTCTTAATAAGTGGGTTTTTAAAGATTGTTTTTATTCGCAAGTAGTAAGATCAAAACATTCACTTGAAAGACAGTTCCAGCCTTTCAACGGGGGGCAGTATGTTCGAACCAAATCGCTTCGAATATATTTTTCTTAACAAACACCTTCCGAAAAGAAAAAATTCCTGAAAAGTAAGCATAACAATTTTTATAAAATTAAATCTAATTTAATCACTCAATCAGAACATAGATACACAACCATACAAAGCCAGGTATTTATCATCTATATAACATATTGCACAAATGCAATATAAAAGTATAGCCTCATTGAGCAGATTAAATTAAAATCATTGATCATATGTTTAAATGCGTATTAAAAAACAATTCCTGAAAAGGGAACATATTACAACAATGCCATGCTGAGATTGAATTCTGAAAATCAAATAAATTCAATCTAATTACAATTTTCCTAAACATAGCTAAAACATCTAATAAAAGCATGTGTTGTCATGTAGCATACAATGCATTTCACAAATACAATCAAATCAAGCAAATCAATTTGCAACTCTATCATTACCATTATTACAAGTACCATCCAACGGATATTTTTTCTCTACGTGATAGAGAGAACATTTTTGCAAAGATAATTTAATTTAACACAGCAGCATGTGAAGCTCTAAGTTTCTTGTTGCTATGCATTTTTGTTCGTTGCTAGGCAAATTTTATCGCCAGTACCGTAAGATCACAGCTGCACTGCCAACTCTTGTAATCATGCGCCGCTGCTACTCTATCAGTGGTGTCGTGTGCAAGCAAGGGCTATATTAACGACAAGCTGACTGATCTCGGCCTCTTTTTGTACTTGGCATCGCTTGGGGTAAGTTGGCTAGTTAGGGACTAACATTTATATCGGGTATCGACTGATATATAACTTTTAACAATTAACAAAACACTTTATTTCTGGTCTCGACGGAAATAAAGAATCTTGCTTCGGGTCTCGACTGAAGTTAAGATAATTACTAACATTCACTTTAAGTCGGGTCTCGACTGACTTAAAGAATATTATCTCGGGTCTCGACTGAGATAATCTTTTACTAACCAAACACTTTATTTCTGGTCTCGACGGAAATAAAGAATCTTGCTTCGGGTCTCGACTGAAGTTAAGATATTTACTAACACTCACTTTAAGTCGGGTCTCGACTGACTTAAAGAATATTATCTCGGGTCTCGACTGAGATAATCCTTTACTAACAAAACACTTTATTTCTGGTCTCGACGGAAATAAAGAATCTACCTTCGGGTCTCGACTGAAGTTAAGATATTTACTAACACTCACTTTAAGTCGGGTCTCGACTGACTTAAAGAATATTATCTCGGGTCTCGACTGAGATAATCCTTTACTAACAAAACACTTTATTTCTGGTCTCGACGGAAATAAAGAATCTACCTTCGGGTCTCGACTGAAGTTAAGATATTTACTAACACTCACTTTAAGTCGGGTCTCGACTGACTTAAAGAATATTATCTCGGGTCTCGACTGAGATAATCCTTTACTAACAAAACACTTTATTTCTGGTCTCGACGGAAATAAAGAATCTTGCTTCGGGTCTCGACTGAAGTTAAGATAATTACTAACATTCACTTTAAGTCGGGTCTCGACTGACTTAAAGAATATTATCTCGGGTCTCGACTGAGATAATCTTTTACTAACCAAACACTTTATTTCTGGTCTCGACGGAAATAAAGAATCTTGCTTCGGGTCTCGACTGAAGTTAAGATAATTACTAACATTCACTTTAAGTCGGGTCTCGACTGGCTTAAAGAATATTATCTCGGGTCTCGACTGAGATAATCATTTACTAACAAACCACTTTATTTCTGGTCTCGACGGAAATAAAGAATCTTGCTTCGGGTCTCGACTGAAATTAAGATAATCTTACTAACATTAACACTTTATTTCTGGTCTCGACGGAAATAAAGAATTGTTCTAACAAAATATTAGAACAAAGGGTCTTAACATTAGCTTAAAGCCAATTTTTCTCAAGTGCCAAGGTGGAGATCGGTGAGTACCAGTCACTTGTAACATTTTAATACTTATTCATATATCTATTTGACTATATTATAACTTATATATATATCTATATTATACATTTCATCTATTTTACACATATATTTTTATTACATTTTTTGACGATCTTATATTACAACTAGTGCTAAGTGTTTTCAGTGTGATACAAAAATCTCAGACCCAAACTTATGTATGGACTTTTGTCTCAACATATCTATTTCTGAAAATCGTATATCATTAATCGGTGTCAATTAGTGTGTTTTTTAGTGTATGTTGATCTCTGACCCAACAGTTTATATAATCCTGTCTTAATACGATTGCTCAAGTTATTTAAGCTAAGTAAGTGTGCCAGTGTTTCGAAGTTAAGTTATTTTAACTTTGCTCTATATTAACCCTATATTTAATATCTATTTATATATTTATTATAAACAATCCTGTAAGTGTGTTTCCCTAAACGTTTGAATCGTTGACCTGAAAACTTGATACATAATCTGATCTTAATATAATTAGTGGGCAGTCTTAAAAAATAAGTGCAGAATTTACTTGAAAGTTAAAATAAAGTGAATAGTGTTGATTCGTTGTTAAGAAATAAACTACTGATCTTGATCCAAATTTACCAGTGCATTCATTTCAGTCACTTAATCAAATTTGCGTGTACGTTCTATTAACGGACAGTACATTTAGTGAGATTACCGGCACCCCAAAAGTGGCAATACATCTGCTTAAGTCATTGTGGATTTGAGTAAACTGCACGTTTGTATTTGATTTCAAGGAAGTCCCGAAGCGGGTGGTACCCCATTCGCCTAAGAACGTACTACAAGTTGGGGATCGTCCCATAGAAGGAAACAATATCACAGCCCGTGGAAGAAGGAAAAATAAAAATTTTTGTGCAGAACACCTCTAACCTCCAAAAGAACCAAACAAAAATCGGAAATCTGTGCATCAGCTCAGTACAAATATCCAAGTATTTTGGTTTTACGTCGCTCAATTTTCATATTACAGTAGAAAACTAGATGAATTGCTGTATTAATAGTATTAGATTATATCGAGTTTTATTACAGTTTCGGCTGATAAGTGGAAGTGTCGAGAAGTGGAAAAAGGAAACAATAAGCTACGCTCTTGAAATGTTGGCTTCCAAATAGTGTCGTTGAACCTAAGACGTTGTATTGAGATTCGTTGCTCATTCTTTTATCTCTGCTAGGTAACCATTACATCCGTTTTCCTTTTTCAACTTCGTCGTCCTTCCTGAAATATCCATTGTCTGTCAGTAAGATAATGTAGGCTAGGATAACGGAGATTTGTGTCAGTTTAGATTCCATCAATTCTTAGCCGTACAAAAAGGAAAAAGAATATACACAGAAGTGAATTTTAAAATCGGCAGGGCAAATGCTTAACGAATGCCTTAAAATTAAACATTCGTGATACCGTAATATAGATAACTTCTAATTATTATAGCTCTTCGCACATCGTAAGGTCACTTCTAGGGAGCTTCTTCGAGGAACGGATAACACGTAAGTGGAACTTTTTTGTATATTTTGTAATTATCTATATATATTTCATTATTTTTTTTTACTAAATATATATTCTGGTTAAATAATATATATATATATAATATAATAAATATTGAATTAAAAGGAAGGGGGAATTATATCTCAAAAGTTAGCATCTTACAAAAAAAAAAAAGAGGAAAAAGGAAAAGATCAAGTAATGTGCTCCACATTAACGTGAATTTCCACATATACTTTCCTATAAGACCACGATCTGGAAATTGAAATTGCTAATGGTGTGGGAGTGAATTGATAAGGTTATTTATCATTATATCGTTACTTAAATGTTTAAATGAATATTGCACCTACATTGTATTAAATTCCAAGAAAAGTTTACAAATCCATACTGTGGTGCGCGGCTAAACTCCATTGAACTTTCGTTACTTTTTATAAGGTTTTTTTTTTCACTTTTAATTTTAATAACTACATAGTGCGGATATTCATACCACCTACTGGTATGGAAATTGAATTATGGTATCTTCGCGGCTAGTCCTAAGAAAATAAGAAAAAAGAGTTAAAGGAAAACAAAGGAAAAAGCACGCGGAAGGAATCGTAATGTATTCCACTTTTCTAGTCACTTTTTCTCTTTTATACGGAAGGGTTTGAAAATATACATATACTCTTAGCTTTTTTTCATTGGTAAAATATTTCCTCGATTTAGTTCAAGCTTAACTTCATGATACTTAAAGTCATTATTGTAACGTTTCTTTTGCTAGCCACATACATACATCCTTCACGGGAAATCTGTATGTTCGATGATGGTCATGAATGGCATCTCCGACATGAAATATAAACAGTAGATAAATAAAGGACTATTATAACGAAATGATGCGTTGAAATCTTTGTCTTTCCCTCACTCTCCCGGAGCCCTCTTTGAAATGAGGGTCGAAGTGGTCCGCTCTTCCTCTGATTTTGCAGGTAGTCAACAATAGGGACACTGAGAATAAATTGCTGCCATCAATTTCGTATGGGCGGATGGAGCAAGGCAGCTGAAGGCAGAGCATCTGCCCCTTCACATAGGTAATGGTAAGTGGTGTAAAGGTCCCTTCTGGACCGGATGTGTTGCGACGTTTGTTGGCACGATATTTCTTTTGTATATGCAGGTGACAGCGGCAGGTCTTCGTGGAACCCCCCCCCCCCCCAAACCCAAGACGAGCTAGCGTGCCGCTCTGCACTTCAACACTATCTACCGAGTGATCTGTCAGCTCATACTGACAGTTAGGACTTCACGTCCAATATAATCACTCAACATAGTACCATAACAAGATGATAACCCAAGAATGAGCAACAGGCAGCAACCACAGGTAGAATAAAAATGAGATGACATAAGCCTCGTGAAAGTCCAGACTTGAGGAGTTATGATATTATTCAATACATGTAGGCGCGATTTGCAAAAAACTTCAATTCTCTAATGAAATATAGATGAAGATCGAGAGGTAGATACACAAAAAATTAGAGAAAACTATAAAAAGCACTGCTTCACCTTGCGCTGAAATTGAAAAGTGCGAAAGCGGTTTTGCGTGTTTCCACCAAGCACAGGAAAACCTATAACTGTAGGCAATCATCCACCATTCCATTGAATATATATTTGAGCGCTTCACATCAATTCTCGGGCAAAAGCTACCTTCGTTAGCCTCTGAATAGAACTCGTCCATGTCCAGTGTCTCCGATGCATCACCCGCTACCAACTCGAGAATTAGTCCTCAACCTTCTCCGCCGAATAAGCTCAACGTTATCTCCCTCAATGCTAGATCAATTCTTACTAGTCTTGCTAAGATTCGGCACACAGCACGACTCGGCAGGGCCAGTGCTTTTCTCACCAGTGAAACTTGGACCAAACCCTCTCATACAACAAAAATACTGGAAGTCCCAGGTTACAGACTGCACAGGCTTGATCGCACGGTGAACAAAGGTGGAGGCGTCGCCATATACCTGACTACCTCCATGCTATCCGAAGTTGTCTTCCAAGAAATTACAAATAGCTGGGAAATTCTGGTGGTCAAGGCGTGGAATGCTGACACCACTAAGGACCCGATTGCACTAATGGTGCTATACAGATGAGTGAGGGAGTTCACAGACCATAACCTGTCTTCTCTTGGTAATGCGATGAGCCTGATTGCCAGCCCATTTTCTAAAGTTATCATTGCGGGAGACCTCAATATCGATATTACCTCGGAATCCCACCTCGGCTACAGTCTTGAAGAGCTCCTGGATGAGGTTGGACTCGTACTGGTCAATTACTCCCCCACACGTAATGGTGCTCTGCGACCACTGCACAATTTACTGCATGAAGCAATTAGAATTTAGCTGATAAAGCTTACCTCGCGAGTTCCACTTGTCTTCACTGTTCACACAAATGAAATCGGATATGCAGCTTATGTGCGAATCTCGTTGATAAGGCACTTTCAGTGGCAAAGACTGCAATTTTCGTGGAAAAATACGACGGTGGAATGCGTGAGTGCAGCTATGATATTTAAATTTAATATTAAGGTAGTGGTAGGTATTTGTTTTGTTTTAGCTGAGTAAGTAACTTTTTATTATAAATTACGGTATGATGAAGAATAAATTTGGAGTCGATCAGAGGTGTTCTTTTAATTATCTACAGCTACTACGAAGCTCGTTTGCCCCCCACCAGTGGTAAGCAGTTTAGAACAAGCAAAGTCAAGGAAAGCAATTTCATATCTACATTGGACGAGACATTTAATTCTGGAGTTCTGGTATAACAAACCAGTAGCTCCCACAACAAGGTCCAGGTAAAAGAGCCTGTGATCAGTATATCATCTGAGTAACAAAAGAGTTATTCTACATTTTTTGGTGACCCCGACGTGATACAGTGAATCACTTAAGTAACAACATTGGAATCGCAGCATGGAAGAGTTGGCGAAATTTCAAAAGGAGTCTGGAGACGAGATACAGCGTGTTGCTAGCAATTTTGCGAAAGATTCAGCCAACCGAAGGACGCTTCCATATTTGACGGACAAGTTGCATCAATTGGAAACTCTCTGGGATGGCTTCGAATCCAGAGATAATGTGATTCGCAGCGAACATGCTGATCAATTATTACATCCATACTTCGCCAAGGAGTACTATGAATCATTTCAGAAAGTCTACGAGCGATAGCAACCAAAAATGTCAGAAATGATAGAATCCCTGACTTCAGAAACTGGCCCATCGGGAACCCAAGATCCCGAAACAATTACACATGGCCAAACCGATGAGCAGCAACAAGACACCAATGCCATTCCAGCCTCTAAAAAGCCACCGGCTCCTAAGACAATGGGTAAGCAAGCCTCCTTGCAAGGAGGTTTTCATTTCAAACCCTCGGTAACTAAGCAAACTCCAAGTGCAAGGATATCAGGCACCATCAAAAAGTATGATGCTCTAGTAACCGCCTTACGGAGAATAATACAAACCATACCGTTAGACGAAAAAGGGCAATCAGATCGGTACTATCTCGTAAAGATAAAGATGATCGAGAGATATCGAAACTACACTTATGTTGCAAATTCTACTTCTACCGCTAGTTCAATGACACCTTCTGAGATAAGTGTTCGTAGCTGTCCGAGAAATATGTCGCTAGGTCGAGGTACGCAGGGTCCTTCAAATTTTGGAAGTGTTTTGAGGGGCGGATTATTTAAACTTTAAATTTCAATTACAGAGTTTTACAAACTTACAGGTCCAGAAAGGAGATCCAATGAGGACTAAGTATATTCTAATCAGTGTCTTATTGGAGAGCGGACCAAACCAACAAGGTAAGGCAAGTTAAAAAAAAAACAAAATGGTAAGAAAATCGTGAAAATAAAAATACATAAAGAGCCAGATGCAAAAACAAAATGGACAAGTAAAAACGCTAGAATTGGTCTAAGACCTATTCTTATGATACCCTAGATGAATGCCCGTATTAAATTTCGTATGGTCACCGATCTATTCAAGTTTGATTTTGAAGTTGTTTTTCGCATATATTTCTAGTTTTTAGTACAATAAAAATGTCTCGGACTGATCGTTTTCAAAGTATACGTAAAAAACCTAAATTTTTATATGGCAACGCCAAGAAACAGTTGCCGGATTTAGTCCATTTTTGAAATTTTATTTGCTAATGTAGTAAAAACATCATGTACGAAATTTCGGCTCTGAACGTCGACGCGCTCTCAGGCAGTGTCCAAATATATAGCGGAAAACGAAATTTTTATATGGCAACCCCACGAAAGAGTTACCCGATTTGTCTCATTTTCGAACTTAATTTTACTTTTTTTTTAAAGTCCATGCACAAAATTTCAGCTCTCTAAGTATACGCGTTCTCCAGTTATCGTGCGCACGGACGGACGGACATGCAAAAATCAAAATAACTTTTAATATTATGAATGGGTGTCCAATCCATTTTGCTCTACCATCATTATTTCGAGGTGTTACAAACGGAATGACAAACTTAGTATACCCCTATGATTTCATCTAGGGTATAAAAATGATACCTACTTATAGTAAAATTTGCTTTCAAATCATTTAAAAAAATATGTAATCAAGATTGGACTGGATAGGTTAGACGGCAAGAAATAGAAAAGAAAAGTTAGCACAGTAAGAAATGTATGAAAATATGTAATTAACAAATATTTAAAGGTAAAGATAGGAAACTAAAAAGTAGGAAAGAAAGATAACAACAAAAGAGTAATGAAAATATGAGAAAAACATAATGTTTACAAAACGCAATATATAAATAAAGAACAATAATGATTACTATAATAAGACACCTTAAGACTTAGCAGCTAAGAAAAATTGAAAATATGTAGGTCGAAAGAAAATAAACCTACTGTAGTATTAGTAACAGTTTAAGCGTTAGTAGCACAACGATGGAAGTAACTACGGTAACAGAGAAAAAAAAACGGTACTCAGACGAAACCAGTAGAAAGAGAAGAAAGCAATATTTTATGGAGCCCTGGACTATTTAACTAGTATAGATATGGATGTGAAATTTGGAAGTGAAGCCTGCTAAACAAGACAACAATTGGTAAACATTACGGAGATACTAGACTACATTTTAATGTTGAGAGCTTTGTAATATAATACATGGACTGTACATACATACATACAGTATTACAATTATGAAATTTACAAAAAAATTATTTCTTGAAGTACGGGTGGACTCTCAATATAATTGAGAGAACTCCATCGTGCCAGAAAGAAAATCAATAAAAGATAAATAATATTTATTATCAATCCACCTTATGGCAACTAAATAATCGAGAATAAAGCTAAAGTGTTATCTTCTGGACAAAAAATATCTTCTTAAAACCTCGTTTTTTTTTTTTGTGTAATAAAATTAGAGAAAGCGATTACACGTGTTCTTATTGAATGTTGAAGTATATAAATGTCGCCGAAAATGCTATGGTGGAACTAAGATCGGAATGGTCGATTTAATGAGAATCAAAATACTAATATAGTATTGATAACTCCGATTAAAAAGTTGTTGACATGCGAATCGCAAAATTTGGCATTACAAGATATGAATATGTACTATGCTGGAAATATTACAAAAGAAGCAAATTGAAAGTGCAGCACAATTTCACTTGCAGTAGAAATTTGGAAACATCTCTTAAGGCAGAAGAGCGCTTGTTGGCTCTGACTTAACTTGAACTTCATGTTAAAAATCGTAAAAACTTTTAACTATATTAAAAGTGAATAAAACATGGAAGAATTAAGTAAAGTAGCAGCACGACCCAATAAACTATCTATAGCACCTCTGACACTGAAATCAGCTTAAACAATCCAGATCACGAAAAAGGAGTAACCCACTAACCCAGAATACATACAAGTGATAGTACCAACAACAGCCCGCTATAAACTGGCCTAAGATCGGAGGGAAAGAACTGATGCAGCTGAAGTAGTTAAGTTAACCACCGTAGGGCTAGTATTTATACTATGTATATAAAATTATTATCTTTATTTATCATTAGTGTTCATTTTACTCAAGAATCATAATAATAAATAAGTAGAGCTTACTTTTTAGCTTTTTTTTGTTCCTCTTAATTTGGTACTACTTAGCCTTTCTTTAATTAATGGTATTTATGTAAATGGATAGGTAAAATCGTAAACTAAAACTGTGTAAATAAATAGATATAACTTGTTAGTGACTCGAATTGTTTGTTAATTAAGTATGGAAAGTCAAGTCTGTATGTAAAAAAAAATTATGTATGGAAATAAAATCTTTGATCAATATTTTGTTATAGGAATAAACGAATGCACTAACAATATGATGTATGAATTAAGAAAATAATGTATTGAAAAAGAAACGAACTGAAATGTAGTAAATTATATTGATGAAAATGTGTTTAAAAGGAAAAAATTATATTGTGTAATAACTTCAAGGAAGAAAAATGTGAATAATTAAAATAAATAAATAAAATTCGTTACAAAGAATATAAGACATAAGAGTATGTATTACATAGAAGCGTTTGTAAAAAAAAAAAAAGATGAACAGAAATGAAGTGAAAATGAATGTATGTAAACAAAAGAAAAAATTCAATAAAACGAATATGTAAAGTACGTGTATACAGTCTAAGAGAAAGAGTTGTAATTGTAAAAAAAAACAAATTATGTAAAGACGTAGTTCAAAACAAATTTTTGTCAGGCAAGCTATAATTTTATTAAGGTATAAATTAAATTAAATTTACTTAAAAAAAAAATGTAAGTCCAACAGCTTTTGATTGGATTTTAAGGTATCCAATCTACTGGACCTAGTTCCTCTAGTAACTAGTTTTTTCAAGGGGGGAGGGATGTTGTGGCCCAGTCTGCTGGTACACGGAAGCAAGAGCATGGCAGGTGTACCGGTAGTAAAGTAGAAAGCAATAGCGGAACACATTACTTCGCACAGTAAGGTGTCCGCTTATTGCTAAATAATGTGATGATTGTTTACATTACAACGGCAGTGACTAAACATGCTACTTCACATAGAGCACGATCATTGCCCGTTTTGTTTACAACAGCACAGCTGCTTGCTATTCTTGCTCTCATCATGCGGATGTAGCCATGTACCCGCTTCCGGCCACTTTCGTACTTATTTGTGATATTTTTAAGTCCGATTGGTTATTCTCTAAAGTTGATGTACGTTAAATAAGTGAAAAATAACGATAACATATTTGTTTTATTCAAGTATTTAAATAAAATATACCTATTAAAAGAGCTTTTAAAATAAATAACTATCATAAATAAATTGCACCAAAAGCTAAAAAATATTTTTTTCTTTCTTTGTGATATATCCCCAGAAAAATTTCGTTGTAAGATAAGAAATGATACAACTTAGATTAAATCTTAAAAGTTTGCGCATCCATAACTATAATCACAATTGTCTAACTGAAACTCAAGCCAAAACTTTTAAGATTTAATCTAAGTTGTAGCATTTCTTAATTCTTATTTTACACCAAAACTTTTCTTGTGTACAGTGGCGTACAAGGGTCATGACACCCCCCCCCACACCCCTTAAAAAGTAAAAAATATTTAATAAATTGACTGATTTGAAAAAAATGTAATTTGTGTTCTATTTTTTTTTATTTATAAAATTTAACTTCACAAAATTAGACAAAATATTTTTATTCCAAAACTTAAAAAAATAAAAATTAATTTCAGAAATAAACTGCAGAAAGTGGGCTCACTTCTATATAGCGTTCTCTTTCGGTCTAAGCATCAAGTACCAACTGAGAGAGAACTGTAAACAACAATAAAAAGTGTTTTACCAAAGGTAATATATTAATAGATACTCAACAGAAATTCGAAAGGTTTTATTAAAATCCCTTTTCAACTTGCCGCCAATGGTGTTTTCAATGTTGGCACCGAAGTAAGAACTAATTTTGACATACATAATTGTATTTACTAAAGTTGTTTATTTTAAAAGTTTTTTAATACATTTTATTTTGTACTTTTTATCCTATACACTCTCTCCACTCCCGAATCTCGACTCTCAACTCTCGAACCTCCGCTCATATCACACACGGCCCAAATTGGACAGCTCCAAGGGTGGCATCAAAGAAATCCCCCAAAACGTAAGAAAATGGTATCCCATCGGAAAACTCCCCATTCACTCATTCTAAATAATATAAAAAAAACCATGTGAATCCATCCACGTTTACTGCCCTAAAACTCTTTCGTCGCGAACGGCACTCAGGCGCTATTGAGTTGATAAATTATTTAAAGAGCCCTTAAAATTTCGCGGGTGGCCCCCTGAATTTTATTTACGCCACTGCTGCCAACGGCATTCTTTTCTATAAATATTGAACCGGAAAAGACAGTATATGTATAGTAAGTGCTGAGAAAATAAAAATTGGTATTTGGTAAATGTTTAAAATATTTCTCATAGTTTACTGTTTGTATTTTTTTTTTTTTTTTCAATTTGATATAGAGTAGTTTCCACGAAGCATAGTTTACTCGTTTATCAGATTTGAAATCGAGTAGTTTTCAGGAAGAAATCTCGAATACATACGATCCTTACCCAACACATTTACATTATTTTTCATCTGGAGACTTAGAATCAGTTTACTCGCCTTTAAACTTGCAAATCTATGTGTTCCCCATGCTATGTTTGTGATTATATTCTACGTTATTATTTCTATTGATAACACCCACTGACTTATAATAATGGACTGAGCCGTAACCGCCGAAAGAAACAAGCCATGAAGTCGGCGATGACGTCGACAAATTAAAGCGTGAAATACAATTATGGCTGAACTGTCGACTGCGACTTTATTTTAAGTCGAAGTCGACGCTGAGGTGAAATTTGTAATTAAATTAAAGCTTCAACTCCTTGAACAAACCAGAAGTCCCGACTTCTGTGATTGATCTGAAGTTGGCCGCAGCGAACACCAACTTTGCACTTTAAGCAAAGTTTAATTTCAGTCGTAGTCGCAGTCGAAGTTGCAATTATATCTTGCGACATGTATTTACCATTTGAGCAAAGTCGAGGCCGAAGTCGAAGTCGTAATTGTAATTCGCGCTTAAAAGGCCTTAACGGGCCGGGCCGGCTACAGCCATGCAGTAAGAACTCACTCTCACTTGCTATCTGCACTAATCATGGAGGAAGAACTAGGATTTCATCTTAAGGCTTAAACACAATTGCGAAGATTGAGCGACCGACGAATTCCTATACAATATACGGTCCATAAAATGTTCCTAGAGAAAATCGTTCCTATGACTGCAATAGTCGTCGCTTGTCGGCCTTTCTGGTCGTCGTAATTGAATTAATTCAATAAAGTGGTCGACGACCAGCACACGGCGTGGACCACACGGCGAATGTGTTGTCGAAGAGACACTCGACCAGACGTCTCAAGTCTGACTGGGATGAGTCCCCGGCAGGAAAAAAAAATGGAAAAAAGGAAGAAGAAGGAGTTAACATCTGTCTGTTGGCGGGATGTAAAATTGAGGTCAGTCTGTGAATATTTAAAAAAAACAAGGAAAAGTCGAGAGAGTTCTGAAAAGAAGATAGATAAGAAAAGAATTAAGTGAATTAAAGCGAAGTTTTTGTTTTGTGACGCGAGAAAATGAAACGACCTGAAACACACCTGGTACCGTTAAGGATCAGAGA
Source organism: Dioctria rufipes (assembly GCA_963924295.1). Taxonomy (NCBI): domain Eukaryota; kingdom Metazoa; phylum Arthropoda; class Insecta; order Diptera; family Asilidae; genus Dioctria; species Dioctria rufipes. Next base: position 146,632,304 of record OZ002742.1, on the reverse strand, counting down.
TGATATTCCTGTGATACACCAAATGGAATTTACAGACAGCAAATCAGTATTAAAAGCCCGGATTAAAAGGTATCAAATCTTCCCAGTCATTATAATCCTGGGAAAGTACGAACGAGCATAGAAATAGCGACTGGTTCGATAGTCAGCTATAGATGACATTCGGAGAAATAGAAATAGACAGTCTTGAAATGGCGGAAGCCGATGGCGGGAGGCTGAATTAATTAACAAAAACCACAATTATAAAAATGTTTTTCTTTCTTGCATAATTAAATTAAATAGTTACGAGTAGATTCATTTGACAACTTTTGGTCAAGATTTAACAAAATTCAAAATTGATTTGATCAGAACAGCTTTAGCATAAGGCACATGGACAGAACAATGTGAAGTATGAAGTTAGGATAAAGAAATTAAGGATAGGAAATGGTAGAACAGGAAGTCAAATATATATTATATAGAAATCTATAAGATGAGATTTTAATATAGACAAATGAACTAACGGGTTTTCCAATAAGAGGTGTTATTTTAATTAGCCCGCTATTTCGGTAGATGTCACTTTTGGAACTGTCATTTTTTGACATTTGACAAGTAGAAACTATGCAACGATACACGATTCAACAACGCATTGAAATTATTAAAATTCACTATAAAAATGGTGAAAATGTGGCAGAGACGGTTCGTAAAACTCGAACATTTTTGGGTCGTCGTGAAGCACCTTGTAGGACCGCAATACAGAAATTGGTAGATAAATTCGAGCTGCCGGAACAAGTTAGTGATGTGAAGAATAAAACCCGTGCACGTCGCTCAAGAACAGCCGAGAATATTGCAGCTGTATCCGAAAGTGTTGAAGAAAACCCAGGTTTGTCCATTCCTCGTCGTTCTTTGGAATTAAGCATTCCACAAACGTCATTGCACAGTATTTTGCATAAAGATTAGGGTCTTAAGGCTTATAAAGTTCAGTTAACACAAGAACTCAAGCCGGCCGATCATCAACAACGTCGAGTCTTTGCTGATTGGGTCCTTTAAATGCATGAAAATGATCCGGAATTCCATCGAAAACTCATCTTGAGTGATGAGGCCCATTTCCACCTCGATGGCTTCGTCAACAAGCAAAATTGTGGCATCTGGGGCTCGAAAAACCAAAGAGTTATTGTTGAAAAGCCTCTCTATCCTCAACGTGTGACTGTTTGGTGCGGTTTATAGTCCCGCGGGGTCATTGGACCTTACTTTTTCGAAATTGAGGCTGGAGCAACAGTTAGGGTGAATGGATTGCGCTATCGACAGATGATTAATGACTTTTTATGGCCGGAATTGGATGGTATTGATCTGGACAACGTTTACTTTCAACAAGACGGCGCTACGTGCCATACAAGCAACGAAACCATTGATCTTTTACGGGAAAAGTATCCGGACTGTGTTATCTCTCGAAGAAGTGATCACAATTGGCCACCGAGATCTTGTGACTTAACACCTTGCGACTTCTTTCTTTGGGGCCACGTGAAAGAGAAGGTCTACGCCAACAGCCCAGCGTCGATTCAAGACCTCAAAGATGGAATTCGTGAGAGGCTATCGAGGACATAGGCCAGCCACTTTGCGATTTGGTTATGGAAAATATCATGAAAAGGATATGGTCCTGTAGGCGTGGTCGTGGTGGTCATTGTGGCTGCATCAAATCAACGAACCAATTATACAAATAAATAACTCACATTTACATACGCATGTAATTTTTTAGATTAGACTAGACTAGATACGCAGCAATGTAAATGTACAGTTGAGTTAGATTTTTTAGTCAGTCCGAATTTGATCGCCGTCCCAACTAGTTTGAGAGTTAAGAAATAATTGTTTTAAAACCGATTAGTATATTAAATAAATGTCTAGTTAATCTAATTTAATCTATCGCGTTTTATTATAAAAAACACAACTTATTAAACATTAAATATCTCGTAAACTGACTAATGAGGGCGGAATGTAATACAAAAAGCATTCATGAGGCAACAAATGGTGACCCCGACATTGCGTTGAAAATCGATTTACGGCAATTTTAAACAGATCATAAACTGAAGGAATTGTCGCAGTGCAAAGAAAGATATTACATATATTTCCAAAGTTGCAAAAATAAAAATATTTTGTTTCCATCTTGCCATCTAACAATCAACAATTCAGATCATCGGACTACACCCGTAACACGAGGCAAGCATATCATTATTTTGACCTGTTTATCATAAAAATACGCACAGTAAATAAAAGCAACAAAGAAAATTAATCGTGAGCTCTACACTTGTTCATCGGATGATTACAAATTCCCAGCAAAAATCACAGATTCTTATCTCGACTGGACAGAGCCATCCATGTTAAGTCAGCTTCGCTTATTATTCATCATCCACAAATAGGAGCAGCGGCTTAAGTTAAGTTAATTAGTACATCTTGCAGAATATTTTTAGTGCATTCTCTTTTGCAGGTTTAGTTGCAATTTTAAAACATTTCCGAAAATTATTAAAAATTATTATGTACAGCTATATGTGAGAAGTGGATACATGTTTATACCAAAACAATACAAATACGTACATTTTTGGAATCACAGTAAGTAATATAACAAATTTTTCTCTTCTAAATACTTATCTAAATAAAAATTAAAAATAAACATTACGTACATAAATATATTTATGACAAATTTTATCTACATCTTAAATCCAATTAAAACAAAAAAAAAAGTGAAAACAAAAATTAAAATTTTAAAAATTGATACGAAAAATAAATCCAAATGGCAACAAACATAATAAGAAACCAAACATAAATACAGGTGGACATTCAGAAGTGGGCGATGCAGAGAACAATAACCCAGCGGATAATAATTTGGCAAATAGTACGCACGCACCACTTGTAGCCACACTTAAAATACCCCCATTTTGGAGCAATAGACCGGATCTATGGTTCCTTCAAGTCGAATCACAATTTCGTGTGAAAGGAATAAGTACTTCTAATACGAAGTATGACTACTTAGTAGCTTCATTACCATCGGATACGATGGAGATTGTTGCCGATGCCCTCCTATCTCCACCAGCACAAGATAGGTATGAAAACCTGAAAACTTTACTTTTAACTCGTAGTAGGGATTCAGAAGAGCGTAGACTAGACGATTTATTACACAAAGTGGAACTTGGTAACTATAAGCCATCAGAGCTTTTTCGCCACATGGAGTCATTGGCAGGTGGAAACAGTCTTGTAAATAAGCCTTTACTCCGAAAACTGTGGATCAATAAACTCCCTTCATCAATCCAAGCTTGTGTTATAGCGATTGAAGGTGCCCATAGCCAGGAAGAAATATTTACCATTGCTGACAAGATCCACGATTCAACAAATTCCACAAAAGTATCTGTAATTAACCAAAGTGGTCCACAGCAATCAATTAGTAGTATTGCGCACACACTGCAAGATGTTTCTGATCGTTTAAGAAGCTTAGAAATACGACAATCAAGATCAAATCATCGTGCCCTGTTTAGATCTCGTTCTTCGTCGCGATACCAATCACTGACTTATAACAATGGACTGAGCGATTTGCTATTTCATGTGGCACAAAAAATTTTGTGTTTCTGTATATCACCGTTAGAGCACTCTTTAAAATGTTTACTACACAAAAATATGTAAAACTCAACCAATCAGATGAAATTTTACACCCGTAAATCGAATTAAATTAAAAAAATATATTTTCTTGTGTCCAAGTGATATTTTAATCGCTTATAAGCACTCTTCTAAGAAATTAAGCTAATTCTGACTTTAATTTTTAAAAGTTGTTGTTAACTGAATGCTGCGTATGGGCAAGAGAGACGGCGCATGGTAAACACTATTTTTACCTTATTCTTTCTGCGGTGATTGCATCTGCAGCCAACATAAATACATCAAATGGCATAAGTAAACGTTCAGTAAGCAATATTTTGTATTGGTAGCTCCAACTCTGCCATAGGGCGAAAGAGAGAACTGTAAAACTTGTGCCATTCTTTGCTATAGGAGAATGGCAATACGCTCAGTCCAATGTTATAAGTCAGTGTTACCAATCAAAATCGAATCCAAAAACTAGTACATGCTGGTACCATAAAAAATTTGGCCAAAAAGCGCAAAAGTGTATATCGCCTTGTGGCTTTACTCGTAATCATACCACTAATGATAGAATCGATTCACATAATAACTCAAAACACTAATTGTTTCTACTTCGAATGCGGCATCGAGGGTAGATAGCGTTTCACGCCGCCTTTTTGTATTGGATAAGTCTAGTAAAAAATACTTTCTTATAGATACCGGAGAGGAGGTTTCAATACTTCCAAAAAGTTTATTTGTTAAATATCCTTGCAAATCAGACTTTGTTTTACTTTCTGCTAATGGTAGTCCAATATCAACCTACGGTACTAAGAAACTATCATTAGATTTAAGTTTGCGTCGCAATTTTATCCACAGTTTCATCATCGCTGCCGTAGATCATCCTATTATAGGCGCAGATTTTTTATTTAAATTTAATTTAGTAGTAGATTTACGACAAAGGAAACTAATAGATAGAGAAACTACTACGCAGCCAATTGTATCTCACGTACTATCAAGTCTTGTTCTCCTAAGCTGTGCTTTTTACAAAATAAATTTGGTTCCATTCTGAATAAGTTTCAATGACTTAAATTACCACCAGACTTCAACATACCCGTCAATCACAGCGTGGTGCACCACATTAAAACCGTAGGACCTCTTCCGTCTGCAAGACCGAGGGGACTTAATCCTGAAAAGTACAATATAGCAAAATCTGAGTTTGAGTTAATGGTTAAGCTCGGTATTTGCCGTCCTTCATCATCCCCAGTAGCATCTCCCTTACATTTAGTAGCCAAAAAAGAATGCTCTGATTGGAGACCATGCGGGGACTACCGGCAACTTAATAATGCCATGATTTTGGATAAATATCCACTCCCACACTTACAAGATCTCACAATCAACCTGCACAGCTGTACGATATTTTCAAAAATTGATCTCGTCCGTGCTTATCATCAGATCCCGGTTGCTTCGGACGACGTTTTTAAAACTGCTGTAACAACACCTTTTGGACTGTTTGAGCTCCTTCGCATGCCATTTGGTGTGAAGAATGGAGCTCAAACATTCCAACGTTTCATAAACGAGGTCCTCTTAGGTCTCGATTTCATTTTTGCGTACGTGGACGATATTCTGGTTGGCAGCAAATCAGAGGAAGAGCACAAGGACCATTTACACCTATTATTCACAAGTTCACAAAACTACGGATTAAACGTTAACCCTTCGAAATGCACATTCGGTGCAAACGAACTCGACTTCTTAGGACATAAAATTTCGAGTGAGGGTTTAGCCCCTTCCGAACTCAGGATCCAAGCTATTAAAAACTCCATCCCCTAATACAATCAAAAAGTTACAACGTTTTTTAGGGATGATCAATTATTATCATCGATTCATTCCCGATATGGCAATTAAATCTGGACCCTTGTAAAACCTGCTCAAAGATTGAAACAAAAAGAAAAGCAGGAAGGCCGTTTTTCAATGGTCCGATGAACATGAAGAAGTTTTCAAAAATCTAAAGCATAGTCTAGAGAATTATACTCTTCTGATTAACCCAAATCCAAAAGCTAAAGCTAGTCTTTGGGTAGACGCCTCCGGCGATGCAATAGGCGCCGTTTTACAGCAGTACAACAACACCCAGTGGGAACCTCTTAGTTTGTTTTCTAAAAGACTAAAACCAGCTGAGAAAAAATATTCCACGTTCGACAGGGAACTCCTTGCAATTTTCCTCGCCATAAAACACTTCAGACATTTCATTGAAGGCAAAAATTTCACAGTGTATACTGATCACAAGCCTTTAACCAACGCTCTGTTTTCAAAAGCTGAAAAATCCCCTCGTCAAGCCAATCAATTGGACTTTATGTCTCAATTCACCCATGACATAAGATATATTAAGGGACCAAAGAATATCGTACCTGACACCCTCTCTAGAGCACACATCGATTCAATCGACCACATAGACCTAGAGACCTTAGTCAAGGAACAGGATAAAGATCAAGAACTTAAAGAAATCTTACTTGGTATGGCATCAAATAAAACAAATTCATCTTTTTCCCTTGCAAAGATTTTGAGTTCTTTAGATGGTATGGAAATATGGTGTGAAACAAGCACAGGACTTAACAGACCATATATCCCGAAAACCTTACGTCGGAACGTTTTCAATAAAATACATAACTTATCACATCCTGGCATCCATGCAACCAGAAAGCTTCTTACTTCACGCTATTTTTGGCCACGTATGAATAAAGAAACGAATCTCTGGGTTAAGTCTTGCTTACCTTGCCAGAAAGCTAAAGTGCGCCGTCAAACATCATCCACTCACGGTAAAATTGATATTCCCAATGGAAGATTTGAGCATGTACATCTGGATTTGGTAGGTCCACTACCACCTTCTAACGGATATACTTATTTGCTCACCATCAAAGATCGCTTCAGTCATTGGCCCGAAACTATTCCCCTGAGAGACATTAACAGTCATTCCATTTTCCAAGCCTTTATCCGAAACTGGATTTCACTGTACGGAGTGCCGAGGATTATAACAACAGACCAAGGTTGTCAGTTTGAATCTTTGCTTTTCAAAGAATTGTCAAGTATTTTCGGCAGTCAACGGATTCGCACTACTACGTGGTAGACATTCGTATAAATGCACTACATTTTTTTGACATATTTCTTGAAATAAAAGAAAATCAATACTTTTAAATGAGATGTATTATGTTTTCTTTTGTAAGAAATGATTTGAATTCATTTTTGGCAAAATATTTTTCTTATTGTCTATTTAAAAAAACAAAATTCCAATTTATGGTTAGACATTCGTATGAACGCACTTGTCACTTTTAAATAAAACAAATTAATTAATTCATCTTTTGGGCACTTGTTTCATTTAATACTTAGTGTGGCCTCCTTTACTTTGAATGACACTAAATATTCGGTTGGGCATTGAATTTGTCAGATTATTTAGAATATCCGGGCCAATTTCGGACCAGCACGTGCGAATGGCTGTTTTTAAGGCATTTACGTTATCAAACTGACGTCCATTTGCATACACCTTGCCAGCGAGAATCCCCCAAAGGTTCTCAATAGGATTACAGTCAGGACTACAAGCGGGCCAGTCAAGCGTACGAATATTTTTCTCAGAAAGCCAATCCTTGGTTTGCCTCGAAGCATGAATGGATGCATTATCCTGCTAGAAATCTACATCTTCCTCGTCGCAGCTTTCCAGATGACTGATTAAAACGTCTTCCAAGAGATCTGTGTATACATTTGAGAGTTCATTCGAGTAGTTATAAAACAGATTGGAAGCTTTTTTTTGCAGGAGAATGCATCCCAAACCATAACGCTTCCACCGCCAAAATTACGCTTCATTCAGATGTCCAAGACATGTACTTTCTGGCGAATTGTAATCTCTTCTCTCGGTGAACGGCAGTTAATCGGGGTTTTCCTTTTAGTTTCGTCCATGCTATGTTTGGCGAAGTCCTTAAAACACGCGCACGCACGCACGGGTGTTACATTAAGCTCTAATTTGTCCTTAATTTGTTTCGCAGAGAGCCGATTTGTTGTTGCCTCGTGCCGAATTTTTCCTTTGTCCGCAAGGATAATTTTGTATTGCCCTTTGTTGGAGCCTTAACGCCATAGCTATTGCCTTTTTTTAGGAAATTCCTGATTGACATTCAGATCGACCAAGTTTAGTAGCTATTTGCCTATTGGAGTAGTCTTTTTCTTTCAATAATTTGATAGCAAGCTGCTCCGCCTCATTTAAGCGCTTCCCCGAAGGCATTGCTGCAAAAACAACGCTCATACTGAATTATATTGCAAAATATATTACGCACAAACCTTTCCTGAAAATTCTTTAATGCAAAAAAAGCGCATACGAATGTCTACCACGTACGTACCACCCACAGTCAAATGGGTCAATCGAGCGGTTTCACAGACAATTGAAGGTAGCAATTCGAGCAACCGATGAACCTAAGAATTGGTACGATAATATCCCTTGGATTCTCTTAGGCATACGGTCGGCCATCATCGATGATTTAGGTTTACTACCCGCGCAACTTTTATACGGACAATCTCTTCGTTTACCAGGTGAATTGATAGCCGCAGATAACCCCTCAAATATTAAAATCACACAAAATATGGCAAAAGATATACAAAACGCAATTTTGAAAATAAGGCCACAGCCATTAAGAAACCGAAAACAAAACAATATACATATTCGTCCCGCAAGCCATTTATGAATGTTCACATGTATTTGTCAGAGAAGCTGTCTATAAAAGCAGCCTTACGCCTCCATACTCAGGTCCTTATCAAGTGTTATCCAAAGAAGATAAAGTATTTAAAGTACTGATTAACGGAAAAGAAGAATTGGTCAAAATTAATAGGTTGAAACCAGCTTACACTTTAAATTCAAATTTATCCACTTCCCACGCTACAACTAGATCTGAATTACGTCCTAAGGTAAGGTTTAAAATATAGTTATTTAGAGATAATAACAAAAATTAGAAATGCAGATTTATTATGTTTCAATTTTATTAAGCTTAGCTAATAATTTAAAATGAATTCTCACTATCTTTGCTATGTTCAACATAAACTTGAAGCTATAATTTACGCTGTGAAATATGTTACAAGAAACGATAGTTATAAGCAAATGAAATAGGAACAAGTTCAAAATCCCAGAATTTGCAGTGAATTAGATTGATTTAATTAAAAATAAAAAACTTTTTTCCCAGGGGGAGTATTGTGGCGGCATCAAATCAACAAACCAATTATACAAATAAATAACTCACATTTACATAAGCATGGCAACATAATTTGTTAGAGTAGACTAGACTAGTTGAGTTAGATTTTTTAGTCAGTCCGAATTTGATCGCCGTCCCAACTAGTTTGAGAGTTAAGAAATAATTGTTTTAAAACCGATTAGTATATTAAATAAATGTCTAGTTAATCTAATTTAATCTATCGCGTTTTATTATAAAAAACACAACTTATTAAACATTAAATATCTCGTAAACTGACTAATAAGGGCGGAATGTAATACAAAAAGCATTCATGAGGCAACAGTCATTTGGCTGATGTTATTTTTCATTATTAACGGCATACCTTCCTCTTTATAATGAAATAAAGATCCGATCATTTATCTCAAAAAATGGCATTTTTCTTTGAATATCAAAATAACACCTCTTATTGGAAAACCCCTTATTATAAAATTTCCTTTCGACCTCTTTAGTCCGAAAATCAAATACGGAATGTGATACTTGGAAAGAGAAATGAGAGGCATAAAATTAAAATTAAATAACCAAGAAGTTCAACTCACAAAAGAAAGAAAGAAAGACTTTTAATTATAATACATATTAGATAGGATCCACTAAAGCAAAAATAACTTGGACTTCATTTCATTATATTAGAACCTTTTGATTTGTACTATTGAAACTTTCGGATAAAGCACCTAAAAATAAAGAATTACAGTACTAGTAACAAACCCAAGGGGTGAATTTCATTAAGTTAAGCATAACTAACGTTAGTAGTAGAATGTCTAAAAATTTTAATGGAACCGATAAGTAACAGGTTTGAGGGTTAATAAATAATTTGAGCACGTTTCAGTCTCGTCAAAATAACCTATCCGCCTCCAGGGAGCTCCTTCAAAAGATCATTGGATGAAAACGTAAGTCAAAGCGACATTTTTATGTTATTATTATATTGTTTATTGATTTCATACATAGCTTATAATTATTTTTAGATAATGTTGTCATATGTCGAACACCACAACAATCGTGGGTGAGAGACTAGTGCTGCATGTTTTTCTTTCTACACTGGAAAGTCAATGGTGATGTTGATGAACGATTTTCCTGGAATAATATTATAATATCATTCCGGTCGCGTCTAAAGAAAAGTATTCAAAATTATTTAAAAAAAAAATTAGTAAGAGAAAGTACCCACGGTCAAGTCACATGTCGCTGAAAGTGGATTTTTAAAAGAAATCTTATTTTGGGTTATGTATTAGAAATCTAAATTTTGAAAACAATTAAGTATGAGTAATGTCGATAATTATCACACTGACAGGTTAACCTAAAATTACAATATTGTACCGTTTGAATGTTAAGAAGGCATCTTTTGTAAGCATTATCAGTTAAGATAACATTGGCGCTGTGAATTGAATAAATAAAACGAATAATTGAGAGCCCTAGTATCAAAGGCGGCAATCTCCACCATTTTCACTTTTTGTTAATGCGCATAAAACTGCTACACTCTTATTATTGCTTATTTCAAAGTGAGCATAATTTCTAATTAAAGAAAATGCTAAACTACATCTGATTTAGAGGTCAATATACCTAATTTTTTTATCTTTTTTGAAAAAATTAACAAAAATAAATGGAGAATGCCGTGTTTGATACTAACAGTTGGATTTTGCCGGATTTGATACCAAAGGTTGCACTAACTTGAGTTGTAAAATGAATACCACGTATTTTGGAATGGATTTACGGATAAAAAAATATAATATTCAAATTAATTCAAGACAACGTATAATCAAAAATATTTGATTGAACATAATAATACACATTATACAAGTAGAGATGGCATTTCTTCAATAAATTCGCAGGTTTTTTCTGCCGTTTCTTCCACGTTTGTCAATGCATTTTCTTCTTCCTTACCTGGTTGCTCTGGACCAAGAATCCTATTAGATTGAATAGTTGCAAAAAAACTGAGTTCTACCAGGGATCTGCAAGTAGCCCCAAAGTGTTTTGTATGAAATTTGTCAACATCTTTAAGCTTCAGCGTATTGACTTGTTGGAAACCACCTTTTATAATAGCAGGGTCGATCATGTGAAGACTTTTTCCCTTCCTTAAGATACTTTTAAATGTTTGTAAATCATTTTTGTAATATAATTCACCTCTAATCAAAACATTTCTATTTTTAAATTTCTTTAACAAAAACCGTTTTGTATTCCTGAAAAACAAAAATGCCATGTTCCTGTGAGTTTCCATACATCTGAAATGGTTTCTTTCCAATTAAATACGTTGCAATTTTGTCCCAAATGGATAATCGTCCCATTTTAGGAAAATAGCTCTATATAGGCTTCTGGCTGCGTTATAACCTCTAACTTTTTGATTCCCTTCCCAATATTACCAAAAACCCTATCAGCAGGAAGAAATGAATGGCCAACTCCTGGAAAAATCACTTCAATATTCTGAATATGTTCTGGCGCTTTCTTCGAAAGCCATTTGCAGCACATTCCAATGAGTGCCGTATTCTTGTTTTGCTCACTGCAACCATCTGCCACCAGCCTGACTACAGTTACGGTAGGATCAAACTCGATTTTAGTTAACCTGTGAAATACAGCGGAAGCAACTTCATTGGAACCTTTCCCAAATTCGTTCTCTGTCCAATAATAGGAAAAAACATATTGCTTGGTAAGTTTAGATTTAGATGTCCTGTGAACAATGTTGAAATTGTACAGATACAGTTGCCTTGAGTAGTAAGCAGTTTGATCTGGGACCTTAGGGAGTATAAGATTCTTCTGGCAATCGAAAGATCATGTTATCAAATTATCCCTCTGTTCTTGAAGTAACTGAAAAAATGCATTTGCTCTTTACTTATGAAGCAGATTTTAAAAATGTAATAATAAAAAGGGTGTTCCATTTAAAAAAAAATATAATTTTCTTATATCACGCATTTGTGGGACACCCTTTATAGAATAATGCTATGCTGCAAAAAGATTCATATTATGCCCTTTAATTTTTGCATTTACAATTTTTTCCTAATCACAAAAATAACAAAATTAAAGGGGGTCCTTTTATAATTATACTGTTCAAACTATAGCATTAGTTTTAATTAAATTTGGCTTCTTACCGTATATCAAAAATAAGCACCAAAGTAAACGAACAAAAAATAAACATTCTAATCTAACATACCTTGTATTTTTACGTATGTTTTGCTTCCAAGTAGAGGGCTTTCGAAGTCTTTTACGAGCTTCATTGTTCTTAACAGGTGTTGTAGCACTTTCCATTTTACTTTTTAAATAAAAAACTTCAGCAATATCGTCAATCTTAACAAACCGGACACTAGATGCAAAGAAAACGGACTAAATAATAATAAATTCCTCTTTATCTGAAACAATATTCAGTGCGTCACACGTCACGTGATCGCTGCGATTTATCTGATTGGCCATAACAGATATTGCCGACTCTGATTCCAAGCGCGTAATGAAGATTGCCGGATTTAATTTTTAGGTGATATTTTAATGCAGTTTTGTAATGGGATTAAGTCGCTTTCGATACTCGTAAACCATATATTTAGATAGAGCGTGAAAAACCGAAAAATATCATTTATCTAACTCGATTTCGTCAAAAAGTGGAGATTGCCGCCTTTGATATTAGGGCTCTCAATTTAGTTATAACGTAATGGCTCCGTAATGATTTTCAATTCTCCTTCACTCTCCCGGTGTCCTCTCACCCGGAAGGTTGAATAGGTCCGCTCCTCTACTCTATTTACAGGTCAACAAGGGACAATGAACAAAATGTCCGCTGCCTCAGTGCCGTTGGATAGATATGGGGCAATGCAGCTGAAGGCAGAACATCTGCGCTTTCAATGAGGTAAGGGTAAGTGGTATAATGGTCCCTTCAAGACCGGGTTTGTGCTTCCTTTTTTTTTTTGGTTTTTGTTTTGAAGGCACGAATTTTTTGTATATGGCTGGTGGCACAGCGACAGGTTTTCATGGAACCTCCCCACACTCTCCGCCAATAGCCCGGGGCGGGCTAGCGTGCCGACCTGCAGTCAACGCTGTCCACCGAATGATCTGTCAGCTCATGCTGGCAGTCTGGACTTCACATCCAAAGTCAATCACTCTGAAATACTACCATAACACCCACTTGTCTAAAGACGGCGCTGACGAAGGGGTAGGTACGAAGAGCTGCAACACCGCGCATAAAGCATGAATTTGTAGAGCGTAGAGAATGTATTGGCGAATGAATTATGTGATTTAGATAATGTTAAATGTGTTTTCTATGTTTCTTAGAACTTATTAGCCGTTAGACTTTATTTACCGCACGTAATTGTCGCCCCTTCTAATTTTGTAACTATTACCTATTTAACTATTAATTTAATTTGATTTCTTCGTTATTTTGAAGGTCAAATATAAATATTAAATTTTCTCAAATTATTAAATCACAGTTAAAAAATTGAAAAAAGTGATTTCTGAGCTTCAAAAAGGCATTTTTACTCCTGTGCACGCAAAATTAAAATATTTACCTAGCTACCTAACCACAAGAACCTATATGTATTGTAACTAAAATACTAAAATTGCAAAGCTTGTTCAGTTAATTTCTTATCCTGAATAGTAATTAAATATGCACATGATGTAATATGTCAAACTGTTTCATTGCGAAGGTACCGATTCAAAATAAATTCGTGTATTAAAAAAAATTTATTTTTATTTTAAGTACTATTCTTTTTCGAACATCGAGAAGTTAACTTACCTATATTTGAACTCGCAACATTTCATGCAAAACGCGTTCATTAGCGAAACTCCATGCCAAAGATCTACAATTCTCCAAGATAGTGAATCAACAGCAGTTCCTACTTCTAAAATTAATAGTTCACCAAATAATATCACCTACCATTCTAATTACTCTGTACAGAAAAGAGTTAGCCATTTTACTAAAATTATGTATGTGTAACTTTTGTGCATAACTCCATATTTTTTCTAATTAATAACGTGACGCCATTTTATAAGAACATTCCAAGTGCCCATAAGATTTATCAACTGATAATAAGGTAGCCATCGCATCCATTTTCTTGGGGTATACAGCAATAAAATTTAAAAAGTGACAACACTATTTTCAGATTAAAAATGAAGCTGCTTCTATTAATCTGATCTATCTGCCAATCCTATCCACAATCTGGGCGTGCCTCTTGCCTACGAATGATCCAATAAAATTTTCCCTGTTTAGATATGCGCAGCATCATAGTTCTCTCCAAAAAGCAATGGGCATATAAATGGCAAATATGTGCACCAATAATAAGACTCGCAAAAGAGGTGGTGTAGGTTGGGCCAATATCGGACCGCTGGAATATACTCCTCTCAACCCCACCTTGCAAACATTTTACCCCTAAGAATATATATACATATTAATCTGCCAAGCTGCCCGCACTTCCAAACCTTAACATGTCAGTCGTCAGTGTGGTGTCTTCTGCAAAGTGTGAGAGAAAACGTATGTTCGACTTGAAAAAATTGTCTTGGTGTTGCTATTCAAGTTAAGAAACCTAAGAAAAACCGAACCCACGATGTGAAGTTCCTCCGTGGATAAGCAAAAAAAGATTTCTGTTTTTGTCGAATGTAAATATTTTGAAATACAAACTGTTTTTGAGGCTTCCGAAATTTAATAATTTTTTTTAAAAGTGCAATGAAAATTAGGAACAAATTGCAAAATTAAAAACACAAAAGCTCTGAAAGAAGTTACTCAACTAGTTGCAGAAATAATCCGCTTAATATAATATTAGAACTAAATTATTTTCTAGAAATCACGTTGTTTCCGAGTTTGGTTTCTACAGTTCTAATGAAAATCTGTATACGGCAAAACCAAGTAAATTTGTATAATTATTAATAATCAGTGGGGCCAGGCCAATAATTACAATATTATAAATACCTCAAATAATTTCGGGCAAATTCATATCTAATCGTAAGCAACGAAATGGGGAAATCCGCCATCAAGTTTTGTTCGGATGCAACGTGTGAGAATGAAACTTCAGATAGTATGCCAGCCATGATGCTTTAAACAAAAAATAAGAAGAATGATGTGCATGCGTGTGTTTTTTCAGTGTACGAATTAAATTTTGATTTAGTGGCTAATTCAATCATAACGTTGTGATTCTGTCAATTTTAACATAATTACGTCCTTGGTAATAATAGACAGACTAACAGAAAATGGGAAAAAATGGGATTAAGTTAAAGAAAAAAGGTGCAAGATTGCCAATGATGCGACGTAGCGGTATGTAGGGTTCAAGCGATTTTTAATTTCCATAATGCTGCAGGAGTGCTTGAACGAAGACGTAATGCCATTAGGTGTAAGTTATTTATTTTCTTTTTGTTTCTTTACCAGTTTAAGTGTCATGCAAATTAGTACATACTATCTGAAGTTATACTCTATAATATTCATTGATTTAGGCATAGATTATAGATATATATATTCGCTTATGGTAGATACATTGCGAAACAAAACATATTTATGATACCTATAATTAGCACTATATATTTGTATAAAATAAACACTTGCATATCAATAACTGAAAAATGTTTTTGAAATGTAAACAAAAGTGGTGTAATTTAAGCTATTAAAAGAGAAACAAATCGTCATGTTTTAAAAGATTAAGGCACAATAACATGGAGTAAGTACTTCTTCACAGCTTTGAGTGAAATTTGCCAACAGTGGAATACTTTACATGCGCGCTATTGTATATTAAATCTACATTCAATGCATTTGTTTGGTTGTGTTGTGTAAGTCGGAACGAGCACATTACATGATTTTTAGCTCATGGCTCCGGTGGCGTCTTCTGGTTCTTAGCTGGGCTCCTTAATGTAGGACTTGCTTGAATATAAAACCATTTTTACATTATTTTCATTTTATCATGTGTAGCGAATATTGTTCATTGTTTAGCAGGTATACAAATGTCAGCAATAATAAATTGAGATCAAACGCCTTGGAAGTTTTTATTATTTATTTATTTTAAGTGTAATTGATTTTAGTAAGTAACAAACAGGGAAGTTCAAATTTCAGATTTTCTGTTGACTTTTAATATTTTTGTTCGTGTTCATTTACATCTATTTTTTAAAGAAAACTATATGTACTTTTCTTTTTACTCAACTTATACGCGTGCAGATTACTAATTTCAATACCTGCATTTTTCTGGGATGAGAACACTACGCATATCTAACTAGAGATACATCCATGATGAACGCTGCAGAAAAATCAACATTTATGTAGGTAGGAACCTATTGGTATATGAAATCGAATTTCAAACCGGTTTTTGCATAAAATTTAAGATTTTCAACAAATAGTAGGTACCTACCTGCCTATAAGCAAAACGAATTTGGATTGAAACCGGTATAACGACAGATGAAATTTCGCCTCATTGGAGCAACAACCAACGTATGCATGTTTATACCGAAAATTTAATTCAGTCGGATTGGTTTTATATAAAATCCAAAAGTTTTTTAAATTATTTATCCGGATAATAATGAAGTATATCTACCTACTTACAGTGGTTCGTCGATTTACGCGAGGAAAAGTTCTTGCAAAATCCCGAGTAAATCGAGAAAAACTAACATAGAATCTTTTAGAAAACATATTTGGGAGCGTACATAAAACATAATAAATGCACGAAATTTTTTATATTTTATTATTTTGAATATATTATATGTTTATTGAAAAAAATAGTTCAAAAATAAAATAAAAAAATTAGGGAATATAATATCAGTAAGTATGTAGAATAACTACTTCAGAAACAGAAAGATAAATAAGCATCTTTGTTTAAAAGTGAAAGGAACTCTAAGACTTCATGTTAAGAATACATAAATAGGTCGCATATTATTTGAAATAAAATTGTCTTAATCAAAGCAGAGCTGGTCAAGTAACAAAGAAAAAGTACTTAACTACAAGTACATGTATTGATACTGAAGGCCTGAGTACTTCAGCGTAAGTACAAGTACCGCATATTTATAAAAAGTACTGAGACTACGAATTTTTAAGGTACCGTTATACAACTTTTTAACGTACCATTTTACTTAAGTATTGCCCAGCTCTGAATCAGTACAAATGGAAACACATTTCCGTAACGCTGCTGGTGGATTCTTGGCCTTCTCCGGAGGTAGATGGTTTAGGAACGCTAAGGTTTCATGAAAAACATATGTGAGGTTGGTTGTGAAGACCTTTGTTGTTTCTCTCTAAACAATACTTTGTTGCATTGATTCGTTTGCCTAATTCGCTACCTCAAAATAAAAACACTGTAAGTGCATTTTTGGCAAAATTGACTTGCATCAAAATGATAAGCGAAAAATATTCTACTTCTAACCATTTTACTGTAACTCTAATGATATCACCAACTGCATGTAATCAGGTAACTAATACCTACTTGGATGTTGGAAACAGAATGTTGTAGGATGCTAACTATTTTAATGCATTTTTAAATGACATTCTGAGGTGGAAAATTAGTCTATCAGGATCGTTTTCTTCAATATATAGGTAAGGTAACAATCCAATAATTTGAGTTCACTTGACATCCTCTTCAGAGCCAGCATATGAGGTGGAGGATATTCTTCTACATCACTGGTATCGTCTTCATTTTAATTCTCCCTGTCTCGTTCAAGGAAATCTTCATTATAAGATAAGGTTCGCAAGAATCTAGTAAATTGTCGATGTAATTCGTATCGATCTCTGGGAAGCTGAATTCCTCTTATTTTGTGCCATGTTCGCCTCACGGTTGTGCATAGTATATAATGAGTAAAATTGTGTATGCATGACAAATATAGGTATCATGTTGCCCAAAACTGAGATAAACACGTAAATCGCGAAAAACTACTTAACACGCGTAAAAGTAAGATCGCGCACACTGAGGGATTACTGTAATCTTATATAATTCTTTCGCAACCCGAAAATTTATGAAGGTTTAAGGGATGCAAAATATATATATAAACAAATTATTTTTTTGATTACATGAGCATGATTGTGCCGTGGCATATCAAACTTGCAACAACTAAGTTCTCATTCATTGTGAGGACGTTAATCTTCAATATATCTCAGTATTTATCTAAATAGATACTTCAGTGTATGTATATAAGAACTGTTTTAGAAAAACCGATCACATATGAATGATGAAATTCACCAAGGAAAACCTTTTTTGTTTATTATCAAATAATTTTATGTTAACTATTTCTATTATTATTTCTATTATTCACAGCCGATATGATACAATTACTACATGCTATAAAATTGGTGGACTTTTTGCTTTATCTTCCACCTTAATTAAATTTTGTATACAGAGACAGAATTGAACGTATCCGACGCTCTTTTATACTGCCTCATAAAAGTGTCGATGGTTTGTTTTGTTAATTTGCTTTTAATATTAGCCCTTTTTTTTTTTTTTAATATGTATTAGCCCAATATTTTTCGATTAGCCTTAATTTCGGATTTGAAGGATTCGCTACCTTGGATACTATACGGGCATGCATTGGGCAACGTAGAAATCTCTCGTTTTTACTATTGTAGTAGGAAGTTGTTAACTCCAGCCAGATGCATCATACTTTCTAAAGAATGGAAAAAAAGCTTCTAAAAATGAAGACACTCCTTAACGGACACATCCATGTTGATTGTGTGCTGTCACGAAAGGTGATGATTGCTGGCCACACGTACATATTGCTGCGAAATTAAGTAAAGGGTTTTCCAATAAGAGGTGTTATTTTGATATTCAAAGAAAAATGCCATTTTTTTAGATAAATGATCGGATCTTTATTTCATTATAAAGAGGAACGTATGCCGTTAATAATGAAAAATAACATCAGCCAAATGACTGTTACCTCTTGAATGCTTTTTGTATTACATTCCGCACTTTATAGTCAGTTTACGAGATATTTAATGTTTAATAAGTTGTGTTTTTTATAATAAAACGCGATAGATTAAATTAGATTAACTAGACATTTATTTAATATACTAATCGGTTTTAAAACAATTAGTTGGGTCGGCGATCAAATTCGGACTAACTAAAAAATCTAACTCAACTGTTCATTTACATTGCTGCGTATCTAGTCTAGTCTACTCTAACAAATTATATTGTCATGCATATGTAAATGTGAGTGAGAAAAATGCTATTTTTTGAGATAAATGGTCGGATCTTTATTTCATTATAAAGAGGAAGGTATGCCGTTAATAATGGAAAATAACATCAGCCAAATGACCACCACGACTACGCCTACAGGACCATATCCTTTTCAAGAAATTTTCCATAACCAAATCGCAAAGTGGCTGCCCTATGTCCTCGATAGCCTCACGAATTCCATCTTTGAGGTCTTGAATCGACGCTGGGCTGTTGGCGAAGACCTTCTCTTTCACGTGGCCCCAAAGAAAGAAGTCGCAAGGTGTTAAGTCACAAGATCTCGGTGGCCAATTGTGATCACCTCTTCGAGAGATAACACGGTCCGGAAACTTTTTCCGTAAAAGATCAATGGTTGCGTTGCTTGTATGGCACGTAGCGACGTCTTGTTGAAAGTAAACGTTGTCCAGATCAATACCATCCAATTCCGGCCATAAAAAATCATTAATCATCTGTCGATGGCGCAATCCATTCACCGTAACAGTTGCTCCAGCCTCATTTTCGAAAAAGTAAGGTCCAAAGACCCCGCGGGACCATAAACCGCACCAAACAGTCACACGTCGAGGATAGAGAGGCTTTTCAACAATAACTCTTGGGTTTTCCGAGCCCCAGATGCGACAATTTTGCTTGTTGACGAAGCCATCGAGGTGGAAATGGGCCTCATCACCCAAGATGAGTTTTCGATGGAATTCCGGATCATTTTCATGCATTTCAAGGACCCAATCAGCAAAGACTCGACGTTGCTGATGATCGGCCGGCTTGAGTTCTTGTGTTAACTGAACTTTATAAGCCTTAAGACCCTAATCTTTATGCAAAATACTGTGCAATGACGTTTGTGGAATGCCTAATTCCAAAGAACGACGAGGAATGGACAAACCTGGGTTTTCTTCAACACTTTCGGCTACAGCTGCAATATTCTCGGCTGTTCTTGAGCGGCGTGCACGGGTTTTATTCTTCACATTACTAACTTGTCCCGACAGCTCGAATTTTTCTACCAATTTCTGTATTGCGGTCCGACAAGGTGCTTCACGACGACCCATAAATGTTCGAGTTTTACGAACCGTCTCTGCCACTTCTTCACCATTTTTATAGTGAATTTTAATAATTTCAATGCATTGTTGAATCGTTTATCGTTCCATTTTTATTAATGGTGTAGTTTCTCTTGTCAAATGTCAAAAAATGACAGTTCCAAAAGTGACATCTACCGAAATAGCGGGCTAATTAAAATAACACCCCTTTTTGGAAAACCCTTTATTTACCGGGAAATTTGATGCATCCGACGATACTTAAACTTGGGATCTGCGTCACCGCACTTTTTTGTAACTTAAAATTCCTGGTCTGCTTTCAAGATTCATCATCCATAATGCAGCAGTCGAATTTAGTTAGAAAATTTTCATGCAAAATTCGGCTCCTGGATTTTGAAAAATCAGTGTATTTTCCGTTACTGTACCAAGCAGCAGTTCCTAATTTGTGGTGCTATCTAAATGTTTACTAATGTTTCTATATTTAGTATAACTGCACTGATTAGTAACCAGATAGATATTTTAGAAAAATGTGCACTTTGTTCCACTATTTTTGAGTTCTATAAAAACTTCAATATGTTGAAATTTTTGCATTAAAAGTAAAAAAAATGTTGGCCTGAACTTAAAAATTTGTTGATCGCAGGGAAAGAGTTGGTAACATGGAAAGATTTCGATCTGATCGTATCTAGTATAGAAATTGAAAGCACTGAAAAAAAGGCTTCACTGTTACATAACTCTCATGGACAACCTTTTTTTTACCCACATTCAAATTCATTTAGTTTCTCACGACCATCACCACCCCATTCAATATTACAAAGTTGCGTTTGAAACTTCTATAGAATGCTAGATATCATTTAAACGTTTTACTAATTATCACTAATTAAAGTTGAAATGTCCAAAAACTATTTGAAGTCCAAACCCACTGTACATTCTATATACAAACTAGTACAGATTTCGAAAATTAAAGTGCAAAAATTTTTGTTGTCACAGTATTCATAACCTCTAGATGAAGTATTAACGTCCTAAAATTATTTAAAAATATGTAAAATCATACATGGGAGCCTGTGTGCTGCTCTACGTATACCTATTGTTTTGAGTGCTACAATACTAAATTTATAAGAAAGACCAATGATCAAACCAATTATATATTTTATTCTTCCGAAATATCGTAACTCAAGCCTATTCTTTCGTACATTTTTCCAAATGAAATGCAAACTATTTCATTTAGAAATCTTACCTATGTATTTATAAATTATTGCTGGCAATTTTAAATATAACAAAAAAAGTAAATTTTGTATTCACATTAAAATATTAACTCGACGAAACCCGAGAATGATGTGGCGACTATTTGGAGCAAACTACGTATACGTATTATGTTCCACGAGTTAATTAAGAATGATAATACTATACTGATTGTATTGCGAACCGAAGGTGGTGCTGAAAAAGATTCTTGTACTTACCCAGCGGCAAAAAAAGCGTTTTAAAAGTCCTTTTAAGTAATTCTGCGAAAGCACAAAGCGCTTCGATTGTGCTTCAGTTTCATATAAATTTTAACTTTGCATGTCCCCAGAAACAAGCACTTCATTTTAGCTTCGTTCTAATCGCTTTTGAAGCGCTTTGTGTGAATCAAATTGGAAGCTCTGCACGATTGCAGCTGCTACAGTCTCACCACAAATAGTTACCATTATTTCTCTTTTAATTACAGAAAATTTAAAGTTTGGTGATTATGATTATGTGAAGTAAAATAAAATCACATAGTTTAAAGTTTAGCAATATATGTATATATATTATACATATTCAACTTTACAAAGAAAATGTCTTCTGCAACCCTGCGAATCACAATGACAAATGGTAACGCGTCAACATGAGAAACTTGCATGATCACGTTCGCATTTAATATTTGCTTCGAAATTACTTCAGATTGCTTCCAGAGAAGCACGTTTTTGGAAGCATGTCTGTAACTTGTTACCAGAGCTTCGAATCTGCTTTTTGTCGAAGCGCTTGGAATTTTTCCCGCTGGGTATATACTTATCCCATAGCAAACTATGCCATACATACAAAGACTGGAAACGTAGAACAAAAATATGCAACGCTTTTCTAGAATATAAAATTAATGATGCCTCGACGATGCCTCCACTTGGCACGTGGCAACAATGCCACGATCCATACAAGATCTCCATTGCCTCGACCCGATGAAGGGAAGGCCACAATATTTTCTTAGAAATGTACTGGATATTGCTCCCTACCAATTTTTATGCATTAGCCGAGAGCAGTGCCTCGCTCCAATATAAAACCAACAATGCTTCGACGTGATGTAGGGGAGACACATTTTTTTCTTAGAAATTTACTGGGAATTTATTCCGTATGATTTAAACTCACTTTTGGAGGGCGACAAAAATTTTTATGAGCGTAAACGAAGACGCATAGCCACACAAATGTTTCGGTAGAATTTTTATTCATTTTGGTGGCCGACTTGTTATTTTCAGATACAATACTTTCATTATTTGAAGTAATTTTATATACAATATACATAATAGAAAATACAAAATCTTTCGGGTAAAATTAACGCCACGTGAGTATGTGAATGTGCGGGATGCGGGAACTATTATAAGGTAGATTAACCAATTTATGTAAATTATTTCGATGAATTCATTTTACCTGAAAGATTTTGTATTTTTTATTAGTACCTAAGTTAATTACATACATTCATTTCAATTGACCATATATGATCTTTTCAAGGGCTGTCGTCAGAAAGCATAAGACACTTATCGGGCTGTAGTCAAAGACGGTAGGCGAATTATTTTTGGCGATTACCAATGACAGTGGCCACTTTTCACGAGGATGGAAAGGAGCAAGTTGTAAGGCACGCATTGAATAGGAGCAGAATTACAGTTTGGATATTAGGAAAAATACTTTCAAGAAAGCGTGGAGGTAAGTCGTCTGATCCAACAGCGTCTGACTGTATAGAAATAGTGGTCTGGGACAACTCATCGCAATCAACGCACCTGAAAGAAAACAAGTTTGGTGACCCTGATGCCAGAGAGTTTACTAATGAGTATATCTAAGTTTCAGCTGATACCCCTACCAATGATTCTGGCATCGCAGGAACAATTCTGGAAGTAAAATATTCATTTAGCTCATCTGGATGAAGGTTGTAGCAGTCCTTTTCATTATTGCTTATCAAGTCTCGAATGATAGTATTCCCGCTTCTCATTTGCGAATAGCCGACGTTACCCTATTTTGTGCTAAAAGACTTATTTTCGGAGCAATTTTTGAATTGGCAATAGCATTCGATATTTTTCATGTTCGCGAAAATATTACTGCTTCAACAACCTAATATGTACATATGTATAATGGTAAAGGATTGATGAATCGCAAAGCAAAGAGGTACAAGTACAATTTCACAATTTTGAGATATAACACTTTAAAGTTTTGGATATCTTAAATTCTGTTCAAAGTCTTAATTTTATGTATTTATAATAAAAACAATCCGCATATTTTAATAATTTTTTGATGTGGTTAAAATAATGTTCGGTGGATTTTAGTTTAGCAAAAAGGTAATCATTTAATGCCTTACATTACTTGTACCCCCTTTCCGTAAGAAGTGCCTATAAACAAAAACGCTTAAGACTGTAAGTCGTTAAAATAGCGGCTGCTATAAAACAGCACGGAATAGGAATTTAGTTATATCCCTTTGCCACTAATATTTTCAGTATATCTAGTTCGCATTTATGCACTTATCTCAATTTTTAACAAAATGTTACTTGTACCCCGTTGTCTTTGAGCCCCCTCAATTAGAAAAAAAACTATCATCCAAAGTTGGGTAATTCTATTTTAAATGTATTATTAAATATTATCTTTCAGAGGAGCTATGTATAGTGTATTCCATTTGTACTTTTTCGAGATATGTTAATAATTTTATTATTATTTTTAAAGTACAAATGGAATACACTATACATAGCTCCTCTGAAAGATAATATGTAATAATACATTTAAAATAGAATTACCCAACTTTGGAAAGGTCGTTTTTGTGTTTGAAAGTCAACAATAATCATAGTGATCTATTATGGTATATCACGGATTGATTTGAGACAGTTGTAGCTCATTTAGGCGATATCGCACTAGTGCACTATGCAATATGATGCGATGAATTTTAGTCTGAGTGGCTGGTCCTGGACATATTTGTATTCAAAATATTGTATTCTATATGTTGAACTATAGTATTGACCAGCACTTTTAACTTTCGCATTGTAAGTACTAAATATCCTTATAAAAATAAATGTACCGTTATTTTAAGTAATTGAAATAAAATACGACTGCTTCCCTTGCTTTAATGTTTTATTGAAAGTTAATAAATGAAAACGTACAAAAATAATAAAAATTCACGCGCTTCACAATAAAAGTTAATGAACACATTTATTTTAAAAATAATATCAACAATGTAGTAAAACAAATTTTTAATTCTATTTAAACAAAAATTTGCGGGGTTGATTTTTAATTAAAGTTCAATTTATACTGTCTCACATTTTAGGTTTATATGTTTCTTCCACAAACTCAAATTTATTAGCGAATTTTAGCAATTCTGAACTAAAAGGATCCCAACAAGGTTTAGTATGATCTATCAACTCCTTTGAATACATTAAATTTCGTACTGTTTCTTAATTTTGTTTGTATACGAGGGTTGTCTCAAAAGAAATGCACAGTTGGCTTTAATTCGAAAAATATTTATTGAAGAATGTATAGTAAATTTAAAGCCTTCAATATAATCCCCTCCCTTATCAATGCACGCTTGCCAGCGGCGCAGAACTGCTTGGATTCCGTTCAGTGTCAAACGGACTATAAGCTGGGTGGCGGAGCTGCTCACAACCGTATTTTTCGAGAAGTCAGATAATCGGTGCTCTGATATGCGGGCGCGCATTATCGTGCGAAATGATCGCACCAGCTTCAAACATTCCTGGATGCAGTTTACGGATTTTTGGGTGCAAGACATTCGAAAGAAAGTTTTCGTAGTACGCTCCAGTGACGCTAGTACCTGTCGGAACCCGATCTATGGCAATTACGCCCTATTTATCGTAGGCAACGTTGCAATGATTGAAGCGTTTGTATTGCCAGCTGTTAGTTAGAGTAGACGGCCGCCCCGCACGCGGATCGTTTTCGATACTTATTGTACCTTCTCAAAACTTTGTGTGTCACCTTTGTACTGTGCAGTACTGTGCAGTCACAGTAAAGCTTCCACACACTTCTTTTAACGCAACCCGACGGGCTGTTCTCGTTGTTTTTGCGAATTTTGGCATTTTTCCTTTAATCGTATCACACAACCATATAATATCAACGTGTTCTTAAGACTGCACTCTACAAACTGATGCTTTTATCAACTGCATATATGTGGATTCTATATTCCAATGAAACACACGACTATACAAAATCCATTTTAATTACTAATTTCAGGTAAAATTGACAAACATACAAATAGACAAACGCGTATTTAGAAAAAGGAAAGGTAACAAATTATATTGCAACGCGCGGATGGCTTTACTTTATTGCTTAACGCTTAACGAATTTCAACGTCATCTCTCGATTAGATCACCGAAAAAACTGTGCTTAATTCTAAATGGGCTGGAATTCTTGCTATCGAGCAAATTGTGTAGCGGTTGTTTTGTGACTGCTGAAGTGCTGTCGTTCCTACGTTCGGCCGTCTTGAGAATCGTCCGCCTCGGATGTTGCTTCACCATCAGATTCGCTTGATTCTGGATTGTCCATCCAAGGTTTCATGAAGTCTGCTGCTGATGACGTAACATTCGGCCCCTGGTGTAAGCCAACTTTCCTCAGTTTGTAGCGATCGTATCCTTTAACTTTTGTTACCTCATATGGACCATACTGCGTTCTGAGAATGGCAACTAGGTCGCGAAGGTTGTACTGGTGTGCTGACTTTCTTCTTTTATCGTATCCTTTTTTGTTTTCTTGCTGGACCTTGATGAATTGCTCCTTGGCTTCTTTTCGCATTTTGCTTCTGTACTCGCTGAATTCATTTGCCAGTTACTCTTCCAGTATTTGCAGAAGCTCTATATCGTCACTATTCTCATGGAGACACCTGTTAACAAAAGGCGTCCGGCCTGTACTTCGTGATATTGTCACACGCTGAAGAGCAGAAACATTTTTGTACCACTTTGCTGGATTGTCGATAGACATCTTCTTCAGGATTTCTATTATAGTTCTATTCATGCGCTCTACTTGACCATTTCCTCCTGGAACGCCTGTTTTGATCACAACAGCAATGCGCTATACCCCTCTGTTCGCAGTACTGTTTGAAAGCTTCGGCCGTGAAGGCCGTACCTCTATTCGTAATTATGCGTCGAGGGTTGCCGAAAACTTCGCTCTGCACTTCTAGCTTTCTAACTACTTCATCAGCCGTTGTACATCTCACAGGATGTAGCCAGGTAAATTTCGTAAAAGCATCTACAACCACGAAAAGTTAGTTATATGACTTGGCAGTTGATGTAAGCTTTCCTAGATGATCTAGGTGGTATGTGTCTAGCGGGGGGATATATGGGGATTTCGGCCTGTACTACAATTTTCATCTGCACAGATGACCTTTCAGTTCTCGTGGGTTTGTAATTTTGGATCATTTCTGTTATCTTTGCCCGAAATTTATCATCTTTAATATCTTGAACGCATTTCAAACTTTCGTCTTCACAAGTCTTTACTAAATTGATTCTCAGAACATTATTTTTTTCATTATCTAACGATGTCTTGAAGATCGTAACGTGACCATTTTCAACTATTAGGGTCGCATACTTCAGAAGACCATTTCCAATTAAAATATCTTCAGGAATCCAATCGTCTGGAACGACTTGGCACGATATATCAAAAATTTCGGAATCAATATCCATTTTTACTGAAGTGGAACCTAAGTTTCTTTTCAGACTTTCTCCAAATCCAGTGAGTATTACGCCAGGTGCTTCGATTTTGCAATTTTTTGTTTTAGTTTGCACTGACTTTCTAATTAAAGTGACGTCGCTACCTGTGTCAACAAAAGCAAGATAATCTTTTCCTCCCAAGCAAGCCCTTATCACTGGGTCTGGTGATAAAATTCGATTGGCTTTGGATACGCTTGTACTTTCCATTTTCTCCCTGAGCAGCTCGATGCTATATGACCAAATTCACCACATTTAAAACAACGCGCCCCTTTTGCCCTGTTGGGGCAATCTTTACTAAGGTGTGAGAATGCTCCACAGTTTAAGCACCTCATTGCTGTCTCCTTTTTCCCCTTTTCACTGGAGAAAGCCTTAACGCCGTTTACCGGAAACTTTTGCTTTTCCTTGTTTTGCTGGCTCTTAGCTTTTTGATATGCTTCAAGCTTTCCTTTTAGTTCATTTAGATCTTTGGCTTCGTATAAAATGGCCTTGTTTGCTGGGTCATCTGCAATACCATCGACGATGTAGTAAATTAAATGGTGCATATCAAGATCTCCTCTCTTAGCTATTTTTTTCATTCGATACAAATACTCTAAGAACGATTCATTTCCACTTTTCTTTGTATTTTCTAGCGTGCGATGAACGTTTTCCGAAGTTGTTATCCCAAATTCTTTTTGCAAAAATTTCTCTAACGTCGACCAACTACTGAGATCTAATTCTGACTCTAGCCAACTTTGCAGCTCCACTTAACAGCCGTCTTGCGTAAAGGTACTTTTGAACTTCATTCCAGGAACATACTATTGCGATGTTCTCATAATCTGCCAACCAATCTTTTAATGATTGACCAGAGTCTCC
Source organism: Dioctria rufipes (assembly GCA_963924295.1). Taxonomy (NCBI): domain Eukaryota; kingdom Metazoa; phylum Arthropoda; class Insecta; order Diptera; family Asilidae; genus Dioctria; species Dioctria rufipes. Next base: position 146,604,603 of record OZ002742.1, on the reverse strand, counting down.
AGAAAATCTGTCTAAAGATTCCTTGATATCTTTGAAAGAGATATTATTAACGACTGGCTTGTTTTCTTCATTATTCTCCGTCATTGTATTTCTTGGTTTTTCGGATCAGCTTTTTCTTGACTCCGCTCAATTGAAATCTTTTCGCAGTCCTTTCCAGTATCATTTTCACTTTCCTGATCAGTGTCACTCACTGTACCAGCACTGTCTTCTCCTGTTTCACCACGAGATTCCGCGGCCAAGGCTTGGCTTAGCCTTGCTATCAAACCTGATTTTATGTTATAGCGATAAGAAAGGCCTTTTTGCTACAATAACTCTTGCAATTTCTTTGTAGTTAAATTATCTAAATCAATAGCTTCCATGAACAAATAATAAAAATTTTAGCTAGTTTTTTTGTTCATTTAATAAAATGCAAATAACTCTGTGTTCGTGTTATTTCATATGATTGCTTTTGGCCTGTTCGCTTAAAGTGCAGTAATCCGGTAATAAATACCAATTCAAAATTTTATGGATAACTGTCTTCCAATGCTCTATATAGCTTTTTTTCGATTTCACATTTGTTGAATTCCAGAGCGCCTCCGGTTACCAGCCAAATGAAAATAAAAGTAAGACGCTTACCTTACGGGAGACTTGTATGCAATACACCTTTTACCTTGTGAGTCTCAACGAATTTATGGTTACGTTTGTTCTTTTTCTAGGTTCACTCCACTAGTCTACTATACCATGAAATATTTTAAAAATTATCTTTTCTTGTCAACTGTAGACTTACTTAAAACAAGAATTCATATTACTAAGAGCGACACGTTTTTTTTTCACTATCAATGCTTTATGTTTTTCACAATTTTGTCACAACTGTTCTTTTTCTACTGATGATCGACTTTGTAACACTTCTGACATCAATTTATGTGGGTTCTATATTCCAATGATACACACTATACAAAATCCATTTTAATTACTAATGTCAGGTAAAAAGGAAAAGTAACAAATTATATTGCAACGCGCGGATGGCTTTACTTTATTGCTTAACGCTTAACGAATTTCAACGTCATCTCTCGATTAGATCACTGAAAAAACTGTACTTAATTCTAAATGGACTGGAATTCTTGCTATCGAGCAAATTGTGTAGCGGTTGTTTTGTGAACGCTGAAGTGCTGTCGTTCCTACATATATTTCCTACCATGCCCGCTACTTTTGGGACCACCCTCGTATATTAAGTTTAAGGGGTACACTACCTTGTGATTTCCAAAATATGAAATATTTGTTTAACTATATGAATTATTTATACATTTAAGAATATTGTAAGCGTTTAAACATTCCAAAATATAAATTACATATCTCCGAAATTATAAAAATTCGAAGTGAGCGCGGCAGGGAGAAAGCAGCATGGAGGTTAAGACCTCATTGGGCCATCCCAGACGAGTATTCTTGATGCAAAATGCAAACCGGTTTAACAACAGAATACGCGCCTCCGCATGGGTATTCTTGCTGCAGGGGACTATGAATGTGTGCGTGCATTATTGTACTCACCGGCAGATAAATCAAGAATGAAATCAGATATTTCATGAAAATTCTCGGACCCCACTGAACAAGAAATATTTCGCTGCGGTTGTATTAGTGCGGCACAACAAGTGAATACCATTTGATTTTTGATGCAAAATTTCTCTCCAAAGTGCAGCACAATTGTAGAGATTTCTCTCTGCTTCTTTTACCTCTTCCCTAAAAAACCGGTTTGCATTTTGCATCAAGAATACTCGTCTGGGATGGCCCATTAACATTCACAGAGAGGAAGCACGGAACCGGTAAAACCTGAAAAAGTTTAATAAGTGCCAGAAAGTCGGCAAGTATCTTTTGGAAATGATCTTTTTGAGCCATTTTCGTTATATATACTTAAGAAAAAGTACAAAAAACGTAGAAAAGATTACCTACATTTTGGGTACAGAGTGTGACAGTTAATTTTAAAGCTAAGCTTTAGGGCTTCTTAAATCCAATATGAAAAATTGGTATTGATGACGTAGTTTTTGATAAAAAATAGTAGTTAAATTAAAAAAAAAACGAGTAAAAATTCCGAAATTTAAATTTTAGTTCAGCCATAACTTTAAAATGGATAGGAAGAGGGAAAAACTTTATAGACCATTGGAAAGGGCCAACGATTATCTACCCTCCAAAGTTTAAATTATCATTATTATAGGGTGTAAAGTCCCGAAGTTACAGAGTGAACTATAAAAATATACCCAAAATCTTAAATTCGCGTTATCTCGGAAACGGTTGGGATTCCCCACCCTAACCGAGACAGTTTTTTGCTAGTCTAAGCATGTCCAATACGTAGCCTACGGATATTACACCACTTACGGGACACCCTGTATAGGTACTCCTGCTTAAGTTCCACTTAGTCAGGAGGAAGTAAAGAGGAATAGGCATAAAAAAATTTAAATGAGAATAATTCTATAAAGGGACACCAGTTATGCGGAGGATGTAGGTACAGAAGCATATGACTTTCCATACTTAGTTCTATCTAATTCTCATCCATAAATTTCAGTAAAACCTTTAGATTAATACATAAAATTATATCAGTCTTTAGTGGTATATACATAGCTCATAATTCACTCAACTTGTTGGAGAAAAGTTTTATAGTGAATTCATTTCAGCGATTCGGTGTAACCATCGCTACCAAATCTGTCATTTCCGACTCTTCATCCCACCACACTAGTAGAGAAGAAAATAGTACGAGAATGACAGATTCGATGGCAGTGTTAACACCGAACCGCAGAAAAGAATTCACCTTCAGTATAGGAACAAGAAGAATAAAATCCGATAAAATTTATATAATTGGCTGAAATAAATAGAAGTCAGCAAAAAAATTCCATTGCTAATAGAAGAAAATAAAAGTCAGTGAATAACCGAGCGACGCGACGGAAAGTAGGTTAATAGGGAATTTGGAACTTTTGTAACACCAAAGGACATATAAGTTAACAAAAAGCTTCATCGGGCCTCTAAAAATTTACAAGTTGTATTGCTTAATTGATGATGCGGTCAGGAGGTAACAGACGGTCAGAAGCAAAGATTTCAACACTGACATACACTGACATATAATAAGAATGGACTGAGTCATCCTATCTAATTCCTATAGTCAAAACTGGCACAAATTTTGGCTAAAATTTGTTTGTCTCTTTCAAGCTCACTGAACTGTAAACCAATTTTGGAAACAGTACGGATGTATTAATTGGAATGCATTGGAATTGACATAAAAAATTCAGACAAATATATTGTTTATATATGTCTATCTCTTACAAGCTCAATGGAATTTGATAACAAATCTGCAGAGGCGCACAATTCTTAGTAACATTAAAAATTATTTTTTGTGTTAATTAAAACAAATTTAGCTTTCTAAATAATTTTAATTTAATGCCATACTATTTTATAACATCTTTAGTGTTTCCAATCGACAAATAATAAGTTATGAATCGGTATGCAATTGTACGAAATAAAGGGTTTTTACAGCCTGTTCAATATTTGTGCCATTTTTGAAGCAGAACGCTCAGTCCATTCTTATTATATGTCAGTGACTGACATATAATAAGAATGGACTGAGCCATCCCATCTATCCCACTGACATATAATAAGAATGGACTGAGCGTTCTGCTTCAAAAATGGCACAAATATTGAACAGGCTGTGAAAACATTTTATTTCGTACAATTGCACACCGATTCATAATTTATTATTAATTGTCGAGTGGAAACACTAAAGATGTTATAAAATAGTATGGCATTAAATTAAAATTATTTAGAAAGTTAAACTTGTTTTAATTAACACAAAAATAAATTTTTAATGTTACTGAAAAATGTGTTCCTCTGCAGATTTGATGTCAAATATGCTTGAGCTTGTAAGAGATAGACGTATATAAATTATATTTTTGTCTACATTTTTATGTCAATTCCCATGTATTCCAATTAATACAGCCGTACTGTTCCCAAAATTGGTTACAGTTCAGTGTACATTTTGAGCTTGAAAGAGACAAATAGATTTTAGTAAAAATTTGTGCCATTTTTGACTATAGGAATTAGATAGGATGGCTCAGTCCATTCTTATTATATGTCAGTGCATCTATCCACTGACATATAATAAGAATGGACTGAGCCATCCTATCTAATTCCTATAGTCAAAAATGGCACAAATTTTTACTAAAATCTATTTGTCTCTTTCAAGCTCAAAATGTACACTGAACTGTAACCAATTTTGGGAACAGTACGGCTGTATTAATTGGAATACATGGGAATTGACATAAAAATGTAGACAAAAATATAATTTATATACGTCTATCTCTTACAAGCTCAAGCATATTTGACATCAAATCTGCAGAGGAACACATTTTTCAGTAACATTAAAAATTTATTTTTGTGTTAATTAAAACAAGTTTAACTTTCTAAATAATTTTAATTTAATGCCATACTATTTTATAACATCTTTAGTGTTTCCACTCGACAATTAATAATAAATTATGAATCGGTGTGCAATTGTACGAAATAAAATGTTTTCACAGCCTGTTCAATATTTGTGCCATTTTTGAAGCAGAACGCTCAGTCCATTCTTATTATATGTCAGTGCATCTATCTAAAGTCAGAAATGGCACAAATTTTAGTTAAAATCTATTTGTCTCTTTCAAGCTCAAAAAGTACACTGAACTGTAACCAATTTTGGAAACAGTACAGCTGTATTAATTGGAATGTATTGGAATTGACAAAAATTCAGACAAATATATTGTTTATATACGTCTATCTCTTACAAGCTCAATAAAGTATGACATCAAATCTGCAGAGGAGCACATTTTTCAGTAACATTAAAAATTAATTTTTGTGTTAATTAAAACAATTTTAACTTTCTAAATAATTTTCATGTAATGTAATACTCTTTTTCAACATCTTTAGTGTTTCTAATCGACAAATAATAATAAATTATGCATCGGTGTACAATTATACGCAATTTAGGGTTTTCACAGCTTGTTCAATATTTGTGCCATTTTGAAGCAAGTCAGTGGATTTCAAACTGAGTGAGGGAATATTGCTCTGTTCTCTCTGACTCCGCGACCACAACCATTGCTGTACATGCGTGCGTACAAACGTCGATGACAGCCATGCACATAGTCAGTTAACTTAATGACAAGTTAAGGCACAGTAAGAAAAAAAAATAAAACAATATATCAAACTCTCTTTAAAACTTTTGTGAATAAATATAAAAAATCTGAAAGCGCAAATTACATGCAACGAAACAGAATGGCAAATGATTCATTTTCGAAAAAAAAATTAGAAGGGGCGGAGTTTTCAGGTTTTGCTGTCATAAAATGTTCCAACGCTTTTGTGAAAACCAGTTTATGCTGAAATATTGAGAGAATTATTTAATGTTTTTTATAACAAAACCAATGTTTGTTGGTGTAATCATATGATATTTGAACAGCACGGTCTTATATTTGCGAGATTAAGTGGGCCAAACATAAATTTATCTTTTTCTTTAAAAAATGTGGTAGGGTGACCCGATGTATATTATTATGAATAGTTTGAAAGGATTTTGAAGGTATTCATACTGCGGGTAATCCTACTTTCCTTCAATTTTTGTTTTTACCTCGTTGTCTCAGTTGCACTACAAAAATGCATAGCCAAGTTCTCCAGCAAAGATAACCTAATAACATAACACGACATGGGAAAGATTTCCGTGTTTTACATTTAAAATGTACACGGCGAGAAAGGGAAAGAAAGAAGAAAAAAATAACAAAATATCAAACTCTCTTTAAAACTTTTATGAATAAAGATAAAAAATGTGAAAGCTTAGATTACATCTGCATGTAACGAAACAGAAGCGCACATGATTCATATATTCGTAAATAAATAAGAAGGGCGGAGTTGCCAGATTTTACTGTCATAAAATTTTTCCACGCTTTTGTGAAAATAGGTTTTTCTGAAATATTGAGAGATTTGGTTCCAAAGTTGTAATTGCAATCCTATGTAGTGTTTCCAAAGTTGTTGCTGTAATCCTATGTTATTTGAAAAAAAACGTGCTTTTGATTATATAGTTTTGTTCTGAAGAGATTAAGTGAGTATCACCATAGATGGCACAAAAACTAGATGTCGCATAGCATACCGCAGAAAAGTCTTAGAATATAGAGGAAACAGGAATGGTGATAAGCCAGGTTTTGCGTAATGAATTCCTGGTTGTTACATTTTTACATGTATTTACACGCCATCCCTATTCTAAACAACTTGTCAATTTGCAAAAAGTAAACAAATGTTTTGTGCGGAGCATCTGTGGTAAAAAATGTTCTTTTTCTACTTTATTCTGAAACAATTCACATAATTAATTTATATAAATCTTTGCTTCGATTAACAAAAAAGATAATTCAGGTAGTGCAGTTGCCTCAAACAGGATTCCCTAGTTTATAATCCAATTTATATTTGCAAGCACTGACCGAACACTTCATTTCTGTTTTTTTAATTGATATGAAGATTTTTACAGGCACTAGTGGCACTATAAAACTTTGCACTAAATAAAGTTCAAAGATAAAGAGTTTTGAAAAGAATTGATTCGGTATTTTTGTTAAATTTCACAAAAAAAAACTTTAAGTTGACCAAATCTGCTCACAAAACAAAAGCACATTTGATAATTAATCTACAGCTTTGACAATTTCTCCATCCAGCATCTCACTTACTCTATGTATAGTTTCCTGCTCTTGACAAATTACGCTCATGTACACAAATTTTACACGATTCCCATTCTTGTTTGCTACATATTCTAAGAGAAAAGTATACAGATTTTACATGGCTGGCCCATTCCGGAATAGACCACAACATGTTTCTGAGGCACCGAGAACGAATGTTGCTTTGACAGAAGTTTTGTAAACATTTGGTCGACTGCCTCAGCATGGTAGATGCGGGAAAATATGAATCACTTGACGTATCTCTCATCATTTTTCTTTCATGTCGCTGCACTGATTAAAGGCTTGAACACAATTGCGACGACAGAGCGGCAGAACGACAGACGACAGCGAAAATTTCGCTGCGAAACTGGCAGTCGAAAAATTTGGAACACAATTGCAACTACAGGCGATGAGCGACGATTGTGAAAGAAGAAGATATTGAAATTTCATTTATTAAATGTTTCGAGCGTTTTAAAAGGAGATTTTTATCAAGAATATTTTATATTATATTGAAAGAAATGCAATGAACCAAAGTGTGGAAAAAAACTGAAAATGCGGAAATTAAGTAAATTAAACTCTTTAAAATATCCATCCAACCCACGTCTTTTTTGTCCACTTATCTTGCCTATCTTGTAAACTATAAATTATTTTATGGATTTCGCATTTCCTCGATCAATTTTTCCTCAAAGCTCTTTATTTTAAAATTTCCGCGGCGTGCTACCACCTAAAAAAGACAAAAGTGAGTGCCACAACCATCTCATTCGATTAATTTTGTTGGTAGGACTGTGGCGACGACGGCAAAATTAGAAACTGATCAATCCCGGCGATAATGTCGTCGATCGCTCAACGTCGGACGTCGCAAGGCTTAAACACAATTGCGACGACAGAGAGATAGAACGACAGACGACAACGAAAAATTCGCTGCGAAACAGGCAGTCGAAAAATTTGGAACACAATTGCAACGACAGGCGATGAGCGACGATTGTGAAAGAAGAAGATATTGAAATTTCATTTGTTAAATGTTTCGAGCGTTTTAAAAGGAGATTTTTATCAAGAATGTTTTATATTATATTGAAAGAAATACAATGAACCAAAGTGTGGCAAAAAACTGAAAATGAGAAAATTAAGTAAATTAAACTCTTTAAAATATCCATCCAACCCACGTCTTTTTTGTCCACTTGTCTTGCCTGTCTTGTAAATTATAACTTATTTTATGTATTTCGCATTTCCTCGATCAATTTTTCCTCAAAGCCCATTATTTTAAAATTACCGCGGCGTGCTACCACCTAAAAAAGACAAAAGTGAATGCCACAACCATTTCATTCGATTAATTTTGTTGGTACGACTGCAGCGACGACGGCAAAATTAGAAACTGATCAATCCCGGCGATAATGTCGTCGATCGCACAACGTCGGTCGTCGCAATTTGGTGCATTCGCATAAGATGCTGTGTTTTTAGAAGTTTGAGAGCGATATATCGTCGTCATTTGTCGTCTGTCGTCGGAATTGTGTTTAAGCATGCAATTTGGTGCATTCGCATAAGATGCTGTGTTTTTAGAAGTTTGACAGCGATATATCGTCGTCGTTTGTCGTCTGTCGTCGGAATTGTGTTTAAGCCTTAAAGTAAAGGAATAATGCACAGCACAACATATTCGGTGCGGTGGGTGGGGCGTAGACGCACTCAGATCGACCTTCATTCAATAGATGCAGGCAATGCATCGGTCGCTGTGGCGACTGGAGATGAGCATAATTTGCGAATAGCGAAGTGAAGGAAGCGAACTACAAAGTTCTTGTACGTGAATGAAGCATTTAATTTACAAAGACCGAACACGTAGAACAAAAAATGCAACGCTTTTCTAGAATAGACTTGTCCTTAATGACATGCCCAAAGAGTAAGCCATCAATGCACAGTTCTCTCCTCGAAGGCAATGCCTCACTCCATACAAAATCACAGTTGCCACGACCCGACGAAGGAAAAGCCACAATTGTTTCTAAGAAATTTACTGGGCATTTCTTCCTTCGAATTTTTATGCATTGGTCGAGGCCGAAATCAGTGCCTCGCTCCAATATAAAATCAACGATGCCTCGATCTGATGTACGGAAGGCCGCAATTTTTTCTTAGAAATTTACTGGAAATTTTTTCCTTATAATTTATACGCATTTCTGGAGGGCGACAGCAATTTTTATCAGCGTAGACGCGTAGCAACAAAATGTTTCGGTAGAATTTTTACTCATTTTGGTGGCCGACTTGTTATTTTCAGGAACAAAATTTTCATTATGTCATGTAATTAACATACTAATAAAAAATACAAAATCTTTCAGGTAAAATTAACGCCACGTGAGTACGTGAATGTTAAAAAATATGATACGGGAATTATTATAAGGTATGTACCTACATATATGATTCGACCGTAAGCAGATTTTTTTATATCCTAGAATCTAGATGAAATAATGGACCTAGAGTAGGTAGGTATACCAAGTTTGTCATTCCATGTGCATAATGCGTAGAAATAATCCGCAGTTGACAATTTAAGCTGTAACAAAATCTACAAAATTTGATAACTCTTTAATTTCTCTACGATATAATCGTATCTTTCATGAACATATTTGGCAAAATCAATATTAATTATCGAGCAGAAAAGCAAAAAATTACTTATTGCTTGCCTACGCGTCTACGCTCATGAAAATTGTTGTCGCCCTCCAAAAGTGCATATAAATTATAAAAATAAAATTTGCAGTAAATTTCTAAGACAAAATTGCGGCCTTCCGTTCATCGGGTCGACGCATCGTTGATTTTATATTGGAGCGAGGCATTGCTGGCTTACCCTTTGGGCATGTCATCAAGTGCCAAATCGGGGCATTTATAATTTTATATGTATATAATTTTATATGTATATAATTTCTTCCTTTGCACCTACCCCTAGTGGTACATGCCACTCAATAGGAGTCCACCATACACATACAGTAGTAAATGTACATGCCGGCGGGAACGCGTTAATGATGCTTTTTGAACGAAAAAATCATCTGACGATCCTTCAATCATAATCCCATCTTGCTTACCTTTTACTTCCTTGTAAATTGTATACAAAATATTTTAAAACAAATTTCATATTTTAAATAATAATTTTGAGTAGAGATTGAAAATGCAATCTCAATAATCCTAAACTATAATGGGATACTACTAGCAGAAATTAATTCAAATAATGATTTTATGAAGGTCATTTATTTAGATCGTAATAATTACAGCAAAATAAAATGTATTTCCAAAAAAGAGACAAGAAAGAAGTAACGCCCCACCCACCGCACCGAATATTCTGCTGTGCATCAGTACAGCGACATGAAAGAAAAATGATGAGAGATACGTCGAGTGATTCATATTTTCCCGCATCTACCATGTTGAGGCAGTCGACCAAATGTATACAACATTGCTGTCAAGTCAAATCAATATTTGTTTTCGGTGCCTCATAAAAATGTTCTGGTCTATTCCGGACCAGCCATGTAAAATCTGTATACTTTTCTGTGGTATGCTATGCGATATCTAGTTCTTGTGCCATCACTCATGCTGGATTCTCTGATATTTTCGGGAAATATGAGAATTTTATTTTACAGAAATTTTACATCTCCTTTCAGCATCTTGGCCAAAGCGAAATTTATCTTTTTCTTAAAAAAGTCAGGTAGTGTGACCCGAAGTACATTATTATGAATACTTTTGATTTTGAGGGATTTAATAAGGTTTTGTCGTTTTGTTTTTAACTCGTTGTCTCAGTTGCACTACAATAGTGCATAGCCAAGTTCTTTTCCTCCATTCATGCAAAAATTCATTCATTCATTCGGGCATGACATTACTTGTTTCGGTCTAAAAAACAGGAAACATTTCTAATTTGTTTCGGCTGTGTTTCACGAATGTAAACAAAAGCACGTGCTTTTCAAATATCATAGGATTACAGCAGAAACTGTGGAACCAGTTCTCTCAATATTTGAGAAAAACCTGTTTTCACAAAGGCGCGGGAACATTTTATGAGAGTAAAATCTGAAAACTCCACCCCTTCTCATTTATTTACGAGAATGAATCATTTGACATTTTGTTTCATTGCATGTATCTTCGATTTGACATTTTTTATCTTTATTCATACAAATTTTAAAGATAGTTAGATTTTTTTTATATTGTTTCATCTTCTTTCTTTTCTTTTCTAGCCGTGTGCATTTTAAATGTAAAACACGGAAATATCACCTGTGTCCTATCTTATTATTAGGTTACCTGTGGCTTGGCATGATGGTCCTAAGCTGAGTGCTGGTGGTGTTTGTGCTTTGCCGACCCGCAGTTGACACTGGTGAGTGACGGCGGATCGCCAAGGCAGAGTTTTTGTAAAATCTGTGAGAGGGGGTCGTAATCAAAGTTAACGTAATAAGAAGATAAGAAGCAGCCGAACAAAATTGGAAGTTTTTCGTGTTTTTTCGAATGAAGCAAATAATGTCATATACCTTCGTATTTTGCACAAATGGGGGAAAAGAACTTGGTTATGCGTTATTGTAGTGCGACTGAGACAACGAGTTAAAAACAAAAATCGAGAGAACGTAGAATTACCCGAACGACAAAGTCTTATTGATACTCTCAAAATCCTATCAAACTATTCATAAAATGTACTTCGGGTCACATTACCTCACTTTTTTTAAAAAACAGACAAATTTGTATCAAATAAAATTCTCCTTTTTTCCCGAAAATATCAAAGAATCCGGAAAGAGTTTCTGCCAGTTAGGGCCGTATTCACCATACCATTGAATAGAAATTTAATTTAATTTGTGTTTCAGTACTCCCCTTTGAGAGGATTGGGGCCCACTTAAATAGTTATATATGTGATATTATAACATAAAATATCCAAATTAAATTTTAATTTAATTTTAAGTGTGTTCTAACCCTCTCTAACGCGAGTACTAAAACAGAAATTAAATTAAATTTCAATTATGGTGAGTACGGCCCTTCAGAGCAAAACTAATGTAAACAGAAGCACGTGCTGTTCATAGAAATTATACCAACAAACATTTGTTTTCCTATAAAAAACATTGAATAATTCTCTCAATCTTTCAGCAAAAACCTGTTTTCACAAAAGCGCGGGAATATTTTATGAGTAAAATTTGAAAACTCCGCCCCTTCTCATTTATTTACGAAAACGAATTACTTGCCATTCTATTTCGTTGTATTTGATCTGTGCTTTGACATTTTTATCTTTATTCGTAAAAGTTTTAAATAGTTTTATTTTTTTATTTTTCACCTTCCTTTTTTTGCCGTTTTCCTTTTAAATGTAAAATAATCGGAAATTTTGCCTGCTTCCAAAACCCTCAAGAAAGAATACTTCACAAGCCATGAAAAAAACTCCCTCTCTACCACATGAGAGCTCCAACGGAGTCCTCACATTCTAAAATATTTGCAGTGTAAAACTGACAAAAGTTTGATTTGAATAGCTCCTCCGCTCTAAACTACTATTCATACAGAAAAATGGTGTTCTGATAATCTTAGGCTTGCTTTCTTATCTTCCGAACTGAAATATAATTTTTATATTTTCTAACAAAATTATTTTAAAAAAAAGCATTTGAACCACATGACTACGATTCTTCAAACAAAAACTCTCATTAAGTAATCATTGTATGTTGCTGTGCCGTCATAGCATGCCGTGGTGGGTGATGATGTCGAACGTAACTCTAACTGCCTACAGATTCGAACTCCGGCTGCACGTAACACATGCAATTACTACTCACTTGAGAGTAAGTGAGCGTATAAAGATAAGGTTACTTTGTAATCAAAACTGTTTCATTATTTTGTTAAGTAAGGTACATAGGAAATGTAGCCTGTGGGAAGGTAATGCCTAATCTACGACATGGATTTCTTTGTTTGCTTCCCAAACTTGCATTTGAAAATTCATGCTTGCAAAAATGTTTCTTCTCCTTTATTCATTTGACGTCATGAGCACGAGCTTATGTGAAGTAGTTAATCAGCAAAAACGATGTAGTAATACCTCGTGTATTCAACATAATTTAGAGTCATGTAGGGGAATTTAGAACAAAACAGCTGTAAACTGGAACTTGTACTTTCAGTCTTGAATGTAATATTATATATTATTCGACTTGTCCCAAACGATTTCTTAGTTTATTATACTATAGTATAAATTATTGATACCAAATACTTCCTTTGAAATAATTCTGTAATGAAATCGAGAAACCAATTACTTTTATGATAATTGTCAGGTCAACAGCTGTTTAATGTGGCAGCTTACCACTACTTATATATTACGTGTATTTATATGCATTATTCAGCAAACGATATCGTTTTGACGACGTGGTTTGCAGATTAGGCGTAAAGAACCAAGCTTTAAATTACTAGCAGACCATTTTCCTGTATGGATAATAGTTTAGGCTCTATAGCATATATAAAGTCAATGTTTGACACTTTCCCATAAGTATCATTTTAGAAAACAGACTCACAACGCATACATATAGATTTCTGTTTCATGGCTTGGGAAGTATTCTCCAGGGTTTTGGTGCTTCTTAAATTGTTGTTAAGTTAACTTTGGTCGCAATTGTAACATCACCACTGCCGGTGATGAGGGGCGGGTCGTTACCAAGCAGAGGTTTCATACAATTTGTGAGAGCGTGTGCCGTACAAAGTTAAATGACGAATCTGCTTGACCCAGGTTTAAAAGCAAAACAAAGTGTTACCCTACACCTCTTTCATTACCGCTATCAATGTAGTACATACTTAGAATATATAGCCAACAGGAATGGCGATAAACCAGATTTCTCGTAATGAATTCTGGTTGTGTTTGTAGTCCATGTTTTACATGTATTTATACGTCGTTCCTATTCTAAACAATTTGTCAATTTGCAAAAAGTAAGCAAAGTTTTTGTGCGGAGCATCTGTGGTAAAAAAAGTTTTTATTCGAATTTATTTTGAAATAATTCACATATTTAATTTATATAAATCTTTGCCTCTATTAACAAAAAAGATAATTAAATACTGCGCTTGCTTATAATCCAAATTATATTTGTAAGCACACTTCATTTCTGTTTTTTTAATTGTTATGAAGGTTTTAACAGGCACTAGTGACACTATAAACTTCAAAGATAAATAGTTTTGAAAAAAACTGATTAGGTACTTTTATTAAATTTCACAAAAGCACATTTGACAATCATAGGTACCATCGTTTAAGAGTATAAAGTTCTTGTGCCATATTTCTGCTTATGTTCTTTTTGATAAAAATACATATTCTTATAATCTATGTTAACCATTGAATGAACTTACATCATGTAACTTCAAATCGTTAAGAATGAACATAAATTTAGTACACAATGTCGTAAGAATTAAAAAAAAACTAATACTTCTCACTGCGTTCTATTAAATTGGATGCGTATACCAACTGCTGGCTTCTTGTCTTGCTACAGGCTGGCCTGGCACTGGAGAAGCGAGACCAAGCACACAAACACGCATAAGTAATACAACACACAATGCCACATCACATCATGTTAATAGAACACAAAAAAAAAAATTGTAATGATGTGAAGATAACCCATTGCATGATATGATGACAATGACACCCCGATAATCCCAACCAAGTTGGCTTATCATTGAATTTTTGTTTGAAAATTGATTTAACTTCTCGTTGTAAATGCAAGATCCTTATTTTTGCCTGCGGTTTGAGAATTTTCACTGCATACTGTGCCGTGCGCCCATCTCCTACTACGGCACATCTCTGTCCCTATATCTAAGCTAGTTTCATTACAGTTATTTAAAATTGTGCCTCATAGTCACAAGCACGTGATACGTGACAATACGAAAATAGAAGCTTTTTAAGGTTTTGCATGCTTCTACCTACATTTATACTTTTTATGTGTGTTCGACATTTACCACTATGAAACGGCGAGGCATCATTCAGCACGTAAAACGCTCAATGGGTTTGTTTAGGTAGAGGGTAGGGTATAAAAGTGAAATTATGTCTGACTGACTGCTCCTTGTTGGCTTCCATAGTTGCTGCCGGTATGAAAGAAAATTTGTGGAATGATATGATCAGAATTTAGTTGTGACGAAAAAATAAATAATCGCGAAACGAAAAGCTGGCGATAAATACTCAATTCTTTAATTAATGCACAACTTATCATAGCGGTCAGTTTTATCACAAGTTGGGAGAAATTCTTAACTTACACAAATAGAAATAATGTGGGGGAACTCCAGTAGTCCAGACTCCGCAAAACAAATGTCGATACTACACCTACGCGGTACGATACTGCGCTCTTAAGTTGAAGTACTTCATATATGATGTACATATATATACTAAAATATGCTGCCTGCTTGCTGTGGAGTGGAGGTGGCTGGCTGCCTGCTTAAAGTATGTATCTACCTACATATACCTTACTGGGATTATTTGACACACTGACCTTATTTTATTATTAGCTTTATATATATAAATTCAGTAAAAACACGGTGACTCGTGAGGCTGAGTGCTGCCAATTCCTTTTGATGGTTGAGCACCGTCACAAAGAATTTTAGGCGTTAATTTTCTTCTTAATCACTAAATAATGCGTTTCGATTTTACAATGTGTAGTGTTCTAAGAAACTGTCAATTATTATAATAACATCAGTGTTATAAGCTAAAATTGGTCTAAGACCAATTCTTATGATACCCTAGCTCAGTGTTGTCAGGTCAAAGGGTCTTCGTCCTCCTACATAATTCTCAAAAACCCACAAAATTGTTAATTTTGGCTGAAAAATCCCCCAATATAGTCTGGAGCGAAAATGAAAATTGAAAAAGATATTTGTTCACAAAAATATATTTACATTCTTTTTATTATAATAATATTGTATAATACTGTGTATATGTATATTATATGTTAAGTAAATGTTTGCTTTATTTATCCTAATTTAGGTCACTGTTTATATCTGCAAAACATTGATATGTATTTTCATCCTGAGTATCGGTATTGTACCTTTCTTCTGTGTTGAATTTCATTAACATGTTCCTCGATGGTGTAAAATCGATGCAACCTCTTTTTGGCATGTTAAATCGAATTATCATAATTGCATCGGCGGTTTCTACTGTAGTTTTATTACGAAGTTTGTCCTTAATTATCCCTGAAATTGAAAATGATCTTTCTACTGCAGCATTCGAAAATGGTAGCACAAGCAATGCAAGAGCTAGGTCCGCGATATTTTTATATTTTCTTTCCCCAGCTGCGTTAGTTATTTTAGACACATAAATCCAAAAATCCTCTGTACTATGCAAAACTGTTGAAGGCAAGGATTCTGTTTGAATAGTGTTCCACTGACGAATGGTTTCATCTATGTCACCACAAAACTGAGTAAAAGTCTGATATAGCCTGATGTACAGAAAAACATGATATTTTCTTTAAAATATTTATATTTTCTGGAACTCTCTTTTGCAACTGTTCGCATAATATAATAAAGTGTTCATTTCTATTTGTACCTACCTCTGCTTGTAGGGATGCCTATAATAACCACAGATTTGGTTTGGTGTTGCTTGCCATGGATTTTTGGACAATTTAATAGATCTTCTATTGTGATCGTTAACAATCCCCCATTTTCCCCCTATGGTACAAATTTACCCCCAAAGAAAAACTAACATAAACTTGCACCCCAAAATTCCCCTGTGAAGAGCAAAAATCCCCCATTCTGGGGTGAAAATCCCCTAACCTGGCATCACTGCCCTAGCTAGATGAATGTCCGTATAAAATTTCGTATGGTCACCGATCTATGCAAGTTTGATTTTTGAAGTGGTGCTTCGTATTTATTTCTAGAACGGTTCGTCGGACAGAAAAAAATAGTTATAACCAATTTTATAGGATTTCGTATACTAAAGAAGTTTTTAGTACAATAAAAATGTCTTGGACTGACCGTTTTCACAGCATATGTAAAAAACCTAAATTTTTATATGCCAACAACAAGAATGGGTTGCTAGATTTAGTCGATTTTTGAAATTTAATTTGTTATTACTATAAAAGCACCATGTACCAAATTTTAGCTTTCTATGTCGACGCGTTCTCAGGCATTGTCCAGATATATAGTGGAAAACGAAATTTTTGTATGGCAGCCCAACGAAGGTGTTGCTCGATTTGTCTCATTTTCGAACTTAATTTTAGTTTTTTTTTTAAGTCCGTATGTTGTATTTTGGATCGTTTAGGGAAGTTCACCACACAAAAAACTTTTCTTTAATTTAAAAATGTTTATTTAAAAACAAAACTTCTTCTCTTCGATCGCGTATATTTCACTTAAAGCCGCACGAACTAGAGTCTCTGCAACTTGACCCTTTGCAATATTAGAAAGAACTTTTTGAGCTTTCTCCGGTCAGTCACCATGTCACCTCACTTATTCGTTTAATTTCTGGGCCATTGCTATGTTGCGTCATATTAGAATATTTTTAAGCAGGTAGCCACTTGTTGTTTATTATACGCGCTTTCACAACAAACCAAATAATTCTCAGTTTGTTATGAAATGCGATACATTGCAACTTTTAATGGGGCTACCGTTGGCACACTTAAGTAAGACCTGTATGCATTGTATTTATTGTGCAAGGTCTTACTTAGTAACTCGCAAAGCAATGACTCAATGAGGAAGTGCTGATCAATTGGTTGTTTCGTTCTATGATAAAATCAATTGATCAGCATCAAGATTTATATTCACAACATCCCTTCCCCGTGATGAAAACGTCATCGAGGGGATCGAGATGACGTGGTAACCATGGATCAGGAGAGAGCCCGTTTTATTTTTAATGCGCTTATACGACATATATATTTTTTTTTTATATTTATTCTGTTCGTTTGGCTTTGAGTTACTTACGCTTACGCTCTGGTTCATATATATAATATAAGTACAATTGCTGTTGGCTTCTAGACAAATGTAGGCAGTTAATTTATATAGTACAAATTTTAGAGTTATAGATATATATTTTTTTTTACAGGTATCAAATGCAAAATATATATAATATGTGTACCTAGTAATTAATGATAGAAATTCTGTTTTTTTTTTGGAATTTGTCACATATACGAAAATATATAATGCACTTATTATAAATAAATCAATTTTATGAATAATAGAAAAAACATAATTTAATAATAGAATAAACATAATTTTTTTTTTTTTTTAATATTGAGATATGTTGCAGATGAAAGTGTACTTTTACGTAATATATAGACACATTCAATATATATCTTCAGTTTGGTCGAACAGAAATTTAAAATTATTATTTATTTTGATTTTCTTAGATATGGCTATGACTACACAATCAATACATTTTACAAAAGAATAATAAGTTGATTACCCAGAATAAATTTTTTTTTTTTTCAATCTTTTGAAATTACATACACATAATCTAAATTAAAATAAACTACACAGTACCTACAGCGGAAAACTTTTTGATTTTCATTAACTCAAAACTTTACAATTTTTTATTATTAAAAATTATTACCTCTCTATTAGCTAAGTCACAAAAAGATACTAATATATAAAAAAAACATAGTAATATAAAAATAACTAAGCCATAAAAATATTTCCTTGTAATCATACATGTATATTTAATTCTGACCGTACCATTGTCTCAAGCCCTTCATGACTTGACTTTAAACTTCATATATATATGGCTTCATGTGGGGTGTGTTCAAGGGTAGTTTTGGTGGTTTTTGGTCAAGTTTCCGTGACACAATCGTTTTAGAAGTGTTGCTATCTGGAATAGGAATTGCGTTCGGCTCTTCCTTTCCCGGGAGATGTTTTGCGGGTATTTCGGAATTTGCTATCGGGGTTAAATGGAGGGGAGGTATACTTACGATCTCTTGGGATCTTCGAGGAGTAGGGTATGAGATTATGGGCTTTGCCTTTGCTTGAATAGTTTGGTTTCTTTTCCGTAATAGATATTTTAAGGCCAGGCACAAAATTAATCCAGCGACTAACGCTATAGTTATTCCTGTATTGGCATGTGTTTGAATTTGATGCCTTTTTATTTCCCTACTTGACTTTACTGAATTTATTTCTCTTTCCAAATCATCTAAATCTTTACTCTCACTAACGAGGGCGAAGTTATGATTTCTATGAGTATTTACCTTTAGATTTTCGTTAATATTAAATTTACCTTGTAGCTCGTCATAAAGATCTTGTTTGAACGATACTTTAGGAACATTGTAGAGTTCAGGCTGGTGTATTGGGGGATAATAACTAAAGCTGTTTTCAAAAGGAATTCTATAGTTTTCTAACGTATACGTACAGGGTTGTTTTAAAACGAGGACTCCAGTGCCGTTGATGGTTAAGTGACCAAAATGATTACTACAGTTTGTTAAAAGGGTTGCCTCTGAGAAAAATACGAACAGCCAAGAATTTTGCCTGACCATTTTTGTTAGGGTATTAACAGTATTATTTATTATTCTGTGCTCGCAAGGAGCTGGTCCTCTTAGCGGGTTATTGAATAAGTTCGCCATGCAATTGGCTTTATTAACTATAAGTGTACTAGGTTGGGCTTGATAGCAAATATATATAATATCACTCATAGTAGTAGACCTTTTGCAGTGTTCTTTAAAGTCTAGTGCTGTCATTTCTAAATACTGTTGGTTTCGAGTGCTGTTCAGGAAGTAATTTGCCTCAATTTTGAAAATAGCGGAGCTTTTGGGTGAGATAGGTGTTGGCAATAAGTATACTTTATTAAGTGTATATACTGTATTTTCGGGCAATGGAAGCGTGATACGGATGAAATGTTTGTTATCTAACTGTATGGAATCAGTTTGAATTATTTGACTGACAGCTTTGAAGTCCAGCAAGAGGTTTGTCATGCCTCTTTTACTGATTTCAGTATATATTTGTGATATATCGTTGGCTGTCAAAATCAGAGGGTGTAAGGTATGCTGATGTAAGGCATTTATCACCACTAATTCATTTGTTAACCGTTGATATATTTGTTGAAGCTGATGTAAAATATATATCAATATTTCATTAATATCTGCTTTAATATTTACGGTTCTTATTTCCGATTTGAGAATTCGGGTGGAATTAATTACATTTTCTACCAAGCCATTAAAGCGATCTTCTAAGTTTTGTTGGTATTCCGTAACGTTCTTAAAAGCCTGATTTATTTCATTGAATTTTGACTTGACTAGGCTAATTTGTTTTTCTATCAAGTGCACATTTTCGGAGTCTTGAGTTTCTAAGTTATTTAATTTGGTATATATTTGCTCGGCATCTCTGTCATCCATAGTACCGAATAAAAATTTGCTCACCCTACCTATTCCATCAACTATTCCTCGCTTACTTCTAACTTGCAAATAGAAATTTATATCTCTTAACCTATCCTTTACCTTGTTTACTTGCCTTCGTAACTCGGTTTCCCATGTTTTGCATGATTCGGTTTCTTCATCCTTTAACTGTAGCGTACACAGATGTCCTATTGTTTTCTCGCATTTTTCAATAAATCCTAGTGCTTCGGTTTCTTGCATCATCTGGATCTGCGTATATATGACCCATGTGTGCACATACATGTATGCTGGTGATATCTGTTCGAACATTACGCCAGTGGAATTTAGAGGTATTACATCTGCCTGGGGTGCCACCCAGGGTATTATTGCAAAGAACCACAGTAGCATAATCTGTAGATAATAAATCGAATTTAGTGATAGTCGCGATAATATAGGCTTTGAGGTAATCGTAAATCTAAAATGTTTTTAATCTATTGTTATGAACTCTTCGCAACTTATGTCCAATTTGTAAAGTGCAATTGACATCATTGTTAACCTTTTTAATCTCATACGGTCCATTCCAAATGGGTGCCAGTTTATGTTTTTTAGTAGGGTTTCTTAAAAGAACTCGGTCACCTACATGAAATTTGACACTTCGTGCATTCCTGTCGTAGTTTTCCTTGGATTTTAGTTTGCTTTTTAGCAATTCTTCTCTTACCATTTTATGAAGTAATTGCATTTTTCTTCTTCTTATGCTGACATAATCATCAAAATTATAGATAGGTTCAGGTTCTTTTCTTAAGTTATTAGGAGGTGGATCGTAAAATCCCCACAATGCTTCCATAGGGGTATGTTTTCCTCCTACATGAGGTGAGTGATTACGAACATGTACTGCTTCCTCGAGCCATTGATCCCATTCTGTTATGTTATCATCCACAATGTTCTTCAGGTAGTCAATTAAAGGTCCATGTGTTCTTTCCAGAGCACCATTTGCCTGTGGGTGGTAAGCTGTTGTTTGTAATTTCTTGACTTTAAATAGTTTGCATAGTTGTTTGAAAAGGGCGCTAGTGAAGTTTGCGCCTTGGTCTGTGACTACTGCTTTAGGTATCTTATATTTCATCATTAGCTTGTAAAAACCGTTAGCTACTGTGATTGCCTCGCCATTTTTTAAAGGTTTGCAATCAAACACCCTGGTTGTGTCATCCAAGAGTGTAAGGATATATTTATTACCATTGCGGGTTTCTGGCAGAGGTCCGACTATATCTAAATATACTTTATCAAATGGCTTTTCGGCAACACTACTAATTACCATAGGCATTTTGATGTTCTTTCCATGTTTGTTTTTGCTGCATGGAACACACTTCCTAATATGCTTATGGATGTCTTTTAGCATACCTTTCCATTTGTAGTTTCTCCTTATGCGTTTGTAAGTCTTATAGATTCCTAAGTGCCCTCCGAGGGGTGAGTTATGGTAATCTCGTAGAATGACATTAATGTCATTCCGGTTACTCAGAACTGTTATTCTTTCATCGTTGTTGGACTCCTCTGAACTAACTGAGCTAGTATCGGGATCCTTCTCGTCTGGCTTTCCGTTCTCCTTGGGTTTTGGGCTCCCATTTTCCAATTCCATGAGGTCTTCCTCATTTACTTTTCTTTGTGCCCTGGTTAAAACATGACAGGATGGGTGACAAAAATTTGTTTCAGCTTCAGAATCCATCTCGTGGTGAACTTGTGCTGTTGTGGTTATCTGAATTCCACGCTCTTTATTCATATTGTCACTGTTCTCGTTAGAGGGAATTCTGCTGAGTGTGTCAGCGTTTTTATTAAATTTTCCTGGTTTGTACTCTATACTGTAGTCGTATTCCGAAAGTTTATGATGAAATCGAAGTAAACGTGAGGAGGGGTCTTTACTATTGAAAATGCCTTTTAAGGGTTTATGGTCTGTGTAGATAGTGAACCTGCGGCCGTATAAATAACATCGGAAATTCCGTGTGGCCCACACTATTGCCAATAATTCTTTTTCGGTGGCAGAGTAGTTTCGTTCTGCTTTATTTAAGGTTCTGCTTGCGTAAGCAATGGGTTGCTCTTCACCGATCTTCCCCTGAGCTAACACCGCACCCAATGCTTCTCCGCTGGCATCTGTCGTTAATATGAAGGGTTTGTCGAAGTCGGGATATATTAGTAAAGGCGGTGAGGTAAGCAATTCCTTGAGTTTGTTGAACGCCTCTTCACATTGGTCTGACCACTTGTATTTAGTATTTTTCCGCAGAAGTTTGTTGAGGGGCTCGGAAATTTTAGAAAAACTAGGGATGAATTTCCTATAATAATTTGCTAAACCAAGAAAAGACTGAACTTGTCGCACAGTTTTCGGCTGTGGAAAGTTTTGGACGCAAACTACCTTTGAAGGGTCTGGTAAAGCTCCTTTACTAGAACACTTGTGTCCTAAGTATACTACCTCTTTTCGTAAGAAATGACATTTTTCAATTTTCAGCTTTAAATTATTCCTTCGCAATCTTTCAAATACATCTCTTAACTTCTCGTTATGATCCGATAAGTTCTTTCCATATATGACAATATCGTCTAAATATACAAAACATCTGAATCCTTGAAGTCCGGTTAAGACGTGATTCATTAAGCGTTGGAATGTTGCTGGAGCATTTTTTAGCCCAAAAGGCATTCTTTTGAACTCAAAATGTCCATGTGGAGTACTAAAAGCTGTCTTGGATTGATCTCTTTCGTCAACTAGCACTTGATGGTAACCACTGGCCAAATCTAATGTTGTGAAATATCTTGAGTGGCCTAGTTGATCGAATATGTCCTCAATTCTTGGTAAGGGAAAGGCATCACCTATAGTAATATCATTTAATTTTCGGAAGTCAACAACGACTCGCCACTGTTTTTCTCCATTCGGACCATCCCGTTTAGGTACTACTAGAAGAGGTGAGTTCCACGGACTGATACTCGGTGTAATAATATCATTTTTAAGCATTTCCTCCACTTGCTCCTGGATAACATATCTCTGTCTCTCAGGTAACCTATACATTTTCTGATTTACTGGCGCATGATCTTGCTTAATATGTATTTCATGCTTTACAGAATTTGTGTATGATAGCATATCTTCTGGTAATAAAAAAATGTCATTATACTCATGACATAACCCCCGCAATGCCTTCTGTTCCTCTTTATTGAGACTTTCATCCAACACGATTTCCTTATCCAGTATCTTGTTCCGCCTATTCTTGTCGGCTATGTAGTATATGCAGTTCTTACTTCCTACATTTGATTTAACCACCTTAGATGTATTATTGATTTCATTCCAATTTGTAATGTGATAATCTTCAATCGGCTGTAATTCTAATTCAACATGGTCTAGCGTTTCATCATTGTTACTGGAATTAAGTATTATAGTTGTGATTTCCTTTTTTACTGCCTTTGTTAAACAGTTTGCTACAAATATACCAGGTCTTATCTCCTTTGACATGCATACAAATTCACCATTACTTTCCACTGGAATTCTCACAATTTTTTCTGAGCGGGCAGGAATGTGGGTTTTTCTCTGAACCTTCCCATTATCTATTCCATTCAGTTGGCGTTGCCTATTATCGCTTCGATTATAGCAACGTTCAGATTCCAGCTTACCAATTTCCCATTTTGGAAAATGGACCGACTTTTTGTTTTTCAACGTTTCGAAGGGACTATTTTCTATGTTCAACCCCTTCTTTTCAATGTGAGAGTTTAGTGGTATAGCGAAGTTTGTATTATTTACTTCTGAGACTGGGAACTCTAAGGTTTTCTGTGGACCCTTAATATTACATGCTTTTGACAAGAAATTGTAGCCTAGTATTCCATCGCAAGGTACATTCTCGTTGTCCTTTACTACATGAAATTCACATGTTTGTGGGGTTTTAAGTAGAAAGTTCCCCTTGCATGTTCCTACTGTCTGACCTTCTCCAAAAGCGCCGTTAAGGTTTGTTTTATTACCTTGATTAATCTTAATATTATTTTGTAATACCGACTTTTTTATTAAACTAACGTCAGCTCCCGTGTCGACTAAGAGCTCGACCGTGGAAGTAGCTGCTATATCCAACGGTAATTTAACTGAACACTTAGGGGCTTGGGAGGGCTGACACCGGTTTTCATTGGTGCTTTTCAGGCTTCCGCGGTGTCGTCGCAAGCCTACATCTAGTTTTCCGAGTAATTGTTTGTTTTTTGAGCACTTTGTGGTCTCTTGCTGTCCCACTCTTGCTTAGCTCGACAGTTGGTCATAGTATGTCCCTTTCTTTGACAAAATTCACATCGTTGGAGTGGCCTTGTAAAAAATGCTGCATGCGGGACTGGCCTTCCATTAGTTTGCAACGAATTTATCTGAGGTTTTTGGTTCGTGGTTCTCTTTCTGCAATTCTGGGCGACATGTCCATAACTTTGACAGTTATTGCAGAACCCTGCTTTTTTCCGCTGGAAACATTCAGAGAAAGTGTGGTTTGCCTTATTGCAGAAACTACATTTTATGGGAGGCGGATTTCGCCTACCGTTTTCTTGACGATTATGTGCCGTATATCTTCGTCCACTGTAAGAATTATTCTCCTGAGAAGGTACTTGGCAATAATTTGGATTTTGCTGGATCCCCATTAAATTATTCGTAACTAGATATCCGTCTCCCATTGATGGGTTCATTAATTGAATGCCCAAAGGGTTATGGTACATCGACATTGCTTGCCTTTCTATCTCCTCAAGTTTTTCCGCCTTCTCGATTACGACAGACAGGTCCTGACTTGTATCTTGCATAAGATGGATTTTATGATTAGGGTTGATTATCCCTGTTTTAAACACATATATGGCCGTTTCCATAAGCTCGGTTCCTACTGCTTTAGCAGCATCACCCTTATGACGCTCTGAAATTTTTGAGACACAATTTTTATATAAAACTTTCACTCTGTGTGCAAAATCTGTCAACGTCTCTCCAGGCATCTGGTAAAGCACACGGAGTTCATTTACCAAGGTCACGTAGCTCTTTGTGTTAACGAGTTTGCTATGAATTTTGGTCTCTAATTCGCTGAAATTTTTAAATTGTGTCCCCTCTAACAAGGTGGCTGCTCTACCTCTAAAGCGTGTGGGTAGGAGGGTTAAAAAAATCGGAATTTCTTCGACAGATAAGCAATTTATTACATGTTTACAACAGTTTATAAATATGCTTACTTCTGACTCTAGGTTTATTCCTATGTCACCCGTCAAAATGGGAATACTATTGAAAATCAGTTGGTTAACTTTTGCTATGTCAACTTGTACGGTTGCCATACTGTCTTCTTGAAATAATCGCGGACAAGATTTTGATCGACGTCTGAATTCTTTTCCTGACCTTAACATAGACGCTTCCCCGCTCTCTGCAGGGTTGCTGTTCGTACTGGGGTCAGTGCTATCTGCACTTAAATTTGGGCTTGTATTCTCAAAGGAAAAAGAATTAATTTTTTTCCAAAATCTCTTTTGAGCTTTACTCAACACATAAAATGGATAGGCAGGATTGGCAGATTTTGGCGTTGAATTTGCTGTCGGATTATCCGTTGTC
This sequence comes from Dioctria rufipes, assembly GCA_963924295.1. Classification (NCBI taxonomy): domain Eukaryota; kingdom Metazoa; phylum Arthropoda; class Insecta; order Diptera; family Asilidae; genus Dioctria; species Dioctria rufipes. The sequence continues at coordinate 146,579,146 of OZ002742.1, read as the reverse complement.
TGTGACATTAATTCGGAAGGTTCACTATCTGAACACAATTCAATTTTATCTCACTTGTACACCACTAAAATAAAGTGCAATTTTGACCATGATATACACCTATGCGTGTATTTCGCATTATTGGACTAAAACTGAGGGAACTCTCAAATTGTATGTTTTTCAATTTTTCCTCCCCGCACCATATTATATCATGACTAAATAAAATGAAATTCTTTACAAGTGTGGCGCTCACTGAATTTAGCGTTGTAAGAAGTGATATCAGATTCGCAGATTTATCTCCATTTGGCAGATTTTAGACATGCTAAAAGATTTACAAGTTTCTTCAAAAAAAATTCCAACTAATTGTTAATATACTTTTACTGTATTCGCCTACGTAAAGTTCTTTTTTCATTTCTTTTTTTTTTTCAATATAAGTTCAAAAATAAGGTAGAGGTTGAAACCTTCAGAAGAATGCTCTTGTTTAAGATATATTGATGTTAAAATTAACCAATAGTTTTTTTAACTTAAAAGTTCCAAGTTTAATCATAAAAAAAAACATAATAAGGTATTCACAACAAAATTATGATGAGTAATATTTGATAATGGAATATATGTAAATATATCATATTTTGTCTTTCATAAGTTTGCCTTAGTTACTACCAAAATTATTCCAAGGCAAATATTTTAGAGAAGCTTATTTTAACGTATATTTAAGATTTCTATCATTGTCTTCCAGGTAACACTTGTAAGTGTGCTTACTTAAACCATTTTTAAAGATTCTCCCCTACATAAGAAAGCTTGTTGAAAGAATGGGAATAATAAATAAGAGAAACAAAATAAAATCAAACTGTTAAAGAGTTACAGGAAAGAGAAACTTGATTCCATGGTACTATGTCATTGCAATTTAAGCATTCTTCAGTATATTCGTATATATATATGCTTACAAGACTTCCTTTATATACATGTATGCAATTTCTCTCATATATTTTAATTTAGGTATAAAAAAAAATTTTTACATATATTTTCATCTTAAATTGCTATTTATCAACAATTAAAAAATAATAAATTATATAAAAATCTTACAAAATTTTTGTTTGTTTGTTTATAATTCCTTGGGAGATTTGCTGCTTCAAAAATTGGAATGTTTGTACTGCATCCGGTTCAGTTGCGAGTTGTTAGGTACTATTATTCACACACTTTTCTTTGCTTTTTTTTTTTTAATAGATCTCCTCTTTTTTTCACTTTCCTACTTTCTTTTTCTTTTTTTTTGTTATTCTGCAGGTCGAATAGCGCCCCGCAATCAGATTCAAGTGCAGGTTTGAGGGTGTAGAATATCTTGCCCACACTATTCAAATCCTACCGGCTGCGCCAAATGTTGTATTTTGGATCGTTTAGGGAAGTTCACCACACAAAAAACTTTTCTTTAATTTAAAAATGTTTATTTAAAAACAAAACTTCTTCTCTTCGATCGCGTATATTTCACTTAAAGCCGCACGAACTAGAGTCTCTGCAACTTGACCCTTTGCAATATTAGAAAGAACTTTTTGAGCTTTCTCCGGTCAGTCACCATGTCACCTCACTTATTCGTTTAATTTCTGGGCCATTGCTATGTTGCGTCATATTAGAATATTTTTAAGCAGGTAGCCACTTGTTGTTTATTATACGCGCTTTCACAACAAACCAAATAATTCTCAGTTTGTTATGAAATGCGATACATTGCAACTTTTAATGGGGCTACCGTTGGCACACTTAAGTAAGACCTGTATGCATTGTATTTATTGTGCAAGGTCTTACTTAGTAACTCGCAAAGCAATGACTCAATGAGGAAGTGCTGATCAATTGGTTGTTTCGTTCTATGATAAAATCAATTGATCAGCATCAAGATTTATATTCACAACACGTATACAAATTTTCACTTGCGGACGCACGGACGGACGGACATGCAAAAATCAACATAACTTTTAATATTATGCCCCGGTGTTCAATCCATCATTATTTCGAGGTGTTGCAAACGGAATGACAAACTTAGTATACCCTATAGATTTCATTTGGGGTATATAAAAGAAGTTCTTTACATACATTATTGTTTAGAGTTTTCAGAAAAATAGATTTGAAGTATCTAAAATCTACAGTATCGTCAAGTCATTGTTAGTATTTCATATCTTGTGCTGTATTTTTGCTGTGGACTTCCATACACCCAATCTTTTAATCACATTTGGAGGAAGAATATATTCAACATTTTGTGCTTCTTTGCCAGCCAAATTCTATCGTTAAAATCGCTTGTAGCATTTTCGTATTCATCCTGCTTTTAGTCTTGTTTTTAATTAAGTTGACTTGGCTAAACACTCTTTGAACATCTTCTCGTTTGTTGCCTTTGATTACCACTTTATATTTGTTAAGTTAAGAAGCGTTAAAACGGCGATAAAATGTTCTGCTCAGCACTAATTTAACGCGAAAGCTTTTGCCAGCAATTTCTCCGCTAAAAATCAGTCAACGCTGAAAGCACTAATTTGGCAACACTTCTCGTGAGCCGTGAATAGAAGTGGAGAAAGCAAAAATCGAGAGAACTTTGACACAGTATATATCATACAGTAGCCCAGCTCTGTCAAAACTGTCAAGTGAGTAGGATGCTTCTATAAAGAGACTATACTTTCTCTTTCAACAGTTTTAACTAACACACTAGTCAATTTTTAATACATGGATTCCTATGTAAATCTAAAGTGGAAGAAAGAGAACTGATGGCATTCTTAAACTTTTACTAGAGGGAAAGAGGCAAAATGACACCACTTTACCGTCAAACAGCTGTTTACTAATGGAACAATACATTTGTCGCCGATTGCCGATATGTGTACATACATAAAACTAATACTTCCGTCAACGGTCGTGCAGCTAGCTACTGTTCGCCCATTAATGTCCGTATCATATTTAATAGTTCCCTCTTGTGGGAGAAATTTTAAGGTTATGTTTTTTTAATTGAAATTCTAAAATTCACTTTTCAGTAGTTAGTTCTAAGCTATTCTACTGTATGATATATACTGTGCTTTAGGTTTAGAGTTGGTTAAATTAAGAGCTTTGATGATTGAAGATAGTGCTATGATATTAAGTTATGGAAATTGTATGGGAGCAGTAAAAGAATAATTTTTGGTTGTCAGGTGTAATGGCATAACTTAGCAGGTAATTTGATATTACCTTTTGCCAAGATCGTGGCGGTTGAGATTGGGTTAAGTTTAGTGGTGCTCGAAGTTTATTAAGTTTATTTTATGGGTGGTGGCTGTGCATAATATAGTAGGAAGCTTTAGCTTTAGTGAATACCATACTTCTCAACCATCTAACTCTGTCAAAACATCTGTGTCGCTAAAAAGCTAAAAAATGTTCTAATTTGTTATTTTATCACACAACCCATTAATTTTTGGTGACAAGTTTCAAGTCTTGGTTTGACTCGTCAACAGGTCCCAAATAGGGAAATTGGGTGATTTGAAAAACAAATGAAAAAATGAAAAAAGAAGAAAGAAATGAAAAGTTTGAGAAAAATAGAAAAAACATTTCTGTTTTTTATTTATTAAAAAAAGAAATTAAAATTTTTTTAAAGAAACAGATTCATTCGAAGCGAATCGAACCTGTATACGCCACGCAGTGGGCTGAAAAATAAAGAAAAAAATGAAGAAGAAGAAGCGTTTCGTGTCAGCAGAAAACCTTACACTCATCGGTGCAGCTTGGTTTTCTGCCTGCTGCAGACGCTTGAAAATAGATCAAACTGATCTCTTCTCATATAAACTCAGAATAAATTCTGGGTGTGAATTATATGAGGAAAAAACACTCCTATACAAGCCCAGGAGGAAAATAAATAAAAAGATTACTCTTTTGGACTTTTTACCCGGTTCAACGCGTATTGTAAATAAAACTTGTATTATAGTTAAAATACCATTTAATGAAATAGTTTGTTTTAATTTTATTGTAGCCTAAGATATACATTACTGTAAAATAAAAAGAGTTTTATTACAGTTACTGGCAAACCAATTAAAGGACATCCAACCATAGAATGATATACTAACAATTAAATGTTAATGTTTTTCAATTTATAAAAAATAAATAATGATATATATGGTATTCTTTTTCAATTTCCCTACTTAAATCCAGAACTCCTGAAGGTATTCTTTAACAATAATTTCCCACTACAGCGGGCTCCTAATCGGGCGGTTGAGCGTTTTACCTGTAATGCTTGGACGGTTGAGCGTGAGCGTAAGAAAAACTTTGACGTGTGGGCTTGACCTTGGCCTTCTTTGGCGTCACTTTGAAACCGGAAGTGTATAATCAAGCACGTCACAGCGAACTCCGATTAGGCTGATGATGAGGATTCCGTCTGTAGATCAGATCAGATTGAAAAATGAACTGTTAACAGAACTGTTTGAAAAGCTGTTTATATGTAATCTGGTCTGTTGGAAAGCTGTACAGCTGTTATCAGACCTGTTCGAAAAGCTGTTTAGCTGTTATCTGACCTGTTTAAATGCTGTTTAAAAGCTGTTATCAGACCTGGTTGAAAAGCTGTTTAGCTTTTGTCTGACCTGTTTAAAAGCTGTTAGGCTGTTATCAGAGCTGTTTGAAAAGCTGTTAAGCTTTTATCTGATCACCTGTATAAAAGCTGTTAAGCTGTTACCAGACCTGTTCGAACGGCCATTTAGCTGTTATCAGACCTGTTTTAAAAGCTATTAAGCTGTTATGAGAATTGTTGACAAGTTGTTAAGCTGTTATCTGACCTGTTTAAGACCTGCTAAACTGTTATCAGACCTGTTCAAAAAGCTATTTAACTATTAATTGACCTGTTTAAAAGCTGTTAAGCTATTGACAGACATGTTCGAAAAGCTGTTAAGCAGTTATCTGACTTGTTTTGAAAAGCAATATCCCCTGCGACATACTTGATTATAAACTTATGGATCAAGGTCAAAGGTCAGACGCCCTTCCAATTTCAAAGTGACGTCTGTTCTAATGCGCACGCTCAACCGTGCTAGCATTCCAGGTAAAACGCTCAACCGGCCGATTAGGAGCCCGCTGTAGTGGGAAAATATTGTGAAAGAATACCTTCAGGAGTTCTGGACTTAGTAGGGAAATTGAAAAAGAGTACCATACATATCATTATTTATTTATTATAAATTGAAAAGTATTAACCCTTGATTGTTAGTGTATCATTCTACGGTTGGTCTTCGGTAAATCGGTTTGCATATAACTGTAATAATACTTTTTTATTTTACAATAATATATATCTTAGGCCAGGGATGGGACCGCCAAGACATTTTTGGTTGACCGTCTTTACTAACCGTCCAAGTGCGAGTCAGACTCATACACCAAGGGCTCCGTCCCATTGAACAAAATTTAAGATTATGTACTTTTATTTAAGAGGAGTCAGTACTAAGCAAAAATTTAGATACCAGCGAACCTATAGGTAATAAAATTTACTACACGTAGGTTTGTGTCCTGAAAGTGAGAAAATTCATATAAAATTAGCCTAGACGTATACCACAGAGCACATTAGAGATATCTACTGCAAAGGCATAAACCCAACAACCGTCAAATCCATACAATTTAAAACGAAAAATGAAAATTTGCAGTTCACATAAATTGGAAATTTTTAACGAGAATTAACTCTGCTAAATTTTTGTTGCCCATAATTGTTAAATATGTTATTGTGCTTTGTATTTAAACAACTTTCAAATGAATATTGCAATTTCTTATCGGTGAAATGTCGGGAGAAAAAACATGTACTATTAAAGTCAATGACCGGCATATTCAAGGGATTTTTGGCTATGTGTATCAGAGACGATGGCTTACCACATTTCTTTTCTTATCATTGTATTATGCACCAACAAGCCTTCTCTTGTAAAATTCTAAATATTCGTCATGTTGTGGGAATATGCATGAAAATTGCAAAATTAATTCAAGGAAGAAGTCTTCAGTGGAGGATGTTTCGAACCCAATTAGAAAAAGACGAATCCGATTACGGAGAATTTATATATCATGCAGGTGTTTGTTGGTTAAGTACGAATATATTTTTAAAAAAGATTCAGGGACCTACTACGAGAAGTAAACGTTTTTTTTTGGAATCAAAAGATGAATTGTACGTTGAACTTGAAGTGATGACCTTTGGTTGATAGATTTAGCTTTTGTTGTTGATATAATAAGCCAATGAATTGAACTTACAATTGCAAGGAAAACATCAAACAATAATAGAATTTATTGAATTTGTTAATACTTTCAAAAACAGGTTAAAGCTAATATCTTCCCAGTTGATGAATTATGATTTAAAAAATTTCAAAAATATTTCTGACGAGTTGCTGAAAAACGGAGGTACATTATACAAAGAAGAATATTATTATGAAATAATGAAACTTCACTCCGAATTTGAGAGACGTGTTTTCAAGAATTTATAAGACTAGAACCAATTGTTACATTCATATCTTACTCATTTGGGAATGTTTATATGAAAGAAATCAAAATGACTTAATTTAAAATGCATTTTGTTCAGAACCTAAGAATAACTTTTGGATTCTAATGGACAAAGTAAAGTATCCTAATTTAAAACAAGTAAAAAGGTTAGAATTGGTCTACGAGATGAATCCCCATATGAAATTTCGTATTGTCACCCTTCTGTACAAGTTTGATTTTTGAAGTGGTTTTTCGCATATATTTTTAGAACGGTTTGTCCGAAAGAAAAAATTATTATAACCAATTTTATAGGATGTCGTATTCTGAAGAAGTTTTGAGTACAATAAAAATGTCTTGGACTGATCGTTTTCACAACATACGTAAAAAACCAAAATTTTTATATGGCAACACCAAGAAGGAGTTGCCGGATTTAGTCCATTTTTGAAATTTTATTTGCTAGTACAACGAAAACACCATGTACAAATTTCAGCTAACTATATCGATACGTTCTCAGGCAGTGTCCAAATATACAGAGGAAAAAGGAAGTTTTGTATGGCAACCTCACGAAGGAGTGCCCGAATTGTCTCATTTTTTTTAAGTCCATGTACAAAATTTCAGCTCTCTAGGTATACGCGTTCTCGAGTTATCGTGCGCACAGACGGACAGACGGACGGACAGACGGACGGACATGCAAAAATCAAAATAACAATTTTGCTCTACCATCATTATTTCGAGGTGTTACAAACGGAATGACAAACTTAATATACCCTATAGATTTCATCTAAGATATAAAAAGTTGCATTTCAATAAACATTGTTCTTTGGTTCTACCTACCTGTGAGAATCTCCATTTTCAACGATGAATATAATTAAAACAACATATTTTGAATAGTTTGATAATAAATGCATCATTTAATATTATTACATTTGTCTTATGGTTTTATCTTGCGTATTTATTATAAAGTTATACTTAATGTTGTATACCTTTTTTTTCCAGCTCATCACACCAACACCACTGGGTGGACCGCAACACCTTGATAAAACTAAAAGTAGTCCGCACCCTGGAAAAGTCTACCCAGCCCTGTACTAGGCTATAATACAATTAAAACAAACTATTTCATTAAACGGTATTTTAACTATAATACAAGTTTTATTTTTAATACTGCTCCTTGCTGTTATGATGAAATAGAGTAATGCTCCCATGGTAGAGTATCGGCTTTTCCACTCATAATATTCAGCTTGTTATCATAAGTACTGAATACTATCTTCTTTTGATTGACAGTGTAGACCTTATGGTTATGTGATCGTATGCAGCTCTTATTTGAAGTTAATATCCGTTTGTTATTCAAGCATTCGACGTAGTCTTAGAAACTGATATGCCTCTGGACTACATTTGTCCATATTCCTTTCGCTTTCTTTACACTTTTTTTCATCGTTCATACGCAGAGTGTACATTTTCGAGCGCAAGCTTGCGAATTCGTTCATGGTTTCCCCATTCAGCTGGTCCCTCACTAGAGCAGGAAGTGTTTTATTCATGAGCGGTAAATTGAATTGACTATCTTTTAGTTAATCACTTGTATATAAATTATCAATATTTTCAGCCGTAAACTCATACTGATCCATCCGTTGTATCATCTCTTGCCCAAGGGTAGCTTACATGGTGCTAATAACATTTTGACTCGACTTCCTCAATATTTTTATATAATTTAAAAAGTTATAGCATCCTTGAATTTGTTTCTTATGCTCTTCGAGAAAAATGTTATTATTTCTCTTATAAACTCCTCAATATTCATCCTAACAGTCTCACATTCAAGAAGACACTAACCATTAACCAAATTATCATGCAATTCTCTTTTTGCCACTTAGATTTTGTATATAACATACCAATTTCTTATAAAAATTTTCCCTGCTCATTAGATTTTGCATAGAACATACTGTTACCAAATTCTTATAAAATTTTGTTTTACCACTATTTATTTGTAAACATTATAGGATATGTTTTCACCTAGAATTGATTTCAGAAAATGGTCTTCAGCTTGGTTTTGGGTAAAGCTATAGCCTATATCCATACAGCGTAAGGTCACTTTATTCTAGGTTCCTGGACATATGGATATCTAGAATAATGAAGCTCTGCAGTACTATAATTTATTTGAGGATCCCATTCAAAACTTTAAAAAGAGTGATTACCAGCGAAAACTGTGAAAAGTCAAGTCTCCTGCGGTTCAATAAAGACACCCAGATTCTTATGAAATTTCTTCTGCCTGTTAGATTTTTTATGGAACATACCCATACCAGATTCTTATACAATTTTCTTCTGCTTATTAGATTTTTTATAGAACATACTGTTATACTTATGACAGACATGGGAGATCGATATCTAGATATTGATATCTAGATATTCCGAATATCAAGATATCAAAGTACCCATGACAGACATGGGGTATTGATGTGACAAGCCGTACTTTGACATTTCAATTCATTTGACATCTCCAATTGCAACAAATTTGGAAATGGAAGTGACAAATATATTAGCTTTAACGCAGCCTAAACGGCAAAAAATAATTGTAAATATACGACAAATTCAAGATTTAGAACGAAAAAAGAAAAAATTGCGTTATTTTGCAATAAGATCCTGGTTGAGGTGCAAAATGTATCGGCGGATGTGGTGTCTCAATTCACAATTTCGTGTGAAACGAAGAAAACTGTGGTCGAAGGTTTGTTTAAAAGTAACATAATTGTTTTGGAATAATTTATTAACTGAATTTTCTTTTTAAGGTGGAAAATTCACAGTTTTGGGAAAAGAAGTACCACGGTTCGATGAGGAAAAATTTAAAACTTATTTTCGCGTAAATAGGAATACATTTAAATTCCTAGTCTTCAAATTGAGGAAGATTGTAAGGCAGAACACGACTTGGCGTTGTGCCATTTCTCTTGCTAAAAGGATAGCAATGGCCCTATATGCTCTTGGATCATCAGAGGAATATAGGACAATCGGCAGTTTATTTGGAGTCGGTAGAACGACAGTTGGGGAAATTGTCTTGGAGTTCGTGAATGAAGTGTGGCAGGTCTTGCAGCCTCAATACTTAAACGTTTACCCACCTTCGCAAGCGAAAGTCGAGGAAGTGGTAAGCGGATTTGAGAAATTGGGATTTCCGCAATGCTTCGGCGCAATTGATGGTTGCCATGAGGCAGTCGATTTTTACAATTTCAAAGGTTGGCACTCAATAGTTCTGTTTGCGGCAGTGGATTATATGTATCGTTTCACCTATATTAATGTTGGTATTCCTGGTCGGAGCAATGATTCAACAATATTCGAAAATTCATTGCTAAAAATTCAGCACACAACAAATACAATTTTTGAATGTAACAACCAAGTTATCAAAGGAGTTCATGTGCTGGTGCTATTAATCGGGGATTCCGCATTTCGGCTATCTAGGCAACTCATGAAGCCTTTTCCATTTCATGGCAACCAATCCGAGGACCAAAAGCGTTTTAATGCACATTTATCCAGGTGTAGACGAAATGTTGAGAATGCATTTGGGCATTTAAAAGCGAGGTTTCGCCGTCTGGGAAAAGGTTTAGAGGTACACATTGACAACGCCCCCTCAATTGTCAAGGCCTGTTGTATCCTGTATAATATATGCAACGAGACTAACGACATAATAAAACAAGAGTTGGTTGACGGAAATGGAGAAGCAGCCGGGGAAATCACAACCGAACAGGGCTATTACAGCAGGAAATATGACAGTTTCAGGAAATGTCATTCGTAACGCTATTATGGAATAATTTAGTAAGTATAAAAAAATAGTTTCAAAAAAAATATTTATTAAAGTAAAGTACATCTCTCTAATTTTTAGTAAGGAAGTTTATTAATTGCTCTTGCGACTTATTGCTTTGTTTTAAAAGCTCATTCGTTTCCGAAATTTTTTGGATATGTTGCATATCAGCTTCCTTCGCTTCCGCACAAAATTTTTTAAATGTATCTGCCTCCTCTTCCGCCAATTTTAAGAATCGCTCATTAAAATTTTTCTTTTTTGAAGAGCGCGAACATCTAATCCAACATCCAATATGTCATCAACATCTAAGAAACAAAAAATTAAAAATAAATAAATTATAAAGTACAAGTAATAAAATAAGTTTGTATTACCTAGTATATTTGAGGATATGGACTCCTCCATAAATTCCTTTCCCCGGTTACTTTTATGGTGCCCGATAAATTCTTGCAACACCTCAAAATACTCCCAGTCAGACGGAGCTCCACCAGATGCCCCTCTCTTCAGCACTTCTGACCTGTAAATTTGTTACAAGGATAGTGTAATTATATTCAATTCATCCTGTAACACAAACATCACTAGTAACCTGAATTTTTTCGTCAAATTTTTGACGCGATTTTTAATACCCTCCACTGAGAGTTTTAGCCCGTACTTTTATTCAGCTCTTCTTGCATGCTACTATAAAAATGGATATTCCTTTTATTAGACCGAAGATGGTTTCTCCATACTTCAATTATGTACATCGTCTCTGCGGAGTTTAATATTTTTCTTTTTTATTATAATTTTTCCCGGGAGAACGAACTTTTGCCACTTTCGACTCCATGTTGACAAACAATTGTTGGTCTTCTTCTTCTTTTTCGCTTTCTTGGGTAAGCACAGGCACATTTTTGCTTAATTTGACACATTATCATATTCTTATTAACAACTAGATGGCGCTGCGAACCGTAAGAAGTGACGATGATCGGGGTATACCCACTAATTTTAGAGGATATCGATATCTAGATATCTAGTCTATACCCACTAGTTTTTCTGGGTATATCGGGTGTATTTGATGACAGACATGGTGTATAAACGGGATATTCTGAATATCTAGATATCGATATCCCATGTCTGTCATAAGCATTATAAACTTTCATTTTGTTGCCATCAAGAACATCGCATTCTTTCATCAAAGCTTTAAATTTAGCCCCCTCTCAACCTGATAAGAAAACAAAAAAAAAAAAAAAACTATATCGCAGCAGTTTCACGTGATCTATTTTTAGATATATATTCATCCAGCCCAGCTCAACACATGATAACCCCTGACAGCCAGAGCATATAAAGCAAACAACTGATAACACCAAGTTCCAAGCTCGCAAGTAAACGATAGCGTATTTTCGCTAATGCTCTCATCCACCAAGTATGCAGACCAGCCCAACACATGCAAGATAATTCAAGCCAGCCATACCATATAAATCAAACAACTGATTAAGCAAAGCTCCAAGCTGGCATGTAAACAATCATGTCTACCTCAAGCATGTGTGTTAGAGCGAGGTAGATTATGCGCACCCACCGCACATAAAAAAGACTTCAAGCATCACCAAACTTAAACTAGTCTCAAAATATTTGTTAATCCCAGACCCGAAAAATATAACGAGTTGTAAACAAAACCTGTAGACTTCCTTATTGACCAATATCAATAAGATAATTTCAAGCTATCATGTCCACCTCGATTATGAACACAGATTAATGTTAGAGCGACACAGATGTTTTGACAGAGTTAGATGGTTGAAAGGTATGGTATTCACTAAAGCTTCCTACTATATTATGCACACCCACCACCCATAAAATAAACTTCGAGCACCACTAAACTTAACCCAATCTCAACCGCCACGATCTTGGCAAAAGGTAATATCAAATTACCTGCTAAGTTATGCCATTACACCTGACAACCAAAAATTATTCTTTTACTGCTCCCATACAATTTCCATTACTTAATATCATAGCACTATCTTCTATCATCAAAGCTTTTAATTTAACCCACTCTAAACCTAAAGCTAACAGGTATATAGCCAACAGTACTTATAGCATATAAAGCAAACAACTGATAATACCAAGATCCAAGCAGGCAAGTATATGACCAAGTCCACTTCAACCATATGTATTAGAGAGACAGTTGATAAATATGTGTTAGAGCGAGATAATTGCAAAAGTAAAATTGGACTTCCATAAAAAATAACATGGGATTTTTGCTGTCGAACTTTCATCGCCTAACCAGAAAAGGATGGTACAAAGTTACTCTAGAAAGATTTCGTATGGCAACACTGGTCATTCCATTATACCAGATCACCAAAAATTAGATTTGTACTTCACCCATACGACTTCAACTACTCATCTAAGTCCACATATCATACTATGTTAATATCATAGCAATATCTTCCTGCAAGGATTTAAATTGGTAAGATTTTACATTTTCTATAAGGTGTGGCTACGCATCCCACTTTCGGGCTACGCAAAAAGCTACTCTAAAAACATTTCGAGTGACAACATTGACCATGCAATTACACTTGATCATAAAAAATTTGTTTATAAGGCTTTTACTGCACCCATAGAGCTACCACTACTCAGCTAAGTTATTCCTCAAATCAACATATCATACTGCCACCTTCTTTTATTAAACCCTTAAGTCCACACCAATATTACGGCAGCTTAATGTTATTGTCATCGATTCAACATTTTTTTATAACTTCAATTTTATTTAAGCTTTGGATCATGAAGCTGTGAGAATGCTTTGCTCCAATCAAATAAACACATATACCTCAAATCCCCGAGAATACTTCCCAAACCAGGAAACAGATATAAATTTGTGTGCATTGGGAGTCCGTTTTCTAAAATGTTCTGTATTGATACTTATGGAAAGCAGCCAAACATTGAATTTATATATGCCATAGAGCGTCACGTACTATCCACATAGGAGAATAGTCTTCTAGTAATTTACAGCTTAGTTCCTTACCTACACCTACTATATACCTTACTTAACAAAATAATAAAATAGTTTTGATTAGAATGTAACCTTACCATATTACGCTCGCTAACTCTCAGCTGAATGTGTGTCTATGTGCAGCCGGAGACTGAATCTGTAGACAGCTACATTCGATATCATCAGCCCACGGCATGCCATGACGGCACATCGCCATATACAATGATTACTCAGCAGAGAGTTCTTGATTGAGGAATCATAATAATTTAGTTAAGATAAATTTTTTTGAATAATTTTCTTAGGAAAGTAATAAACATTTTATTTTGGTTCGGAAAATAAGAAAGTAGGCTTAAGATTATCAGAACACCACATTTCTTATGAATAGTAGTTTAGAGCGAAGGAGCTATTCAATTCAAACGTTTGTCCGTTTTACATAAGATCACTGCAAATATTTGAGAATTAGGACTCCGCTGGGGATCTTATGTAGTATTGAGGCAGTCTGTTTCATGGCTTGTGAAGTATTTTAGAGGATTTTGCTAATACCAATCATGAAAGCTTTTATTTTAATTTACAATATCCTTATTAATACACCTAAGCTGCACACATACATATCCAACCAAAGATCTACATGATCATGGGCAGTAAAGTGACCCCACCCCGCCGCTAAAGACCTCAGCCAACAAGTTATATAGCCTCGTTCAACTAGCCTGATAATTCCAGGCAACCATACTATACTCATAGTATATAAAGCAGACAACTGATAATACCAAGGTCCAAGTTGGTATGTATATGACCAAGTCCACCTCAAACATGTATGCTAGAGAGAGGCAAAAGTTGTGAGGAAGCGAGATGGTTTCAAAGTACGGAATTCATCAAAGCTTCATGATGTGTTAGAGCGAGACATATTACAGCTCTCTTTGGAAGTTAATGTGAATATATGTCTTCAAGTCAACTTGCGTTTGTCCAGGTCCACAGGCGTTTATATTTAGTGATTCCATGCCACGAGAGCACACTTACCGAATTCGTCTCTAATGGCAGCTCGTTGAAAGAAGGAACTCTTCTAGTTGACCGGGCAGGCTTGGGTGGTCGGTCTCTACTTGGCCTGTCCGCAGATACCTAGAACCTGTATTCGGGATAGATAGAGAGGAAAGTGGTACCTCAGCGGAGCGCTAGCCCTGTTGAAATTCCGGTGTGGTCTTATTCAGGTCGCTCCTTGAGAAGGGACGCCTTCCCTGTCAATACTGTAAGCTAAGACGGCCTTTGTGCCGGTTCGTGGAGATGAGGCATCGGCTCGACCAGTCTTTAGCGACTCGATTGGTCTTCCAAAAGCTGCTCCTAAATCTGTGGAGGTCAACAAATTACTGCGGCTTTTGCCGAATGAAAGCCAATACCCAGGATTCTTTGAAGATTCTTATTGGGGTGGCTTATGTAAAGTTTACAAATGTGTAATCTGGTGGTCAGAGAGTTCGTTTACTTGACTTGGCGTTCTAAATGAAAATTACTTACGAGCTAACATTTTTTAACTTATCAACTAAAATTCCTACGATCAAAATTTAATTAATATATTCCTACGCAGCACAAAGTAGATTCTGGCCACGGAATTCGCCTGCCTACTAAGAGCAAATACAGCGGCACATATCAAGTGGACGAATGTGTGTGACAAATGGTGTAGCCGTTTCGTCACATTACTTCCCTATCAGCGAAACCTAAGGTTTCAGCGAAATCTGAGAGGAAATCTGATGGTTCTTCCAGCGCGAGTGGTTCGGGGAGGTATCCCCGTAGATCCTTCAGATAAAAATCTCGCATGCAGAGGTGCTGTAACATCGTCGGTAGTGGTGTTAGTTTTCAGTCACTGGCTGGACTCTCCTGTCCGTGCCTGATATAGACGGTACACGGACGCCTTGATCTTCGTCTAAATCGACTCGATGAAACAAGGCTTGAGCCGGTTGATGGAGATGTTGACCTCCTTATTTCTGACTCTAAGCGTGAAGAAATAATCTTTACGTTTAAGAATTTGGAACGGGCCTTCGTAAGCGGGTTGGAGTGAGGTTCGTATAGCGTCTGTTCTTATGAAAGCATGTGTACAATGATCGAGACCTTTAAACCTGAAGAATGATTGCTTGGCATGATTTGATACTGGAACCGGTCTGATATCCGAGAAAAACTTTCGTAGTGAAGTGACAAATTCGATTTGTGGTTGTACCTTAGAATTTTGAAGAAAGCCGCCTGGTATGCGTAAATTCTTTCCATAAACGAGCTCGGCAGACGTTGCAAGGAATTCTTCTCTAAATGTAGTTCTGAGTCCTAAAAGGACGTAAGGTAATATTTTGGACCATGACTTTTCTTGATATGTTATTAGAGACGCTTTTAGGGTCCGGCGCCATCGTTTCAAGAAGCCATCGATTGCGTTTGAGCCCTAATAATTTGGCTAGCTCAGTGAAAAGTGCTGATTCAAACTGAGAACCTTGGTCTGTTATGATGGTTTTGGGTACCCCGAATCGGGATATCCAGATCTGGCAAAGTGCTTCAGCTACTGTCTCTGCGTGGATGTCGATTAGTGGGATTGCCTCAGGACATCTACTAAACCTGTCGATGATTGTGAGGCAATATCTAAAACCCTGTGAGGGAGGCAGTGGTCATATTAAGTCCATGTGGATGACCTGAAAACGATCAGACCAGTCCTGGAATGTTCCTAGCGGACCCTTGACGTGACGGGAAATTTTACTTTCGCAATATAATTCTTTATTTGAACCGAAGATTGGTAATTTTTCAAACTTGTACAGTGAGTTTTGACGAAGTTGTTGGAATTCCGCGTCAATGAGTTGCATCTCCGAAATGGATTCAAAATTGACCGGCCCGATTAATTGCATATAGTCGATTCTTGACAGCGTATCAGCAACTACGTTTTCATTTCCTGGAACGTATCTGATATCTGTGGTAAATTGACCAATATAATCAAGATGACGCAATTGCCTAGGTGATGCTTTTTCAGAGTTTTGAAGGAAAGCGTAAGTTAATGGTTTGTGGTCGGTGTATAGTGAAAAAAGACGACTTTAAAGGTACTGAAAGTACTTAATACTTTTGTATGCTGCCAGTAATTCTCGGCCATGGGTACTGTAATTTTGCTGAGCGTTATTCAATTTAACCGAATAGAAGCCTAGCGGTTCCCAGTTGTCGTCTCTTTTTTGTTGGATTGTTGCTCCAATCGCAGTATACGATACATCTACCCATAACGATATATCCGAAAAAAGAATGGGAATGCCAGGAGTGCTGTTTGCGCTAATTGGTTTTTGACCACAGTAAAAGATTTCTTTGCATCCTCCGACCAAACTACCTGTTTTGAGCCTTATTTTTTAGATCCCGTGAGATATTGGTTTAAAAGGATTTGATGTTGAGCGGCGTGTGAGATATTGGTTTAAAAGGATTTGATGTTGAGCGGCGTGTGGAAAAAACGACGATAATAATTTATCATTCCTAAGAAACGTCGTAATTGTTTTACTGCTTTGGGGAGTTTGAAATTGGTTATGAGCTCAACCCTTTCAGGAGAGGGCCTGATGCCTTGTGGTGTAATTAGATGTCCTAGGAATTTTATCTCTTTTTGCAGAAAAATTCA
This sequence comes from Dioctria rufipes, assembly GCA_963924295.1. Classification (NCBI taxonomy): domain Eukaryota; kingdom Metazoa; phylum Arthropoda; class Insecta; order Diptera; family Asilidae; genus Dioctria; species Dioctria rufipes. The sequence continues at coordinate 146,562,406 of OZ002742.1, read as the reverse complement.
CTTTTCAATATTGAAAATAAGTCCAAATTCTAGAAGCATCTTAGAAATTAGTTCCAGATATCTGTAGTGTTTTGGATTTCGAGGCCACAAGGATATCATCTAAATAAACGAAACAGAAAGGGAACTCTCGCAAAACCATACGCATAAACCTTTGAAAGCTTTGAGCTACACTGCATAGGCCAAAATTCATTCGAGTGAACTCAAAGAGAACAAATGGAGTGCGTATTGCAGTTTTTGGTGCATCTTTGGGATCAATGGGAATTTGGTGATATGCCTTTGTTAGGCCTACAGTTGATACAGTTGAAAAATAGGTACCGTTTTGGAGGCTGAACTTGAAGTCGTGTATAAGGGGTGTTGGGTAACGGTCGGGAACAGTGCAAGCATTCAAACGCCTGTAGTCACCACATGGTCTCCACTCTCCATTTTTCTGTTTTAATAAATGTATAGGTGAAGACCAAGGACTATCTGAGGGTCTACAGATACCTTATTTAAGTAAGTAGTCGAATTCTTTCCTTGTGTCGGCTAATTTCTCAGAAGAGAGAAGTCGAACTTTTGAGGAAATCGGGGAACCGTTGGTATTAATTTGGTGAGCCACCGAGTGCACTGTTGGTTTAATAAATGCCGCTTCTACCGTAATGGTGTCGGGCCTCTCGAGCAATTAAAAGACGTTTTTACGATAATTACCATTAATTCTTTATTGACTGAGATTTTAAACTGCCCTATCTCAGCAATGTTACATATCACGACCCACACTCTTAATTTGTAGCATAACTTAGTCCGAAACTTCACGATAACTTGGAAAACACGCGACTCTGAGCTGAACGCTTAACGGCTAGAATACTACGGCACTCGACAGACCAGTCATTGGTCTTTTGTGAACCATACTCGGAAGTAAGCTTTTTTTGCTCACAACGCGGATGTAAACAAACGACAACAACCTTGTCGATTGTTCTAACGGTTGCACCACCTGAGTCGCTTAGGAGTAAGCAATCGCTTTACATAACAATTACCATGCAAGGTTAATTGTTATCGTAATTGTCGATTGCTCCACTAAGCACTCATGGTAGCTAGCTGTGGAGCTAATCAGCGAAATATCCGACAGTTCCAAAACAGTACCAAGCGAGGTTACTGTTTAGCAAATGCTAATTATTTCACTAAAATGCGCCCTTAGCTGCTGCAAGAGTCTTCTTTATATTGGGCCACAAAGTCCCTCCCCCCTTGGAAAAACTAATTTCCGCAGGGAACTAGATCTGGAGAGTGCAATAGTATTAAAATTGAAAATATTTCGGTTCTTGTTCAGTTCAGATTTTTTTCCATGCTTACTTATTAATATATATATATATATATATATATATATGTAGGATGAAATTTAAGTTATAACAGTTGGCAGCACAATTTGCATCGGCCGCCTTAACAAAGTGCCTCGCCCGGCTTAATGAAATCTGACGTACGAAAGAAGGAAGAAGAAGAAAACCACTTCGTAATCGGCAGCGGACAAGTGAAAAGGGCTTGTAATTAATAGCAGACAAAAGATCAATAAAATTGAAGTTTAGATTAAAGTAACTACTGTATTTCTTTCCTGGATCTCCAATCCTAACATTTATCCTACAAGTGGGGGCTCAACCGGGATTTGTGGAGTTTCCACGGATGAAAAGAATTTGTGAAGTGGAAGAGTTGCTGCTTGTAAAAAGCAGAGCACGCAGCTTGATAAACGGCACGACGTGGGAAGCAGGCGGAACCAGTGAATACCCAGCAGGAAATAATAACGATGAAAGCCAAAAATCACCGAAAGATTAAGATTTAAAGCTAAATAAAAATATCATCCCAAGGTCAGTAAAAATTCATTTTATTTCAAAAGTGTGTATAGGTGTGTAGGTATATGCAGATAAAAAGAAAAGGGAAACGAAATATACCGTTAATTGTTACAGCAAAAATCACAAACAAAGAACGGAAAAAGCAATTCCCGCTACAGTGAGGAGACTGTATATGTAAGAAAGAAATTAAATCACTACATTGAAGAAATCAAATTATTTTATAAAAGAAATAAAATTATCTTGTAAAATAAATAGAATTATTTTATAAAAGGTGTGAACTTAAATAACGTATAACTAAAAGGTGTGTGATATGCAAATTATAATTTAGAAAAAAAAAACAGATCTTGCGGAGAGAAGGAATTCAAATATTTTCGTAGTCAATATTTGCCTTTTCCTATTTCGGAAATTATTTCCAGAAAACAAAGCTCCAAGCTATTTCGGAAAAAAAGGGGGTGTCGTTAACGATTGAATAGTATGGGGAAGAACAAAAAATTGAGAAAACAAAGCACTTTTCGTACATCAAGTGAACTAACTGAAACGGAATGTAGGGATTTTAGTAATTTCGAGCAAACTATGTGTCAGACTTAAAGCAAGCCCTGCTAGAAAAAGACGCTACGATTCTAGCTGTACAAGATAAAATAAAAGACTTAGAAATTAAGATGTTACAAAAGGAGGTAGAGCGTTTGCAGAATACTAGTGAGCCTTCTACTTCTACTGCGATAAAGTCAAGCCATTTCTCAATTATTGATATTGAGGGGTCCATGCACAAATTTAATGGACAAGATAGTTACATGGTCCTACAATTTCTTGATGATTTTGAAAATACAGCTTCCGTCCTAGGGTGGAATGAATTAGATAAGCTAGTTTTCTCTAAACGATTATTAGAAGGTTCTGCTAAGTTGGCAATACGAAGTCAACCAGTATATTCATGGTCTGATCTTAAATCATTCCTGAAGAAAGAGTTTGTAGTTAAAGAGAATAGTGCAAAGCTACATGAGGCGTTAAGACAAAGAAAGAAGCTACCAACTGAAAGCTTTTATGAATATTTTCTGGCAATTAAAGAACTGGGTAATAGGGCTAATCTTGAAGATGACGCATTAATGAATTATGTAATAGACGGGATTCACGGTGACGAAAGGAGTAAAGCCATCTTATACGGAGCAAGTAACTTAGATGAATTCAAAAAGAAATTAGAAATATACGCGACTATTCAAGAGAAGATTCATGCACAGAATAGAAAAATAGATCACCCTGTTAGGAATTTTCGAAAAAATTACGAGAAATACAAGGGCAAAGAAGTAAAAGCTCAGAGGTGTTATGCTTGCGGCGGACAGGGACATATTGGAAGAGAATGTCCTATGAAAGATAAAGAGGTGAAATGTTTTATCTGCAACCAGTTTGGACATAAGAGCGCGGGGTGTAGTAAGTCTAGAAATCAGCAAAATAGAAACGAAATTGTGCTAATGGAAGGCTCAGCACAAACGCGGAACAACATGTGTAAAGAAATAGAATTGAATGGCGTTAGTGTATGTGCTTTAGTAGACACAGGCAACGATCTGTCCTTTATAAGGGAAGATGCATATTTTGTTATTACACAGCCATTGACTGGCCCGCCGATAACCTTTCAGGGAGTGGGATCAGGTAGTATCTCAACTTTGGGCTCCTTTGATACTACCGTATTGGTAGACGACAATCCATTTAATGAGAGGTTTCATGTGGCACCTCGGGACGTTTTGCCCAAAGAATTTATACTAGGAAAAACGCTGTTAGACAGAGTAGAGCTTCGATTTTCTCCATCGGAAATAACATTCACCCCCATAGAGAATAAACAATCTTTATCTTGTTTTCAAGTAACCACAGAGGACGAAATTAACCTAAGTCATATACAATCGAACGAACAGCGCAATAAAGTGAAGAAACTAATTCGCGAATACCAACCTATAAAGACAAATAGAAACATGCGCTTCGAAATGAATATAATATTGAAAGACGAAACACCAATTTGCCAGCCACCACGCAGATTAGCTAGAGTAGAGCTCGACATCGTGAATAGACAGATCGAGGAGTGGATAAAAGATGATATCATCGAGCCAAGTACATCCGAATTCGCCAGCCCAGTGGTATTAGTCAATAAGAAGGACGGATCAAAGCGACTCTGTGTCGATTATCGTCAGCTCAACAAAGTAATTGTGAGAGATCACCACCCATTACCGTTAATTGAGGACCAGATCGACCAACTCGCAAAGGTAAAAGTTTTTACTACTCTTGATCTGCGAAATGGGTTTTTCCACATCAGTATTGCTAAAGCGAGCCAAAAGTATACGGCTTTTGTTACACCATGTGGGCAGTACCAGTTTAAAAAAGCACCTTTCGGCCTATGTATCTCACCGACACAGTTTCAACGCTATATAAACCAAATTTTTTCCGGCCTTCTCAGGCAAGGTAAGGTTCTAATCTACATAGATGATATCATCGTCCTTGCTGTAAACGACGACGAAGCACTGCTAAATTTAACCGAAGTCTTAAAGGTGGCATCATACAATGGCTTAGATATTAAATGGGAAAAATGCCAATTTCTAATGCAACAAATAGAGTATTTGGGATATGTCATAGAGAATGGTAAAGTTAGGCCATCAGTAGATAAAGTCAAAGCAGTAGCAAGATTTCCGGAGCCAACCAACATCAAAAGTTTGCAATCATTTTTAGGGTTGACTGGATATTTCAGAAAATTTATAAAGGACTACGCGATCATTGCTAGGCCTTTGAGCGACCTACTTCGAAGCGGAGTCAGATTCGAATTAACAGAAAAGCACCGGATGGCCTGCAGATCACTTAAAAATGTCTTATGTTCTGAACCAGTCTTAGCAATCTATGACCCAGAAGCACAAACAGAAGTCCACACAGATGCTAGCAAGTTAGGCTTCGGCGCCATTTTATTACAAAAGAATGCTGATAACGGCCTCCTTCATCCAGTTTATTTCTTGAGTCGAAAAACTTCGCCAGAGCAAGAACGATACAGCAGCTACGAGCTGGAGGTCCTAGCGGTTATACTAGCCATAAAAAAACTTAGAGTATACTTATTGGGAATAAAATTCAAACTCGTAACAGACTGCGCAGCATTTAAATGTACGATGAATAAAAAAGATATTACGCCAAAAGTTGCACGATGGGCCCTTTTGCTTTCAGAATTTGAGTTCGAAATAGAGCATCGACCAGGCATTCGAATGGCTCACGTAGACGCATTAAGTCGAAACCCAGTAGTACTAACGATGGAAGAAAGCACGCTTTTAATCAGAATACAAGCAGCGCAAAGGAAAGACGAAAGAGTTAGGGCAATAACCAAGATACTCGAGCACGAAGAATTTGAAGACTACTTTATGGAAGGAGGAATACTGTATAAATTACTCGATGGCATTAAGTTACTAGTAGTACCAACGTTAATGCAAGCAGAGGTCATCAAAGATACACACAGACGAGGTCATTTCGGTTGTAAGAAAATGGAAATGCTTATTAAACAAACATATTACATACCGAAACTGAAGAAGAAGATAAGTGACTGCATCATCAGTTGCATCCCCCTGTATTCTGGCAGCGAAGAAGGGAAAAGGTGAAGGATTTCTGCACCCCATTCCCAAAGAATCTATTCCACTTTCGACGTACCATTTGGACCACCTGGGTCCAGTGACAATGACAAAGAAAGGCTACAGACACATCTTAACAATTATAGATGGATTTACTAAGTTCGTTTGGATTTTTCCGACAAAAACAACAGCCACTTCGGAAGTCGTTCAAAAATTGACAGTGCATCAAGCAGTATTTGGAAATTCTAGCCGGATAATAACCGACCGTGGACCCGCCTTTACCTCAAAGAATTTTGAGGACTACTGCGAGAAAGAGGGAATCGAGCATATAAAAATTACCACAGGAGTACCGAGAGGAAACGGGCAGGTTGAAAGAATACATCGAATTGTAATAGCCATACTAACAAAATTGTCAGTCGATACAGAAGACGAATGGTACAAGCACATTTCAAAAATACAGAAATGGATAAACAGTACATTCCAAAGAAGTATAGGAATGACTCCTTTTGAGTTGTTATTTGGCACGAAGATGAGGTTAGGCGAAGATGTTCAATTAAATGAGATAATTAGCCAAGAAGTAGCTAAGGTGTTTGAGGAAGAGCGAGACGACTTACGAAGAATTGCATCAGAGGAAATACTAAAGACGCAAGAGGAAAATAGACGCTCGTACAACCGACGGCGTAAGAAGCCCACGACTTATCATGTTGGAGATATAGTTGCAATCAGAAGAACGCAGTATGGAGCTGGTCTCAAAATAAGTCCCAAATACTTAGGTCCATATCGTGTCACCAAAGTGAATCCGAATGAAAGATATGAGGTAGAAAAAATAGGTCATCACGAAGGCCCGAAACGAACCTCCACCGCAGTTGATCACATGAAGCCGTATGTTGCGGCGAAAGTTTTACCGATTTTGAAGAAACAAGAGGAAATATTTCTGAATTTTCGGCAAATGCTGCGAACTCCGAACATAACCCTTAGCGCATATACACACACACTCACACACATACACACACACACGAAGAGAGATTCATTTACGCAAATACAAAATGAACTTTTCTGTTATTAAGATGAATTTACGATAATCGCTATGAAGATACAGTATACCGAAATACACATACAAAAATGAATTGTTCTGCTATTAAAATTAATTTAAAACGATTACTATGAAGAAGATGACCTGATATTAGTCCAGAAGTTTCCTGCATTGAAGATGAACTTGAAACAAATAATATGAAGAAGATGACCCTCAGATTACCCAAGCAGTATCCTACTTTCAACATGAAGTGAAGACGACACCATAAAGACGGAAACTTTGAGAATTGTGAAGAAGTTTCCTGCTTTCGACATGAAGCAAAGACGACACCATAAAGACGGAGACTTTGGGAATAGTGAAGAAGTTTCCCGCATGAAGATAATTTAAAGACGACTACAGAAGGAAGGATGATTAGTATCCTACTTACAACATGAAGTGAAGACGACACCATAAAGACGGAGACTTTGAGAATTGTGAAGATGTTTCCTGCTTTCGACATGAAGCAAAGACGACACCATAAAGACGGAGACTTTGGGAATAGTGAAGAAGTTTCCCGCATGAAGATAATTTAAAGACGACTACAGAAGGAAGGATGATTAGGTAAAGACAAAGAATATCGTGGACGATATAATACCAGGATGGACGAGTTGTAGGATGAAATTTAAGTTATAACAGTTGGCAGCACAATTTGCATCGGCCGCCTTAACAAAGTGCCTCGCCCGGCTTAATGAAATCTGACGTACGAAAGAAGGAAGAAGAAGAAAACCACTTCGTTATCGGCAGCGGACAAGTGAAAAGGGCTTGTAATTAATAGCAGACAAAAGATCAATAAAATTGAAGTTTAGATTAAAGTAACTACTGTATTTCTTTCCTGGAACTCCAATCCTAACATTTATCCTACATATATATATATATATAATATTATATACATATTTTCTCCATATTTCATTTCTTACATTTTTTGTTTTCATTTGAAATCTTTACTTTTTCATTTCTTAAAGTTTCCATTTTTACGTCTTTTATTTTTTCATTTTAATTTATTTTCTTCTTATATATACTTTATTAAAATTTCATGACTAATAAATAATTTTTTAATTAATTCACATTGTGCTGCCCGTAGTCAGAGCGTACATGCAGAGAATGTATAATGTGATAAAATTGATGCCACTGGTATAAAGTTAGTGGTTGTATTCCTTTGTCTACAAATTCTACATTTCACTGTTAAACTAGGGCTTTAATACTCTATAAATTTTAGATACAAATAGTTCAATTTATCAATATTCAATAAATGAGAAATATAAGATATATAATAAATGTAGTAATTCTGTTGCAAATAACTCTATACTCACCTGATCTATGTTTGGCAGTTGATTGTTTTGATTTTAATAACTTTAACTAAGGTTGGGATTGGGATATTCTTTATTCTGGTCGATACCCAGAAAAAAGTGAGGTGAGTAATTCTTACTGCAGTCGAAACCCACAAAGTACCTTTATTGCAGTCGTTTCCCATAATAAAGTGTTGGTTAGTAGTTGTGTGAAGTTGGTGATTCTCTGTTGGGTTGTAGAGCACTAGAGCAGGACGTTGACGTGAGGTGATGCAGTTAATGCATAGTTTGGGACAATCTTTCGAAAATCCACATCAAAACCAAGAAATTGGCGTACAACCAGATTGACGGTTTGTGGGATGGAAACTTTTTTTTTCTACTGCTGTTTTGAGTTCTCCCGGTTTCATCATAGCTTGACAGATCTCGTGGCCTAAGTAGGTTACTCTATCTTAAAAAAATTTACATTTATTGATGTTTAATGTTAGCTCCATTTTTAATAGTGTATAAAATCAAATTTGTAAACAAAGAAAGACCTTTTATCAGTTCATGCGACACCTGCTTGCGGTTAGTAAAACTCTTTCTTAAGATCATTCGATTTCATTTTACGAATTTTCTAAAAAGTTTGAAAGATGCTTTCAAAACGATTTACATTTAGGCTAATCTGATAAAAACCTTGATTTCTAAAATTCCTTCCATCTAAAACTGATTTCCATTATTTCCTCCGTAATTTTGATTTATTCCAATTTTAATAATGCCGGCAGTATGTTGTTCAAGACTTGAGCTTTTACGCAATTTCGAAGAAAGTACACTTAATATGACTATTCACAAAAACACAGAGAAGAATTATCATTTTGAGCATTAAAGATAACTTGACACGTTTTGCCGCACAAAATCTGAAAATCTTCCAACTTTTTTGTACCACAATTATTAGAAAAATTTGAAAATATTTTGTTTTGTTTTGTGAGGCATATATAGATATATGTGTGCTTCTCAATCTTTAAAATGTACATTTCACAAAGATCCAACATTCCGCCAAACCCCAAATTCCTACCTTACACCGCCATTGAGAAAAGAGACAAACGGACCGACGCAAGAGTATAAGGGCTCCGCTTTTTTTCTCTTGAGTTAAGGGAACACTAAAAAAAATGAAAATTTTATTTTATTCGGACACTTTTTTCAGTAGTGATTTTTGATATGATAATCTCATAAGAAATATTTAACTGGTATTTATAACGAAACGAGTGTGTAGGAATTTATATTGGAACACATGTAAATCGCTAAAGCAAGTAAGAATTGATTGAGAGCACAGGAAGCTTATCGCGTTGGCGATTGAGAGAATTTTTTTACGGCCAGACTTATATAACTTAGTAAACACAATTTTTTTTTAATTGAATTTATTTTCAATACACAGAACTAGACTCGGGCATGCTAGCCCACTGACCGACCCTACAGTAAAATTAAATACATTTGCTCAGAAGGGAGTTTGCGTGCAGATGACCTTGGAAGTGTAACTACCCAAAGCTTTAATTAGAATACATTTTTTTCAATAAAATTACGCATATATTTGAGTTCAAACATTTATGTGGTTTTCCAATTTTAACTGAAGATTACCCAATTCAAGATAAAACTGATATAGTTATGATTCCGCACTATATTTGTATTACCCTTGCATTTTCTGTTTCCATTTATATGCACTTCACTCTTTATTCACATATGACTATCACATCACTTATTTTTTTTCTTTTTACACTTTCGCACTGTACCGTAAGAAAAAAAAAGGAATCTTACTTTTTAATTAATTTTTCTCAGTGCGCGGTTTAATATCCCACTTCTGAAATTTGTAGTGAATATCAATCTACTCGCGAGTTCGCCCAAAACTAGAAGGACAAATCCAGAAGTTTAATTTGGATTCTCATCCTCAAACAAGCGAGCCGACTTTAGGTTAATGCTAATTATGTACTCGGGTGCTTTTTTCCCGAGTGTTGGTCATGCCATTTTCCAGGTTACAGTTATTACCCCTTCACGACGGCATCTTGAGGCCGCATTTCTGTACACCCTTCTTGATAAATTACTTAATTGCCAGGGTCTGCCTTTATTACTTTGCCTGTCTTGAATCGTTGGCATCGATTCAGTACATTGGGCTCACTTTTAATACAGATCCCTTAGTATGTCTTTTACCTGCCTTTGCTTCATAATTGATATCGTACCTGGCGACGTATTCATTCCAGGCAATAAATGCGAAATATATTTTGAAAGATTATGGATCCTACACTTGGTTTGATTTTCCACTTTCCTTCTGTCTTATTTCCTTATTTTCCTTTACGCTAATTACACTGCCGCGTGCGATCGAATTTTGTTTTGGCTCCGACTGTTGGTGCCAAAATACTAATCTTCTTGGTGACCACTTTCTGCTGTTTCCTTGGTTGCTATTGTCCTTGGTGGTTGACTAACGTTCCTGCAATTCTATCGGCAATTCCCGTTCGAGTTCAGCCGCAGTCTGCCCTGCTTCCTTCAATTGATTTATATATTATTTAAGGTATCTACCTTCTTGACCAGTGTTTTAATTTCCTCGCGGCTAGCCTCTAGTGCCTTTTGTATTGTCCCTTCCTCTTTTTGAATAATGTCGAAAGCTGTAGTCACCAAAAGATCCACAACTTCTCCTTTCGTGCTTGTACGAGAGGCTGTTTCTAGTTCCTGTAGAATGTTCTTGAGATCTCCACTCGCCACACTTTTTTTCAGTTCTCCAGTTAAATGATCTGTGATATATTGCCAGTCTCTCTCATAACAGGGTATACTAAGTTTGTGATTCCGTTTGTAACACCTCGAAATAATGATCGTAGAGCAAAATGGATTGGCCACCCACGTATAATGTTTTGATTTTTGCATGTCCGTCCGTCTGTCCGTCCGTCCATCCGTCCGTCTGTGCGCACGATAACTCGAGAACGCGTATACCTAGAGCACTGAAATTTTGTACACGGACTTTAAAAAAAAAAGTTAAATTAAGTTCGAAATTGGGATAAATCGGGCAACTCCTTCGTGGGGTTGCCATACAAAACTTTCGTTTTCCACTATATATTTGAACACTGCGCCTGAAAAAGCGTCGACGTAGACAGCTGCATTTTGGTAGATGGTGTTTTCATTGTATACTATAAAAAAAAAATCAAAAACGGACTAAATCGGGCAAATCCTACTTGGTGTGTCCATATAAAAATTAGTTTTTTTACGTATACTGTGAAAACGATCAGTCGAAGACATTTTTATTGTACTATAAACTTCTTTAGAATACGAAATCCTATAAAATTGATTATAATTATTTTTTTCTGTCCGACAAACCGTTCTAGAAATATATGCGAAAAACCACTTCAAAAATCAAACTTGCACAGAAGGGTGACAATACGAAATTTCATAAGAGCATTCATCTAGGGTATCATAAGAATTGGTCTTAGATCAATTGTAGGTTTTTTACTTGTTTCTCTTTTCTTTAATTTGGTTATTTCTGCAGGCAAATTTTGTTATAATTTATGCAATGTGAAGAAAATTGCTGCTGCAATTTTCTTCACTGATTTGATAGATAAGCTATTCATGTTTTAAGCTTATGTGAAAAATTTATCAAATAGAATATTTTAATATTTTAAAATTTTAGAAACCTTAAGAACTGATTTAATTTCTTCAACCGTTTTGAACATAAGATAATCATGTTCCAACATGGTTAGCTTTTAAGTATGCCTGAAATTTTATGAATTTATAATTATTTTAGGTTATTCCCCTTTTTATGCGTTTTTAGCTAGGTATAGTTTACGTACATAACAATAATATAATAATTCTCAGGAAAAGTGTTCTCAGTGCCAATTTGGCAGCTCGGGTCTTTGTCGGTTTGGCTTCGGCTTACAAGTTAATTTTGGGGTGTTTGGTATCCAAAGGGCCTCTTACCTCAAGACAGCATTCTCGCCTAAACGAAAAGATAAAAACACAAAGTACCACGAAAATATTAGAGCAAAGGCAAAGAAACTTATCTGACAATACGGACGTCTCCACATCGAATCCTGTAATGTATCATCATCATACCTCTTGGAAGCAGCTAAAAAAATAGAAATGAAATCATTAATTAAGGTAGATTGAATATTTACATAGAAGTAAGGTTAGGATTCACACATAATGCGTAGGGTAGTAGGTTTGTTTACATGTACATTAGAGGTTAGGATTCACATAATTAGATAAATTAGATTTAGATACTTACATTATGTTAGGAAACAGAAGTCATTCACAAAACTAGCACAGAACATAAAACAAGTAAAAACAATGAATTACAATTTACATAGGAACTTATACTCACCATTATATGCACTTAGAAGATGTCTTGCTATTGCACCACTCTACAACCAGATTGACATTTGTCAGTGTTTTCCTCTTTTTCTCCTCGTTCTTCGTTAAGTTAGACATTTTTGTTGATCCCATAATTTTATAGTTAAAAGGAGATGATTTAGTTCAAGAAAGAGATAGGGGAAAGGAAGGGGAAAACCTTCTAGAAAATTGTAATTAGAAAAAAAACGGGGAAACGTTAAATTTTAGAGAAACCGTTGGAATTCAAAAATTCCAACAAAGATCGAAGAAAAATGTAAGTGTCGAAGTAAGTCCTGCTACGCGACGGTATCGGAAACTTTAATCTAGTAGAAAACAATTGATATCAAAAAATTAAATCAACAAGAAATCAAATATTCCTCCAACACGATAAAAGATCACAAAATTAAGTTGTGCAGTGGTGCGATCTCTAGAAAGCATTGTCAATTAAGAATTAGTTTTTTTTCTTTACTCGTGAACTCTCCATAAATCACAATTAATTAATAACTAGGATTTTCTTACTCGTGAACTCAGTTTGTGAAAATTAAGAATCTGAACAGTGACAATTTTGTTAATACATATATAAGTGATTCTCTAATTAGCTTGCTTTATTTCATAGATCCATCCAACAAAAAGTAAAAGCAAACCAGTTTTAAAGGTAAGGTGCTTAGGAGCTTCTGTGGCTCAGTGCCTAACATTGTCATAATCAGTGGAATGCAAGTTCGATCCCGGAAGGTGCACTTGGTATTTTATTCCGTAATTGGTTGCGTAGTCGTAATTTTTTTATTGGTTAGAGACAAAGGAATTTAGTGAAAATTCTTTTTTTGTGATCGTCCTTAAAATATTTGGTCCTTCGAGCCGGATCCTATAAGTCCTGTGAACTACAATAATAATACAAGTGAACTCATTTGAACAATTAAACTTATATCGGACAATAAACGTGAATTATATCGGTCATTCGTGATATTAAGAACATTGTGAGTGAAAATAATCTCTCCCTTAATATCAACGCTGCAACAAGCTAAAATTGGTAAGTCGTTCTTTCTATCTTTCTCTTTCGTATATTTTTTATTTGCTACTAATTGCGTAACAAATATGGAGGAACTAATTCTTGCGCAGTTAGCTCAGAAGGAAATTATGAACAAGTTTTTTGAGAACTATAAAAAAGATGGGGCAGATAGAAGATCGCAAAGTTACTATAAAAAGCGGTTAAGCTCATATCAAGAATTATGGAAGGAAGCTACAGAAAACCACCGCCAGTTGTTAATGAAAAATTTAGCAAAACGTTCATTAGTTAAAGGTCTTCCTTACTTCGACGATGATGTATATTCACAAATGGAGACTGACTTCATAAATAATTATGCAGCGATTGAAGAAAGATTTAAAAAGGAGTTTCCTACTGTGCATCCTTCGACTAATCGTCTCAATGCGTCAACCACACTACAAACACTACAAACTTGTGAAGAGTCTATTAGGTTACCTGAGATTTCCATGGAAAAATTTTACGGTGATTACGGTAAGTGGCCTACGTTTCATGATCTATTCAAAACTTTAGTACACGACAATAAGTTCCTTGCTGCCGTACAAAAACTACAATACCTTAAGTTGCATTTAGGTGGTGAAGCAGAAAATTTGCTAAAACACTTTCAAGTCACGGAAAGCAATTATGATGCAGCTTGGGAGCTTTTAAATGATCGCTACGATAATAAAAGAGTTCTTGTTAATACCCATTTGAAAACACTACTGTCTCAAACCATGGTAACGAATGAAACCGCCCAAGGCATCAAGAATCTATTGGACACAACCACTGAGTGTCTACAAGCTCTCGAAAACCTCGAAATCGACATCAAAAATTGGGATGTCCTTATAGTATATTTGACGGTGCAGAAACTACCTTCTGAAACTCATCAACTGTGGGAACAAAGTCTTGCCAAACAAAAGGATTTGCCCTCTTGGAATAATCTACAAGACTTCCTAAAATGTAGATTTCGCACGTTAGAGGCCCTTCCACTTCGAAATAAATCTGTTAGCTGTAAGGAATATCGTAATGACGCTCTAAAATCTCGAAAACCTCAGCATACTTTTCATGTTACTGGGCGAACTATTTGTTGTCTCTGTGCTGGTCCACATAGCATACGACAATGTCCAGAATTTTCTTCCTTGAATCCCAGTAGAAGGTTAGAAGTAGTTAAAGGCAAAGGCCTGTGTCTGAACTGCTTGGGTTTTGGACACATGCTAGCAAATTGCCCCAGTCATCAACGATGTTCGCATTGCAAACAGCGGCATCATTCCTTACTGCATAGAAGCAATTCAGGGACTCAAGGAGCCTCTCACTCGGATCAAAGGTCACGTGAACAGAACCGTACTAATGCATCGACTACCTTATCTAATCAGGCTCAGATTCAGTCGGCGTTGTCAGTATCAGCTTCTCCATTCACACCAACTCCTACTAATACTGTAACAGATACATTAAATTCTTTCCTAATAAATAAAGCAATTCAAAGAAAAGAAATTCTACTAGCGAATGCGTTGGTCAGAGTTGTTACTCCATCAGGAAGGCAACAAATTTTGCGAGCTTTAATAGACCAGGGGTCTCAGGCCTCTTTTGTTACCGAGGCGAGTAGTCAAGCGTTGCGTTTGCCAAGAGAAAGCATTCGAGCTGAGGTATCTGGAGTTGGTCAGACTGTTGCAGGCCAGGTGAATGCTAGAGTGCATATGGTCATAAAGCCCATAACTAATGATGCAGTCGCCGCAAAAGTAATTGGATTAGTGCTCCCGAGGCTGACACATCTACTTCCATCACAAAGAATCCAAACTAAAGATTGGGAGCATCTTCTGGGGTTAGAGTTAGCAGATCCGTCATTTTTCGAGCCTGGAAAGATAGACTTATTACTGGGTGCTGATATATACGCTAAAATACTACAACCTGGACTCGTCAAAGGAAAAGAAGGCTCTCCCGTTGCACAGAAGACATCATTAGGCTGGATTCTATCTGGAGATGTGATGAACCCGGCATGCACTACAGGAACCGTCAATAATTTTCACATCATGGCAGATCTCGACAATCAATTGAAGAAGTTCTGGGAGCTAGAGGACCTAAAAGTGCCAAGGGTGTTAACAACTGAAGAGCAAATTTGTGAAGAAATATTTGTAAATACTTACCGGCGTTCAGAGGATGGTCGATATGAAGTCGCACTTCCCTTCAATAACTCGAAATTCCAAACCGATTCGAATGGAGATGTGTGTCTTGGTAGGTCTCGATCAATTGCGTTATCTAGACTATATCAAATGGAATCCAGATTCAAAAGGGACTCAAACCTACAATCGAAATATGAAAGCTATTTAAATGAATTCATCACTCTAGGATACATGAAAGAGCTTACACAGAACGATACAATGTCAATAGAGAGTCAACCTGAAGCGACGTTACATTCACATGCATATTTACCGCATCATGCCGTGCTAAAGGAAGACAGCACTACTACAAAGCTTAGAGTTGTTTTTGATGCGTCCAGGAAGACATCGAACGGAATCTCACTCAACGACGTACTACTCAAAGGCCCTACCATTCAAGACGACTTAACATGTTTGCTGCTGCGTTGGAGAAAATATCGAATTGCGTTCACGGCGGACATCGAAAAGATGTACCTTCAAATTCGTATGAAGCCAGAGCATGCGAGTTATCAACGTATCGTTTGGCGGCACTCTTCTAATGTACCAGTCAAGGATTACATGTTACTGACAGTAACTTTTGGAACGAAAAGTGCTCCATATCTTGCTACCCGTGTTCTACAACAAGTGGCGTTGGACGAGAAGGATAAACACCCTATTGGAGCTCAAGCAGTGTTGAATGAATTCTACGTAGATGATCTGTTATCTGGAGCCGATACCATCGAACTCGCAACTGAAAAGCAGAATCAGTTGATTCAAATATTGCAATCGGGAGGCTTCAAGTTGCGGAAATGGGCTTCAAATTGTTCTGCTCTTTTAGAAAATGTAAGCGAAGAGCTTAGAAAAATCAAAGTACCATTGAATGTAGACGAAGGTGAACAAGTCAAGGCGCTTGGAATGTTTTGGAAACCCTCAAATGACAGCTTGTGCTACTCTTTAATCTTAGACAGTCAGTCACGCAAATGGACAAAACGTACTATCCTGTCAGATGTTGCAAAGCTATTCGACCCCTTAGGTTGGGCAGCACCAACCATTATCATTGCAAAAATTTTGATGCAAAAGTTATGGCTAGCAAAAGTAGATTGGGACGAGCAAATACCATCAACCCTAGAAGCTGAGTGGATAAACTTCAGAGAAGAATTAACAGAACTGAACTCAGTTAAGCTGCCAAGATGGATACATTTTTCCGAATCTAACTCAAGCATTGAACTCCATGCGTTCTGTGATGCCTCCAACATGGAGTATGCTGCAGTGGTATATCTATGTATAACACATCCAGATGGAACCAGGAAAACGGCTCTAATATCTGCAAAAACAAAGGTTGCTCCTGTTAAAACAGTCTCCCTACCCCGACTAGAATTGTGTGGTGCAATGCTATCAGCTAAACTATTGAGCTACGTCTCAGATTCACTCAAACTTCCGCATTGTACAAAATATGCTTGGACAGACTCCGAAATTGTTTTGGCGTGGTTAAGAGGGCACCCATCGAAGTGGAAAACCTTTATAGCCAACAGGGTTTCACATATTCATGATCTAATCGAACACTCGGTGTGGCGTCATGTGCCTTCAAAGGAAAATCCTGCGGACTGTGCAACCAGAGGACTTCTGCCATCAAGTCTTATAAGACATAGTATATGGTGGAACGGACCGTCATGGTTAGAATTACCTAAACCATTGTGGCCTACACAAAAGGATATAGCTGACACAAATTTAGAAATAAGAAAAACTCCAGTAAGATGCATGCAGGTGATTGCTGATAGAATCGAAGAAAACTTTTCATCACTCAAAAGGCTGCTAAGAGTAACTGCATATTGCTATCGCTTCAAATCAAAGGAAAAGGGGGACTTGAAATCATCAGAATTAGAAACGGCAATCATCATCTGGATAAAAGAAGCTCAACTCGAACACTTCTCAGAAGAAATCGCTTCCCTACAAAAGAAACAACCTTTAAAACCTAATACTCGCCTACTGAGGTTGACTCCGTTTATACATTCTGACGGATTACTGCGAGTGGGCGGAAGACTTAGATTTGCTGAGCTCAATTTCGATGAAAAACATCCAATCATTTTGCCAGACAAATGCCATTTGTCAAAACTCATTATCGATCAGACTCATAAAGACACGCTGCATGGTGGGCCCCAATTGATTATGAGAGGCCTCGCAAAGAGATACTGGATCCTAAATGTTCGAAACACTATCCGTTTGCATATACACAAATTCATCTCTTGCCATAAACAACGAGCTGAGACTCAAATTCAATTCATGGGAGATCTTCCGCGTCCAAGAGTGACAATGTCACGACCATTTAGTCATGCAGGAGTTGATTACTGTGGGCCCTTCGATGTATTGCGATATCGAGGCAGAGGTTCAAAAACATACAAATGCTATGTAGCAGTATTTATTTGTATGGCGATCAAGGCTATCCATCTTGAATGTGTCATAGATCTAAGTGCACAAGGGTTCATCGCAGCATGCAGGAGATTCATAGCACGAAGAGGACTATGCAGCGACGTGTATTGCGATTGCGGAACAAATTTCATAGGAGGAGATGCAATCTTACGAAAAACCAAGCAACAAATGATTGACCAACTCAACATTGACATCGGAACTCATCTTGAAAGAGAAGGGGTGAAATTTCACTTCATTCCACCAAGAGAAAGCATTCGAGCTGAGGTATCTGGATTTGGTCAGACTGTTGCAGGCCAGGTGAATGCTAGAGTGCATATGGTCATAAAGCCCCTAACTAATGATGCAGTCGCCGTAAAAGTAATTGGATTAGTGCTTACATCTACTTCCATCACAAAGAATCCAAACTAAAGATTGGGAGCATCTTCTGGGGTTAGAGTTAGCAGATCCGTCATTTTTCGAGCCTGGAAAGATAGACTTATTACTGGGTGCTGATATATACGCTAAAATACTACAACCTGGACTCGTCAAAGGAAAAGAAGGCTCTCCCGTTGCACAGAAGACATCATTAGGCTGGATTCTATCTGGAGATGTGATGAACCCGGCATGCACTACAGGAACCGTCAATAATTTTCACATCATGGCAGATCTCGACAATCAATTAAAGAAGTTCTGGGAGCTAGAGGACCTAAAAGTGCCAAGGGTGTTAACAACTGAAGAGCAAATTTGTGAAGAAATATTTGTAAATACTTACCGGCGTTCAGAGGATGGTCGATAAGAAGTCGCACTTCCCTTCAATAACTCGAAATTCCAAACCGATTCGAATGGAGATGTGTGTCTTGGTAGGTCTCGATCAATTGCGTTATCTAGACTATATCAAATGGAATCCAGATTCAAAAGGGACTCAAACCTACAATCGAAATATGAAAGCTATTTAAATGAATTCATCACTCTAGGATACATGAAAGAGCTTACACAGAACGATACAATGTCAATAGAGAGTCAACCTGAAGCGACGTTACATTCACATGCATATTTACGGCATCATGCCGTGCTAAAGGAAGACAGCACTACTACAAAGCTTAGAGTTGTTTTTGATGCGTCCAGGAAGACATCGAACGGAATCTCACTCAACGACGTACTACTCAAAGGCCCTACCATTCAAGACGACTTAACATGTTTGCTGCTGCGTTGGAGAAAATATCGAATTGCGTTCACGGCGGACATCGAAAAGATGTACCTTCAAATTCGTATGAAGCCAGAGCATGCGAGTTATCAACGTATCGTTTGGCGGCACTCTTCTAATGTACCAGTCAAGGATTACATGTTACTGACAGTAACTTTTGGAACGAAAAGTGCTCCATATCTTGCTACCCGTGTTCTACAACAAGTGGCGTTGGACGAGAAGGATAAACACCCTATTGGAGCTCAAGCAGTGTTGAATGAATTCTACGTAGATGATCTGTTATCTGGAGCCGATACCATCGAACTCGCAACTGAAAAGCAGAATCAGTTGATTCAAATATTGCAATCGGGAGGCTTCAAGTTGCGGAAATGGGCTTCAAATTGTTCTGCTCTTTTAGAAAATGTAAGCGAAGAGCTTAGAGAAATCAAAGTACCATTGAATGTAGACGAAGGTGAACAAGTCAAGGCGCTTGGAATGTTTTGGAAACCCTCAAATGACAGCTTGTGCTACTCTTTAATCTTAGACAGTCAGTCACGCAAATGGACAAAACGTACTATCTTGTCAGATGTTGCAAAGCTATTCGACCCCTTAGGTTGGGCAGCACCAACCATTATCATTGCAAAATTTTGATGCAAAAGTTATGACTAGCAAAAGTAGATTGGGACGAGCAAATACCATCAACCCTAGAAGCTGAGTGGATAAACTTCAGAGAAGAATTAACAGAACTGAACTCAGTTAAGCTGCCAAGATGGATACATTTTTCCGAATCTAACTCAAGCATTGAACTCCATGCGTTCTGTGATGCCTCCAACATGGAGTATGCTGCAGTGGTATATCTATGTATAACACATCCAGATGGAACCAGGAAAACGGCTCTAATATCTGCAAAAACAAAGGTTGCTCCTGTTAAAACAGTCTCCCTACCCCGACTAGAATTGTGTGGTGCAATGCTATCAGCTAAACTATTGAGCTACGTCTCAGATTCACTCAAACTTCCGCATTGTACAAAATATGCTTGGACAGACTCCGAAATTGTTTTGGCGTGGTTAAGAGGGCACCCATCG
Organism: Dioctria rufipes; assembly: GCA_963924295.1. Classification (NCBI taxonomy): domain Eukaryota; kingdom Metazoa; phylum Arthropoda; class Insecta; order Diptera; family Asilidae; genus Dioctria; species Dioctria rufipes. The sequence continues at coordinate 146,542,488 of OZ002742.1, read as the reverse complement.
AAGTGGAAAACCTTTATAGCCAACAGGGTTTCACATATTCATGATCTAATCGAACACTCGGTGTGGCGTCATGTGCCTTCAAAGGAAAATCCTGCGGACTGTGCAACCAGAGGACTTCTGCCATCAAGTCTTATAAGACATAGTATATGGTGGAACGGACCGTCATGGTTAGAATTACCTAAACCATCGTGGCCCAAACAAAAGGATATAGCTGACACAAATTTAGAAATAAGAAAAACTCCAGTAAGATGCATGCAGGTGATTGCTGATAGAATCGAAGAAAACTTTTCATCACTCAAAAGGCTGCTAAGAGTAACTGCATATTGCTATCGCTTCAAATCAAAGGAAAAGGGGGACTTGAAATCATCAGAATTAGAAACGGCAATCATCATGTGGATAAAAGAAGCTCAACTCGAACACTTCTCAGAAGAAATCGCTTCCCTACAAAAGAAACAACCTTTAAAACCTAATACTCGCCTACTGAGGTTGACTCCGTTTATACATTCTGACGGATTACTGCGAGTGGGCGGAAGACTTAGATTTGCTGAGCTCAATTTCGATGAAAAACATCCAATCATTTTGCCAGACAAATGCCATTTGTCAAAACTCATTATCGATCAGACTCATAAAGACACGCTGCATGGTGGGCCCCAATTGATTATGAGAGTCCTCGCAAAGAGATACTGGATCCTAAATGTTCGAAACACTATCCGTTTGCATATACACAAATTCATCTCTTGCCATAAACAACGAGCTGAGACTCAAATTCAACTCATGGGAGATCTTCCGCGTCCAAGAGTGACAATGTCACGACCATTTAGTCATGCAGGAGTTGATTACTGTGGGCCCTTCGATGTATTGCGATATCGAGGCAGAGGTTCAAAAACATACAAATGCTATGTAGCAGTATTTATTTGTATGGCGATCAAGGCTATCCATCTTGAATGTGTCACAGATCTAAGTGCACAAGGGTTCATCGCAGCATGCAGGAGAATCATAGCACGAAGAGGACTATGCAGCGACGTGTATTGCGATTGCGGAACAAATTTCATAGGAGGAGATGCAATCTTACGAAAAACCAAGCAACAAATGATTGACCAACTCAACATTGACATCGGAACTCATCTTGAAAGAGAAGGGGTGAAATTTCACTTCATTCCACCAGGATCTCCACATTTTGGTGGATTGTGGGAGTCAGGTGTGAAATCTACGAAATTCCATATGAAGCGAATTCTTGGAAACGCTACTCTCACCTATGAAGAGCTGTCCACCACCTTAGCCCAAATCGAAGCATGTTTAAATTCGCGTCCTCTATACCCCACCAGTAATGATCCAAACGACATGACAGCATTGACACCAGCACACTTTCTAATAGGAGATATTTTGTTAACACCACCAGAGCCATCATTGCTTGACATCACTATCCATCGACTAGACAGGTGGCAACATGTATAACGTTTGTACCAATCTTTTTGGCAAAGATGGAACACCGAGTATTTAAGTCGTCTTCAACAACGACCGAAGTGGATGCACAAACATTAAAATGTAGAAATCGGCGATCTAGTCATCTTAAAGGAAGAGCGACTTCCCCCATCACGATGGATTTTGGGTAGAATAATTGATACACATCCAGGAGCAGATGAACTCGTGCGCGTAGTTACCGTAAAGACCAAGGACTCTATCATGAAACGACCTAGTCGCGAAAATAAGCTTGTTGCCAATCGAAAATGTAGAAAACACTCGCTCTAAAACGTAAAATCGCAACCATAACTTGTGTCGAATAGTCGTTCGTAATATACATGCAGGCTTCTTTGATCTCTTAAAAATCTAATTATGCACCAAAATATTAATCTGCACAAAACATTAATATACAAAACCTGTTTCATACCTCCGATGTCATCCACTCCCACCTAAAAGGATAGTAAAAGCAGTTGTTGTGACCTCAACGGTCCCAAGGCGGGGAGTATGTTTGGTATCCAAAGGGCCTCTTACCTCAAGACAGCATTCTCGCCTAAAAGAAAAGATAAACACACAAAGTACCACGAAAATATTAGAGCAAAGGCAAAGAAACTTATCTGACAATACGGACGTCTCCACATCGAATCCTGCAATGTATCATCATCATACCTCTTGGAAGCAGCTAAAAAAATAGAAATAAAATCATTAATTAAGGTAGATTGAATATTTACATAGAAGTAAGGTTAGGATTCACACATAATGCGTAGGGTAGTAGGTTTGTTTACATGTACATTAGAGGTTAGGATTCACATAATTAGATAAATTAGATTTAGATACTTACATTATGTTAGGAAACAGAAGTCATTCACAAAACTAGCACAGAACATAAAACAAGTAAAAACAATGAATTACAATTTACATAGGAACTTATACTCACCATTATATGCACTTAGAAGATGTCTTGCTATTGCAGCACTCCACAACCAGATTGACATTTGTCAGTGTTTTCCTCTTTTTCTCCTCGTTCTTCGTTAAGTTAGACATTTTTGTTGATCCCATAATTTTATAGTTAAAAGGAGATGATTTAGTTCAAGAAAGAGATAGGGGAAAGGAAGGGGAAAACCTTATAGAAAATTGTAATTAGAAAAAAAACGGGGAAACGTTAAATTTTAGAGAAACCGTTGGAATTCAAAAATTCCAACAAAGATCGAAGAAAAATGTAAGTGTCGAAGTAAGTCCTGCTATGCGACGGTATCGGAAACTTTAATCTAGTAGAAAACAATTGATATCAAAAAATTAAATCAACAAGAAATCAAATATTCCTCCAACACGATAAAAGATCACAAAATTAAGTTGTGCAGTGGTGCGATCTCTAGAAAGCATTGTCAATTAAGAATTAGTTTTTTTTCTTTACTCGTGAACTCTCCATAAATCACAATTAATTAATAACTAGGATTTTCTTACTCGTGAACTCAGTTTGTGAAAATTAAGAATCTGAACAGTGACAATTTTGGTAATACATATATAAGTGATTCTCTAATTAGCTTGTTTTATTTCATAGACCCATCCAACAAAAAGTAAAAGCAAACCAGTTTTAAAGGTAAGGTGCTTAGGAGCTTCTGTGGCTCAGTGCCTAACATTGTCATAATCAGTGGAATGCAAGTTCGATCCCGGAAGGTGCACTTGGTATTTTATTCCGTAATTGGTTGCGTAGTCGTAATTTTTTTATTGGTTAGAGACAAAGGAATTTAGTGAAAATTCTTTTTTTGTGATCGTCCTTAAAATATTTGGTCCTTCGAGCCGGATCCTATAAGTCCTGTGAACTACAATAATAATACAAGTGAACTCATTTGAACAATTAAACTTATATCGGACAATAAACGTGAATTATATCGGTCATTCGTGATATTAAGAACATTGTGAGTGAAAATAATCTCTCCCTTAATATCAACGCTGCAACAAGCTAAAATTGGTAAGTCGTTCTTTCTATCTTTCTCTTTCGTATATTTTTTATTTGCTACTAATTGCGTAACAAATATGGAGGAACTAATTCTTGCGCAGTTAGCTCAGAAGGAAATTATGAACAAGTTTTTTGAGAACTATAAAAAAGATGGGGCAGATAGAAGATCGCAAAGTTACTATAAAAAGCGGTTAAGCTCATATCAAGAATTATGGAAGGAAGCTACAGAAAACCACCGCCAGTTGTTAATGAAAAATTTAGCAAAACCTTCATTAGTTAAAGGTCTTCCTTACTTCGACGATGATGTATATTCACAAATGGAGACTGACTTCATAAATAATTATGCAGCGATTGAAGAAAGATTTAAAAAGGAGTTTCCTACTGTGCATCCTTCGACTAATCGTCTCAATGCGTCAACCACACTACAAACACTACAAACTTGTGAAGAGTCTATTAGGTTACCTAAGATTTCCATGGAAAAATTTTACGGTGATTACGGTAAGTGGCCTACGTTTCATGATCTATTCAAAACTTTAGTACACGACAATAAGTTCCTTGCTGCCGTACAAAAACTACAATACCTTAAGTTGCATTTAGGTGGTGAAGCAGAAAATTTGCTAAAACACTTTCAAGTCACGGAAAGCAATTATGATGCAGCTTGGGAGCTTTTAAATGATCGCTACGATAATAAAAGAGTTCTTGTTAATACCCATTTGAAAACACTACTGTCTCAAACCATGGTAACGAATGAAACCGCCCAAGGCATCAAGAATCTATTGGACACAACCACTGAGTGTCTACAAGCTCTCGAAAACCTCGAAATCGACATCAAAAATTGGGATGTCCTTATAGTATATTTGACGGTGCAGAAACTACCTTCTGAAACTCATCAACTGTGGGAACAAAGTCTTGCCAAACAAAAGGATTTGCCCTCTTGGAATGATCTACAAGACTTCCTAAAATGTAGATTTCGCACGTTAGAGGCCGTTCCACTTCGAAATAAATCTGTTAGCTATAAGGAATATCGTAATGACGCACTAAAATCTCGAAAGTCTCAGCAAACTTTTCATGTTACTGGGCGAACTATTTGTTGTCTCTGTGCTGGTCCACATAGCATACGACAATGTCCAGAATTTTCTTCCTTGAATCCCAGTAGAAGGTTAGAAGTAGTTAAAGGCAAAGGCCTGTGTCTGAACTGCTTGGGTTTTGGACACATGCTAGCAAATTGCCCCAGTCATCAACGATGTTCGCATTGCAAACAGCGGCATCATTCCTTACTGCATAGAAGCAATTCAGGGACTCAAGGAGCCTCTCACTCGGATCAAAGGTCACGTGAACAGAACCGTACTAATGCATCGACTACCTTATCTAATCAGGCTCAGATTCAGTCGGCGTTGTCAGTATCAGCTTCTCCATTCACACCAACTCCTACTAATACTGTAACAGATACATTAAATTCTTTCCTAATAAATAAAGCAATTCAAAGAAAAGAAATTCTACTAGCGACTGCGTTGGTCAGAGTTGTTACTCCATCAGGAAGGCAACAAATTTTGCGAGCTTTAATAGGCCAGGGGTCTCAGGCCTCTTTTGTTACCGAGGCGAGTAGTCAAGCGTTGCGTTTGCCAAGAGAAAGCATTCGAGCTGAGGTATCTGGAGTTGGTCAGACTGTTGCAGGCCAGGTGAATGCTAGAGTGCATATGGTCATAAAGCCCCTAACTAATGATGCAGTCGCCGTAAAAGTAATTGGATTAGTGCTCCCGAGGCTGACACATCTACTTCCATCACAAAGAATCCAAACTAAAGATTGGGAGCATCTTCTGGGGTTAGAGTTAGCAGATCCGTCATTTTTCGAGCCTGGAAAGATAGACTTATTACTGGGTGCTGATATATACGCTAAAATACTACAACCTGGACTCGTCAAAGGAAAAGAAGGCTCTCCCGTTGCACAGAAGACATCATTAGGCTGGATTCTATCTGGAGATGTGATGAACCCGGCATGCACTACAGGAACCGTCAATAATTTTCACATCATGGCAGATCTCGACAATCAATTGAAGAAGTTCTGGGAGCTAGAGGACCTAAAAGTGCCAAGGGTGTTAACAACTGAAGAGCAAATTTGTGAAGAAATATTTGTAAATACTTACCGGCGTTCAGAGGATGGTCGATATGAAGTCGCACTTCCCTTCAATAACTCGAAATTCCAAACCGATTCGAATGGAGATGTGTGTCTTGGTAGGTCTCGATCAATTGCGTTATCTAGACTATATCCAATGGAATCCAGATTCAAAAGGGACTCAAACCTACAATCGAAATATGAAAGCTATTTAAATGAATTCATCACTCTAGGATACATGAAAGAGCTTACACAGAACGATACAATGTCAATAGAGAGTCAACCTGAAGCGACGTTACATTCACATGCATATTTACCGCATCATGCCGTCCTAAAGGAAGACAGCACTACTACAAAGCTTAGAGTTGTTTTTGATGCGTCCAGGAAGACATCGAACGGAATCTCACTCAACGACGTACTACTCAAAGGCCCTACCATTCAAGACGACTTAACATGTTTGCTGCTGCGTTGGAGAAAATATCGAATTGCGTTCACGGCGGACATCGAAAAGATGTAACTTCAAATTCGTATGAAGCCAGAGCATGCGAGTTATCAACGTATCGTTTGGCGGCACTCTTCTAATGTACCAGTCAAGGATTACATGTTACTGACAGTAACTTTTGGAACGAAAAGTGCTCCATATCTTGCTACCCGTGTTCTACAACAAGTGGCGTTGGACGAGAAGGATAAACACCCTATTGGAGCTCAAGCAGTGTTGAATGAATTCTACGTAGATGATCTGTTATCTAGAGCCGATACCATCGAACTCGCAACTGAAAGGCAGAATCAGTTGATTCAAATATTGCAATCGGGAGGCTTCAAGTTGCGGAAATGGGCTTCAAATTGTTCTGCTCTTTTAGAAAATGTAAGCGAAGAGCTTAGAGAAATCAAAGTACCATTGAATGTAGACGAAGGTGAACAAGTCAAGGCGCTAGGAATGTTTTGGAAACCCTCAAATGACAGCTTGTGCTACTCTTTAATCTTAGACAGTCAGTCACGCAAATGGACAAAACGTACTATCTTGTCAGATGTTGCAAAGCTATTCGACCCCTTAGGTTGGGCAGCACCAACCATTATCATTGCAAAAATTTTGATGCAAAAGTTATGGCTAGCAAAAGTAGATTGGGACGAGCAAATACCATCAACCCTAGAAGCTGAGTGGATAAACTTCAGAGAAGAATTAACAGAACTGAACTCAGTTAAGCTGCCAAGATGGATACATTTTTCCGAATCTAACTCAAGCATTGAACTCCATGCGTTCTGTGATGCCTCCAACATGGAGTATGCTGCAGTGGTATATCTATGTATAACACATCCAGATGGAACCAGGAAAACGGCTCTAATATCTGCAAAAACAAAGGTTGCTCCTGTTAAAACAGTCTCCCTACCCCGACTAGAATTGTGTGGTGCAATGCTATCAGCTAAACTATTGAGCTACGTCTCAGATTCACTCAAACTTCCGCATTGTACAAAATATGCTTGGACAGACTCCGAAATTGTTTTGGCGTGGTTAAGAGGGCACCCATCGAAGTGGAAAACCTTTATAGCCAACAGGGTTTCACATATTCATGATCTAATCGAACACTCGGTGTGGCGTCATGTGCCTTCAAAGGAAAATCCTGCGGACTGTGCAACCAGAGGACTTCTGCCATCAAGTCTTATAAGACATAGTATATGGTGGAACAGACCGTCATGGTTAGAATTACCTAAACCATCGTGGCCCAAACAAAAGGATATAGCTGACACAAATTTAGAAATAAGAAAAACTCCAGTAAGATGCATGCAGGTGATTGCTGATAGAATCGAAGAAAACTTTTCATCACTCAAAAGGCTGCTAAGAGTAACTGCATATTGCTATCGCTTCAAATCAAAGGAAAAGGGGGACTTGAAATCATCAGAATTAGAAACGGCAATCATCATGTGGATAAAAGAAGCTCAACTCGAACACTTCTCAGAAGAAATCGCTTCCCTACAAAAGAAACAACCTTTAAAACCTAATACTCGCCTACTGAGGTTGACTCCGTTTATATATTCTGACGGATTACTGCGAGTGGGCGGAAGACTTAGATTTGCTGAGCTCAATTTCGATGAAAAACATCCAATCATTTTGCCAGACAAATGCCATTTGTCAAAACTCATTATCGATCAGACTCATAAAGACACGCTGCATGGTGGGCCCCAATTGATTATGAGAGTCCTCGCAAAGAGATACTGGATCCTAAATGTTCGAAACACTATCCGTTTGCATATACACAAATTCATCTCTTGCCATAAACAACGAGCTGAGACTCAAATTCAACTCATGGGAGATCTTCCGCGTCCAAGAGTGACAATGTCACGACCATTTAGTCATGCAGGAGTTGATTACTGTGGGCCCTTCGATGTATTGCGATATCGAGGCAGAGGTTCAAAAACATACAAATGCTATGTAGCAGTATTTATTTGTATGGCGATCAAGGCTATCCATCTTGAATGTGTCACAGATCTAAGTGCACAAGGGTTCATCGCAGCATGCAGGAGAATCATAGCACGAAGAGGACTATGCAGCGACGTGTATTGCGATTGCGGAACAAATTTCATAGGAGGAGATGCAATCTTACGAAAAACCAAGCAACAAATGATTGACCAACTCAACATTGACATCGGAACTCATCTTGAAAGAGAAGGGGTGAAATTTCACTTCATTCCACCAGGATCTCCACATTTTGGTGGATTGTGGGAGTCAGGTGTGAAATCTACGAAATTCCATATGAAGCGAATTCTTGGAAACGCTACTCTCACCTATGAAGAGCTGTCCACCACCTTAGCCCAAATCGAAGCATGTTTAAATTCGCGTCCTCTATACCCCACCAGTAATGATCCAAACGACATGACAGCATTGACACCAGCACACTTTCTAATAGGAGATATTTTGTTAACACCACCAGAGCCATCATTGCTTGACATCACTATCCATCGACTAGACAGGTGGCAACATGTATAACGTTTGTACCAATCTTTTTGGCAAAGATGGAACACCGAGTATTTAAGTCGTCTTCAACAACGACCGAAGTGGATGCACAAACATAAAAATGTAGAAATCGGCGATCTAGTCATCTTAAAGGAAGAGCGACTTCCCCCATCACGATGGATTTTGGGTAGAATAATTGATACACATCCAGGAGCAGATGAACTCGTGCGCGTAGTTACCGTAAAGACCAAGGACTCTATCATGAAACGACCTAGTCGCGAAAATATGCTTGTTGCCAATCGAAAATGTAGAAAACACTCGCTCTAAAACGTAAAATCGCAACCATAACTTGTGTCGAATAGTCGTTCGTAATATACATGCAGGCTTCTTTGATCTCTTAAAAATCTAATTATGCACCAAAATATTAATCTGCACAAAACATTAATATACAAAACCTGTTTCATACCTCCGATGTCATCCACTCCCACCTAAAAGGATAGTAAAAGCAGTTGTTGTGACCTCAACGGTCCCAAGGCGGGGAGTATGTTTGGTATCCAAAGGGCCTCTTACCTCAAGACAGCATTCTCGCCTAAAAGAAAAGATAAACACACAAAGTACCACGAAAATATTAGAGCAAAGGCAAAGAAACTTATCTGACAATACCGACGTCTCCACATCGAATCCTGCAATGTATCATCATCATACCTCTTGGAAGCAGCTAAAAAAATAGAAATAAAATCATTAATTAAGGTAGATTGAATATTTACATAGAAGTAAGGTTAGGATTCACACATAATGCGTAGGGTAGTAGGTTTGTTTACATGTACATTAGAGGTTAGGATTCACATAATTAGATAAATTAGATTTAGATACTTACATTATGTTAGGAAACAGAAGTCATTCACAAAACTAGCACAGAACATAAAACAAGTAAAAACAATGAATTACAATTTACATAGGAACTTATACTCACCATTATATGCACTTAGAAGATGTCTTGCTATTGCAGCACTCCACAACCAGATTGACATTTGTCAGTGTTTTCCTCTTTTTCTCCTCGTTCTTCGTTAAGTTAGACATTTTTGTTGATCCCATAATTTTATAGTTAAAAGGAGATGATTTAGTTCAAGAAAGAGATAGGGGAAAGGAAGGGGAAAACCTTCTAGAAAATTGTAATTAGAAAAAAAACGGGGAAACGTTAAATTTTAGAGAAACCGTTGGAATTCAAAAATTCCAACAAAGATCGAAGAAAAATGTAAGTGTCGAAGTAAGTCCTGCTATGCGACGGTATCGGAAACTTTAATCTAGTAGAAAACAATTGATATCAAAAAATTAAATCAACAAGAAATCAAATATTCCTCCAACACGATAAAAGATCACAAAATTAAGTTGTGCAGTGGTGCGATCTCTGGAAAGCATTGTCAATTAAGAATTAGTTTTTTTTCTTTACTCGTGAACTCTCCATAAATCACAATTAATTAATAACTAGGATTTTCTTACTCGTGAACTCAGTTTGTGAAAATTAAGAATCTGAACAGTGACAATTTTGGTAATACATATATAAGTGATTCTCTAATTAGCTTGTTTTATTTCATAGACCCATCCAACAAAAAGTAAAAGCAAACCAGTTTTAAAGGTAAGGTGCTTAGGAGCTTCTGTGGCTCAGTGCCTAACATTGTCATAATCAGTGGAATGCAAGTTCGATCCCGGAAGGTGCACTTGGTATTTTATTCCGTAATTGGTTGCGTAGTCGTAATTTTTTTATTGGTTAGAGACAAAGGAATTTATTGAAAATTCTTTTTTTGTGATCGTCCTTAAAACATGGGGGGTTTGTTTTTTTAAACAAATCATTTTGTTTAGTTTTACCCCTGTTAGAAACTATTTTGTTTGTTTTTAGCTAATCATGTCATTTTTAGTTCTAGCATAGTAGTTTTTCTTTAAACGTTATTCTAACTATTATGCTAGGTCTGGTTACTCTAATACTAATAATTATTATTTATTATTTTTATTGTTTAATTTGAAGTTTTGTTAAAAAAAATTTTTTTTTGTTTCTGTTAGTAGCTTCTTATGGATTTTTTGCCTTATTACTGCTTGTTCATGCATCAATTCTTTATATTCACTTAACTACTAGAGCTTTACACTATTCATTTTTCTGTTACTTCTATTCTTCAAGTAGGTATAGTCACTGTTTTATGTCTTATTTTTGTTTTTGTTACTTTGGTCATTTATCTATACTGTTATGTCTATTTTTATGTATTTATTTCCACCGTTACTTATAATTTTATTTCTATTCTATTTTCATTAGATGCATTTATTTATTCTAACTTATTTTGTTCTGTAATTTTAATATATTTTTTTCTTTGACACTTTAGATCCATGTTTGTTTTTATTTCTACTACAATTTATTTTGTTTGTACATGTGACCAGGCATTGCCTTCTTTATTACAAGCCGTGGCGCTAAAACTTTTCTTTACTTGCATATGTATGAAAAATGTGCTGTTTGAAAGCTTTTAGCATTGCGCATTATGGAAAAACAAATACGTTTCATGTTTAAAAATTTATGTAAAATAAACAACGCATCTGGGTGACGATAATTCTAACGCCCATTTATATGTCAAAATGTTAACTTTTAGGGAAACAAACGTAATTGTAATTATTTGAACAAGATTACGAAGCGTTTCTGCATTTTCATAAACTCTACCCAATTCGCTGTGAAATGAGAGTAAAACTTTCGCTCAAGATGAAAGTTAGGTTTTTAAATTTGAAGCCTATTTCCCCTGCAAATCATGAATATACATAGTTTTCTAATGAATGACAACATCAAATGCATAATAATAAAACTTAGGAATTTAATATAATAATGTAATTTCATTAAATTACATTTCATTTGGTTAGACTTGTTAAAAATATCAATTTTACGTTTCTTCCAATTTGTCATTCTATAATTCTATAATTTTGAAAACTTGTTTAGAAGCGAAAAGAGAAAAAGCTTTCACTGTAATTTGAAGGGAATTATTTTATTTATTATTATTATGCTTAATTGCATAGATTTTTACAATTCAAATCAAAACAGGCCTAGCCTAGCTTGTGGTGAATGTTTTATTATGCTGTATGGAGGTTACGTTTTTTTGATTTTGTCAGAGTTGAATAAACGGAAACGGATTAATGATATTGTTGATTTTGGTAAGTGAACGTTTTCTTACCTTAGAAGTTCTTGAAGGTAGTCATTTCATTTTTAGGTCAAGAAAAACAATTTCATGTGGTAGCTGTTATAAAATTTTTCTAAATAATGCCCAGTGCATGTTGCATTCGGGGTTGCACTTCGAATTATAAAAAATCTATTAAAACCGAAGGCTCTGTGTCAGTTTTCACAAAAAATGAAGACAATCGGGATAAATGGATTAAGGTTATACCTGGGAAAGTGAATGAAAATAATAGGAGTGTAGTTTGCATAAAGCATTTTCATGCAACCCATATTAAAGTAGACAATCGACGAGGAGCTTTGAGTGTTCCGTTAAAACAGCTTCAGTTGTTAGAAGAAGCAGTGCTGGGTTTCCGTCATATCTTTCAAAAACTCTAATAAAAAATCGCTTTGATCTATCTGTAAGGAAACGTATTGGAGAAAATAGATTGTTGCATATAAAAGTTTAGCATGAAATTGCAGAAATTCAAAAAGATAAACTTAAATTTAGAAAGTTTTGATAAAAGTTTGTGTAAGTAAAGTTTTTATCTACATTGTTAATTCAGCATCAAATGAATTAAAAATTGTTAAATATTTTGTTATAAACTCTAATTTTAAGGTGGCATTTTTCTGTAATTCTGTAGACATAACACGTAAGATCGATGTAGATTCAAACATAATTTATTTTTCCCAAATTCAAAAAATGTTAGATAAATTCTTAAGAGCAGAATTTGAAGCATTTAGTAACAGTTTTTCATACCATATCGAAGTATGCAAAAAGCATTTACAAAAGGTTACTCTTTTGCAATGTAGCGGCAATCGATAACCACAGCTAGATTACGGCATTTACGTGGCCAGTGTAGCGGTATGAAAAAATAATATATGTGGGCTTGTGTTTACTGTTGCATTTATTGAACAATTCTTATCAAAACACTCAAATTCACAATTTCATTATACTTTATAATTCTGTTTATTAATTGTTCAATTGCATGTGTCGTTATTATGCCGTATCTTGGCATGTGTTTAATTAAATGCAATTTAGCCCTTTTCAAAAGTTATCACGCTTTATGCACTTATTGTTATTTCACTTCAAGCTTAAATTAACTTAACTATTTTTGTTTCGTTGCATATATTCTTAAGATGCCAGATTTGGCATGTGTTTAATTTTATGCAAGAAACTTATTAAATCTACGCACTAATTAGTATTTAACACAATACTTATCTTTAAAACCCCAAAACTTCCTGTCCTTTGCCAACACCAACTGCACACAAATTTTAAGCATGTATAACAATGTACCTTAAATATGGCACTTTTTATTCTATGCTTAATTGCTGAAATGAAGAAGATTTATTGTCACTTGATCGGATGATAGAAGTTGCATATATGATCGCTTTGGAAAAACTGAGAAAGATCCTAGGGATTGCCTCCTTTTTACAGGATCTAAGCGGCCATTTTGATAAACGTTCCACAAGAAAAATGCAAATTAAGCATATTTTTCGAATTTGCTTGACTTGTATAATGATCTCAAAATGTGTCAATTTCCTTCAACTAATTTATTTTAACTTATCCATGAATTTTCATAATTTATTTATTTAGATATTTTAATTTTTCTGAAATTTATCAAGATGGCGGTTCCCTGCCATATTATGACCATTTCCAATGTGGAACGCAAATAATTCTCAATTTCTTTTGCATCTCGTTTCCACATCTATCTCTTTCCCACTTATTATGGGAATTAATTTTACCTTTTTAAGCGAATATTTGCTTACCTGTTAACATTCGCGGTTTTTAAGTATTACCAACAGGTAGCGTGCAGCCAACTTCATAAAATCACCGTGTCAAGTTGACAGTCGCGATCGGAATAATTTTGTGTGAAATTGCCGTGTCGTTTATGTTGTTTTTTGCGGCAAATTATGGATTAATTATCCAGGTAAGTGTGTTTTATTACTTTCTAAGTGTTTAATTTTAATTATATGTCAGTTCCAGCATAAATAATTTGCAAATAAGCAAATTCTGATAAATTATTTATGTTGGAAAATGATTTGTGAAATGTCAACAAAGGTGCAAATTGTTGATTTTTATCAATTATAGTGCTTTTACAGTTTGCAAATTCATGTAATTTGCGTATGTAAACCTATTTGCATGTTTTGCAAATGTTTAATATGCGCAGTATATGAATTTCACAATAAATTTCAATAGTTGTATTTCCATGCAATTGTTGTTGTACTGCCAAGAAATTCGTTTCTTGGCATATTTCACACATATTTTGTAAAATTTGTAATTGTTTGCTGACTAATTCATTATTTTAGTCAATCTGTATTAATTTATGTATTTTCTTTTAATTTCAGTTAAGTTCCTGAAACTGTGGGATCACCTGGAGGAAATTATCTGGTAGAAATTAAGGGAAGTATAAAATACATTTTATATGCAGTTCTAATGTTTTTTATTTATTTCAGGTTTGCTCAACAGTTACTGATTTTTTAGAATTTGAAGATCCCGATCAAAAATATAAAAGTAATATTATTTACATATATGACCAACTAAAGCTAATGCAATCTAAAAATAAACTGTATTCTTATTAGACCATCTTAACGGCGTTTATAATTTACATACAATCTCCAGTTACATATGAAATAATACGTGAAATGAATGTCTTAATTTTACCGCATGAGAGAACTTTGCAGAAAATATCAAGTTTACAAAACTTTGAACCTATTAACAATAAAAATAACAAGCATTACCTAACAGAAGTTGTACAAAATTCGAGTTCTCTCGAAAAGAAAGTTAACCTGCAAATTGACGAAATATGTATCAAGTCCCAAATAACATATAATTGAAATATGCGAACAATGTCGAATATGCTGGCAGGACTATACTGACTTTCATGATCCCTTCAGCTTTTGGTTAAATAAATGAAGTAGTCCGTTAATACCAGTTAATAAACATACAGGGAAAAATTCATTTGAATACATGAAACAAATAATAACCTTGGTTCAAAGTTGTGATTTACAAGTTATAGTACTTATATCAGATAACAACAGAATTAATCAAAATATGTTTTCTTGTTTTGCACCCGATAAAAGTTATAAATTTGTAAACCCAGACAGCAGCTCTTCAGAAATACATCTTCTTTGTGAAACCGTACATATTTTCAAAAATATTCGGAATAACTGGCTAAGCAGAAAAGATATAGAGAAAACTTTTTCGTATCCAAGCTTTGATTGCACAACAATAAAGAAGGCTTGTTTCTCACATATTCGAGCATTATACATTCATGAAAAAACTTAACAATAAAGCAGGCTTGCAGAATAAGAAAAAAATCTATCTATCCCTCCAATACAGAACGGCAAAATGTTCAGGCAGTAGTAAATGTTTTCCATGAAACTACTATTGCAGCCTTAAATGCTGCTTCTATATATCTTAGAAAAGAATATGAAGGGACTAAAGATTTTTTAATTATAATCCAAAGATGGTGGAATATTGTGAACAACAAATCGTTATTAAAAGGGTATATTAAAAGAGATAAGACAATGGCGCCCATATATGGAGGATAAGATGATAGTGTCAAATTCTTACGCGATTTTCTAATTTGGGTAAAAAAGTGGCATTCAGTAGAAAATACAAATTACGGTTTAACTAAAGACACTTCAGGGGCGAATATTCAAACTACAACGGTATTAATTCAACTGATAGAAGACTCATTCAAATATTATGAATTTAAGTACTTTCTTCCAGGAAAATTCCAGACCGATAAATTGGATTCGGTCAATATAGAAAATTATCCGGTTGCAATTAGTACGTTTCATATCAAGAAATTGTCGAGTCTAAGAAGAAGCTAAGAATAAAAAATCTTCTAAAAATAACTCCATATAAAAAGAGCGATATAAAACGAGATGATGTACTATTTATTTGGGAAAAGGGAAATATTGTGGAATTTCAAGATATTTTGTTTACAAACTATTTGAGTGAATGCAAAGTTGATGAATCAGCTAACGCATATGTTTCAGGCTACGCTGCCTATTCAATTGCAAGAAAAATTGATGTTTTTATTAAGTCTAACAAACAAATGAAATTGCATTATTATATTAAATTCCTAAGTTTTCTTCTTATGCATTTGATGTTGTCATTCATTAGAAAACTATATTCATGATTTGCAGGGGAAATAGACTTCAAGTTTAAAAAACTAACTTTCGTCTTGAGCGAAAGTTTTACTCTCATTTCACAGCGAATTGGGTAGAGTTTAGGAAAATGCAGAAACACTTCGTAACTTTGTTCAAATTATTACAATATTTACAATTACGTTTTTTTCCCCCTAAAAGTAAACACTTTGACCTATAAATAGGCGTTATAATTATCGTCACCAGTGTTGTGGCCCAGTCTGCTGGTACACGGAAGCAAGAGCATGGCAGGTGTACCGGTAGTAAAGTAGCGAGCAATAGCGGAACACATTACTTCGCACAGTAAGGTGTCCGCTTATTGCTAAATAATGTGATGATTGTTTACATTACAGCGGCAGTGACTAAACATGCTACTTCGCATAGAGCACGGTCGTTGCCCGTTTTGTTTACAACAGCACAGCTGCTTGCTATCGGTGACATTGGCCAGTAGTTTTCATCATCGGTTGTAGAATATTACCGCATCATAATTACATTATATTGAGGGTCATGTTCTACTTCCGATTTCCGTGTGCAAGTTTTCGAGGTGCGCAACTGAATTGGTGTGGTCAGTTCGGGTTACAATTAAACAGCGTTGGGTCGGCGGTAAAAGTTAGCTTAAGTTAAAAGTTAAGATTAAGTTAGTAAGATCTGTAAATAAAATAAAAGTAGTGCATTTGTTGAAAACGGAGTGTTTTTATTGCTTTTGGGACACGACACCAGAAGCGTTGTTTATTTTACATAAATTTTTAAACATGAAATGTGTTTGTTTTTCAATATTTCGCAATGCCAAAACCTTTCAAACAGCACGTTTCTCATACATGTGAATTTCATATCGCCACGGCCTGTAATAAAGAAGGCGACCAGGTCTACTTTATGTTATTAAGTTTTAAATTGATCAAGTGGCGTACCCTTATATATTATTTTGTGAATATCGTCTCCCGTTAAAATTTCGGGCTGCTCTAGGCTTTGGTTTTGAGATTCGGGTAAGATGTCAGCCACTAATTAGGGAATGGTCTAGCTCAGGAAACTGTTTCGGCTGCACAATTTGTAGTGGATGTTTGCTCTCGCCTTCGTACTTGAGCACTTTTTCACCTATTTGCATTTGACATGCTTGGGATATTTCAATTATCCCGTGTTCCTCTAATTGTGAGATCACAAGGTGATCTAGACATGTGATATGTTACACCGTGGAGGTGTTAAACGAAAATAGCCATGCATTGGGCTTATTGAATTTTATCAGCATGTCTTTTTGTGGAGCTTGCATTCTAGTCCTGCATTTAAAGGATTATATAGTAAGTTTACTACACATTCACTTGAGATCGCTGCCTTGATTATTGGCACATTCAGGCGGCCGATGTACGTATTTTCTTCCATACTATGAGTAATTTGTTTGAAGCTTTTGATGTACTTGCTCGTTAATAGGAAAAACTGTTGTGTTTGTGCTCTATTTACCACATAAAAGAAGCGACGGTCTGGGATTAAAGAATAGTTTGCTGACTTGGACATAGGATAGCATCGAATTTGTTGTAGGCTCATTTTTGGAGAATCAAAAATTGGGAGAGTTTTATTCTCACCACCAACTTATTTTGTGTGACTGTGGTCCTGCTGTCTGATATAGGACAGATAGAAAATTTTAATCATTTGGACAATTCAAGGTCGTCTTGCGATATATTTTTAGCAGATTTTGTGGACACATGAGGTATGGGTCAATATGGTTGCTTTTAATAGCTATTATAATGTCAAGAAGGGCTTGTTGTCGATATTCGACTTTGATGATTTGGAGCACTAAGCTCGATATAATATCTTGTGTAAGTTGCCTTCTGGTTAAATCCTCGGCCACATGATGAAGATCGTTTATCGTTTAACAAAGCCACCGGTTCTTGAATCTTTTCCAAGGTGTTTGACAACACTAATCTGTTGTTTCGCTAGCTCAGCTAGAGCTGTGCGTTTGATTCAATTTCAACTAACCTGCTGTATATTTCCTTTTCGTTGTTGCTGTGCGAAATAAGTAGTGCATGGCACCGCCTATTCTGTCGAACAATGATCTGGTTTTACTCCTTCCTGGTACTAATTCCTTAATGGTTTTTGTTCGTTTTTGGACATTGGCTATGATGGCGTATATGTGCTGCTGCTGCACGTTACACAAGTCTCCTTGGTCTGTTATATATATGCAGAGACTAACCGGTTTGCATGTTCCGCAAGCTTTATTTGCGTATCCAGCTCATCCAGATCTATTCCGTGAGAACATTCTAGGTATTATGATATACCATGAGGATTCCTAGATCCTCAAAAAATATACATGAACTATTTAGATGTGTTAAGGCGTAGGGTTTTTTTGGCGATTTCTCCAGTCGTGTACTGGTCAAGCAAAGCTAGCACAATAATAATAAGCGCCATTTCTGTGGACAAGTTTGAGGAAAAAAATAACCCTGGTTCCTATTTGTGGAACATAGTTTTATTCAAAATATGGTTTTAGTCGAATATTATGCACTATTACGTTACACTTACCAATCTTTATGGTGCTATCTACATTACTAGGATAGCGGTTACCTGATAATGTCCTACGCAGATTTGGGAATGCTTATGTTTCCTGCTTTCATTCTTAATGAGCACCTCTCCTACGTGGATAGTTAGGGGCCGTGCTATCTTATCGTAATATCCCTTTGAGCGCTGTTTGCTGGCTAATAGGTTCTTTCGTTTTGTGGTATAGGATTTTTGGAGCTTGTACTTTAGTTTATTATAATATCTCTAATGATTGTAAACGGGCTCTCGGTCCCGTTTTAAATTGGATGTGACATCTGCTGTGAAGCCGTAAAGGCAGTCCATTGGAGTAAGTTTAGTACTCTCGTGTACACTGTTGTTGTACACGAATGCAGCGGTTCATAGGTATTGGTTCCATGTTTTGCAATTTTCATCTACGATTATTCGAAGGTATTGTATTAGTGGTCTATGGGCACGCTCTAGTGCTCCATTAGACTGTGGGCGGTATGATGAGGTTTGTACCTTCTTTACCTTTAGAAGCTTACATATCCTTTTGAATAATGCACTCAGGAAATTTGTTGCCTGATCATTGAGTATTCTTTTGGGTATGGGATAGCGAGTAAAAATTTTATCAAAGAAAACTTGCGCTACTGTGACTGCTTCTGCAATAGATATTGCATACCAATCGACAAATTTTGTTAAATTATCTTGAAAGGTCAAGATATATTTGCTACTTGATGCGGTCTCTTCTAGTGGACCTAAAATATTTAGGTAAACTTTGTCGAAGAGCTGTTCTGCGATGTACGCGATTACGATTGGCATTTTTTATTGGGAAGAAGCTTTCATAGTTTGGCGATTTGGGAATTTTTTATGTATACTTGTTTCTACTACGTTTGTAAGTTTTAATGACAACTTGATGGCCATCGAATGGAGAATCTTGATATTATTATAAGATTGTTTGGATCTCTGTCGGGCTTGTGATTACTGCGGGTATCTTACTTGTACTTACATGTACGTCAAGCGTGCTGGGTTTTCTATATCTGCCTCTGGGGTCTGAATTTCGTTTTGATCCGCTTTCGTGGGCACGTTTATATCCGTGTTAGAGTTATTTGTAGTCTCTTGAGCTTTGTCCTTCTGAGCGCGAGTCACGACGAAACAATCAGCGGGTATATTTTTCTTTTATTATTTTGGGAATTATCTTCCTCCACATCTGAGTCCATCGTCTGGTGGACTAGGTCTTTTACCGTTAAGGTATTGCCTAAATCATCTTCGTTTGGTGCTTGTGGGATGCGACTTTATGCATCAGCATTAATATTGTACTTCCCTGGCTTATATTCGATATTGTAATCGAATTCGAATAATTTTTGGTGAAATCTCACCAAACGAGAAGTAGGGTCTTTCACATTGAAGACGCCTTTGAGAGGGTTATGGTCTGTATAGACCGTGAATTTCCTGCCTTGAAGGTTGTCCAGGTAATAGTCAATAACTCCTTCTCTATTGTGAACTCGTTTCTTTCGACTTTATTTAACGCGCGGCTTGCATAAGCAAAGGGCTGGTCCTTTCCGACTTCCCTTGAGAAATAACAGCTTCTAGAGCCTCGTTACTTGCGCCCATGGTTAGATTAAACGAATTTGAAATATCGTGGTAAATCAAAAGTGGTGGAGAGATTAAAACATTTGTTATGCTTTGAAATACTTCTTGGCGTTTCTCAGTCCAAGTGAATTTTACATCATTTTGGAGTAAATTCGTGATTGGACGTACAATTTTGGAGAAGTCTGGAATGAATTTCATGTGGTAATTGGCAGGCCCTAAAAATGACTGAATTTGCCTTACTGTTCTTGGAACAGGAAAAGTTTGGACGCAAGCTGTCTTAGTTGGGTCTGGTACTGCGCCTGCCCTAGACCATTTATGTCCTAGGTAAACAACTTCTCTTCGAAGAAACTGACACTTTTCTGGCTGCAGTTTTAAGTTGCTCTCTCTCAACTTGCCGAAGACTTTTCTCAAATTTTCGTTGTGATCATTTAATTTCTTTCCATAGATGACCATGTCGTCTAAGTAAACAAAATATTCGAGCCCTGACAGGCCAGGACGAGACTCATTAGGCGTTGAAATGTGGCTGGGGCTCCTTTGAGCCCGAATGGCATACACTTGAACTTGTAGTGCCCATAGCTTGTGCTGAAGGCAGTCTTATGTCGATGTTTTTTGTCTACAATGACTTGATGGTAGCCGTTGGCCAAATCGAAGGCAATGAAATATCTTGTATGACCTAATTTGCCTAGAATATCCTCGTTTCGGGGTAGCGGAAATGCATCGCCAATTGTCTTTTCGTTTAACTTACGAAAGTCGACAACGAACCGCCCCCTTTTTTCACCGTCTGGTCCCGCTTTCTCGGAGATAACTAATAAGGGTGAATTCCAAGCGTACTTGCGAAATTGGACTATCCCACTGTCTAGCATTTCCTTTAGATGCTCATTAATAACTTTCCGCTGTGTTTCAGGTAAGCGGTGTATTTTCTGATTGATTGGTGCTTGATTTTAGATCACTAGAATGTTATGCGTTATCGCATTTGTTTAGGTGAGTTTGTCACCTTTGAGGCAGAAGATACCGTTGTACACTTCGCAGAGTACTGGGATATCAAATTACGTGATAAACAGGATGACTCATTCGATTATATTTGTTTACACAGGGGTGCATGACTCATTCAGCTTAAATGCGAATTTGTGAATGCATTATCAACAGAAGATGAATACAATTGTAGTAAACTAACAGAGATTGACACAATTGAACCATTTTACCCTGTTGTGCTATAAGAAATATTTTTGTAAAAAGAAATTTTATTGAAAAAAAAAGAAAACAAATTTGTATAAAACAAGAAAATAAAAAAAAACATAAAACATTAGACTTTTCCATATACATACACCCCTGCACCGAAAATATCCTGATAAGGCTTTAATTTCTATTACTTCAGGTGCTTATCCTAAGCAACCGTGATGTTTTAGATATCGGATGTCATAACATACTCACTATTGACACCTACAGATTAATATCATCAAAGCTGTTTAATCCATAATTCACATTATAATTGTTGCTGTTGTTTTTTTTTTTTTTTTAAAGAAATTTTTAATTATTACTTCCACTACTAATCTAAGACATCATATCCTTCAAATTACCATCAGTGGTTGTTTTTTTTTAAGCTAATAAAATTTGGAATCTTTCGTTGAAGAACACAATTCGTTTACTTTAGTCTGCTGTTGTGCGAATTTGTTTACATTATTCAGCTGCTCGAATTTGTTTATGCAAGGAATCAAATTAGAAGCATTACACCTGATGACAAAAATTTGGCTTTTACTAATTTCAATTATTTATTCAAGTCAACATATCATCCGTTGTTGATGTTGCTGACGAATTTTATAACGTGCAATATTCAACTATGCATTAAAAATAAAACACAATTTTTTTTTAAAACGTAAGACTTTTCAATATACATACACCCCTGTACCGAAAATTTTCTAATAAGGCTTTAATTTTCATTACTTCATGTTTCATACCATCCCAAGCAGCCGTGATCTATTTTTAGATATTGAATATCATAACATGATCACTCTTGATTGACTTACCTACCAACGGATTAATATCATCAAAGCACAATTTACGTTATACTTGTTGTCGTTGTTCTTTTTTTTAACAAAACAAATTTTCAATTATAACTTCCACTACTCACTTGAGACATTAAAAAACATAAATCGCTCAATTTGTTTACTTTACTCGGCTACTGTGCGAATTTGTTTACATTATTCGGCTGTGCGAATTTGTTTATTGGCTGTGCGAGTTTTGTTTGTATTACTCGACTCTGTGCGAATTTGCTTATCGGTTGTGTTAAGTCATTACACCTGAAGACTAAAAACTAGGCTTTTACTAATTTCCAATACTTATCAAAGTCAACATATCTACCTACATTCAGAAGCCCCGAAATTGAGCACCATATCCCCATCGAAGTGAAGTAGAAAATGGAAAATGTATCTAAGAAAACGGGCCACTTTTTGCATGGTAAAAGGGGGCTAGAAACGCCATAGCATAGGATTATAGTTAAAGCAAAGCGATTAAAAATGAATCCAGTGCTAATTAATCTATTGTTCTATTGTTACATACAGATTGAGTTGTAATTCTTAATATAATGTGGTTTAGATTTTAATTCTTTTAATATAAAAAATATTAACTGCTAATCTTTGAAGAATAAGAAAGTAATAAATAATATATAAATTTAATTTTTTAACGGACTTCTTAAGTAAAAAGTATTAAAAGCAAATAAAAATGTGTTTAATGCATTAGTTTCAATAACTAAAACTTAACTTCTAATCCTAAATTCATTTTTTATTTTATTAATATTTAAGAAAGATTAAGATTTAACCTATTCCAGTGTAAAATATTGCTTCCATTCATAAGAAAGATTAAAAATTATCCGCAAATTTTTTACCGCTCAGGAGAGTTACATAGATGCGTTGTATTGTTGAGGGTTTTCTTCAGGTGCCGGCCTCATACTTCCAAGGTTCTATCTATGTTGAGTATAACGAATCATATTATATTTTTTGTTTTTTCTGGATTCTATTAAAAAAAAAAAATTTTTTCAATATTTCTATCCGATATTGTTCTTAGAGTTATTTTTTATAATAATAATCTACGTAATACGCCTGTGAGTATTTTAAATTTCTACCCGATACATAGTGTAAAGGGGTTTCGTGGTATTCTCCAATAAAAAACACGTGGCACCCATTGAATCAAAGTTATAGTAATGGATTCTTTGTTTTTTTTTTTTTTTTGTTTTTGTAAACCCTCCAATCGTTACGAAAATAGGAAAGCGCGACAAGTTGTAATCCAAATATAAAAATTTTGGATATAACAAAGTGGCGCCCAACGTTGGGCCCCAAAAGTGTAAAATAGCGGCATGAGAATTTTAAATCTTTAGTGGCAGCTGTGTTTTTTTTATTAGTATGTACATATGGGGCAAGATGTTATAACTTCGAAAGGTTCGACGTTCGACAATTTATCGATAGTCGGTATGTTGTAACACTTTCGATAGAATATCACTGAGTTTTGCTGAGAGTGATAGTACAAACGAAACAAACGAAGATTAAAATATGTATGTAAAATTTATGAAATTAGATTTAATTGTTGCATTTATTTTTAATTTATTCAATCTAAATGATTTATATATTAATTATACAGATTCTTAAAACTTGTAAGAATGTTTCTTGAATTCAAAAATCAATAAGGCAGTACAGTTCGTTAGGTAACAGGTTTTCCAATAAGAGGTGCTATTTTGATATTCAAAGAAAAATGCCTTTTTTTGAGATAAATGATCGATTCTTTATTTCATTATAAAGAGGAAGGTATGCCGTTAATAGGAAAATAACATCAACCAAATGACCACCACGACCACGCCTACAGGACCATATCCTTTTCATGAAATTTTCCATAACCAAATCGGCCCTATGTCCTCGATAGCCACACGAATTCCATCTTTGAGGTCTTGAATCGACGCTGGGCTGTTGGCGTAGACCTTCTCTTTCACGTGGCCCCAAAGGAACAAGTCGCAAGGTGTTAAGTCACAAGATCGCGGTGGCCAATTGTGATCACCTCTTCGAGAGATAACACGGTCCGGAAACTTTTCCCGTAAAAGATCAATGGTTTCGTTGCTTGTATGGCACGTAGCGCCATATTGTTGAAAGTAAACGTTGTCCAGATTAATACCATCCAATTCCGGCCATAAAAAATCATTAATCATCTGTCGATAGTGCAATTCATTCACCGTAACTGTAGCTACAGCCTCATTTTCGAAAAAGTAAGGTCCAATGACCCCGCGGGACCATAAACCGCACCAAACAGTCACACGTTGAGGATAGAGAGCCTTTTCAACAATAACTCTTGGGTTTTCCGAGCCCCAGATGCGACAATTTTGCTTGTTGACGAAGCCATCGAGGTGGAAATGGGCCTCATCACTCAAGATGAGTTTTCGATGGAATTCCGGATCATTTTCATACATTTCAAGGACCCAATCAGCAAAGACTCGATGTTGTTGATGATCGGCCGGGTTGAGTTCTTGTGTTAACTGAACTTTATAAGCCTTAAGACCCAAATCTTTATGCAAAATACGGTGTAATGACGTTTGTGGAATGCCTAATTCCAAAGAACGACGAGGAATAGACAAACCTGGGTTTTCTTCAACACTTTCGGCTACAGCAGCAATATTCTCTGCCGTTGCCTCTACTAGACTTCAGGTCAAACATTACAATCTCTAGCTGCCCTTCAATTGAAATTTCTGTTTATTATTGTAGTATAGTTATGCTGGACATTGCACAAAAGTTTTAGAAATATCGAAATTTCACTAGCTCAGCGATCTAATGTTTGAGTAAGATGGCATGGAAAAAACTTATGACTGCATGGAATTGAAACTTTATTTCTATATAATGTTCGATAATATTTACTAAATGAATGAAACGATTTTTTTTCGTTTTGAATTATGATTTAAACAAAATGAGCAGCATATAGTGTGTACAGCGATTTCGTGGTGGATATATCGATTTCTATAGTTTGTATAGACCTGTGATAGGCCTATTTAATTTGAAGGGTTATGCTGATGTAATGAGTGTATTCAACAAAATTGGATAGCGTATTAAAGGCCTATCTTAATAGGTGATTGGAAATTATAAGCACATATTATACATTTAATCATATATTAATTATATTATATTAAAATAAATTATATTTTGCAATCTTCGCTTTTACGGAATAAAAGCTTCAACTTTGGGAAATTGAAAACGAGCGATAAGTAGGTACTACGTTATATGTGTGGTTAAATTATTAACAACACAAAATTTTTCGATTGTGTCAATTTGCGATCTAATTTAAATTACTCCCTTTATATAGCTTCACAACTTGAATTTTCTTTAAATCTTCCGGAATATTGCCAATAGTTTTACGCATAGACATTTGATCTGTTTTTGGAAAAGCTGGGGGACAGCTTTTTCGCCAGATTTTAGGTTCAATATGATGCAAGATATATTTATACTGTGGGTCACAGATTCAAGGAACTTTACTTAATATTATTATATGAAGGCAGTCATTGAAGCCTAATATGAAGAAATATAGTATGAAGTATATAATATGAAGATATATACATAGTAGCGTCTGAATCTGAGGTTGCAGTATTTTTTGGACTCATCACTTGAAGTTATGGAGTTTAAGCTGAGACTTTAGATTCGATTTAGGATTCTAATTTTTTATTATTTTTATTTACTTTATTTTTTCTGATAGTGACCATGAGATATACTACTACGCTACTAATTAAGTATATATACTATGCATTATAGCATCAGAGTTTTGAATAACTAAAGATACACATTAGCACTTTTTTTTAATAAAATTTTTTCTTCAAAGCATTTTCTAACTATGAAAGGGGTAAATAAAACAATAGCTACAAATTGCATTTTTGTACAGAATTAAGTACTAGAAGAATACCTTATTGTGGTTACCCTGGACGGAATCAGAAATGTGTCTGTGGAAACTATGATCTGTTCAGTAAAATAAAGCACCTTAAAGTTCATTCGGACGTTGAATTTGTTATGGTAGTACTTGTGAGTTAGCACTATTGGACGTTTAGTCCAGTATGTCAGCCAGAGCTGACAGCTCATTGCGTGAACAGAGTTGGAGTGCAGGGTGGTATGCTAGTTTGCCTCGACTATTAGCGGAGAATGTGAGGGGGGTTCCAGAAAAACTAACCGCGCTGTCATGTGCCACATAAAAAAAAATCGTGCCTGACACAAAACTACAAAGCACCACATTCATCCCTGCAGGGACTGTTACACGACTTACTTAATGTGAGGATAAAAATGGATAATCCTCAATGCCATTGCCCCATCCACCCAACGACACTGTGGACACTATGTTAGCAGTGCGATTTGACTTGAAAGCCAAGAATGGAGCGGAAGAGTGAACCTTAGTTAACCGCCATCATATGAGAGTTCGAGGAGAGGGAAATATCAAAAATCTATCGGGCCATAAATTTCTGTTTTAATCATATCAAGTGCCACACATATGACACCGATTTAAAGGTCCTTATCTCTATTTCAATTGATTTATGACTACCGTATGATGAAAAGGAAGGATATCCCTAAATTAGGCATCGACAATTTCTGAAATTACCAGATATCATTTATCTATATATTTGTACACTTCGAACTCATTAGGCATTAATGTATGTATGCCCAGAGCAGACTGAATATTCTAGGGTCTGCCCTTCTATCTGTGGATGAGCTGTAAATCCTTCTTCGCTAAGATCTGATGCGCTTCATTAAGAGGGTAGGAAGTTTTTGGTGAATTGGCTTCTAGCAGAACAGCACAATGGGCAGCTATGGTCTCCGTGCTTGGGATGGAATTTCCTGTCCCCCTGCCATAAAAAAAGTAAGTATTGTTACAGGAATTTTTTTTTTTATAATTTCCTTGACCAAGATTAACAGCAACTCTGATTCCGAGCGGTCGTTGATAGTGGGCTACTAGTTGCGTAGCTTTTATTCGGTATTACAGGAATTTTTGTAATTTCCTTGACCAAGATTAACAGCAACTCTGGTTCCGAGCGGTCGTTGACGGTAGGCTACTAGTTGCGTAGCTTTTATTCGGTATTACAGGAATTTTTGTAATTTCCTTGACCAAGATTAACAGCAACTCTGATTCCGAGCGGTCGTTGATGGTGGGCTACTAGTTGCGTAGCTTTTATTCGGTAGATGCGAATGAAACAAATTTTCTTCTATCACTTACATCAACGCGTTCTTTATTTAAAACAAAATTCGACTTTACAGTACCAACGCTGAGAGCAGAAGACGGGTAACATGGCGGCTTCTTATAAAAAGATACTAGAGTCATGTACAATCTCGCGACTTACAATTTGTGCCGAGTGGCAATGCTTTTAGACCTAACTTTCTCTTTTTCGACCAGAATTTATTTTTATTTCACATTTTTTTTCTAAACTTAATTCTTAGTCCTCGGTACATTTTAAGTGCTAAGTTTTCTCTAATTTTCAGCTTAAATTTATTAGAAAAGTTCATTTTACATTTTCTTTTCTTTTTTTTTTCAGGTTACTTAATTATTTTTATTTACATGTTGGTATGAGTTCTTTTTAACAATCCCCCTATTTCTACAAGATTTTTTTTTTGCTACTTTCCCTTTCTTAACTAATTGCTAGTTGACAACTGTTTCAATTCTTAACAATCCTTAACTAATTCCTCCTATTTCCTAGATCTGCCAAACTGTTTTTTGGGTGTAATTCGAAATTCGTTATGTCAAACTTATCTATTTGTTCCTATTATTTCCATATCTGTCAAATGGCGTTTTTTTCCTTTCAAAATTTGAGAGATGTTAAAACCAATTCATTGGTGTTTTTATAGTTTCTAATCTGGTGCATTTCAATTTTCAACAAACGTCAAAGCTAATTTATTGGTTTTTATTCTCTCTAACTTGTCAGATCGGAGTATTAGAAATTCAATAATTGTCAAAACTAATTTATTGGTTTTTTATAGTTTCTAATCTGGTGCATTTGAATTTTCAGTAAACGTCAGAGCTAATCTATGGGTTTTTATTCTCTTTAACTTGTCAGATCGGAGTTTTAGAAATTCAGTAATTGTCAAAACTACTTTATTAGTTTTGACTTTGCTGTAGTTGTCAAACCGGTATGCTCTAAAATTCATTAAATGTCTAAATTACTATTGAATATTTATTGACTTTTAGTTTTCTACGTTGGCCGAACTGGTTGAAATGTTTTAATTTACAGGTGCGCTTCGTTCTCATTATCAACAGTAAAATTATTAGAATCTTTTACCTTAGAGATTGGTAATATTCCTTCTCTATTTATCTCGTGTCAGCTAGTTCATTGCTAAGCTACTGTGATCTTACGTCTGGGCACCAGTCCAGCAAAATATTCGAGCTTCGTGCTGGTACGTGTGGGTTGGCTTTTTCCAACATTGGTTAGATTCTTTCATCTGGGGGTGGACTAAATTTGAAGAGTAATTGTGGTAGGTTTACATGACGATGGGATTGGAACGGTTTGACAATTCAAAATCTCAAGTTCGAAATTTTCTTTGTTGTTCGGGGGTCATTGTGAGAAAGTTTGTGTTTACGATGTCCAGCAGCCGTGCCTTTTTGAGTATTCGGATAGCGTATTTGTTCCTGAGCGTTTTCCCCTGGCGTGTGAAGTTCGCCATATTTCAGCTGCTTGCCTGGATAGGAGTTTTCTTTCTGTTCCACAAATGGCTATGCACAATGCCATCGGATAGCGCAGTAGCTCCCTACGGGATATGTTTTTTGGATCGTGAAGAAAATCGTGGCTGCATTCCAACGTGAGATTTTTAATCGCTGGACTGTACTCTAGCTTTCTTCGTGAAAGTAAAGCGAGGTAAGTTATTCTGTTACAGTATCGAGAAATAAACAAGTTAAACCATATCAGTTCACTATTTCGCCGTTAAAGTCCAACACAGGAAGCATACTTAAGGTATGTTCTAAAGCTTCTTCGAAGTCAGCAGAAATTCATATTATGGGGGATCCAGTGCTCGACTATCAAAGGCATACAGAAGGTATGCATATAAAATTCCTTAAAAATTTTCAATGTCAATACCCTATGACAGGGATGGGCATTAAGTCGATCGCGATCGACCGGTGGACCACCAAGACATTTTTAGTTGACTGTCTTTACTAAGCGTCCAAGTACATATACCACAGAGCACATTAGAGACATCTACTGCAAAAGTCATAAACCCAACAACCGTCAAATCCATACAATTTAAAACGAAAAATGAATATTTGCAGTTCACATAAATTGGAAATTGTTAACGAGAATTAACTCTGCTAATTTTTTTGCCCATAATTGTTAAATATGCTATTGTGCTTTGTATTTAAACAACTTTCAAATAAATATTGCAATTTCTTATCGGTGAAATGTCGGGAGAAAAAACATGTACTATTAAAGTCAATGACCGGCATATTCAAGGGATTTTTGGCTATGTGTATCAGAGACGATGGCTTACCACATTTCCTTTCTTATCATTGTATTATGCACCAACAAGCCCTCTCTTGTAAAATTCTAAATATTCGTCATGTTATGGGAATATGCATGAAAATTGTGAACTCAATTCAAGGAAGAAGTCTTCAGTGGAGAATGTTTCGAGCCCAATTAGAAAAAAACGACTCTGATTACGGGGAATTTATATATCATGCAGATGTTTGTTGGTTAAGTACGAATATATTTTTAAAAAAGATTCAGGGACCTACTACGAGAAGTAAAAGTTTTTTGTGGAATCAAAAGATGAATTGTGCGTTGAACTTGAAGTAATGAACTTTGGTTGATAGATTTAGCTTTTGTTGTTGATATAACAAGCCATCTTAATGAATTGAACTTACAATTGCAAGGAAAACATCAAACAATAGTAGAATTTATTGAATTTATTAATACTTTCAAAAACAAATTAAAGCTAATTTCTTCCCAGTTGATGAATAATGAATTAAAAAATTTCAAAAATATTTCTGACGAGTTGCTTAAAAACGGAGGTACATTATACAAAGAAGAATATTATGATGAAATAATAAAACTTCACTCCTAATTTGAGATACGTGTTTTCAAGAATTTATTAGATTAGAACCAATTGTTACATTCATATCTTACTCATTTGGCAATGTTTATGTGAAAGAAATATCTGAAAATACTAATTATATATTCTCTTTATCTTTTGAGGAAAGCGAAGTTCTTATTCTTCAAAATGACATAATTTAAAATGCATTTTGTTCAAAACCTAAGAATAACTTTTGGATTCTAATGGACAAAGTAAAGTATCCTAATTTAAAAGAAGTAAAAAAGTTAGAATTGGTCTAAGAGATGAATGCCCGTATGAAATTTCGTATTGTCACCCTTCTGTGCAAGTTTGATTTTTGAAGTAGTTTTTCGCATATATTTCTAGAACGGTTTGTCCGCAATAAAACATGATTATAACCAATTTTATAGGATTTCGTATTCCGAAGAAGTTTTTAGTACAATAAAAATGTCTTGGACTGATCGTTTTCACAACATACGTAAACAACCTAAATTTTATATGGCAACACCAAGAAGGAGTTGCCGGATGTACCAAATTTCAGCTATTTATATCGATGCGTTCACAGGTAGTGTCCAAATATACAGAGGAAAACGAAATTTTTGTATGGCAACCCCACGAAGGAGTTGCTCGATTTATCAGCTCTCTAGGTATACGCAATCTCGAGTTATCGTGCGTACAGACGGACAGACGGACCGACAGAAGGACGGACATGCAAAAATAAAAATACCTTTTAATATTATGCTTGGGTGTCCAATCCATTTTGCTCTACCATCATTACTTCGAGGTGTTAGAAACGGAATGGCAAACTTAATATACCCTATATATTTGATCTAGGCTATAAAAACTTGCATCTCAATAAACATCTACCTACCTGTGAGAATCTGCATTTTCAACGAAGAATATAATTAAAACAACATATTTTGAATAGTTTTTGTGGCTATTATTCTTATGGTTGTATCTTGCATATTTATTATTAAGTTATACTAAATGTTGTATACCTTTTTTTCCAGCTCATTACACCGACACCACTGAGTGGACCGCAACACCTTAAAAAAAGTAGTCCGCACTCTGGAAAAGTCTACCCACCCCTGCCCTATGAGGTCAAATTCGCAATTATCAATGGCATATGGAAGGTATGATTCTAAGATTTCTTAAAAATTATTAAAATCACATGCTTAATTAGCAATGGCATACGGAAGGTATGCACCTAAAACTTCTCAAAAACTATCAACATCTATATTATATGCGATCATATGTTTATTTAGCAATGGCATACGGAAGGTGTCCACCTACAATTTCTGTACAATTATCAAATTCAATACTATGTATATGCGATCATGTAGTCTTAGTCATAGATAAAGTTAACGCACCGGCCATTGCCACGTCAAACAATGGTGGGCGAATCGAAAAGTTACAGGATTTAGCTTATTACTAACATATGCGTTAGCGATTGAATATATAAAATTAGCAGGACAAGTATATAAAAGAATTAGAAGTATATAGAAGAATTAAAAGATTAGAGCTGGTGTACATAAACGTTAATGCTGGTGTACAGTTAAGTGTTAATACTAAGAGCCAGATTTGTTTTTGTATACATCATAATTAATACAACATATAAGTAGTACATCAACATAAAATATCAGGTACACTTCAGTTTAAATTTTCAAATACCTGCTGTGTTAT
Source organism: Dioctria rufipes (assembly GCA_963924295.1). Lineage (NCBI taxonomy): Eukaryota > Metazoa > Arthropoda > Insecta > Diptera > Asilidae > Dioctria > Dioctria rufipes. The sequence goes on along the minus strand of OZ002742.1, from coordinate 146,510,874 downwards.
AGTACCAAGGTTATTAATTACGAAAAACATGGAAATCACAAGTTACATTTTTTTTTTTTTTTAATTCACACTTCATGTAGATAGTCCCAAACTACAATCCAAAAAACTTAATATCAGCGATGAAGTTAATTAAGGTCAACCCATCAAACAGGTTTTTTTTCTTTCGTTTTTTTTTTTTTTTTTCTTTTAATTCCATAGATTCATAGATTCAATGCCTATTAACCATTAGTGCGATGCTCCAGGGCAAGCTTCTTCAACTTCATGAGGGAGTCGGATTGTATCACTAGAGTAGGTAAGGAATTCCATCGAACCGATCCCACCAAATACACGCTTCTACTACTGAAGTGAGTTCTAAGTTTAGGTAGCACAATTCTATATGAATTCAGACGGCTCCAGGAGAACCTATTATTAATATATCGCTGGAGCATGTTGTGTCTGGTTCTATAAACGAAGCAGAGTCTTCAGTTTATATGCTTATTTGGCAATGGCATACGAAAGGTATGCACTTCAGACTTCTTAAAAATTATCAAAAACTATCTCATTGTTAGCTCAAAACCCGAAACATACTTAAGGTAAGTATCGACAATTTATTACTGTTTGCGCGTTTGTAAAGGACATGGAAAGTTCGGGTTTTAATTGAAAGACCCTTGCTTATTACTCAGTTATAATTTTATTTACGAATTTACTGAATGATATCGATTCCGGCGAGACTGATACTAGACTAGACTCGATCTTGGTGTACTTGAGTGGCAGTGGCTGCTTTAACGGTCCCGTTTGATTGTCTGGGATGAGTATGTTGGTGTAGTTGTGTCTTCTATTGAAAAAAGATAATACACTCTGGCTGCACCATACTGCCCACCTTGGCGAAGTCCAGAAAGCCGGAAATTTCTGTCAGCCGTTTTACTACTGCAAGATACAATAATTAATTTTAACTTAAGATATACTAGCTCGAATGCAAGAATTTCAGTGCTTGTTTAGGATGACATAGTAGCGTGCTCATATTTGATTGGCAGCACGCAGATTTTAATAATAGGTCTCTTGAATAGAGACGTCTTGCTTTGAAGGGTAATCACTCGAGTTCTTCCATCAGACCCAGGATGGAGTTGCACAACACGGCCCAGCATCCACTGAGATAGAGGCAAGCGATCCTCTATTATCAGTACGACATCACCAAGTTTGGGTTCCGAAGTCGATTCGTTCCACTTCAACCTCTGCTGTAAATGCTGAAGATATTCCTGACTCCATTTTTTCCACCAATTTTCTGTCATGTTCTGAAGGAGCTCCCAACGTGATAAACGGTTGATTTGTGTATTCAGAGTTGATGTCTCAGGAACATTGTTTAGCGAAGTTTCAATGAGGAGTGTCCTGAGGTCAAAGCTGCACAGCCGGTAGGATCGTGGCTTATAGAACATAAAGGCCTCGAGTTGAGGCATGACTCGATTTGACATAAATCTGTGCTCATTTCCTCAGAAGTGAGATGATGTTTAACGCATTTTATATTTGCTTCCCACAAGCCTCCGAAGTGTGGAGAAGCCGCACGAATGAGGCACCACTGAGTTCCATGGATAGAGAGCGACTCGGTAACATCCTCATGAGACTGCTTCCAAAACGTCGCTGTATTCCTTTGTAGCTCCCTGCTACTACCGACGAAAGTTGCCGCATTGTCTGAGAACATTGTGCTAGGAATGCCTCGCCAAGCGGAAAATCGCTTGTATGCTGCAATGAAAGCATCAGCTGTAGCGTCGCTGACAATTTCCAGATGTATGGCTATAGTAGTGAAGCGGGGACAAGATAAAGGTGATTAATTACGTTAACGCCTATCAGGGGAGGACCTTGCCATGCAAGGCACTCTGTCAAGACCGTCCGTACGTGACGAAGAGTCACATCCTGCCCGAGGTGTTCCTGCACAGGCAGCTGGTGGGCATCCCCTGGGGTGCAGCTGGCTGCCTGACTGAATACGGCGGATCTAGAGAGGAAAACTCGATAAAACCCGCAATCCCAGGTGTAAACAATCGTGCCTATGGGATGAATGGCACTGCGTGAGTGTGTCTTATAACGATGGACTCCGGATACCAGGCGACCTCCGGTTTCAACCTTAGCCTTACCTCGGCATGCCGGCTCTGCTGAGATGGACCAACCTTTCCGAGCATACTCGTGGGAACAAAATAGATAATTCCATTTTTTCTGAGGGAGGTGCACCTCTAAATGTACCAAAAACCCAATCCGGGGCTCTTAACGAACCCGAAAATTTCCAGGACATTACAAGTCCTTCATCTGACGGCTATGCGATGGATACACTCCCCCTAGACGAGGAAGATCTCCTTAGATCACCAGACCATAGCCTACAGGACAGCGGGAATACTGAAGTTCCCACATCCAAAGAGCGCAAGCCAAAGCTCAGTGGCGCGGCCAAAAAAAGGTTTAAATGGCTTTTAAAACATGGCCACACAGAGGCAGAGGCTAGAAGGATTGCTGCACTTCAGATAGAACAGCGGAATGAGGAGAGTCTTAAAAAACGGACTCGCTCTGACGACTCTTCTCCTAAAGTGGAGCAACCTAGCGCTAAACGCAGCAAGGCAGTAACGGAGAATCCTTCAAAGAAGCACGTCTCCCAGCCTTTGCGTAAGCAGCCCTCCTATAAAGAGGTTGCAGAGAGCGTTCGGGTGGGTATTCTTCCCGTCGGTTATCCCGAGGTGGCACTCAACATGGATCAATTGAAATCCGTACAGAGTGCTATCTTGAGAGAAATCGCGGCTAGAAAACAAAGCCCCCTGAAGCCAAGATTCCTGGGCTCCACATTTAGACCAGGGTGGATGGTCCTCAACTGCGCCAATCAGGACACCGTGACGTGGCTAAAAGGTGTAGTTGGGGAGCTAAAACCCTGGGAAGGAGCCAACCTTGTCCTGGTCGAGGAAAGTGAAATTCCTCGCCCACAAGTTCTTGTGGGATACTTTCCAAACAGCGCTGAGGACCCTACGGACTTGATTCTCGACTACATCGAGGGTCAGAACGCGGGGTTAAAGGTGTCAGAGTGGATTGTGTTACGCAAGACACAAAAACCTAGTGTAACGGAGCTAACCTTCTCCGTGGACCATACGTCCATGGAGGAGCTAAAAAAGGCTCAATACACAATTGGGTACAAGTTCGGCTCAGTCCAACTTAGGCCCAAGGGTGGAGCAGTAAAGACTGTGCCGGAGGCTGGGGATGGCCAATGTCAGATTAAAACTCTGACTGAGGAGCCTCAGCCATCGACATCAGGAACCAGCAGGCCTAAACTTTCCGTCAAGGCTAAGGCTGGCCCCGGTAAGACAGTCGGAACTGCAGAGGCTAAACCGGGGACTTCCGCAAAGAAGTCCGACGGAAACAAGAAGAAGCCTCCTCCTGCCCGTGCGAAGCAGGGCAAAAAAGGAAATCCGAAAGGATCTCCTATCAAGGCTGCTAGCGGCCATAAAAAGCCATCTTAGTCATGGCTAATCACCATCTAAGTTGCCTCCAGATAAATCTCCATCATGCCAAAGCGGCATCAGATGTGCTTAGCAGGAGATTTGTCTCGGAGAAACTTAGTCTGGCGCTCATACAGGAGCCCTGGGTACATCAAGGCCGCATCAAAGGACTTCCCACAAAATCATGTAAGTTAATTTATAGTAATGAGCATGAATATCCCAGGGCAGCATTGCTGCTCAACACTAATCTAAATTTTATTCCTCTTTCGCAGTTCATCTCGAGGGACGTAGTTGCAGTAGCTCTCGAGGTACCAACTCCGGGAGGTAGTCACGAGGTAGTAGTGACCTCAGTCTATTTTCCTGGAGAGGCGGATACACTACCTCCTACAGAGCTAAAAAAGCTCATCAGCTACTGCAAACGAAGAGGAAAACAATTCATTGTTGGATGCGATGCGAACGCACATCACACGCTATGGGGCAGCACGGATACCAACATCAGGGGTGAGTACCTCCACGATTTTATAATATCTAATAATTTAGAGATACTAAATCGAGGTAATAAGCCAACCTTTATGAACACTATCAGACAAGAGGTCCTGGACCTAACACTTGCCAGTATGTTCATAAGCACAAAAATAAGCAGGTGGCACGTATCGAACGAGATTTCCATGTCCGATCACAGACATATCAGGTTCGATATAGAAGCCGCACTTAACTCAAGTCTAGAGTACCGAATCCCTAAATTAACTAACTGGGAACTCTATCGACAACATCTTAAGGCTGTAGTTAACTCTCCCGGCAGTAGCATTAGCACAACGGAGGAGTTGGACTCAGCCACTACGCAGCTACAAACGGCTGTACTGACTTCATTCGAACACAGCTGCCCTCTGAAGCAAAAGACTTGTAATCGGCAGGTACCTTGGTGGAATAGGGAACTGAGTTTGAAAAGAAAAGAAGTCAGGAAACTATTTAACAGAGCCAAGCTCTCCGGTACCTGGGGAGAATATAAAAAGGCTCTAACGGAATATAACATAGAATTAAGAAGATCTAAAAGAAGAACCTGGCGGACCTTCTGCGATGGCATAGATCAACTGCCCGCAGCTACCAGGCTCCATAAGGTACTTTCGAAGGATCACACGAATGGTATATGCTCACTTCAAAAAGAAGATGGGAACTATACGGAGAGTTGTGAGGAAACAGTCAGGCTCTTATTAGAAACTCACTTCCCCGACTCTACCAGTCCCGCTCAAGGAATAGTAGCTCCAGACCCAATTGAGGTGGGCAATTACAGGGTCTCTAACAGGGGTAAGAGCCTTGCGGGAAGAATCTTCACTCCTAACAAGGTTAGATGGGCCGTTGGTACGTTTAAACCCTATAAATCTGCTGGAGGGGACGGCATCTTTCCTGCCTTACTACAGCAAGGGGTTGAAGAAATACTTCTTCCACTACAAAACATCTTTCGAGCCAGTTATGCTCTGGGGTATATTCCCCAATGCTGGAGAGACGTCAGGGTGGTATTTATACCCAAAGCAGGAAAAAGAGCTAGCTCTCTAGCCAAATCGTTCCGACCCATTAGTCTCTCATCATTTTTACTTAAATCCATGGAAAAAATCCTAGACCTACATATTCGAAGTGAAGTTTTGATTAAATCACCACTTCATTCTAAGCAATTCGCTTATCAAACAGGCAAGTCTACCGAGACTGCCATCCACACTTTGGTTAAAGACCTCGAAAAAGCTCTAGAAGCAAAAGAGGTGGCCTTATGTGCATTTGCAGACATAGAAGGTGCTTTTGATAACACCTCCTTCGAAGCAATTAAATCAGCTGCCGAGGACAAGGGCTTCGAGCCCCCCACGGTTAACTGGATAGACTCCATGCTTAGAAGCAGGAAGATAACTACTACTCTGGGAAACTGTTCAGTCACGATCACTGCAGCTAAAGGCTGCCCACAAGGAGGAGTTCTCTCTCCACTCCTATGGTCGATCGTGATTGATGATCTCTTAGAGAAGCTGACCAGTTCGGGTTTTACCGTACAAGGCTACGCGGATGACCTAGTAGTCACGATACGGGGCAAGCATGACCAAGTCATATCCGACCTCATGCAAAAAGCCCTTTGTAAAGTCCGCACGTGGTGCTTAACCAAAGGCCTCAGTGTAAACCCAAACAAAACGGTTATCGTGTTCCGTTCACGAGAAGATCAAAGCTTTCACTAAAGGCTCCTCTGCTCGATAACACGGAATTGATATTTTCAGAAGAAGTCAAATATCTGGGGGTCACCTTAGATAAGAAACTTTCCTGGAATTCGCATCTGTCTAGAGTGACGGAAAGAGCGATAGGATCTCTCTACACGTGCCGTCGCTTCATTGGCAGAACATGGGGTCTGAAGCCAAAAATGATGTACTGGATGTACACCACGGTTGTTAGACCCATGGTCACCTATGCGGCCTTCGCATGGTGGCCAAAAACTAATGAAAAGAAGGCTGAGGCTCTGCTTCAAAAAACACAACGGCTTGCCTGTCTAGGAATAACTGGTGCCATGAGGACCTGTCCTACAGCAGCCATGGAAGCCTTACTAAACCTTCCACCCCTACATCTGCAGGTGAAAAAGGAAGCAATCTCCAGTGCTATAAGACTGCAAAAGGAGAAACAGTTAAAACCAGGGAATCTGGTTGGTCATTTAAGTATCTTAAAACAGATACGCTTTGAGCAAATGACGACAATATCTGATATAATCACACCCAAGGTGGATTTTGTAAGACCATTCGATGTGGTTTTGGGAAACCGACAGCAATGGCGTTCCACTAAACCGTCCTTTCATCAAGGATCGATGGTGTGGTATACAGACGGTTCAAAAACGAACAGTGGAGTCGGACTGGGCGTATACGGCCCCAGATGCCATATATCAAAGGCCCTGGGCTTTACCCCTACCGTATTCCAGGCCGAGGTATTGGCCATAGAAGAATGCGCCAATACCTGCATTAAAAGAGCCATAAATGGCTCAACTATTAATATTCTCTCGGACAGTCAAGCTGCCCTCAAGGCCTTAAAGTCCTACACCATCAAGTCAGGGATAGTCTGGGAGTGTCTACAAACCCTAAAAGATTTATCAAGAGGAAACAAAGTTATCCTCATGTGGGTACCTGGACATGAGGGCCATAAAGGCAACGAAATTGCTGATGGCCTAGCCAAAAGAGGAGCGGAAACTCCCTTTTTCGGACCGGAGCCATTTTGTGGCACCTCAAAATGTTACCTCAAAGCTGCCCTAAATAACTGGGAGAACAAACAAAAATCCCTATACTGGGAAAGGCTACAAGGACTTCGTCAGGCAAAAAAGTTTATCGACACCTCTGGAGGAAAAACAAAAGAACTATTACTCCTCAAGAAAACAGAGCTCAAAATAATTACAGAACTTTTCTCAGGCCATTGCCCCTTGAGGTATCACCTTAACAAGATGGGCTTGGCTGAGACTTCATCCTGCCGCTTTTGCCAGGATGCTCATGAAACCTCGGAGCATCTGCTCTGCAACTGCGAAGCATTGACCAGGCGGAGATTACTCCATCTCGAACATGCTTTTCCGACACCTAACTACGTACGGAACCTCAATCCCAGAAGGATCCTAGACTTTATTAACAGTCTGAACCTAGTAAGGGAATAAATTCAACGGGGACTCACAATAGATCTTTTAGGTCGCGGTGATTGCGAGGCTGTGCCTACACACCCCTCTACGAATCTAATCTAATCTAATCTAGTAGTGAAGCACACAAACAATGCTGCATAGCCCTTAAATATTTTGTTACCACGACCCACGACCTTTGGAAACTTTTAAGGAAAAAGGTCTCGCATAATCAACTCCTGTGTTCATAAATGGCCGAGTATGTGAAACTCGTTCTTTTGGTGGCGCCGCAATTAATTGAGAACACGCTGTGGCTCATAGTTAGAAGCAGACAATGCATCTTTTGATGATATTGCGAACTAAACGGTGAAGACCAATTACCCAATATTTCTGCTGAACATAACTGCACGTTGCTTTTTCACAGCCAAGTAGGGTAACCAACGACAAGAGTTGAAAGTGGAGAGGTCTTCGATAGAATTGATGGATGCTTCTCAGAAAAGGACTGGGCTGAGTTCTGTTAGCGACCTCCAACTCTCAATAAATTCTCATCATCGAGTTTCTGTTGAAGATTTAGAATTGTGATTTTAGGATGAATTGACAATTGATTCTTCAATGGAATGAATTCTTTTTCATATAATAGATACTGTCAGGGACCGTAATCATTACAATCAAAATAGTAAAAATTACGCTTTAATCATCATCATCCAAATTTCACTTTTTCATTCACCAGTAAAAATTAAAATTTGAGTTTTAATTTTTAAATCACTAATAATCATTACATCTGATTTTTACGTCATTCACTCATGAATAAAACTTACATCTAAGTTTTTCGTCTTAAAATCATCAATAATCATCAGACTTGAGTTTTATTTTTTTCGCTCAAAAATAAAACTGAAGTCTGATTTTTATAATTTGGAATCAGAAATAATCATTATCGGTTGAGTTTTATTTTTTCGATCAAAAGTAAAATTCAAAACAGTATTCCAGGTCCAAATTGCGTTGCATATTATTTATTTTCGGTACTTGTTGGGTAGTAGAATACACTGATAATTTTCGTTATTTTTTAGGTTTTTTTTAATGATGTTATAAGCCTTTTGCTAAGATTTATGCATGTAAGAACGCTTCTCATCACAATTATTGTGGAAGAACGAAGCAATGTGAAGAGAGAACTTATTTTGAGAGCTCAAAATATGACTTTAGGCATCTAGTTTGAATATGTGCAAAATCGGATGAGGGGAACCCCCTATTACACATTTGAAGGGGGGTTTGAAATTTTAAAATCTGTAAGTGTGAATGAATTTGTTTCATAATAAGTTCCTGCAGCCTTCCTTTTCTATTATCTTATTGCTTTGTGAATCAAACGATAAATAAAAACATGCTAAAAGCTAGAATCGCTATAAGACCAATTTTTATCATACCCTAGATGAATTTCCGTATGTAATTTTGTATGGTCACCCCACTGTGCACGTTTGGTTGTTAAAGTGGATTTTCACATTTCTTTCTAGAATGATTCGTCGGGCAGTGAAAATCATCATAACCACTTCCATAGGATTTCATATTCTGAAGAAGTTTACTGTACAATAGAAACGTCTAGGACTGATCCTTCTTATTCATACAGTACACGTAAAAAACCTAAATGTTTGCATGGACACACCAAGAAAGGGTTACCCGGTGTAGAATACTTTGAAAAAGTATTTACTATTTTTATTAAAACGCGGTGTACAAAATTTCAGGCCGCGACGACTACGCTTTTTCAGGCAGTGTTCAAAAATATAATGGCAAACGAAATTTTTTATGGCAACTCTAGCAAGGAATCGACCGATTGGTTGCATTTTGGCACTTAAATGTACAATTTCTTTAAAAGCCGTGTACGAAATTTCAGCTAACTAAGTGACCGCGCTCTCGAGTTAAGGTTAGAATGAACAGACAGATGGACGGGCAGACAGACAAACAATCAGAGGGACATGCAAAAATCACAATAACCTTTAACATTGTGCGTTTGTGTCCAATCCAGTTTACTCTAAAACGGAATGACAAACTTAGTATACCCTATAGGATTTCACCTAGAGTATCAAAAGTGTTTAGCTTTTGTGTAGTCCTTTGTCCTCAATCTTACTTTGCTCTATGGCGACGGTCACACTGATAAAGTATAAAGTATGCAATATGCAACACGCAGTTTGCACTATTTACTTTAAGTTGCGATGTTGTTCAAATTGACGCAGTAGGTATTGAGTGCAGCGCCAGTAGTCGGAGGAAGAAGCCATAACATTTTGATGCTTATAAGACGCCGCCGTAAGCAGTTGTCATTTATACTTTTACTATAGTCATTTTTTATGTAACCCCACAAGCAATCATTTTTTCCACCACTTACACAAATTTTATATTGAAAGCAATATCTTCAGCCATTTAAAAAAAAAATCGCAATATGACAAAAGAATTTGTATTCTTGTTTCTTTTTCTTTTTTAAGCAGTAATCGAAAAGCAAAAAGATCGAAAGTCTTTTCTGTTTAAGTTACTTATCGCTTCAATTTCTCAGCACATACTGCACTAGTAAATACTGCATGCAACAAGCACCGGCAGCTGCATGCGATTTCTACTGCGCAACTTTTACTGCTACTTCGTCAATGTGACTACTTTTCATCGTGTTAAAGTAAAATGTATTGGATAACGCAATTTCAGTCGCAATGCAGCAAGTACTGCGTGCTACATACTGCATACTTCATACTTCATCAGTGTGACCACCGCCTATAGTGTATATAGGATATTTAAATTCTGGTTGCGGCAACGTGACGGAAGTACGTACATAGTATATACGATTACAGACCAAATTGAATGTAATATAGTTGGCGGCATGCCGTGTCATGCTGATTGTGGTGATTTGTATCAAAAACAAACTTCACATCTGATTTTGATAGTTTTGAATTATAAATGATTACCGGTTGAGATTAATTTTTCAATAAAAAATAACACCCAGAACAGTATTCCAAGTCCAATTTGGTTTTTGATACTTTTTGAGTAGTAAAATGCACTGGTAGTTTTCATTATATATGTTTGCACTTAGACCAGTTGTAACTTTTTTCATAAAAAAAAGGTTCTTTCTTTAAAATCATTTCACTCACACTTGCTTTCGAAGCTTAATACAATTTTCTGAAGAACGGTCATTTGTTTTGTTCGCATCGTGACCATATATCAAATTTCACAACAAGCACTATTGAGAGAAAAACAACCTTACATATATAAAAGCCAAAGAACGCAATGAAAACAAAATACCATATTTTATTGCACGCTTATGCTTGATTTTAACGGTCTTATTGCAGTTTTAGCATTTAAAATTAGCTGCATGAACAATTTGGTCCTCCTTTTTCTCCTTCCTCCTCTTCTGCATTTAATGATAAATAAAAAAAACAGTTACACTTTTGCTTCCAGTAATTTTTCAAAACTAACTAAATTGCTTACCTTTTAAATTCCACCATCTCGTCTTCCTCATCTGTTTCGTAATCCTTATAAGCCTCTAAAACTCCTATTAAATGCGTACAATTTCTAATTAATTCCTCACATGTAAAATAATTCTTAATTATTTCATTTTGGAGTCCAAATAACACCACGTGTTCTTTAATGTAGTTGGCTAACAACTTCTTTACAACATTTGGCAGGCGCTGCTGTAAATCTCCTGCAAGCCCTAGAGACTGATACCTCCGTATTTCAATAGGAACGTTTTCCATAAATTCTTCGTGTTCTTGTACCGCAGCAAAGATAGCAAATAAATACATTTCTGCTAAATTTTAAATATCGCAAGTCAACTAATTAAAAGCAGAAATTAGACTGCTCCGCAAGCCACTTTAACGAAACAATGAATAGCTATGCAAATGCGAAATTCTTAATTTCAACGCAACTTAAATTTACTAGACTATATCCAGCTGTTTTAATTTATCTAGCATTCAGAAATGTTGAAAATAAATGCCCAATTTCGTATTTGGTATTGCTTCGCTTTGCACTTCTATTGTGATTACAGTATTGTTTGCCAATTCATTGATAATATACTCATAATACTTAAAAATGTGAATCATTATGTTCGGGCAGATGAATAACAATAGATTTAGATATTGCAGAATTTACTAGAATTAGCTTACATAGTTGCTGTAACGGTAAGGCTTGTTTTCTGCTCCTAATAATAATAAGACTATTTATTTCTGTAGTCTTTCTGATTGCGTTTAACCGAGTGGATTATAAATAAAAATTGAATTTGTGAAATTAATTAGTTGAGTCTGTTGACAATTTGGATATTTTTGAACGGATTACGAGTTACTGACGGATTGTGAAATTTTTGGTTGTGTTTACGGACTAACGAATACGAAATATAAAAAAATGTGTAAAAGGTCGAATAGTCTGTTTAAAACTTGATATTGCAACCCGCCATGACAGATCCGTTTTAGGAGTCAATATTCAATATATTGCTGACTGAAAAATTTCCGTGCAAACTTGGGCATCATAGACTTAAAACGACGCCACACAGCAGAAAATTTAAAGTTGGAGATTGAGAAAATATTAGAGGAATTCAACATGACAAAGGCTAAAATATACTCAAAAACAACGGATAATGGACGCAATATGATAAAAGCAGTTGAACTTTTATCAACTGCATATCCAAATGCTGAAGATAATGAAGATATTGGAGAAGAAAGTGAAAGCGAATTTATCACTCACAATATTTCCTTAGATAACGTTTATGGAGTTAAATGTGCCGCGCATACATTGCAGCTAGCAATTAAAGACTTTTTAGCGGAAAGTTACAAAGACACCATAAGTCATGCTCGTCAAGTAGTTAAAGCCTTGAGAACACCATCCTTCAGGTAGCTTAAAATATTCAGTAGTTTTAACACAATTTGTTATAATTTTGCTACATTTAGATACAGCATATCTATATCCAATTTAAGAAAGCCTTAATTAGATGTTGTGACACGCTGGAATTCTATATTCACCATGCTGGAAAGAATTTTCGCTTTGAAAGAATTTTGTACTGAACATCTTGAGGGTAGTTTAACCCTTTCAGCCATAGAGTGGGAGGAGATAGGGAACTTGTTGCAGCATTAGGCCCCTTAAATTCAGCATCATTAAAGCTCCAACAGGACCAGCTCCTCCTTGGAGACTTTTATAAATTATGGCTCGAACTCAAGGTAGACTTGCAAGTTGTGGGCAGTGCCATATCAAACAGGATACTGCAATATTTAGAGCGTAGGGAACCTACATTACTGGAGAATGAAACTATGATTTCTGCCCTGTTTCTAGATCCAAGGCTTCGCCGTTTGCTAGCGAAGGAAATGAAGGCTCTGGCAAAAAAGCATTTAAAGGGCATTGTTTCCAGGATGCTATCTTTAAAAAAGGTATGTAAAGGTTATCACTTAAAGAAACATTAAAAGATTTTAATAATTTATTAGTTCTAGGGATAAAGATTTTTTCCTTCGTAATGTCTTATTTAGATTATAAAACTAACAATATCTCACTTTAATTCTATTAACTTAATTCTGCTATACCAAAACCGCGATAGTTCCTTAATTTGTTATCTTGAATATTTGGGCCCTATCCCATTCTATGTCTTCAGCTTCGCCTTTTTATACTAGCTAGCGATGTCACACCTAGGAAGCTCTGCACAAGTATACAAGTTATATCTTGTTTTAGTCTCTAGTGTTAGTCAATACTTAGATAAGGTCTTGCTTTGTTTGTTGCTTATGTTAAATATCGACCAAAGTGAAAGAATTATCATAAGTTATAGCGTTACCTACATGTAAACTTTATAATAGCTACTGATTTATTGCAAGCCTTTTTACAATATTTTCGATGAATTTAAATAAAACGCTCGACAACTTTCGAGATACAATTTATTTCCCTATTCCAATACAAGGGTTCTTTTTTCGTGACAGTCAGTGAAAGACAGCAAACTTTATCTCACCAACAAAATGGCGGTACGGTTCCCTACCAGCTACAACATTGACAACTGTGTAAAACAAAAATTGTTCAATAGAAATGATATGGTCAGTCTAGCTGGGATTGTTTAAAACTCCAAGAATGTAGGTTGTTTATCTCAGTGATTAGAGGCTTCAACACAGAGACCTTTTTATCTTTTCAAAAACGCATCAAAGCCATTGAGAGTCGATTTAAATGCATATTTAAGTTCATCAAACCCTTCTTTAATATTCTAAATAAGACTTTCTTTTAAATGGGTAGGGTTGAAGAGAACTGTGATCAGTGTCAACAAATTAAATAAGTTCAGGATAGAGATTTTAGAGTCTGTTCATCTGCGTAAAAATTACTTTGAAAACGTAGACTATCAGAAATAACTATGAGTGTTCAAGGGGGTGCAAGAAGGGTCCAGTGATTACACAGCAGTTATCTTGTCCTCCATGCTCCTTGAAAAAAAAAATATTTTATAAAATGGTAAAAGATGAAGAGTAAAGTGGAAAGAGCTCGATAAAGAATTACAATAACTCCCGTATGTAACATTCGGATGATTGAAAGATATAACTGCTGAATGATGATTCTGATAATTAAAAAAACATTTTAAATTCTTTTGGACTGCCCTTAAATGGCGTTGTAAATATTTTTCCTTAAATTATTTTGTAAATTCAATTTAAAATCCTTCATATAGCTGATAACAATTACGTAATTGTTTTTTTTTTGTTAATTTGAATTTAGATACTTTAAAAAAAAACAGTTCATGGAAAAATGGTTTACGCTGAAAATTCCATAAAGAGTAAAATCCTCCTTTAGAAAGATCTCCTTATTCAGTATATTATTAGTTAGTTAGTATATAATCTAGTATATACAACGATGGTAGTAGTAGATATAATACGATTTACGCTTAGCTTTAAGTAGTACCAGTACAGATACATAATATTGAAGTAAAAATCAATACAAAGCTGTCCGTTTAAGTTTATAAATATGTATTGTCATGAGTTGTTTCTCTAGTTTTATACTTTTGTTACCTTTCATGATTCCGTAAATGTCTAGTAAAAACATGATATACAAAGTTTTCTCCTCTGATATGATCAATTTTTATAAGTTGCTTTAAAATAATTTCCATTTTTTCCTTTTTGTTCACCATTCTTTCCTTTGTGAACTTCCTTATTTCAAATATACTTTTAAGATTTTCTTTCATTATTAGAATATCCATTCAATTCATAATTATTTCATTAGAATTAACTTTAATTTAACATTTATTTGTTTAGAATGTATTCATGATTATGTGTATATTTTTTTTCTCGAAAATGTCTTAAGCAAGGATTGTAGTCTAGGACTCTCAATTATAACGTAAAGATGAAGTGCTGAACCCTTTTATATCTCCTTTCACTTTCCTGGAGCCCTCTCGCATGAAGGTCGTCTAGTTTTCACTACGCTCTCTCTTTTCAGGTCTAAAAGGGATACTGTTCAATATCGCCCGCAGTATCGCAGGGTGGTTGGGGCAACGACGATGGAAGGCAGAACATCTGCGTCTTCCCACGGGATGTAGGTAAGTGATGTAAGGGTCCTTTCAGGACCGAATGTGTGCCGGCTTTTTTTGTATATAGGCACGAATATTTTGTATGTGGCAAGTGGCAGCGGCAGCTTTTCGTGGAAACTCCCCACACTCTCCGCCAATAGCCAAGGCGACCTAGCGTGCCGCCCTGCAGTCAGCGCTGTCCGCCGAGTGATCTGTCAGCTCATGCTGGCAGTCGGGACTTCACGTCCAAGCCAAATCACTCAACATAGTTCCATAACAATATTCTAAGGTTTTACGTGACGGAATGGAAAGTGCGCTATGTAATCTGCATTTTGTGAATGTTTTATGCACAGAAATAGTGGTTGTGTTCTTTTGTGTCCGCAGAACTGAGCAGAACAAAAGATAGACAAAAGAACGCCTCATACATTTTGATAGAAGATGTATGAATAAGGCGAACTGTACAAATAGTTCGCTTCAATCGACCAAACAATTTGTTCTTTCCAGTATATGGGAGTTCTAGAACAAGGTCCACAAAAGAACACAGCTAGTTTTGGTTTCGACAAATAACGGGACGAATATTCGTATGAATTAAAGTCCAACAATACATAGAAGGGTTATATTCATTTTTACATTACACAAACACATTTATTTTCTTTACACAAACTCATTTGCTCTGAACAGGGAGCTTACAAATCAGATTTGCAAAATTATCGGATTTATTAGATGAAATCACAACTGTTTAAAATTGGAATATTTAGCAAATCTTGTTCAAGTTTTTAACAAATATAATTGGTTAAAATTGAAAACTGAATTTACAAAATCTACTTCCTAGTTTAGTAAAAATAGCAAAAGAAATTTGTCTTGCTTAGTATAAGTTGCGTTTCCCAATTTCTTTTGTAAAACCAATTGTTAATCTCGATTTGCAATTATAAAGAATTCACACAGTAGTTTCAACTAATTTACCAGCAGACTCAAATAATACTTCAGCTAAAAAGTTCAAAATTAAATCAGAAAATTAGGTTTTGCAAAAATTATCAATTAATTTTTTTCAATGTAGACAGAAATGTAACTATATGTTAGAAAGTGGTAAAAATTATCACGTTCGCCTCGCAAAAATGGCATATATATGTCGTAGACACTTTACGTAAATTAGCAATTCATGAAAATATTATGCACTTCATGAAATATAGGCAGATACCTAGTCTAAGAGTTTGCGCTTAGCGACTTTTTACATACGTGTCTAAAATTTTTACTCACTTCATGTAGAGCTGCAAGCGCACGATAAACAGAGTAACAAGATATGATCGTCCGGGCTGTGAAGTGTGTGTGACGTCACACGAATCGATTCTAAAAACGGGAAGAATAAAGTGATAATCTTTATGTAAATTTATTCCACTGGATCCATTGAAAATGTTGTAATAATTATAATATGAGTTTCTTACCATAAATATACTATTCTGCCCAATGAAAACACTCAAGAAAAATATAAGTAAGGATGGGGACTGTAAATAAAAACGCCAATGAATACTTAAAGTTAGTGGTTTATTTCACAATACGTCACAGTTACCACACTATTCCAAATTCAAAGGGAAATATAGTTCAGAGATTACACATTCACTAACATGAACTTAAGATACCTATATTGTCGACTATGTCACTTAATAACTAAAATCTCACTTATGTATCAACTTAAATAAAAAGCAACTTACGATAACTTCAAAGGGAATTCACCGTTTAATGACACCAACAGATATACATATATATGTATAAATGTAATTACTCAATAAGTTTAAATAAGTATTAAATGATTACTCAAAAATGTACTCAACAATCTAAAATGTGGAATCGACTATCTGGCGTTGATAAATAGACAGTTAGTGATTATCTTGTTCTAGTTTAGGAACAAGATACTTTGTTTCAGTCGAGACCCAAAACAAATTTTGTGTGTTAGTAATGATCTTCTGCTAGTCGTTCCCCGGAACAAGATACTTAACTTCAGACGAGACTCGAGACCCAAAGCAAAATTTTAATTCGATTAGCAGAATTTTGCTCTAGTCGTTCCCCTGAACAAGATACTTCACTTCAGTCGAGACCCAAGCAAAGTTGTATTAGTAGTATTTAATCTAGTCGGTACCCAGGATAAACATCTTTATCTCAGTCGAGACCCAAGATAAAGGTTTGAGATTAGTGAGTGTTATTCTAGTCGCTACCCGGATAACTATCCTTATATCAGTCGATACACAAGATAAAGGTTTGAGTTACTATGTGTTATTCTAGTCACTACCCAGAATAACTAACTTTATCTCAGTCGAAACCCAAGATAAAATGATTATGTTAACAAGATTTATTCCAGTCGAGACCTAAAATAAATATCTTTATCTCAGCCGATACCCAAGATAAAGTTATTATGTTAGTAGAATTTATTCCAGCCGAGACCCAGAAAAATGTCCTTATCTCTGTCGTTATCCAAGATAAAGTTATTATGTTAGTAGAATTTATACCAATCGAGACCCAGAATAAATACCTTTATCTCAGTCGTTACCCAAGATAAAGTTATTATGTTAGTAGAATTTATTCCAGTCGAGACCCAGAATAAATATCTTTATCTCAGTCGATACCCAAGATAAAATTAATTTGTTAATAATTCTATATTATTACCACTAACTAAGTCGATTTCCAAATGATGCGCAATCTATGAAGGCTGGATGCAAAAAGAGATAGATTTAAGTTGGCCTGCGACTTATATTGCCGCTGAATTGCGCATGGCACCAACAAATTATTTTACCTTCCGCATAGCAACCAAAGTACATTAAACTTAGCAGCTGTGCAGATAGCAAGAGAAAAATCCGTTGACCTTAGCAGATGTGCATAGATCAGAAGAGCAGCTGTGCAAAGCAACTGAAATTTTGAGCATTTTTGTTGCCTTTCCTGATTTTGCCTAGCTAAAGTTATTAGGCTTATAATCATACAACAAGATACCTATTACAATATTGCTAATTTACTACTTTAAAGGTACATTTAAATGTGCAGATGAGTTAATGTAATTCCGTTTCATTTGCGTGATATTGCTTGTTGCACTATAGGACATTCTTTCAATACTTGGGTAGATGTTGTGCCCTTGTATGGTTATTCGTTCCTGCCTTATGATGCAATCTTCTTCTAGTTTTAATATTCCCGCTCCTTCTAGCGTAGCCGTTGTTACGTTCGTACCGCAGACAACCTTAATAGTTGTTTTATTCCCGACTGCGAACATCCATTGATTGGGATTATTCAATTGGATCCATTGAGGTTCATCTCCAGCGTTAGTGATGTGACATTTTGTTGTTGGAAGTATTTCGTTCATTAAACTCATTTCACAGCTGCTTATACTTGAGCTCTTTTTGTAGATTGGGTGAGGTTGCTTGCACAAGTGATGATCTTCCTTGATTGATATGCAGGATTGCAGTCCCTGTTCCGTGAGCGGATAATATTGTTCACGGTGTAGGTTGATGATCAAAAATTTGGAAGATGGTTTGATCGAAATAAAAGTGTCATTCATCAGTGCAGGTATGGGTATTATTCGGAAAAGTTCGAACTTCTCGAATGACAATAGAGGCAGTGTTAGTTTAAATATTACATGTCTTGCGGTGGCTCATGCGGCAGACTTCATTAAGCTATACAGCTTCTTCCTTTATTTGAGATGGCGCGATCAGTTGCGGGCTAATCCGTCCGTGATGAGTGTCAGTCAGGGCGTCTATTATAGAGAATTGAGCTCGTTGAATATTCGAAACTATGCGGACGACTTGAATAGAAAGCGATATGAACAAGCTAGTCAATTCTTCTTGGTATAATTTTTCTAACGAAGTCGATTTCCAAATGATGCGCAATCTGTGAAGGCTGGATGCAAAAAGAGATAGATTTAAGTTGGCCTGCGACTTATATTGCCTCTGAATTGCGCACGGCACCAACAAATTATTTTACCTTCCGCATAGCAACCAAAGTACATTAAACTTAGCAGCTGTGCAGATAGCAAGAGAAAAATCCGTTGACCTTAGCAGCTGTGCATAGATCAGAAGAGCAGCTGTGCAAAGCAACTGAAATTTTGAGCATTTTTGTTGCCGTTCCTGATTTTGCCTAGCTAAAGTTACTAGGCTTATAATCATACAATAAGATACCTATTACAATATTGCTAATTTGCTACCTTAAAGATACATTTAAATGTACAGATGACATAATGTAATTCCGTTTCATTTGCGTAATATTATCGAAGACAAGTTCGTTTCCTCTCATTGGATTGTGTCCGGGATTTTTTTATGTGGAATGTAGCCATGATGTGTTGATGTTTATCTCCTTTAAAAACTGCCTTATCGACGTGCTTGTAGGTAGGTATGCATAGTTTCGTTCCCAACCTACTTTCAATAGTTAGAAATATTTGGAATTAGAATCTTTTAAACGATTTTACTTTCAGGTGGCTATTTAATGTTGGTTTAATGTTGGGTTGAAAGGCTGAATTTTATTAGAAAATTCAATGTTTCAAGTATTTGATATTATAAATTAATGCAAAGCATAACTTTGGTGACTTCTTTTTTATACCCTGGATGAAATCTATACGGTATACTAAGTTTGTCATTCCGTTTGTAACACCTCGAAATAATGATGGTAGAGCAAAATGGATTGGACACCCATTCATAATATTAAAAGTTATTTTGATTTTTGCATGTCCGTATGTCCGTCCGTCCATCCGTGCGCACGATAACTTGAGAACGCGCACACGTAGAGAACTGAAATTTTGTACACGGACTTTAAAAAAAAAAGTAAAATTATGTTCGAAATTGAGACAAATCGGGCAACTCCTTCGTGAGGTTGCCATATAAAAATTTCGTTTTCCTCTATATATTTGGACACTGCCTGAGAACGCGTGGACGTAGAGAGCTGAAATTTCGTACATGATGTTTTTACTACATTAGCAAATAAAATGTTAAAAATGGACTAAATCGGTCAACTCCTTCTTGGTGTTGCCACATAAAAAATTAGATTTTTTCGTATACTTTGAAAACGGTCAGTCCAAGACATATTTATTGTACTAAAAACTTCTGTAGAATACGAAATCCTGTAAAATTGGTTATAATCATTTTTTCTGTGCGACAAACCGTTCTAGAAATATATGCGAAAAACAACTTCAAAATCAAACTTGAATAGATCGGTGACCATACGAAATTTAATACGGGCATTCATCTAGGGTATCATAAGAATTGGTCTTAGATCAATCCTAGCTTTTTTACTTGTTTTTATTTACCTAAGGAATTATACGTTGTTACTACCTTCCCAAAGGTTCCGGCGATCAGAATCAGAAAGGTACATGGTGCCTGTTGCTACTGATTGGTTAGCTGAGTCAGAGCAGCGTATTCCTTTGGTTGGCGATCACTTCGTGTTGGAAGGCTTTTAATTCTCATGTAATAAGCCGGGCTTTCCTTGACAGGGTAGACGAGTTGCGCTGAGCACCGATCCTGTGCTACGTTTCAAGTCCAAGGTTCGAGTGTAGCGAATTAACCTTTGTTTCTTTTTTTTTTTTGTTTTTTTTTAAGAATGATTTTTTGTGTCTGAATAAATAATCTTTGTTATGAAGAAACGATAGGAAATAGCTGGACTTTGCATAATTGTTATTATGCCCCATTTTACTACATGAAAAGGGTTTTGTAATTTGCACTGCAGAAATTGCAGTATGATGAGATCTTTAAATGGGAAAAGCTCTGTGGCTTGAAACAGCTCTTGTATTAATTATTGTATTGAAATGGGCGTACGGTTGTTATGAATCGGCCGATCCCCAACAATATTTTAATAATATTTGAAATTGATAATTTCACATAAATAAATCTTTTCTTATACACCTCCATACATCTTGTTTACGTTAGCCACTCTTTAGTCGCATTTTCCATCAACGTGACGAAATCTCATATTCCAACTTGTTTTTGCCAACATGAATATTTTTCATTGCAGCTAGACTGTAACATAAACCCCTGAAGTTGCCGATTTCAGACACTCAACCGTGAATGTTTTTTGTTCTTTCCCACAAATAGTGCTGGATAAGCGTTTAGGTTTTGCAAGAGCTTCTCGTGTGAAGAAAAGATACGGAGAGTCGAATAGAAGTTATCGCGGCGCGCGCTTCTCAAGGCAAAATATCATAGATATTTGAATTAAGTTTGTTCTTAAATTGTGAACCTAAATTGTTCAAAAATAATTAATTAAATATTTTGAAGTTGTGTGTTATTTATTCGTCTTTTTTTTTTCTTCCTCACGAAATCATAACAAAATTGGTGGCAGCGGTGCGATTTTGGTAAGGTTAGTAAGACCTTCCAAAGCCCAGAGTGTAGAAAAAAAAAATCAAATAAAAAAAAAAATGCGATAAGTCGCGGTAAAGTGAAGAAAAAGAGGTTGAAATATTCAGCGCGCCGCAACGACCAATAAATTTCTGATTAAGACATGCAGAATACACAGCACCTAGCGTCGAATTTCTACAATTTACCAACGACCACACATCTGTAGTGAGAAATTGATAGGCGAGGGCGCCTTATAGCCCTATACAAGAGTTTATCAACTCATAATAAGGATAACAATAACAACGCTAAACTAGAGACGACTTCGACTACACATACATATATCACGAAAAAAAGTATTATTTGAAAAAAAAGGGGGAATTTATATACGTAGCCCGTCTTAAGAGTTACAAATTCTTTAAAATAAGAAATAAAATCATTACACGATTTATAGTAGAGAAATGATTAAATCAGCCTGTCGACAATATCAAGGGTTGACTAACCAATCTTCTAGAAATATAAGCATTAATTTAATTGTAAACTAAATTAAAATCTCGCATTTGACCCAACAGAGGACATGAAATGTATGTATAGGCACGCAACATCCTTGATTTGAATTTTGTATTGCTCTAAATCTCTTATCGCTTTGTTTATTTTAGTAACATTACCAGAAATCAAATTAATTTTAACAATTGATACTAAAGTGAAGTAATTAACTCCAAAGTGAAGTGATTGACCCTAAAGTGAGGTTTTATCCGTGAAATTCAACAACTCTTTCAAAATACTAAGATTGTCAAAATTTTTTATATCTTAACGCATAAAAATTCTTTCCCTAATTCGCTCCAAACTAGTACGTGCATTTGAGGAGTTACCTTTTCACTCGGAATCATTTACCATGACAAACGAAGGAGACGAAATCAAATCAATCAGTCTTTCCGATGTCAGGTGTATGATACCGGAGTATAATGGTGACTCCGGAGAATTGCACAAGTTTTTGGTTTGTTGTAACTTATTGTTTACTTCAAACGTTTCCGAACAGGATAAACAGTTGTATTTAAATATAGTAAGAACTCGGTTAAGCGGCGACGCGTATGAATTTATTAAATATATATATTTGCCGCAAGGCAAACTTTTCGGGAAAATGTTAGAGATTTCGGAGAAACGGTTTCCAAGTTATTATCTAGTTTGAATACCAGTACGTACGAAAACGTGATTGAGAAAGAAGCTCAGAAATTCCTTCATTAATGAGAATGAAAAGTTGGCAATTCAAACTTTCGAAGACGGCCTAAGAAATGAACGGGTTAGGTTACTAGTGAAAGCTCGAGAAGAAAATAGTTTGCGAAAGGCTATAGAGTTTGCTATAGACCATTCTAATAGGTTAGAATGGACTCCCCAAACAACTCAATCTAATCGAGGTATCTCGAGGCCTCCTCCCCCGAGCTGTCAAATCTGTGGCCGCATAGGTCATTTATAGGATAATTGTTACCACAATAGAAGCTTACCAAATTTCAAACCGGCACAGGTAAAAATAGAGGTTCAACATATCGTTTGTAGTTACTGTAGGAAACGCAACCATACTATAAACAGTTGTTATACAAGAATGGGTCGAAATAATGTAGCCAATTCTAAGTCAAGATTTAATCAAAATCCTCAACAAAATTCGTATAGAGCTAGTGAAGTGTACACACAAGGACGTCGCAATGGTGCAATATCTCAGCCCATACATCGAAATGTTCACTACTCTCCAAATGCTAATAACCCTCGCGTTAATGAAAATCAAGTCAATCAAATTGAAGACCGAAATGAGTCTCAGAATAAGGGAAACGTCAGAGCGCGGGTGGGAACAGCCGGCAAGCCCTCCCGCGACCGAATGCAGCAGGCAACAGCCGAGATACACAACGAAAACTTACGATGAAGAAAATACTTTTAATGTATCTATAATGCTAAAGAGACTTGAAAATTCATTGAGTGTGTGTTTACCATTTTTTCCTTCCAAAAAGCTTTACTCAACATTTCTTATAGGTACGGGTGCCGAAATTAGCTTAGTTAAATCAGATAATGCGCCCTTAAATGACAGTACACAATTCCAAAGGTGCGTCATATCGACTTTATCGGGAGAATCTGTTACAACTATTGGCCAGACTCTTGGTACTTTTGAATTAACTGACGGAACCAATAAATACAATATTAAACATTTATAACATTTTATACCTGAAAGTTCCAATTTGAAATATGACGGTCTAATTGGAAATGATCTTTTGAGTAAATATAACGCTAGGATAGACTACTTAACTAATAAATTAGAACTATGCATTAAATATAGTGAACCCATCAGAATAATTTCCGAACAATTTAATAACATTAAAACGAATGTAAGTAGTCCCAAAGAAATTTCAGCACGTGAGCACAAAGCAAATAAGATTAACCTCCCGGCCAGATGTGAAAAAATTGTAAATTTGCCCACGTGATGGTGACTTTGTTTATTTTAAAAAGGAAGTAAAACCTGGTGTGTATTTGGGTAACGCGGTGATCCGGTCAATGAATTTGATGGCGAAAGTTTCAATTCTAAATTGTAATGAAAATGATATCGAGTTAGACGTAAACGATATAAAACCCCGGTATGATAATCCAGACAACTACAGTATTTCAGTCATGAATTGCGAGGAAGATCCGGTAGTCAATAGACTCAAGAAATTAGAAGAATTGCTTAAGCTTGACCACTGCAATATCGAAGAAAAGAGGTCTATACTAAACATTTGTCGTAAATATAACCACCTATTTTATTTAAAAGGAGATGTTCTTACAAGTACCGATGCTATAAAGCACGAAATTCATACTCCTCTAGACAGACCCCCTATTTATGTTAAACCCTATTGTACTGCCCGTAGTCAGAACGTACACGCAAATTTGAGTTAAGTGACACTGAAATGAATGCACTGATAATTTTGGATTTAAAGCAGTGGTTTATCCCTTCAACACTGTACACTTCCTTATAACTATCACTAAAATTATCACAATTATTTTCTACAATTTCCCAATGGTTGAAGTAGAAAGGAATTATACACAAGTGATTGGGTCAGAGATTTAAACACATTCGAAGACACACTCATTCACACAGATTTTTAATGCACGATTTCCAAGAATAGTTGTATTGGGACAAAACTCAACATATATATGTTCGGGTCAGAGAAAACACTTATTGGCAAACAATTGTTTATAAGATCGCTAAGAAAGCAATATATAAAATAAATATAGAGTTAGTTGAATCGTTTTAGTTGATAAATATGCACACGTAGTGTATAGCGAATAGATATATATATATATATGAGTAAATTTATTATAGAATAGATATTTAAATAAATAATAAAATGTTACAAGTGACTGGTACTCACCGACCCAAACTTGGCACTTAAGATGGTTGACTTCAAGCTAATGTTAAGACCCTTTGTTTTAATCGTTGATTAAAACAATTCTTTATTTCTGTTAAAGGCAGAAATAAAATGTTAATGTTAGTAATTATTATTTCAGTCAGCTCCCGAAATAATATTCTTTAAGTCAGTCAATGCCCGGCTTAAAGTGTTATCTTAACTTCAGTCAACTCCCGAAGTAAGAATTTTATTTTAGTCAACTCCCAAAATAAAATGTGTGTTAGTAATGATTATTTCAGTCAGCTCCCGAAATAATATTCTTTAAGTCAGTCAATACCCGGCTTAAAGTGTTATCTTAACTTCAGTCAACTCCCGAAGTAAGAATTTTATTTTAGTCAACTCCCAAAATAAAATGTGTGTTAGTAATGATTATTTCAGTCAGCTCCCGAAATAATATTCTTTAAGTCAGTCAATACCCGGCTTAAAGTGTTATCTTAACTTCAGTCAACTCCCGAAGTAAGACTTTTATTTTAGTCAACTCCCAAAATAAAATGTGTGTTAGTAATTATTATTTCAGTCAGCTCCCGAAATAATATTCTTTAAGTCAGTCAATACCCGGCTTAAAGTGTTATCTTAACTTCAGTCAACTCCCGAAGTAAGACTTTTATTTTAGTCAACTCCCAAAATAAAATGTGTGTTAGTAATTATTATTTCAGTCAGCTCCCGAAATAATATTCTTTAAGTCAGTCAATACCCGGCTTAAAGTGTTATCTTAACTTCAGTCAACTCCCGAAGTAAGACTTTTATTTTAGTCAACTCCCAAAATAAAATGTATGTTAGTAATTATTATTTCAGTCAGCTCCCGAAATAATGTGATTTGTTAATAAGAATTTTATATCAGTCGATACCCGATATAAAATGTTAGTCCCTACCTAGTCAACCTATCCCAAACGATCAGTCAGCTTGTCGTTTTTATAGCCCTTGCTTGCACACGACACCACTGATGGAGTAGCAGAGGAGCATGATTGCAAGAATTGGCAATGCAGCTGTGATCGTACGGTACTAGCGATAAAATTTTCATAGCAACGCACAAAAATGCATAGCAACAAGAAATTTGAAGCAACCCATGCTGCTGTGCTAAATTGAATTATATTTGCGAAAAATATTCTCTTTATCACGTAGCGAAGATATTCCCGTTGGATGGTACTTGTAATGATGATAATGATAGAGTTGCAAATTGATCGGCTTGATCTGATTATATATGTGCAATAAGTTGCATATTAAATGACAACACATGCTTTTGTTAAATACTATACCAAATTTAAGCAAATTGCAATTAGATTACATACATTAAATGGAATTATTTTATTTTCAGAATTTAATTTTTTAGTACGTTTTTTTTTTATTTTTTTTTTTTTTAGAATATTCCTTTTTCAGGAATTATTTTTAGCATGAATCGAAGCTGGTTCGAACATACTGCCCCCTGTTGAAAGGCTGTAGATGCCTTTCAAGAAATTAACTGTATTCACATCTTGAGAAAGAAAAGAAACTTTTGAACCTACTAAATACGAAAAGGTGATTTCAACGTAAGACCTGAAGTGGATCGGGCCTACGATATACCTGTAAAATGTCTAATTTGCAGGAGTAAACATACCCCATTTAACAAAAGGACGAATAAGTAAACCAATGATAAGAAAAGAAAACACAACTGTATTATTATTTAATAATTTTAATGTCACCATTCGCCAAAAGTCTAACTTTCATTCGTTTACCATCGCTGGTAGAAAGACGCCAGCTCCTTTTTTTCGACCGTTTTAAAGCGGCCATGGAAACTGCAAACTCCTCTTGTGCACCAGTGCAGTTGTCTACAACAATTATTTGGAGATCCTCGTCCGGAAGAATTGTTGAGGTGATGCTTTGGTCACTCAAAATATCTACTTTTGCTGAAGAGACTTGTTCCTGTAAGCAAATGGCTTGTTGAGTGGTTGTTGATGATTCTGGCTTGCTTTCCTTTCCGGAAGGTTCCTCTTCAGGATTCGGGGAGGTGGGGGGTGAATCGTCGATTACTATGGTTGGTATGGGTTCGCTGCTTAAGGTCATCCGATTAAGGCGTTGGCTAACCTTTCCCATAGTTGAACGTCGTTTCAGCTCCTCCAGTTCTTCCGTCAATTTTTGGATTTCCTCTTGTTCTTCGTCGATACTCCGGTTAGGAGATGGTGGTAACAACTTGATTTCTTCCTCTAAGTCCCAGTCCTCATCCGTGGAATTTCCTTCTGATTTATGCTTGGGAGAGAAGGCCTTCTCTACCAGCTCTCGTTCCAAATTCCACGCTTCCTCAAGCTCTTTTTCCCAGGTTCGTCCTGATGTGATGGGTAACTCGTTCTCAAAATTGTTCTCTTGTGACGATGTGGTCATGTTGGAATAGTTGATTCTAGACTGGTAAATAATCTAATTGCATGATCGTATTTATACGAACATAACGGGAATTTCTGTTAATTCTTGCCTATATTGGTTGGCTGTAGCACCAGACTTTGTAACAGACAAAAAAAAAATGTAACGGTCGGAACAAATAAAATGAATAATTTTAACGCTCCGAAGTGAATATTTTGTTTGAAAAATAACGGTATACCCTTGCATTGCAATTTGATTTCTTCTATGTGGGGACGGTTGTCATAAAGACAGGAAATTACTTTTGAATTTGGCAGGTAAATTAGAAGATAGCGCCTAGCAATGAATGTTTCAATTTGCACCTAACGGGACATGAATATTTTTATGATAGAATGCAAAAAATACATGAGTAGACATCGCATGGGATTTTTGTTAAAGAATATTGTACTTTATTTTCCCCTTTTTTTGTTGTAATTTAGTTTTATTTTTGATTTAATTTAACTTTCTTGTATCGGTAAGATACATATTTTTGACAATGGTCTTTTTACCAGTCCATTTTTTGTTTTTATAGTAACTACGCGGACATATTCGTCAGCACCTGGATGGAGCTCAGGTATTCGTCCTAATAACCAACGGCATGCTAGCAAATTGGGTTCTTTAATTATGACTAAGTCTCCTATTTTAGGATTTGCTATTGGGGACTGCCATTTGGGTCGATTTTGTAAAGAATTTAAATAATCATTAGACCATTTATGCCAAAACTGTTGTTGCAATAGTTGAAGGTGTTTCCATCGTGTGAGTGAAGAAACATTATTTTCCATCACAGGTTCAGGTGGAAGTAATAAAGATGTACCAATTAAAAAATGTCCGGGGGTTAAAATACTGAGGTCGTCTGGATCTTCTGTGATAGAACACAGAGGCCTAGAATTTAGACAGGCTTCAATTTGTGTCAATACAGTTGCGAATTCTTCAAAGGTCAATGAAGAATTCCCTAAAATTCGCTTTAAATGGAATTTTATTGATTTAACTCCAGCCTCCCACAATCCTCCGAAATGAGGTGCGGAAGGAGGGTTAAAGTGCCAAGAAATACCGTCTTGGGCTACCACTTCTGCCATCTGCTTATTAGCTTGCAATATGGCTGCTTTAAATTCCCTTTGTAGGACTTTATCAGCTCCAACGAAATTAGAGCCACAATCTGAGAAGATATCAGTGCTGAGTCCCCTTCGGCTGGAAAACCGTCGGAACGCTGCCATGAAGGCAGCTGTGGATAGATCGGATACAGCTTCTATATGAATGGCTTTGGTGGCCATGCAAACGAATATATCCCTTATAAAAACGATTACATCTGAATTTAGATACCTTTAGATTGAAAGGGCCAGCAAAATCTAAGCCAGTTTGTTGAAAAGGTCTGGTTATATTGACCCGGGGTGAGGGTAGATTACCCATAAGTTGATTTTTGCTGGATGCGGATTGTTTAAAATACACGATGCATTTATGTAATACATGCTTAACGATTTTTCGTCCTTGTGGGATCCAAAATTCTCTTCGAATGTTGGACAAAACCAATTGCGGGCCTCCATGCAAAGTTTTCATATGGAAATGTTCAATTATCAAGATTGTTAATTTGCTTTCCTTTGGGAGAATAATTGGATGCTTTTGATTATAGTCAATATTGGCATTTTTCAGTCGTCCTCCTACACGAATTAACCCGTCCTTATCTAAAAAGGGATTAAGAGATAATATTTTGCTTTTAGCTGGAAGTGCATTCCGTGCTTGTAAATATTGGATTTCAATACTGAAAATGGCCTTCTGTGCTAATTTAATGAGCCGAATTTTTGATTGAGACAGTTCTGTAGAATTAAGCATTTTTGGGTCCATTTGTTGTTCTTGAGTTAATTTTATACATGCCTTTCTGCATTTAGTAATGAACCTAATGCAATATGCGAATATACGTAGTAGTTTGGGAAAACTTGAGAATCTCTCGAACAAATCATTGATGTTTGAATGAGTTGTTGTAAGATGAATTGCTCGTCTGTGTTCAGCCTCATTTTGCTTAACTAGAATTGGTTTTGCTTCAGGCCAATTTTCTTCACTGCCTTTCAACCAATGAGGTCCATGCCACCATAATTGATGGTCAATCAATGTTGAAGACCTAACTCCTCTTGAATTACAGTCGGCTGGATTGTCAACAGACCTTACATGTTGCCATGCTTGAGTGTTAATTAGACCTTGAATTTCCGAAATTCTATTAGCCACATATGTCTTATACTTGTTTGGGTGGCTACGTATCCAAGCTAATACAATAGAAGAATCTGTCCAAGCAAATGTAGGAACTTGTTCAAATTGTAGATCTACTTTGACGCGATTTATGAGTCGTGCTAACAATACTGCACCACACAATTCAAGACGTGGAAGTGAAACGGATTTGACGGGCGCCACTTTTGACTTTGCCATAAGTAAGTTAATATTCCTTCTTCATTAACAACTCTAATGTAGACAGCAGCAGAATAGGCTTGATTAGAGGCATCTGAGAAACCATGTTGACAAGTGGATAAGTTACTTGTGGTATGTATCCAACGTGGTATCTTGATATTGCCTATATGATGTAATTCTATTTTGAATTCGCGCCACTGCTTATCAATGTGTGCCGGTATTGGTTCATCCCATGAACATCCTGCGAGCCATAAGGCTTGCATCAAAATTTTAGCACTAATTACAATTGGAGATATCCAGCCAAGTGGATCAAAAAGCGTTGCGATTTCTGAGAGAACAGAACGCTTTGTAGAGAGGCAATCAAGTCTCTTTCTGTATTGTAGCGTGAAGTAATCAGATCCTGGATACCAATGAATACCTAAAGTTTTTATAGACTCATCGCTTGCTAATCGCAAAGGAAGTTGAACTTCTCTATCAGTTTCGGTAATCCTTGATAATAGATCCGAGGAATTGCTGACCCATTTTCTCAAATTAAACCCTCCTAAAGATAACAGATTGAGTAGTTGGTCTTGTATTTTGAAAGCTTCTTCCATTGTGTCTGATCCTGTAAGAAGGTCATCAACACAGAAGTCTCGCAATACTATTCTTGCAGCTTCAGGAAATCTGTCGGCTTCATCGAAGGCTAGCTGGTTGAGTGTTTTGATTGCGAGATATGGGGTTGGCGTGGTGCCAAAGGTTACGGTGGTTAATTTGTAATCTTGAATGGGCTCGTTGTGATTATTTCTCCAAACTATTCTTTGATAGTTTTGATCTGGAGCTTGAATCTTTATCATTCTATACATTATTTTTATGTCAGCCGACATAGCGAATTTATACTTTCGCCATCTGAGAATGATGGAAAATAGCTCAGACTGCAGTACTGGTCCAGTATGCAGTTGTTCGTTTAGACTTTTTCCATTAGTCGTTTTTGCCGAAGCATCAAAGACGACGCGAACCTTTGTGGTGGTACTATCTTTGATAACAGCATGATGAGGAAGATAGTAGCTTTGTTCATTGCCTACTATCTTATTAGCCACTGTCATGTGACCTAGTGTCTTGTATTCATTAATACAAGCTTTGTATTCCTGATAGAGTTCAGGATTTCGTTCTAATTGCCGTTCTAGGCTGTAGAATCTACGTACTGCCATACCACGAGAGTCGCCTAGACTAGGACTTTCTACGGTGAAAGGCAGACGAACTTCGTAACGGCCGTATGCGTTACGAATATGAGTTTTTTGATAAAACTCTTCACATTCTTGATCTGCTTTAGACAGCTTTCTTCCTGGATTAACTTCTTCAGTTTCCCAAAACTGACGTTAGGAGTATATCCAGTGAAGTGTCGTCGTCGTAGTGAACTTTTGCTGTTAACGGAGATGCTGTTAAAAATGTGGAAGTATTTTGGAGTTTTCCGAACAGTATCCATCCGAGGGTACTGTTTTGGGCAGTTGGTGTTCCTGGAGGACCTTTCCGTAAACCTTCTAAGAGAATTTCGCTGTACACATCTGCTCCTAAAAGCAAGTCAATTTTTCCAGGTTTAAAGAAAAATGGATAGGCAAGTGGTAGCTCATGTATATGACTCCATTCTTTGATTGGAATGGTTGAAGGGGGTAAAATGTCCGTAATTGTATCCACTATAAGGGCTGTAATCGTGGTTGCGTTAGTTGTGGTTGAATAAGGATATATCTTCAATACAGTTTGATTTTGAATATTTGTAGTTTCAGTTTTTCCCAGGCCAGTGATTTGAATTTCCACGTTTGTAGTGGAGGATTGCAGCTTACGTGCGGCGGCTTGGGTTATAAATGAAACTTGCGAGCCTGAATCTATTAATGCTCTCAATACCAACATGTTTCCCTTTTTGGTAGGAACGTTTAACAATGCTGTGGCAAGCAGTGCTTGTTTGGTACGTTGGTTTTTTGCGTGAAGCGTATGAAGAGAGTTATTGGATGCGGAAGGTGAATTGCAAGGTTGAGCTTCTGATTTCTGCTCCCTTGGCATTGATTGGGTCGGAGGCCTTGGATTGGCATTATTCCTGTGAAGTAAAGAATGATGCCTCCTTCCACATCGCTGACATGAAAACTTACTCGTACAAGTTTTCGTGTTGTGGCCTTTTGATAGGCAATTATTACACAATTGATTTGATGTGACAATTTTGAATTTATTGTCTACATCAAGTTTTATGAATTTCGGACATTTAAATAGACGGTGCTGCTCTTTGCACAATGGACATGCTTGGGTAGATGACATAAAATGGGTAGATGCTCTTGGGACTTGAGCATTTTTGATGGCTAAGGACGGTTTGGTATCGACTATGGCTTCTAAAATTCTAAATCTAGATTGTAAAAATATTTTTAAGGATTCGAAGGTGGGAAGTCCTTCTGCTGTATTGACCTCTTGTTCCCATGCACGGTGCGTTTCTGCTGGTAAACATTGTACCACCATATAGATGAGAATTGCATCCCATTGCTTAGTGGAAACTTGCAATGCCTCGAGTTCGAAGATACATTCGGAAGATTTATCTAGCAAGGTTTTGATAGCTTTAGCTGATTCGTGGACTGCTTTAGGTAGATTAAAGAGTGCTTTCAATTGGGCATTTACCAAGACTCGTTTATTATCATACCTTTCAAGCAATATCTTCCATGCGCTGTGATAACTCGAGTTGGTCATAGGAAATTGACGCAATAAGTGCTCTGCTTCTCCAGATACACTTGATTTCAAATAATGCAATTTCTGCACCGAAGATAACGCAGTATTTGTATGCACCAGGGAATTGAACAGATCGTGAAAAGGTCTCCAGGAATCATGAGAACCTGAGAATTTTGGGATTGTGATGCTAGGTAGTCTCAGAGACGATGAAGTTTCACATTCTAATTTTGGAATTGTTTCAACCTTTATTTCGAATGCATCTAATGCATCCCTAAGAATACCTCGAAAAGTAAAGTATTGACTTTCCACCTTTGAAAATTGATCTTTTGCGAAATAATCGTACTTTTGAAGTTCACTATCTTCCAAAGCCTGCGTGGCTTGAATAATTGTATAGTGATCTTTCTTGTACTCTGACCAAATTTCACTTAGAGCGGTTAATCGCTCAGAAATAAGACCTTTCGTTCGTTTTTCTACATCAGTTTTGGTGTAGTTATTAAACGACTTTTCGAAGATTATTGCAGAAGTGGCTTGGTTGCCCAAAAGTTTTTGAAGTGCAGACATACTTAAAAGATTGAGAAAATAAAACACTAGACCTTAAATCCGGCTCGAAGGACCATAAAATGTACTGCCCGTAGTCAGAACGTACACGCAAATTTGAGTTAAGTGACACTGAAATGAATGCACTGATAATTTTGGATTTAAAGCAGTGGTTTATCCCTTCAACACTGCACACTTCCTTATAACTATCACTAAAATTATCACAATTATTTTCTACAATTTCCCAATGGTTGAAGTAGAAAGGAATTATACACAAGGGTCAGAGATTTAAACACATTCGAAGACACACTCATTCACACAGATTTTTAATGCACGATTTCCAAGAATAGTTGTATTGGGACAAAACTCAACATATATATGTTCGGGTCAGAGAAAACACTTATTGGCAAACAATTGTTTATAAGATCGCTAAGAAAGCAATATATAAAATAAATATAGAGTTAGTTGAATCGTTTTAGTTGATAAATATGCACACGTAGTGTATAGCGAATAGATATATATATATATATGAGTAAATTTATTATAGAATAGATATTTAAATAAATAATAAAATGTTACAAGTGACTGGTACTCACCGACCCAAACTTGGCACTTAAGATGGTTGACTTCAAGCTAATGTTAAGACCCTTTGTTTTAATCGTTGATTAAAACAATTCTTTATTTCTGTTAAAGGCAGAAATAAAATGTTAATGTTAGTAATTATTATTTCAGACAGCTCAACTCCCAAAATAAAATGTGTGTTAGTAATGATTATTTCAGTCAGCTCCCGAAATAATATTCTTTAAGTCAGTCAATACCCGGCTTAAAGTGTTATCTTAACTTCAGTCAACTCCCGAAGTAAGACTTTTATTTTAGTCAACTCCCAAAATAAAATGTGTGTTAGTAATTATTATTTCAGTCAGCTCCCGAAATAATATTCTTTAAGTCAGTCAATACCCGGCTTAAAGTGTTATCTTAACTTCAGTCAACTCCCGAAGTAAGACTTTTATTTTAGTCAACTCCCAAAATAAAATATGTGTTAGTAATTATTATTTCAGTCAGCTCCCGAAATAATATTCTTTAAGTCAGTCAATACCCGGCTTAAAGTGTTATCTTAACTTCAGTCAACTCCCGAAGTAAGACTTTTATTTTAGTCAACTCCCAAAATAAAATGTATGTTAGTAATTATTATTTCAGTCAGCTCCCGAAATAATGTGATTTGTTAATAAGAATTTTATATCAGTCGATACCCGATATAAAATGTTAGTCCCTACCTAGTCAACCTATCCCAAACGATCAGTCAGCTTGTCGTTTTTATAGCCCTTGCTTGCACACGACACCACTGATGGAGTAGCAGAGGAGCATGATTGCAAGAATTGGCAATGCAGCTGTGATCTTACGGTACTAGCGATAAAATTTTCATAGCAACGCACAAAAATGCATAGCAACAAGAAATTTGAAGCAACCCATGCTGCTGTGCTAAATTGAATTATATTTGCGAAAAATATTCTCTTTATCACGTAGCGAAGATATTCCCGTTGGATGGTACTTGTAATGATGATAATGATAGAGTTGCAAATTGATCGGCTTGATCTGATTATATATGTGCAATAAGTTGCATATTAAATGACAACACATGCTTTTGTTAAATACTATACCAAATTTAAGCAAATTGCAATTAGATTACATACATTAAATGGAATTATTTTATTTTCAGAATTTAATTTTTTAGTACGTTTTTTTTTATTTTTTTTTTTTTTTAGAATATTCCTTTTTCAGGAATTATTTTTAGCATGAATCGAAGCTGGTTCGAACATACTGCCCCCTGTTGAAAGGCTGTAGATGCCTTTCAAGAAATTAACTGTATTCACATCTTGAGAAAGAAAAGAAACCTTTGAACCTACTAAATACGAAAAGGTGATGGCAACGTAAGACCTGAAGTGAATCGGGGCTACGATATACCTGTAAAATGTCTAATTTGCAGGAGTAAACATACCCCATTTAACAAAAGGACGAATAAGTAAACCAATGATAAGAAAAGAAAACACAACTGTATTATTATTTAATAATTTTAATGTCACCATTCGCCAAAAGTCTAACTTTCATTCGTTTACCATCGCTGGTAGAAAGACGCCAGCTCCTTTTTTTCGACCGTTTTAAAGCGGCCATGGAAACTGCAAACTCCTCTTGTGCACCAGTGCAGTTGTCTACAACAATTATTTGGAGATCCTCGTCCGGAAGAATTGTTGGGGTGATGCTTTGGTCACTCAAAATATCTACTTTTGCTGAAGAGACTTGTTCCTGTAAGCAAATGGCTTGTTGAGTGGTTGTTGATGATTCTGGCTTGCTTTCCTTTCCGGAAGGTTCCTCTTCAGGATTCGGGGAGGTGGGGGGTGAATCGTCGATTACTATGGTTGGTATGGGTTCGCTGCTTAAAGTCATCCGATTAAGGCGTTGGCTAACCTTTCCCATAGTTGAACGTCGTTTCAGCTCCTCCAGTTCTTCCGTCAATTTTTGGATTTCCTCTTGTTCTTCGTCGATACTCCGGTTAGGAGATGGTGGTAACAACTTGATTTCTTCCTCTAAGTCCCAGTCCTCATCCGTGGAATTTCCTTCTGATTTATGCTTGGGAGAGAAGGGCTTCTCTACCAGCTCTCGTTCCAAATTCCACGCTTCCTCAAGCTCTTTTTCCCAGGTTCGTCCTGGTGTGATGGGTAACTCGTTCTCAAAATTGTTCTCTTGTGACGATGTGGTCATGTTGGAATAGTTGATTCTAGACTGGTAAATAATCTAATTGCATGATCGTATTTATACGAACATAACGGGAATTTCTGTTAATTCTTGCCTATATTGGTTGGCTGTAGCACCAGACTTTGTAACAGACAAAAAAAAAAATGTAACGGTCGGAACAAATAAAATGAATAATTTTAACGCTCCGAAGTGAATATTTTGTTTGAAAAATAACGGTATACCCTTGCATTGCAATTTGATTTCTTCTATGTGGGGACGGTTGTCATAGAGACAGGAAATTACTTTTGAATTTGGCAGGTAAATTAGAAGATAGCGCCTAGCAATGAATGTTTCAATTTGCACCTAACGGGACATGAATATTTTTATGATAGAATGCAAAAAATACATGAGTAGACATCGCATGGGATTTTTGTTAAAGAATATTGTACTTGATTTTCCCCTTTTTTTGTTGTAATTTATTTTTATTTTTGATTTAATTTAACTTTCTTGTATCGGTAAGATACATATTTTTGACAATGGTCTTTTTACCAGTCCATTTTTTGTTTTTATAGTAACTACGCGGACATATTCGTCAGCACCTGGATGGAGCTCAGGTATTCGTCCTAATAACCAACGGCATGCTAGCAAATTGGGTTCTTTAATTATGACTAAGTCTCCTATTTTAGGATTTGCTATTGGGGACTGCCATTTGGGTCGATTTTGTAAAGAATTTAAATAATCATTAGACCATTTATGCCAAAACTGTTGTTGCAATAGTTGAAGGTGTTTCCATCGTGTGAGTGAAGAAACATTATTTTCCATCACAGGTTCAGGTGGAAGTAATAAAGATGTACCAATTAAAAAATGTCCGGGGGTTAAAATACTGAGGTCGTCTGGATCTTCTGTGATAGAACACAGAGGCCTAGAATTTAGACAGGCTTCAATTTGTGTCAATACAGTTGCGAATTCTTCAAAGGTCAATGAAGAATTCCCTAAAATTCGCTTTAAATGGAATTTTATTGATTTAACTCCAGCCTCCCACAATCCTCCGAAATGAGGTGCGGAAGGAGGGTTAAAGTGCCAAGAAATACCGTCTTGGGCTACCACTTCTGCCATCTGCTTATTAGCTTGCAATATGGCTGCTTTAAATTCCCTTTGTAGGACTTTATCAGCTCCAACGAAATTAGAGCCACAATCTGAGAAGATATCAGTGCTGAGTCCCCTTCGGCTGGAAAACCGTCGGAACGCTGCCAAGAAGGCTGCTGTGGATAGATCGGATACAGCTTCTATATGAATGGCTTTGGTGGCCATGCAAACGAATATATCCCTTATAAAAACGATTACATCTGAATTTAGATACCTTTAGATTGAAAGGGCCAGCAAAATCTAAGCCAGTTTGTTGAAAAGGTCTGGTTATATTGACCCGGGGTGAGGGTAGATTACCCATAAGTTGATTTTTGCTGGATGCGGATTGTTTAAAACACACGATGCATTTATGTAATACATGCTTAACGATTTTTCGTCCTTGTGGGATCCAAAATTCTCTTCGAATGTTGGACAAAACCAATTGCGGGCCTCCATGCAAAGTTTTCATATGGAAATGTTCAATTATCAAGATTGTTAATTTGCTTTCCTTTGGGAGAATAATTGGATGCTTTTGATTATAGTCAATATTGGCATTTTTCAGTCGTCCTCCTACACGAATTAACCCGTCCTTATCTAAAAAGGGATTAAGAGATAATATTTTGCTTTTAGCTGGAAGTGCATTCCGTGCTTGTAAATATTGGATTTCAATACTGAAAATGGCCTTCTGTGCTAATTTAATGAGCCGAATTTTTGATTGAGACAGTTCTGTAGAATTAAGCATTTTTGGGTCCATTTGTTGTTCTTGAGTTAGTTTTATACATGCCTTTCTGCATTTAGTAATGAACCTAATGCAATATGCGAATATACGTAGTAGTTTGGGAAAACTTGAGAATCTCTCGAACAAATCATTGATGTTTGAATGAGTTGTTGTAAGATGAATTGCTCGTCTGTGTTCAGCCTCATTTTGATTAACTAGAATTGGTTTTGCTTCAGGCCAATTTTCTTCACTGCCTTTCAACCAATGAGGTCCATGCCACCATAATTGATGGTCAATCAATGTTGAAGACTTAACTCCTCTTGAATTACAGTCGGCTGGATTGTCAACAGACCTTACATGTTGCCATAGTAGTTAAGCTATGCGGATTCTGGCGCACTTTTTCCATACAAAAAGTGTCCGGAAATTTCAAACTATTTTGCTGGCTCTGGACTGGGTTCTGGGCCACTGAGGGGGATTCCGTCTAGTGGTATACGTCACAGGGCATGCCTGGAGAATTCCTTTCCTACCGTATGGCGGACCGGGAGATGACGCCAACCTTTTGTTTGATCTGGTCTTGGAGGCTACAATTTGACCTTTGACCTTTGACCTTTCCTGTGTCTGGGTGCTGGAGGTTGTCTGAGAGCTTTAGTGACAATATGTGATATCGGGTATGTATACTTGTAAGCATGAGTTTGTGTTAGTTGTTTACTTTAGTATGAGTGCCTGTGGTGTGTTGGGCTGGGCTACTTGGTGGTTGAGTCTGGTTCACTTTTTCCATACAAAAAGTGCAAGGTAGATTCCAACTATTTTGATGGCTCTGGACCGTGGTTCTGGGGAGGGGAGAGGAGAGGGGAGGGGGCTGAGGTCGCTTTTGTACTGAAAAGTTGATATCAGCTTGAAGTTTTCTTTTAGGAGGATACTTATGCCAACAACAACAACCAATGTAGGCAGGTATGCGGACTTGGATATGTCCGATAATCAAATTCTGAATAATGTAAACAAAATCGCAGCTGAGTAAAGTAAACAAATTGAGCGATATTTACACACACACACACACACACACACACACACACACACACACACACACACACACACACACACACACACACACACACACACACACACACCACCCATATCCACACACACACACACTATGTCATACCAAAATGTTTTCTACCAGGCTATATTCAGTACCATGTTATTAAATTAGCAACAACAACAACTAACGTAGGTAGATATGTTGGCTTAGATATGTAATGGAAATTAGTAAATGCTTAATTTTGCTCTTCAGGTGTAATGCTTCTAATGTGATTCCTTGCATAAACAATTCGAATAATGTAAACAAAATTCTCACAGAGCCGAGTAAAGTAAACAAATTTATGAAAGATTCTCAATAGCTGAAAAAAACAACAACTGATATGATGTCTTAGATGAGTATTGAAAATTTCTATTGCTGAAAAAAAACAACTGCGGATTAAAAGCCAAGAGTGATCATGATATCTAAAAATAGATCACGGCTGCTTGTAAGAAGTAGTGGAAATTAAAGCCTCGGTGGCCAGGTGGCCGGTAATTTGATACCACCAACTAAAGTAAACAATGGTTTTTGCATCTAGGAGTGTGTATTGAAAAGTCATAAGTTTTATGGAAAATTGTTTTTATTTTAAAGTTTCTTTTTACAAAAATTTGTTTTTATTTCCAATAAAATTTCTTATTACAAAAGTATTTCTTATAGCACATTGCCCAATATGAACTTGGCAAGATGGAGCATTTGTGTTAATCTCTATTAGTTTTCCACAGTTGTATTCATCTTCGACGTTGATAATGATTTCACTCTCTCCAACTATCTTCTGCATCCATTGAACTTTTTCAGCTCCCTTTACA
This sequence comes from Dioctria rufipes, assembly GCA_963924295.1. NCBI lineage: Eukaryota > Metazoa > Arthropoda > Insecta > Diptera > Asilidae > Dioctria > Dioctria rufipes. The sequence continues at coordinate 146,472,189 of OZ002742.1, read as the reverse complement.
TATATGATTTTATTTCCAAGCAGTGGTTCAACTATAGTGTACAGCTTGTGATACGGTATGTAGCCATCATCCCAGCGGAATCCATGAAAATTGTGCTGAAGCCATTTTACTTGCCTCTTTTTTGCTGAAGTCAAATCCTTGTATCTGAACGGTGGTTGAAATATAAAGTGCTGCATCTGGTTTTCATTGTTTAAAATTGCCAGTTCTTTAGTGATAAATTCATTGAGATTTGTTTTGAATCCTTGAACGTCTACGATGACAGCCATCTTCTTAATTTAACTTTCTAACTTCACTTGTCAGCGGACTGTATTCCACTATTCGATCGTGTAGAAGCAGACAATATGCTGTTGTATTAGCCGGTTAAATTGTATTATAGTTGTTTCTTCAACAAATTATAAAACATCTTTGTTATTAATCCAAGAATTGTGTTTTGATGAAAATCCGAGCCATTTAACGTAAGCTTTATCTCCACTCTTCTTTAAGATTTTCTCTACGAGATATAGGTTTGGGTGTTTAACTTTCAGCAGCTCCAATTCATAAAAGCCTCCTGTGACTGGATTTCCTTGATAATCTTCCAGATGATATGTGATGGGGTTTGTGTTTTGAACTTTAATAATTTTAAAAATCTCAGCTGTCCAGTTTGGTGTATAGCCTTTCTCAAATATATGCTTGTATTTGCTGATGCGTACAAAATCCCCAGCTTTATACTTTGCAGGAACAACAATCTTTATATGACTGTATACAGTTGAAAGCAGTTGTTTCTCATTAGTGGTGTTGATATCACGTGGTCTCATTTTTGTAGTTCGATGTATTCTTGAGTTGTATTCAGTGAGCAGTTTCTTTACCATACCAATCCACTGATAAGTTCCATTAAAGCTGAATTCCTTCCACATCATATCCTTCAGAGTTCGGTTAAATCGTTCCACTATTGATGCTTTGAGGAAACTGTACGTAGAGTAATGATTAATTGCATGCTTCCGCATTAGATTTTTGAAGAGGCTGTTGTAGAATTCCTTTCCATCATCAGTCTGCAGGTTTTTAGGTATTCGTCCCTCGCTTAATATAGATTGCATGGCATCTTTTACTTCTACACCAGTTTTTCTTTTAATTGGAATTGCCCATGCATATTTGCAGAAGGTATCAATTACTGTCAGCAGATAGCGGTAACCCTTGTTCACATACTTGTAGGGATCCATTTCAACCAAGTCTGCCTGCCACAAGTCATCTAGTCCTTTGATAACCACACGACGTCCTTTAAAATTTTTTCTCGCTGGTTTCTGAAGCTCATTTACCACTTGTCTCTTACTCATCGTAATTATAAATGAAACAGATTTCTCAAGAGTTTTTACTCATATACACCATCTTTTGGTGTCAAGTCTTTCTTATTTATTACTGAAGTAAACAAATAGTTTTCAATCTTCGCGATTTCATCATTGATATATAGCGTTAAATTTGCCACCTCTATATTAATAGTTTTCTTATTTCTTCCACACTTATTTTAATTTTCTTGTCAACATAGTCTTTGCTAGTAGCATCATCATTTTCAAGGGGCTCACCAAGTCGATTTATACACTTTGAGTTTAGATCGTAGTCTCCGTTTATCGTTAAATTAAATCCAATACCCCGCTCTCCTTGTTCACCAGCAGGACCCTGAGCTCCTTGTTTACCAGCTGGGCCTTGAATTCATTGTTCACCGGCTGGTCCCTGAGCTCCTGTTGGTCCACGTTCACCTGGTTTCCCAAGATATCCTCGCTTAGAGAAACGTCCAAACTTATCAACGCTCATCTGTAGATTGTGAAGAAGTATGGTAATGAGGTAGTATTTAAACTATAATATCTGCTTCTCGCAACTCCTCCAGGATAGATATAATTTCATTGTTGTGACTGGTGTTTCCAGCCTGCTGTGATGCCATTAGAAGGCGCAGTCTATCCACTAATTCATTTGGATCATCCCAGTAAATGTGATCAATGTTTTCTTTAGGCAGATGCATTAGTCCCAGGCCTTTATGTTGTATAAGTTTACTGATTATAGCTTTATACTTAACCGCTCTAGTACCTTTTATTTGTCCATCTTCAGCATAGTTACGTTTATATGCATTGGTATCTTTCAAAATAGATCCATAATTAGTTAAATCCTCTTTAGTATAGAGACTTTTTACAGGATCTTTCATAAATAGCAGCTCACATAACCCCAAAGTTGTTTTATAGCTCTTCCCCTTGATAACAATATTTCCTACATCATCAACATCAAACGTTGAATTACCGATTCTCCATGCGTTGTTATCATAGTAAACTCCATAGGTTGGATCAATTTTAGGGCTATTATCAGTGAATAGCTTTAAATAGTTTGAAATTATGTATCCAGACGTATAGGGGGAGGTGACAGGAGACCTTCCTGTCAATGTTCTTGAATGTTTAGGTGTTGCGAATTCTTCCTCAGATGTTAAGGAATAATCTCCATAATTTATGGGTGTGCTACTAGCCTCCATTTTAACATATTTTCGTTTTGGAGGAGTAAAAGGTTCCACAGCCTCATTGAATTCTTCTTCTTCTTCTGCTTCTTCTTCTTCTTCTTCTTCTTCTTCTTCTTCTTCTTCTTCTTTTACATCTTTTGTCTCAAATTTTACTATATCCGGCGGCTCATATTTAACTGTTCTAACAAACTCTTTTAAGGGTTTAGTGATTGGCTTAAAGGTTTCTTCAAGTCGAGCTTCTGCTTCAATTTTTCCCATCCTCAAGGCTTTTAATTTCCTTCGCACTGCATTCCTAGTCTTGATGATTTCTTTTAATAGGTTTTCATTCATCTTCGATATTAACTCAATAACAGCTTTCCAAACAGCTCTGATAACAGCTTAACAGCTTTCCAAACAGCTCTGATAACAGCTCCAAACAGCTCTGATAACAGCTTAACAGCTTTCCAAACAGCTCTGATAACAGCTTAACAGCTTTCCAAACAGCTCTGATAACAGATTAACAGCTTTCCAAACAGCTCTGATAACAGCTTAACAGCTTTCCAAACAGCTCTGATAACAGCTTAACAGCTTTCCAAACAGCTCTGATAACAGCTTAACAGCTCTGATAACAGCTTAACAGCTTTTCAAACAGCTCTGATAACAGCTTAACAGCTTTCCAAACAGCTCTGATAACAGCTTAACAGCTTTTAAACAGCTCTGATAACAGCTTAACAGCTTTCCAAACAGCTTTGATAACAGCTTAACAGCTTTTAAACAGCTCTGATAACATCTTAACAGCTTTCCAAACAGCTCTGATAACAGCTTAACAGCTTTTCAAACAGGTCTGATAACAGGTGAACAGCTTTCCAAACAGCTCTGATAACAGCTTAACAGCTTTCCAAACAGCTCTGATAACAGGTGAACAGCTTTAATCTATTCAGCAGGTCCACAGGATTCGGTGTGCTTTCGTCTGAGTTACAGCTTCGACTTATGAATATTTCGCATGTTTCATCCTTTTATAGTACAATGAAGGTATCAAATCCTTTACGGTAGCGCCCCTTGTTTAATGAGCTGTCCTTATCAATCAACAAGAAACCATATTCATCCTTCCAACACTCAGCACAGGCTCTTCGAAATTTATCAAACTTCATGTCTGTATTCACATGATCATTATAGATATGTTTCAAATTCAAGTCATCTTGCTTGAATAAGATGATTAAATTAGCATTGTCACGTATTAAGTGCTTTGGTATATGCGTATATGTTTGACAGAGATAGAAGCTATCTATATCTTCGTGGCGACCCATGCAAAAATAGGATCGCACATTATTTTGCTTTTCACATGCTACATCATCGAAAATAAACACTGAATGTGATTTGGCTTCCTCTGGAGGTAGAACGTCGCAGTTGTTTGAGAATGTATAATACCCCAATCCTGATATGGGGGTCATCACTCGCTTCAAGTATTCATACTTTGGTTGATGTAAAGATTTTGAATATATGTAAATATTTTCATATCTCAGACCATTGGGATGTTCCAGCAAACTTATCATAACATTAGTTTTTCCACAATTCGATGGTCCAACAATGATGCTCCTTATACTATTAAGCAATAGGGGACCATGCTTCTTTTTCACCTTCATAACACCTACATCAGCATTTCGAACAGGAAAAGCTTGTTGTTGTTTAATGAACCGCATATTGAAGACTAACGGGATTCCTATAAATACACCTGCTTATATTACATTTCAACAGTATCATCGGAACCTTATAAGATGTCGGATCACAAATCGAAACGCTCCAGAAAATCCTTGAAAGGGGGCAGAGGACTATTAAATTCAATCATCAACAAATTACCTGTAGAATTACATCTACCGGGATACCAGTACTGTGGACCAGGAACAAAGTTACAACAAAGATTGGCAAGAGGAGATCCGGGCATTAATCCACTGGATGCAGCCTGCAAGGAACACGATATAGCATACTCGCGACATAAAGATACAAGTGATCGGCATATAGCTGATAAAATATTAGCTGAAAAAGCCTGGCAGCGTGCAAAATCTACGGATGCAAATTTGAGTGAACGTGCCAACGCCTGGCTTATAACAAACGCAATGAAGGCTAAAATTAAGCTAGGTATGGGTCTTAAGGCTAAAAATAAACGCCAACCCACATTCCGAGAAGCAGTACGAAATGCACGTAAAATTTTAAAAGTAAAAAAACCGAAAGACTTGATGGAAGCTACAAAAATAGCTCTTAGTGCAGCTAAAAATATTGTGAAAAGAAAGAAGAAATCAATTAAAACTCCACGAGTGATACCTGTACCAAAGGTTGGTGGAGCACTTCCGTTCCTCATTCCGCTGTTTGCTGGGCTTTCAGCATTGGGAGCACTATCGGGAGGTGCAGCAGGCATAGCTAAAGCAGTAAATGATACCAGTGCCGCAAAGGCAAAATTGGAAGAAAGCAAACGTCATAACCAAGCAATGGAAACTATAGCGGTTGGCAAAGAAGGAAACGGGCTGTTCCTGAAGCCGTACAGAAAAGGACTTGGACTCTATCTACAACCTCAACCAAAAAACTATTAAAGACGCTACCCAAAAGACCGCTAAACGAGTTGGATCTTCACAAGTATACCACACACTTGCCACACTTCAGAGGAGTATTTATGCGTGATAATCTACCTAAAAAGCCATGGAAGCGAGAAAGCGGTATTGTTAACTTGGACATCTCAACTGGAGCAGGTACACACTGGGTAGCGTACTACAAGAAAGGTCATAACATCGAATACTTTGATAGCTTTGGCAATCTCCAACCACCAAGGGAGCTCATAAACTACTTGGGTAGTAATATTACGTACAACTACAGTTCTTATCAGAACTATGATGCAGTAATTTGCGGTCACTTATGTTTAAAGTTTTTATATAATTGTTATAACCATTAATTATTATTATCTATAAATAAATGTATCTATATTGAAATTGTAACAGTTCATTATCAACCGCCATGTCATTAACACTTACTCTCACGGGAAATTCATCTCTACTCACTGCTGAGTACTTTCCTCCGCTGGAGCTAGCAACGGATTATGTTTGTGGATTAATTGATTTTCAAACATACAACTCTATACCAAATATTGATGTGAGCAATAATCTGGTTCATGTAGGGAATGAGGTTGTTGAGATACCTGTTGGATCCTATGAGATTGATGATATAGCAAAATATGTGCAAGGGTACTTGGATAAAGAAGGGAAAAGGATAAAAGTTGTGATAAAGGCTAACAATAATACATTGAAGAGTGAAGTTAAGGCAACTGAAGAAATACATTTTGAAAAACAGAGATCCATAGCTCCTCTGCTAGGATTCAGTAAAAGAAACTTGACTGCTAATACAGTGCATACATCAGAGTTGCCAGTCAACATCATTAAAGTAAATACTATACGCATCGAATGTAATATTATATCAGGATCATTCTTCAACAACACACAAGTACACACTCTCCACGAGTTTTCCCCGAACGTTGGACCTGGGTATAAAATAGTGGAGGTACCCAAAAATGTAATCTATTTGCCTGTGAACACCAAACGTGTAAGTTCTCTAACATTGAAGCTCCTTGACCAAGACGGCGACTTAATCAACTTCAGAGGAGAGACTATAACCATCAGGTTACATTTGAAGCCACAGCATGTTGATATACAATAATGATAAATACGAGCTCGGCGCAGACAAGATCATTAGTCAGCGGACAACCTTGAAGCGATCAAGACCTACATTAACACCTGCAAATACAGCATATTTACAATCAATTGGCTTAACGCTGAAGCAATGAATAAAGGAATACTAGATATTGCGCCAGACGCTCACTTTGATAACAGTGTTACTAAATTTGAACATCACTCCTATTCACCATTTCTAACATCATTTAAAAACAGCGATGAAATCCGTATCTCTGTACAACATCAAGACTTGAATCTTCTACCCAGCAGGAGTTTTCTTTACATTGAGGGGTCGCTAACAAAGCTGGATGGAACCGTTTCAGCAACTGCAAAATTAGCTAACAACGCTCTACCATTTCTTTTTGAGGAAATACGCTATGAATTGAATGCAGTGGAAATCGATCGTACAAGAAATCTTGGGATTGCGACAACATTAAAAAACTACGTATCGCTAAATGCAAATGTAAGCAGGATACTACTCAACGGCAGTTGGTCACCAGATTCATCCGTTATACCAGCCAATGGACTGTTTAACTATTGTGTACCTCTGAAATATTTATTGGGATTCGCTGAAGATTACAAGAAAATTCTGATAAATTCCAAACATGAACTCATATTGATCCGGAGCAGGACAGATGATAATGCCATTATATCACCCACAGATGAGGTGAAAATTGAAATTACCAAACTTCAATGGAGCATTCCACATGTTACAGTATCCGATGATGAAAAGCTGCAACTATTTAAAATTATCGGGAGAGGTCGCCCGATACAAATACCATTCCGCAGCTGGGACATATATGAGTATCCAGTACTACCGGAATCCACGCATCAAACCTGGTCAGTTAAGACTTCCACTCAACTGGAGAAACCTCGATTTATCATCTTAGCATTACAAACGGATCGAAGGAACGATAAAACCAAAGATGCAAGCAAGTTTGATCACTGCAAACTCACCGATGTTACAGTTCATTTGAACTCAGAATCATATCCCTATGATGATTTGAATTTGAAATTTGATTTGAATAGATACGCATTGCTGTATGAGATGTATATAAAGTTTACACAATCATATTATGGTCATCAGTATCAGCCGTTCCTCACATGGGAGAAGTTCAAAACCGATGCTCCGATCGCTGTCATTGATTGCTCACATCAAAATGAAACAATAAAAACTGGACCTGTTGACATAAGGCTAGAATTCAAGACATCTGAAAATATACCGGCTAATACAACAGCATATTGTCTGCTTCTACACGATCGAATAGTGGAATACAGTCCGCTGACAAGTGAAGTTAGAAAGTTAAATTAAGAAGATGGCTGTCATCGTAGACGTTCAAGGATTCAAAACAAATCTCAATGAATTTATCACTAAAGAACTGGCAATTTTAAACAATGAAAACCAGATGCAGCACTTTATATTTCAACCACCGTTCAGATACAAGGATTTGACTTCAGCAAAAAAGAGGCAAGTAAAATGGCTTCAGCACAATTTTCATGGATTCCGCTGGGATGATGGCTACATACCGTATCACAAGCTGTACACTATAGTTGAACCACTGCTTCGAAATAAAATCATATATGTAAAGGGAGCTGAAAAAGTTCAATGGATGCAGAAGATAGTTGGAGAGAGTGAAATCATTATCAACGTCGAAGATGAATACAACTGTGGAAAACTAATAGAGATTAACACAAATGCTCCATCTTGCCAAGTTCATATTGGGCAATGTGCTATAAGAAATACTTTTGTAATAAGAAATTTTATTGGAAATAAAAACAAATTTTTGTAAAAAGAAACTTTCAAATAAAAACAATTTTCCATAAAACTTATGACTTTTCAATACACACTCCTAGATGCAAAAACCATTGTTTACTTTAGTTGGTGGTATCAAATTACCGGCCACCTGGCCACCGAGGCTTTAATTTCCACTACTTCTTACAAGCAGCCGTGATCTATTTTTAGATATCATGATCACTCTTGGCTTTTAATCCGTAGTTGTTTTTTTTTAGCAATAGAAATTTTCAATACTCATCTAAGACATCATATCAGTTGTTGTTTTTTTCAGCTATTGAGAATCTTTCATAAATTTGTTTACTTTACTCGGCTCTGTGAGAATTTTGTTTACATTATTCGAATTGTTTATGCAAGGAATCACATTAGAAGCATTACACCTGAAGAGCGAAATTAAGCATTTACTAATTTCCATTACATATCTAAGCCAACATATCTACCTACGTTAGTTGTTGTTGTTGCTAATTTAATAACATGGTACTGAATATAGCCTGGTAGAAAACATTTTGGTATGACATAGTGTGTGTGTGTGTAGATATGGGTGGTGTGTGTGTGTGTGTGTGTGTGTGTGTGTGTGTGTGTGTGTGTGTGTGTAAATATCGCTCAATTTGTTTACTTTACTCAGCTGCGATTTTGTTTACATTATTCAGAATTTGATTATCGGACATATCCAAGTCCGCATACCTGCCTACATTGGTTGTTGTTGTTGGCATAAGTATCCTCCTAAAAGAAAACTTCAAGCTGATATCAACTTTTCAGTACAAAAGCGACCTCAGCCCCCTCCCCTCTCCTCTCCCCTCCCCAGAACCACGGTCCAGAGCCATCAAAATAGTTGGAATCTACCTTGCACTTTTTGTATGGAAAAAGTGAACCAGACTCAACCACCAAGTAGCCCAGCCCAACACACCACAGGCACTCATACTAAAGTAAACAACTAACAACAAACTCATGCTTACAAGTATACATACCCGATATCACATATTGTCACTAAAGCTCTCAGACAACCTCCAGCACCCAGACACAGGAAAGGTCAAAGGTCAAATTGTAGCCTCCAAGACCAGATCAAACAAAAGGTTGGCGTCATCTCCCGGTCCGCCATACGGTAGGAAAGGAATTCTCCAGGCATGCCCTGTGACGTATACCACTAGACGGAATCCCCCTCAGTGGCCCAGAACCCAGTCCAGAGCCAGCAAAATAGTTTGAAATTTCCGGACACTTTTTGTATGGAAAAAGTGCGCCAGAATCCGCATAGCTTAACTACTTGCCATGCTTGAGTGTTAATTAGACCTTGAATTTCCGAAATTCTATTAGCCACATATGTTTTATACTTGTTTGGGTGGCTACGTATCCAAGCTAATACAATAGAAGAATCTGTCCAAGCAAATGTAGGAACTTATGAGTCGTGCTAACAATACTGCACCACACAATTCAAGACGTGGAAGTGAAACGGATTTGACGGGCGCCACTTTTGACTTTGCCATAAGTAAGTTAACTTGAACTATTCCTTCTTCATTAACAACTCTAATGTAGACAGCAGCAGAATAGGCTTGATTAGAGGCATCTGAGAAACCATGTATTTGACAAGTGGATAAGTTACTTGTGGTATGTATCCAACGTGGTATCTTGATATTGCCTATATGATGTAATTCTATTTTGAATTCGCGCCACTGCTTATCAATGTGTGCCGGTATTGGTTCATCCCATGAACATCCTGCGAGCCATAAGGCTTGCATCAAAATTTTAGCACTAATTACAATTGGAGATATCCAGCCAAGTGGATCAAAAAGCGTTGCGATTTCTGAGAGAACAGAACGCTTTGTAGAGAGGCAATCAAGTCTCTTTCTGTATTGTAGCGTGAAGTAATCAGATCCTGGATACCAATGAATACCTAAAGTTTTTATAGACTCATCGCTTGCTAATCGCAAAGGAAGTTGAACTTCTCTATCAGTTTCGGGAATCCTTGATAATAGATCCGAGGAATTGCTGACCCATTTTCTCAAATTAAACCCTCCTAAAGATAACAGATTGAGTAGTTGGTCTTGTATTTTGAAAGCTTCTTCCATTGTGTCTGATCCTGTAAGAAGGTCATCAACACAGAAGTCTCGCAATACTATTCTTGCAGCTTCAGGAAATTTGTCGGCTTCATCGAAGGCTAGCTGGTTGAGTGTTTTGATTGCGAGATATGGGGTTGGCGTGGTGCCAAAGGTTACGGTGGTTAATTTGTAATCTTGAATGGGCTCGTTGTGATTATTTCTCCAAACTATTCTTTGATAGTTTTGATCTGGAGCTTGAATCTTTATCATTCTATACATTTTTTTTATGTCAGCCGACATAGCGAATTTATACTTTCGCCATCTGAGAATGATGGAAAATAGCTCAGACTGCAGTACTGGTCCAGTATGCAGTTGTTCGTTTAGACTTTTTCCATTAGTCGTTTTTGCCGAAGCATCAAAGACGACGCGAACCTTTGTGGTGGTACTATCTTTGATAACAGCATGATGAGGAAGATAGTAGCTTTGTTCATTGCCTACTATCTTATTAGCCACTGTCATGTGACCTAGTGTCTTGTATTCATTAATACAAGCTTTGTATTCCTGATAGAGTTCAGGATTTCGTTCTAATTGCCGTTCTAGGCTGTAGAATCTACGTACTGCCATACCACGAGAGTCGCCTAGACTAGGACTTTCTACGGTGAAAGGCAGACGAACTTCGTAACGGCCGTATGCGTTACGAATATGAGTTTTTTGATAAAACTCTTCACATTCTTGATCTGCTTTAGACAGCTTTCTTCCTGGATTAACTTCTTCAGTTTCCCAAAACTGACGTAGGAGTATATCCAGTGAAGTGTCGTCGTCGTAGTGAACTTTTGCTGTTAACGGAGATGCTGTTAAAAATGTGGAAGTATTTTGGAGTTTTCCGAACAGTATCCATCCGAGGGTACTGTTTTGGGCAGTTGGTGTTCCTGGAGGACCTTTCCGTAAACCTTCTAAGAGAATTTCGCTGTACACATCTGCTCCTAAAAGCAAGTCAATTTTTCCAGGTTTAAAGAAAAATGGATCGGCAAGTGGTAGCTCATGTATATGACTCCATTCTTTGATTGGAATGGTTGAAGGGGGTAAAATGTCCGTAATTGTATCCACTATAAGGGCTGTAATCGTGGTTGCGTTAGTTGTGGTTGAATAAGGATATATCTTCAATACAGTTTGATTTTGAATATTTGTAGTTTCAGTTTTTCCCAGGCCAGTGATTTGAATTTCCACGTTTGTAGTGGAGGATTGCAGCTTACGTGCGGCGGCTTGGGTTATAAATGAAACTTGCGAGCCTGAATCTATTAATGCTCTCAATACCAACATGTTTCCCTTTTTGGTAGGAACGTTTAACAATGCTGTGGCAAGCAGTGCTTGTTTGGTACGTTGGTTTTTTGCGTGAAGCGTATGAAGAGAGTTATTGGATGCGGAAGGTGAATTGCAAGGTTGAGCTTCTGATTTCTGCTCCCTTGGCATTGATTGGGTCGGAGGCCTTGGATTGGCATTATTCCTGTGAAGTAAAGAATGATGCCTCCTTCCACATCGCTGACATGAAAACTTACTCGTACAAGTTTTCGTGTTGTGGCCTTTTGATAGGCAATTATTACACAATTGATTTGATGTGACAATTTTGAATTTATTGTCTACATCAAGTTTTATGAATTTCGGACATTTAAATAGACGGTGCTGCTCTTTGCACAATGGACATGCTTGGGTAGATGACATAAAATGGGTAGATGCTCTTGGGACTTGAGCATTTTTGATGGCTAAGGACGGTTTGGTATCGACTATGGCTTCTAAAATTCTAAATCTAGATTGTAAAAATATTTTTAAGGATTCGAAGGTGGGAAGTCCTTCTGCTGTATTGACCTCTTGTTCCCATGCACGGTGCGTTTCTGCTGGTAAACATTGTACCACCATATAGATGAGAATTGCATCCCATTGCTTAGTGGAAACTTGCAATGCCTCGAGTTCGAAGATACATTCGGAAGATTTATCTAGCAAGGTTTTGATAGCTTTAGCTGATTCGTGGACTGCTTTAGGTAGATTAAAGAGTGCTTTCAATTGGGCATTTACCAAGACTCGTTTATTATCATACCTTTCAAGCAATATCTTCCATGCGCTGTGATAACTCGAGTTGGTCATAGGAAATTGACGCAATAAGTGCTCTGCTTCTCCAGATACACTTGATTTCAAATAATGCAATTTCTGCACCGAAGATAACGCAGTATTTGTATGCACCAGGGAATTGAACAGATCGTGAAAAGGTCTCCAGGAATCATGAGAACCTGAGAATTTTGGGATTGTGATGCTAGGTAGTCTCAGAGACGATGAAGTTTCACATTCTAATTTTGTACTTGTTTCAACCTTTATTTCGAATGCATCTAATGCATCCCTAAGAATACCTCGAAAAGTAAAGTATTGACTTTCCACCTTTGAAAATTGATCTTTTGCGAAATAATCGTACTTTTGAAGTTCACTATCTTCCAAAGCCTGCGTGGCTTGAATAATTGTATAGTGATCTTTCTTGTACTCTGACCAAATTTCACTTAGAGCGGTTAATCGCTCAGAAATAAGACCTTTCGTTCGTTTTTCTACATCAGTTTTGGTGTAGTTATTAAACGACTTTTCGAAGATTATTGCAGAAGTGGCTTGGTTGCCCAAAAGTTTTTGAAGTGCAGACATACTTAAAAGATTGAGAAAATAAAACACTAGACCTTAAATCCGGCTCGAAGGACCATAAAATGTACTGCCCGTAGTCAGAACGTACACGCAAATTTGAGTTAAGTGACACTGAAATGAATGCACTGATAATTTTGGATTTAAAGCAGTGGTTTATCCCTTCAACACTGTACACTTCCTTATAACTATCACTAAAATTATCACAATTATTTTCTACAATTTCCCAATGGTTGAAGTAGAAAGGAATTATACACAAGTGATTGGGTCAGAGATTTAAACACATTCGAAGACACACTCATTCACACAGATTTTTAATGCACGATTTCCAAGAATAGTTGTATTGGGACAAAACTCAACATATATATGTTCGGGTCAGAGAAAACACTTATTGGCAAACAATTGTTTATAAGATCGTTAAGAAAGCAATATATAAAATAAATATAGAGTTAGTTGAATCGTTTTAGTTGATAAATATGCACAGGTAGTGTATAGCGAATAGATATATATATATATATATATGAGTAAATTTATTATAGAATATATATTTAAATAAATAATAAAATGTTACAAGTGACTGGTACTCACCGACCCAAACTTGGCACTTAAGATGGTTGACTTCAAGCTAATGTTAAGACCCTTTGTTTTAATCGTTGATTAAAACAATTCTTTATTTCTGTTAAAGGCAGAAATAAAATGTTAATGTTAGTAATTATTATTTCAGTCAGCTCCCGAAATAATATTCTTTAAGTCAGTCAATGCCCGGCTTAAAGTGTTATCTTAACTTCAGTCAACTCCCGAAGTAAGAATTTTATTTTAGTCAACTCCCAAAATAAAATGTGTGTTAGTAATGATTATTTCAGTCAGCTCCCGAAATAATATTCTTTAAGTCAGTCTATACCCGGCTTAAAGTGTTATCTTAACTTCAGTCAACTCCCGAAGTAAGAATTTTATTTTAGTCAACTCCCAAAATCAAATGTGTGTTAGTAATGATTATTTCAATCAGCTCCCGAAATAATATTCTTTAAGTCAGTCAATACCTGGCTTAAAGTGTTATCTTAACTTCAGTCAACTCCCGAAGTAAGACTTTTATTTTAGTCAACTCCCAAAATAAAATGTGTGTTAGTAATTATTATTTCAGTCAGCTCCCGAAATAATATTCTTTAAGTCAGTCAATACCCGGCTTAAAGTGTTATCTTAACTTCAGTCAACTCCCGAAGTAAGACTTTTATTTTAGTCAACTCCCAAAATAAAATGTGTGTTAGTAATTATTATTTCAGTTAGCTCCCGAAATAATATTCTTTAAGTCAGTCAATACCCGGCTTAAAGTGTTATCTTAACTTCAGTCAACTCCCGAAGTAAGACTTTTATTTTAGTCAACTCCCAAAATAAAATGTATGTTAGTAATTATTATTTCAGTCAGCTCCCGAAATAATGTGATTTGTTAATAAGAATTTTATATCAGTCGATACCCGATATAAAATGTTAGTCCCTACCTAGTCAACCTATCCCAAACGATGCCAAGTGCAAAAAGAGATCGAGATCAGTCAGCTTGTCGTTTTTATAGCCCTTGCTTGCACACGACACCACTGATGGAGTAGCAGAGGAGCATGATTGCAAGAATTGGCAATGCAGCTGTGATCTTACGGTACTAGCGATAAAATTTTCATAGCAACGCACAAAAATGCATAGAAACAAGTAATTTGAAGCAACCCATGCTGCTGTGCTAAATTGAATTATATTTGCGAAAAATATTCTCTTTATCACGTAGCGAAGATATTCCCGTTGGATGGTACTTGTAATGATGATAATGATAGAGTTGCAAATTGATCGGCTTGATCTGATTATATATGTGCAATAAGTTGCATATTAAATGACAACACATGCTTTTGTTAAATACTATACCAAATTTAAGCAAATTGCAATTAGATTACATACATTAAATGGAATTATTTTATTTTCAGAATTTAATTTTTTAGTACGTTTTTTTTTATTTTTTTTTTTTTTTAGAATATTCCTTTTTCAGGAATTATTTTTAGCATGAATCGAAGCTGGTTCGAACACCTATCGTCTGCCAGATCGCCAAAAGGTTGAAGTTGATAAACTAGTTCAGGAAATGCTAAACGATGGTATTATCAGCCCAAGTTACAGTCCATGGAACTCGCCACTTCTCTTGGTACCCAAGAAAGCCGATAGCGCCGGGAATGAACAGTGGAGAGTCGTGGTCGATTTCCGTAGGCTGAATGAAATCACCGTGGGAGATGCGTACCCTCTACCTAATGTATCAGATATACTAGACCAGTTGGGTCGGTCTAAATACTTCAGCTCGCTAGATCCAGCGAAGGGATTTCACCAAATACCTATGAAAAAAGAACATAAAGAAAAGACTGCTTTCAGCACTCCTTTTGGGCATTTCCACTACAACCGAATGCCATTAGGCTTAAAGAAATCTCCTGCCACTTTTCAGAAGCTCATTAATAATGTCATGACTGGCCTCGAAGGAATACACTGCTTCATATATATATAGATGACATAGTAATCCATGGCTATAGTTTGAATGTTCACAATGAGAAATTGATACGAGTTTTAGAACGTCTTAACCGACATAAACTAAAACTACAGCCTGACAAATGTAACTTCTTGAGGAAAGAATTAATGTACCTAGGTGATATCGTAAGCGAAAAAGGATTGAAGCCTGATCCAAAGAAATTAGAATCGATAATATTATATCCCGTACCAAAACGCGAAAAGGATGTTAGGTCTTTTCTGGGACTTGCGGGATATTATAGGCGCTTTATTGATAACTTCGCGAAAATATCGAAGCCACTGACGAGTTTATTGAAGAAAGACACTCCGTTTAAGTGGGATACTTTCTGCGATGAAGCCTTTCGTTGCCTAAAGGAAAAGTTGACAACTGCACCAGTTCTAGCGTACCCTCAATTCGACCGCGACTTTTTTTTAACTACTGACGCCAGTGATCAAGCAGTAGGCGCAGTACTTTCGCAGGGAAATATTGGGAGAGACAAGCCAGTGTGTTTTGCCAGTCGAACCCTCAATCCCGCAGAGACTAGATACACTACTACGGAAAAAGAATTGTTGGCAATTGTGTTTGCAGTGGAACAATTTAGGCCTTACATATATGGAAAAAACTTCAAGATAATAACGGATCACAAACCGCTTATATGGCTCCTTGGTCTTAAGAATCCTACTTCTAGATTAATACGATGGCGAATCCGACTGGAGGAATATTCGTTTGAGATATTGTACAAACCAGGAAAATATAAAGTCAACGCGGATGCTTTAAGCCGCATAAAAGTAGATAAACCTACCGAAGACTTCACTCAGACTAATAACAAAAATAATATAATGGTAGTTACCCGTCATCAAATGAAAAAAAGGGAGGATTATAACGCGTTCCCTGAACCGGCAACGAAAACAAACACAAATAAAGCGGAAAATAGCTTAACCACACGAAAATTTCTTGAAAACCAAAGTACTTAGTTCAGAAGTAAAAATAAACCAAGATTCATTAATGGAATCAAACAAAATAACGCACAAATTCGTTATTTTATCCCATACTGAAAATTTAAAGGACAAAATGAAAGAGTGTATTGGCGATAGTACCAACCCCCAAGTTAGTGAAATTAAAATCAAGAGGTCAAATGGATCAAGTTATATTGTATCAAAGGCTATTCTACCCGTTCGTTCACAAAGCGACAGTAAAATACTTTTCGGAATCTTAATTGAATTCCTTTCGTATGGTCTGCTACATAATTTAAATGTGGTAAATATATTAATTAATGCAATAGATCAATGCTCATTGGACATCATAAGAAATATGTGTTCGTATATATTCAAACCTAATAAGATAATCTGTACCTTGTACGTGGACAATAAAACAAAGTTGGTCAGCAGGGACGAAATAGATAAGGTACTCCGTGAGTTTCACGATAATCCTCTCGGAGGTCACCAGTGCATATCGCGTACGTTTAAGCGATTAATACAATGTTTTATTTGGCCCACCATGCTTCAAGATATCAGAAATTATATAAGAAAATGTCCATCTTGTCAAAGGAACAAGCTTTGTAAGAAATCGCCCCTGCCAATGAAAATAACTACTACGAGCTCAAGACCCTTTGAGCGAGTGGCCCTCGACATCGTTGGCCCACTAAATACTGGTTATGAAGGAAATCGTTATATCCTAATTTTCCAAGACGATCTAACCAAATTTTCCGCCGCGTTCCCCATTAAAAATGCGGAAGCTCATACAATAGCGGAGACATTTGTAAAGGGTATAGTATGTCAATTTGGCCTTCCGGTCTTCATTCTCACAGATCAAGGGTCGAACTTTTTGAGCAAATTATTTCAATAAACCTGCAAAAAATTAAGAAACTACAAACTACACCGTACCACCCACAATCAACGGAGCTTTAGAGCGAAGCCACCGTACATTAGCGGAATACCTTCGACATTATGTCGATAGAGATGCTATGAATTGGGATTCATGGATTCCATATTCAATGTTTACGTATAATACTACTCCACACAGCAGTACAAACCTAACTCCCTTCGAACTTCTCTACGGGTTCCCTGCAAGGATTCCCTCTTCACTTACAGAAGAGCCCCAAATTTGCTATAACTACGAAGACTATGTTAATGAATTACGGTCCAGATTGCAGCACGGGTATCAGATAGCCAAAGATTCACTAAACACCATAAAGGAAAGGTGCAAGATTTATTATGATAAAGGTACTAAACCCTGTCAATTTAAAATAGGAGATAAAGTGTTACTAAGGAACCAAACAAGAAATAAACTCTCACCGTTATGGGAGGGACCTTATAACGTTATTAAGACCAATTCTGCCGAAACTACAACAATTAAGCTAGGGAAAAAGAACAAAACTATTCACAATAATAATTTAAAACCGTTTATCGAATAAAACTTATAGGTAAAAAAAAAAACGCTCGTTTCAGGAAATGGATACAAAACTTTTCCTAATCTTGCTTGCAGTTGCTACGGCTCAGAACACCAAGGTAACACCGATCGCCGACAATCCGGGAATGTACTTCGAACAAGTGGGAGAAGTGAAGCTGTATTCCAACGAATGGAAAGTTGTCTCATATTTTGATCTTGATATTTTGAGAACGGAATTAAAATATATACAATGGTATGTTACTCAATTAAACAAAATTTGTGAAAGGCTTAAGAGGCATGAAAAATTAACACAGATCTGTATAACCATAGTTGCTGAAATTAACCATATTACTTCAGACCTAACTCAAAAAAATAACCTTCTGGAAAACAGTATTCAACAAAAACGTGGTTTATTCAATATAATAGGCCTTGTATGTAAATCACTTTTCGGAATTTTAAATGATGAGGACGCAAAGTACTATGACGACCAAATAGATCTATTGCGCAAAAATGACAAACATTTAGAAAATTTAGTAAGAAACAATACCTACCTATTAGATTCAACTGTAAATGTGTTCAATAAGACACTTGCTACAATTAATGCTCAATATGTTACCATTGCATCCAAATTGCAAAGTCTGTCAAACTCTAACTTAACTAACGAGGCCGTTATGGAAATTGAATCTATCTCCACCTTAATTACTTTGACCTTGTTCCGAATTGTGTCAACACAATCCATCCTTATAGATTTAGTTACAGATGCTCGGCATGAAAAATCTCATCCCTCCATCGTAACACCCTATCAGTTAGAAATCATATTGCAAACAATTCAAAAGGAAATACCAAGCTCTTTATCATTACCAGTAAATCCAGGAGATAACAACCTACTAAAAATACACAAAATTGCCAAAATGAACACTGTAATTCATAAAAATAGAATAATCTTTGAGCTTACTATTCCCTTACCCTTCGATGCAAAGTAGCAATTATACAAAGTAATTCCTTTGCCCACCCATTTTAACAAGACATTCGTCTATATTCAGCCTTCTACCGAATTTCTAGCAGTAGATTATAACAGGGAGAACTATTACAGTCTTAACAAAAATGATCTTGTAAGTTGCCATGTGGAAAATAGTTTGGAATATTAATGTCAATTACATCACCCACTTTTAAACTCCCTCTCTAGGAATCACCTGTGTGAAATTACCCTACTCAGAAGAGAAAACCCCCCATTAGACATTTGCACTATCAAATTGACTAAACTTAATTCCTTCTGGATTCAATTAGCCACTGCCAATAATTGGTTATTCTCCATCGATAAAGACATAGTTGTAGACATTATTTGTAACGACAAAATTAATCCTTTGATTTTAAAGAATACTGGCATTGTTCATATCCCTCATAAATGTTATTTGCGCAGTAAATAATTGACGATACAGGCTAATAATGTGAAAGAAATCATGGAACCGAACTTATTTATTCCGGCATTTAATATTTCTCAAGATCTCTTGAATTTCTCCATGCGGTCAAATTATCCTGACCAACCACAAACTGTCGTGCTTAGGTATTCGGCCAGCAATGATCTAGACACGTTACTGCAAGCCATTAAGGGCCAAGAAAAATTAGAAATTTCCCAAGAAGAGATAAATGCTCATCACGTCCACCACTACTCCCTGGGCTATATTCTACTCTTGCTAATACTTGCTCTTGCATTGTACAAACTTTTTAAATGGCGTAAATTGTCCATTTGGAAAATACGCGAGAGCATTCGTTTTAAAAAGGACAACCAAAAGATACAAGACCACGAAGAAAATGTTGAAATAAATAATGACGTAAGTCAGACCAAGTCAACTAAACTTACACTAAAGGTTTAAAAAAAGAGATAGTTACTTCGTTTTGGGAAATTACTTGCTTATATGCATGTCAAACAAGATTAGTTTGCGATGTTTATTTCCTCTTTCAAATATGTATAGTTATTTCATTTTAAAAGTATTGTAAAATACTATATATTATAGAAAGATAAAACAAATAATATAACAATGAAAAAAAAAGGAGTAATACTAGTTATAATACTTATTATATATGACATTATAAAAAAAAAAGAGAACATAAATATATTTTATAGTTTCAAAAAAAAAAAAAAAGGGGGGGAGCTAGAAAATAAAACTTTGATAGAGTAACAAAACTGTTAATAATAATGTAGTCTTTTCATGACTAGACAGCTTCTTATCGCATTAGAATGTAAAATACAAAAAAAAAAATAATAATAATAATACTATCATAATACTGTATTATCAAAAATATATTTTCTAAAAAAAAAAAAAAAAAATTAGTAATATATGAAATAATAATAAAAAAAAATAATTTATATATATATGTTTTTTGTATAAAATATAATAAATGTATTAGTCTTAACCAAATTTGAGGTGCGTTCGCTTCGAGAACATATTTCCTTTGATGGTCGAAAACTTAAAGATTCAGTTTTCTTTTTTTTTTGTAAGGGGGGAGAGATGTTATGAATCGGCGATCCCCAACAATATTTTAATAATATTTGAAATTGATAATTTCACATAAATAAATCTTTTCTTATACACCTCCATACATGTTGTTTACGTTAGCCATTCTTTAGTCGCATTTTCCATCAACGTGACTAAATCTCATATTCAAACTTGTTTTTGCCCACATGAATATTTTTCATTGCAGCTAGACTGTAACATAAACCCCTGAAGTTGCCGATTTCATACACTCAACCGTGAATGTTTTTTGTTCTTTCCCACAAACAGTGCTGGATAAGCATTTAGGTTTTGCAAGAGCTTCTCGTGTGAAGAAAAGATACGGAGAGTCGAATAGAAGTTATCGCGGCGCGCGCTTCTCAAGGCAAAATATCATAGAGATTTGAATTAAGTTTGTTCTTAAATTGTGAACCTAAGTTGTTCAAAAATAATTAATTAAATATTTTGAAGTTGTGTGTTATTTATTCGTCTTTTTTTTTCCTCACGAAATCATAACACGGTTGTACATATGTGTGTATGTACCTATATGGCTTATGAAATTAATCTAGATTTTAGATAGATATTATAAATTTTTGTTATCTTTCATATGATTTTGTTTGGGGGTTTTTTTTTAATAAGACGAAGAGGAAATTGATATTCGGGTAGGAAAAGTATTTCAATCTTGTATGCTATATAGGAATACTTGAGCGAATATGATTTATTTTCATATGATGCTCATGCAAGCGAAAGTGATGTAGAAAACCATACATGGAATAAGCGTAAAGATCGAACTTCTGAAATTTCTACAAATGTTTGACCCCAGTTGAATATTAGGAAGATAATAAAAAATAGATTCTAGATTAATCATTTTACGTTACGATTTGTATACGTCCATCTACAATTAGCTTTACTTTTATGCGTGTCCCGTCCCGAGCAGTGAAACGTTGTTCCTTTTTTCTGGACCGCTGTAGTTTTTCATACGAGACGGTGATTTTTTCGAATGTGTCCGATTAATCACTGTCTGTAATAAGTAGCTGGAGGTCGTTGTTCGGACGTTCTGCGTGAAGAACAATTGTATCTTCCAAAATGCGTGGCCTAGACTTCAATGTAGATTTCAACTGCTGAAGGCTTGATATCGTCAGCGGTATCTGCTGAGCCTCAGTGGACGTGGATTTTTGCCGCCCTGCTGTAGATAAAGATACAGCTCGCTGCGACTGGGTAGCTGATTATGGCAAAGTATGATGCCTTGAAGCGGGGCTTGCTGCTTGCTCAGCTATAGGAGATGTTGATGCCTGCTGAATTGGAGCTAGAATTACTGCTTGCTTTCTTGAAGCTAGTTTCAAATGTCCTTTATAATCATTGTGAAGATCGACATTTTGAGGTGGTTTCTTTAGATTATAGAACCTGCTTAAGTCCGTATTTCGAGAATCACCTAGTCCTGGTTTTTCTTCGATGAATAGTAATCTTACATATTATCCAGCTGTATTTATAAGATCGTTTACTCTCTTGATTGGGTTTTGAGAGTTTACGTACTTGAGAAGTGATTTCCTAAGGTTCCCAAAGCTTTAGCAGGATTTTATCTATTGACGCTTCTTGGTCAGCTTGCGCACTAATTCTTAAAGATGAGACTTTAGAAATAGTGTCTGCTCGAGATAGATTTCCGAACAGAATCCATCCTAGGGTCCTACTTCGGGCAGTAGGGATTCCTGGAGGACCTTTTCTTAATCCTTCCAATAGAATTTCCCCGTAAATATCTGCTCCCAGGAGAATCTCAATTTTTCCGTGCTTGTAGAAAAATTAGTCGGCAAGCTTTATATCCTTTATATGATCCCATTCTTGTATTTGAATGGTAGACGGAGGCAGAAACTCAGTGATCTTGTTCACTATTAGTGCTGTCACTGAAGTTGCCTTACATGATTTAGACTACGGACATACTTTGAAGCATGTTTGTCGTTTAATATTTATAGCTTTGTTATTTGCCAAGCCTGTGATTTGGGTGTCCACGCGAGTGGCAGATAGGTGCAGTTTGTGTGTTGCTGCTGCTGTAATAAAAGATACTTGAGACCCCGAGTCGATTAGGGCCCGACTTTTCACTTTATTTTCTTAGGGAATCAAAAAAAAAATAAAAAAAATCTTTATTTAATTTCAGGAACTTTATTTTAATTCGACTAATTCGATTAAAACACGATTAAGAACTAACTACCTTAAAAAAAAAATTTTTACTTTAGAAATATTTTATTTACGCTAATTCAGCTAAACGTGCCGACGTTGAGTTTGTAACTCGAGATATTTGTTTTTCACGATTTCGCGAATGAAATCGTGGGAAGCTTATTTTTAATGAGAACGGAAATAATTACATAATGCATATTATGTGAATATGCTTAGAAAAATGCTGAGTTCGCCGGGAATATAACTCCCCCCTCGTTAAGCTTGATGTCCTCCTGGACTCTATCCTTTACCGATCTCGTTACCAACTCAACGTTAACATGATTGGATTTTGTTTTTACAATATATAGTACTACAATTGCTATTAATATTACAATAAATGTGGTACTTACATAAAAGGTGATTTTATTATTCCTTGTTACATTTTTTATTTCTTTTATCTCATTGATATTTTTAATTTGTTTTAAATGCAATTGTTTCATATTTACCGCTTCGCTGATATTTCCTATTTCTAAGTAATTGGGTAGTATTATATGTTGGTTAAATTCCTTCTCTAGGTTCTGAAATTTCATGTTATCTATTTCTATACTGCAATTATGAAAGTTTATTATATAATTTTCATTTAATTTATATTCTAAGTCATTACAGGTATTTTGCATTTTTACATTATTTGCATTTATGATCAAAATTGAATTTTGCTTTAGTTCTCTTACCTCAAATTGAACGTTTTTTATCTTTTTGCATTTTTCTAATTTGTTATTCACTAAATTCTGGATACATTCGTTTGCTAATTTTAAATTTTTTAAATAATATTGACCATCGTCCAGATAAGCTTTATTTTTAAAAAGAAGTATATCTGTGTTTTCAATGACCAGCTCCTCTTGATCGCCATTTGGAATAGGAAGGAGTTTGTATTTTTTCGCCTTTTCTTTATAGAACTTTGGGATAGCAATTACAAATATTAGTTTATTTTCTATTTGCAGTAAAGAACTTTTAATTTCTTGCATTTTAAAAATATCTATTTCTTTTTCTTTTTCTATCTTTATTTAACTTAGATATATTTTCTACTTTCTTTTTGTGAATTCTATCCCTAACCCTGTCCATATCACTGATCTTATTGTTGAGAAAATCGGATGGTTTCGTTAAGGTCGTTGAATGGATGGTGTTATTGTAATTTTCAATAGCTTTTAGAATCTTTTCTTCCGGAGTGAGTTTAGCTTTTTCTACTTCGAAGATTCTTAGGTGTTCGTTTAGAGTCCCATGAGCTCTTTCTATATACGAATTTCCAGTATGTGAACGTGGAGATGTGAAGTGAATTTCAATATTTTCTATTCTTCCGAACTCTCTCATATTAAGGCTATCGAATTCATTATCTACTACTAATTTATTTGGTTTCCCAAAGAGTGAGATTCTCTGTCTTAAAGTCTGAATGGTAATGCTATTTCTATCGTTTAGTTTAGATGCCATTAAATGCTTGGTGAATTTGTCGATTGTGGTAAGAAACATTTGATGGAGACAGAAAAATAGGTCTGCATGAATAATTTCGTTTGGCGAGTTTGGTGTTTCCGATAAATTAAATTTGTGTACAATGGGATGTCTATCGTATTTGGCAAGATTACATGTTTCACAATTGTTGATATATTTGTATATAAGTTCTTTCAGTTTTGGGAAGAAATGCTTCTTTTTTAGTTCTTCATAGTTTTCGGTTATGCCTCTATGATTTGTCTCTTTATGAATGTTTTCGATTATTTTGATGGCTTCATTCTCGTTCTCTAAGTCTTGGGCTCTAATCGTACATTTGATAAACCTGATTTGTTTATTATTGCTGAGAAGTTCTAACAATTTTTTCTGTAACAAGTTGTATTTTGTATCTTCTAGCTCAGAATAGATACCTGTAACTCCCTTTTTTACTAATTTTCTTAGCATATCGTTCAAATAGTTATTATTACTTAGTTCTTCCTCTGATATATATATATTCCTTTACCTCCGATATTTTGTTATTATTTCTTCGGCTTTGTTTTTAACTAAATGTATCTGGGTCAAGTATTTGTTTATTAATACTTCTGCAATTGGGATATGATCATTTAAATCTTCAACGCCACTGTGAATCGTGGCTCGATCACTTTCTTGGTTGTCTTCAATTTTGTTTATTTCGCGAGCTTCAGTGTTTAATCTAATAAGGAAATCAGCAACCTTATTATCTTTACCCTTTAAATATTCAATTTCATAGTCGAATTCGTTCAATCGAATTCGCCATCTTTGTAATTTGGAGTTTTTTGGCTCTTTTAAAGAGCTTAACCAGACAAGTGGTTGATGATCGGTCCTAATTGTGAATTTTTGCCCGAAAAGGTATGGTCTAAAATATTTTGTTGCCCAAATTATGGCTAACAATTCTTTTTCAACCGTGGAATACCTTATTTCATGAGCATTTAGGGTTCGGCTTGCAAAGCAGATAGGGTGATTGTCTTGGGACAACACTGCACCAATTGCGAACTGACTAGCGTCAGTCGTAAGAACAAATTTTTTCTTAAAGTCAGGGTACTTTAAAACAGGATCTTTTGTTATAAGCTCCTTAAGTTTTTCGAAAGCTTTAATGAAACGTGAATCGTGTTCATTGATTCTGTTGTCCTTTTTAAGGCAGTGTGTCATAGGTTGAGCTACTTTAGCGTAGTCTCGAATAAATTTCCGGTAATATCCGGTAATGTCTAGAAAACTTTTTATTGCTTTGCGAGTTTTTGGTATTTTGAGGTTTTTGATATTTTCCACTTTTCTTGGGTTAGGTTTGATTCCTTCATTCGTGAGAATATGCCCCAAGTATTCAGTCTCTCTGGCAAAAAAGTTACACTTATCCATTTGGATTTTTAAATTGAACTCTCGTAATTTTTGAAAAATCTTATTGATTGAATCGACATGTTCTTGAATGGAGGTACTAAATATTAAAATATCGTCTAAGTAGACTACACATAACATATTAATGTATTACCTTAGCACGAAGTTCATCATTCGCTGAAAAGTTGCCGGAGCGTTCTTCAGTCCAAATGGCATTCTTATATATTCGTAGTGACCTTGTGGGGTTGAAAAGGCCGTTTTTGCCCTATCTTTCTCATCTACAAGGATTTGGTGAAATCCTTTAGCGAGGTCTAGAATCGTAAAATATTGGGCTCTACCTAATTTGTCAAATATAGAGTCTATATTTGGTATAGGGAACTTATCATCTACCGTTATATCGTTCAATTTTCTATAATCTACGACAATTCGCCATTTTTGTTTTCCCGAATTGTCCAACTTTTTCAGTACCACCCAAATTGGGGAATTATAAGCTGAACTGCTGGGTTTTATTATTCCTCCTGCCAGCATTTCTTGAACTTGTCTCTCTACTTCTTCCTCATGAATTTTTGGGAATCTGTAGGTTTTAGCATAAATTGGTTGGCTATGTTTCGTTATTATCTGATGTTTAACTTCAGCTACACTAGTTAATTTATTACCCTCTTGGAAGAACAGATCTCTATTATATTTAATGATTTGCTTTAAATGACATAGCTCCTCTGAATTTAGATGAGCAGTTTTTAATTGTTTAAGTAAATCTACATTATTTAGCTCAAGTGTTTCTAACTGATAAATTTTCTCATATGGGCAAGTATCTATAAATTTAGTCAGTTTGTTTTTAATTTCGATTGTTCCCTGCTCTAGATCTATCTTGGCACCTATTGATTTTAAAATGTTTTGTCCCATTATAGCATCAAAACTTTTATTTTTTAAATCTAGCAATTTCCAACTCATAGTTGCGTTGTGATTAAATTCAGCTGGAACTTCTGTAATTAATTCCTGTGTTATCTCTTGCTTACCCGACAATGTTGTCAAATCTATTGGTTTAGCTAATTGTACTCGTTTGAAACTGGGGAAAAGATCTTTATGTATGATTGATGTAGCAGCTCCAGTATCGATAAGACAATTTATTTTTTGTTCGTTTATTGTAAAAGTAACTATTGGTAATGGGTATCCCGAGGCTGTACATGCAAATTTTCGTGATCTACTTCCATTGCTTCTGGTTGATTATTTGCGATATGTTGCCTGTTATGAGAATATTGACCAGAGAAATTATTTCTGCGATAGTTTTCGAGATTTCTAAATCTATTACTGCTATTAAAATTTCCGAAATCATTTGAACGGTATTGGTCGTAATGTCTGTCGTGGTTAGAGTAAAAATTATTGTGACTTCTGTTAGTATTTCTGTTACTACTGTTTGCGTAATTAGTATGAACATTTCTGTTATTGTTGTTTGCGTAATTAGTGTGAAAATTTCTGTTATTATTGTTTGCATAATTAGTAGGACAATTTCTGTAATTCTGTTGATTTGAAAAACGGTTTTTTTGCACTGAAATTCTTGTTCTGTGTTCATAATTTAAATCTATTCCTGTTTGAAGCAATTCATGATAGGCTTGTTCTAAACTTTTCACTTCTTTTATTCTAAGGTACATATTATCTGAACGAGGCAATTTGTTTAAAAATCTTTCTAATATACTATGTTCATTATTCTCGGGTTTAAATTCTACAGGTTTTTCCGTATCTATATTATATTTGAAATTTAACTTATCTAAAATTTTTATTAAATCTTCATAATATTGACTTACACTGGTAAACTTTATTGAATCTGCTTGCTCCTTAAGCTTCAGGTAGGTTTCCTGTACTCCAAATGATTTTATGAGTTGCTTCTTTATATCCCATGTTGTGCCTTGGTCTAGCACTCTTCTCACTGACATGGCTGCCTTGCCCTGAATCTTCGTGGTCAGAATCCGGAAGATGTATTGTTTGGCTGCATTATCCGTCACCATACTCAAGAGAGTTTCAACTTCGTAGATAAAATGTGTCAGTTCATATGTTCCATCGCCTCTGAAGATTGGCACTGCTCTAGCTGCATTCATCACATCTTTGACCGTCACAGATGCTAATGCCATATTGTAGTTTTCCTGTATGTTACTTAATTCCTTAACACTGATTGGTTTATATGCTTTGTCTGAGTTCATTAATCCACGATAATTGATCGGACACTTTTTATTTATTAGGTTCGACTTATCGTTATCAAGATCCTGATTAAAGGTTTGCCGACTTTTTTCTTTAAAAAGAAAAAGTATCCACAAAAGTATTCACAACTTCTCGTAAATCAAGAAAAGAATTAGTTGTTATTCACCACTTCTCGTAGATCAAGAAAATGATTATTTATTTATCACCATTTCTTGTAAATCAAGATAATAATTAATTAATAATCACCACTTCTTGTAAATCAAGAAAATAAGAAAATAATTAATTGAACACTTATTGAATACCGTCAGCAATCCTACCGACTGCGCCACTTTTCACTTTATTTTCTTTGGGAATCAAAAAAAAAAAAAATAAATCTTTATTTCATTTCAGGAACTTTATTTTATTTCGACTAATTCGATTAAAACACGATTAAGAACTAACTACCTTAAAAAAAAAATTTTTACTTTAGAAATATTTTATTTACGCTAATTCAGCTAAACGTGCCGACGTTGAGTTTGTAACTCGAGATATTTGTTTTTCACGATTTCGCGAATGAAATCATGGGAAGCTTATTTTTAATGAGAACGGAAATAATTACATAATGCATATTATGTGAATATGCTTAGAAAAATGCTGAGTTCGCCGGGAATATAACTCCCGGATAGCATGGATTGTTCCCTCTGTTGAGGAAATATGAAGCAAGGCTGTAGCAAGCAGTGCTTGTATTTCGCGCTGTGGACGATTTATATAAAATGTTCGTAAAAAACTATCTGGTATGACCTCAGATGTAGAGGAAGAATTATGTGGCTGTGGTGCTTGATAGAATTATTGCTTTGCTTAGTTGAAAAGTGAGTATTTTGATTGAATGTACTACTTTCATTGTGAAGCAACGAATGGTGTTTTCTACCACATTGCCGACACGTAAATATGCTTGGGCAAGATTTCGTGTTATGGTGCCCTGATAGGCAGTTTACACATAGACGGTTAGATGTAACGATCTTAAACCTTTTGTTAATATCACATTTGATAAATTGTGGATTTGTTTTCTCTGGATGAACTGACTTTGAATTTAAAATTGCTTCCAGAGCTCGGAATCTGGTCTCTAGGAAAGTTTTGAGAGAATGAAACGTATGCAAACCTTCTTCGTTATTTACCTCTTGCTCCCGCAAGCGATCGGTTTCTGTTGGTAGGCATTCCCCAACTTGTATATTAGAATTGGATCCCACTGCTAGGTAGTAACTCCTATAGCTTCGAGTTCGAAAATGCACTCTGATGATCTGTCTAATAAGGATCGTATTGCCTTAGCAGATTCATTTCTTATTTTACGTAGATTACAAAGAGTTTTCAGCTGAGCATTCACTAATACTCGCTTGTTGTCGTATCTATCATTTAACGTTTTCCATGCATTCTCGTAGCTTGCGTCTGTTACTGGAAACTGTCGCAGCAAGTGTTCAGCCTCGCCAGTAACACTTGTTTTAAGAAAATGTAGTTATTGCACTACAGGTAAAGAAGGATTTGTATGAACTAGAAAATTAAACAAGTCGTACAATGATCTCTGTTAGGCTCTTTTGCCTATTGTCGTGCCAGGGCAGTCAAGGTTCTTGTACCTTGGCTGTTGATGGTAGTGTATCAGGTGCTTGTACCTGTACACGAAGCTTAAGAATGATGACTGCTGAAAAGGAATTTGGTTAAAATAAGAAAAAGGAAACACGTAATTCGTACGATTTTAAAAACACAATAACGTATTTAATTTTCCGCATATTATTTATATAAATTACAATTTGTTGGAATTGCACCTTTTCACTTATTTCAATTCCCACGAAAATCGTACATACATACATAAATACATACATCATTTTACAAGTCTTATTTCACATAATTCGCAGTATCAGCTGACGCCGAATTCCACTCAGTGACCATGAAATTTTTGTGAAAACCGGCTATATGGGAAAATATTTTCTGCATTGCAAGCTTTTTGTTTGTCGTCGGAATGATCACGTTGAATGAAAAGGTGCTATGACGGCAAAATAATATTAAATTAAATTGGTTTAGATTTACGCGAAATACATCGGAATTTTTCTTAAATATAAACATCCTCCCCCCGTTAAAGCGTTGATTCAACCTTATTAGGCATTGATGGTTATGTTAAAGTCACTGGGTTGACTACGCCGTGCCTGCGTAATTGGCTTTGATCCCTTGGGTTTACAAATGTCGGCTCTGAACCTCCATATCAAGTAGATAGCTGTTATTATTGTCAGTAGGATTGCAACATATCCCACCGTGAACTGATGTGCGTCATGTGCGGGTAGTTTAACAGGAGTTTACTGTTAGCTAATTGCTGTTTTATGTGATCCCTTATCTCTTGCAGTTCTTGCCAATGGGATTGATATGACGGCAATTGTTGGATCACCGCTTACAATTGTGATATTGCTTGTTGTACTATAGGACATTCTTCCTAACTTGGGTAGATGTTGTGCCCTTGTATGGTGATTCCTTCCTGTCTTATGGTGCAGTCTTCTTCTAGTTTTAATATTCCCGCTCCTTCTAGCGTAGCCGTTGTTACGTTCGTACCGCAGACAACCTTAATAGTTGTTTTATTCCTGACTGCGAACATCCATTGATTGGGATTATTCAATTGGATCCATTGAGGTTCATATCCAGCGATAGTGATGTGACATTTTGTTGTTGGAAGTATTTCGTTCATTAAACTCATTTCACAGCTGCTTATACTTGAGCTCTTTTTGTAGATTGGGTGAGGTTGCTTGCACAAGTGATGATCTTCCTTGATTGATATGCAGGATTGCAGTCCCTGTTCCGTGAGCGGATAATATTGTTCACGGTGTAGGTAGATGATCAAAAATTTGGAAGATGGTTTGATCAAAATAAAAGTGTCATTCATCAGTGCAGGTATGGGTATTATTCGGAAAAGTTCGAACTTCTCGAATGACAATAGAGGCAGTGTTAGTTTAAATATTACATGTCTTGCGGTGGCGCATGCGGCAGACTTCATTAAGCTATGCAGCTGTAGTACATGCTCTGCAGGCAACCTCAGAGTTGGGGGTAAGTGGCCTCTGATCTGAACCAGTTCTTCCTTTAGTTGAGATGGCGTGATCAGTTGCGGGCTAATCCGTCCGTAATGAGTGTCAGTCAGGGCCTCTATTATAGAGAATTGAGCTCGTTGAATATTCGAAACTATGAGGACGACTTGAATAGAAAGCGATGTGAGCAAGCTAGTCAATTCTTCTTGGTATAATTTTTCTGAACCAAGGTTGGTGAAGTTGGAAAATAAACTCAGTTGTACCTCTACTTCCTTAAATTTTTAATTGATTTGTTCATAGTTCTTCTTCATGATATTCACAGTGTCGTCGATTGTCGTTTGATTTTTGATAAGGTTGAGTAGATGTTCTTCATTTGATTTAACGTCTTCAATTGTTCGAGACATTTTCTCAGCGTACTCGGAGTCCAGAACACCATTGGCAACATTTCCAATAAAATTTACCGCTCCTCGCTTTGTTCGCGTAGATGAAGATGGTGGTAATAGCAATTGGTTTTTACTGGCTATTTCGTCGACATCAGATGGTCTAGTTGTGTCGTAATAATAGTGCAACTTTTTTCTTTGGTTAATCTTTTACAGGGGTCGTGTAGGATCCGACTCCCATTTAGTACTCCTTCAAATTCACTTCAATAATTAGTCATATCGTAATACACAATCAAATCCCATTCATTTGAGATTATACTGGCTGATCCCAAATTTTCAAAATGTAGACCTGGGCTAGATTTGAAGTGGGTTGTTTCAATCAGAGACGCGAAAATTCCTGGTAGAAACAAACAGGTCAAGAGCATAGTGCTGATTGTATGACCCAAGGAGAGCCGTGCCTTTTTTCTTTTCCTGTGTCGTTGTAAAGCTTGCGCAAGTCGCAACCGGTTGATTACCTCCAATGTCATTGGTTGGTGTTAATTCAATTGGTGTAGTCGTCTCTTCATCTTGGCTTGGAAGAGGTGCAAGTTTATGTATAGGCCTGCGCATTATGGTTTTACCCACTAGAACATCCGCCACCCGAGCCAAGCCATCATCTCCCTTTATAACCTTGATGATTTTCCCCAGTGGCCATTTTAATGAGGACACATTCTCTTTTTTGATGATAACAAGCGAGTCTGGTTGGATATTTTGACTGGGATGCTTCCACTTAGGATGTTTTTGTAGATCATTCAAATATTCTCCAGACCAACGTTTCCAGAATTCGTATTTTAGATGTGTCACTAATTTCCATCTATTAAGGAGGTTTACTCTTTCAGGGGTTGCCGATGGATCGATGTTACTGGTGAGTGGTTCTCCTATGAGAAAGTGCCCTGGAGTCAATGCTAAGAGATCATTGGGATCGGAGGACATTGGAGTTATTGGTCTTGAATTCAGAATTGCTTCAATCTGAACAATGACCGTCTCTACCTCTTCATATGTCAATGCTGCATTAACTACTGTTCTTTTCAAAAGATATTTTGCTGATTTCACGGCCGCTTCCCAAAGCCTGCAGAAATGTGGAGCACCTGGGGGAATGAAGTGGAAGTCAGTTCCATTGGATTCGCATGTGGTAGCTATTTCTCGTTTTGATTTGTGTGAATACTGCTTTAATTCTTGCAGCTCATTTCTAGCGCCAACAAGGTTAGTCGCATTATTGCAGTATATATTGCTACAATGACCTCGCCTTGCCATGAATCGCTTTAATTCTCCCAGAAATGCTTGCGTTGACAAATCGCTGCCAACTTTTAGATGCGTGACCTTAGTTGCAAAGCAGCAAAATACGGCAATATACTTTTTTTGTGGACGCTTTCCTCTTGTTTTAAAGTGTATTCACACTGGTCCGCAAAAATCCACACTTGCATTTATGAATGGGCGCGCAGGTTGTACTCTTTGTGATGGTAAGTTGCCCATCATTTGTGACAACATGTTTGGTTTTGCTCTAGCACACTGTACGGAATGTTAGACTATTGACCTAGCAATGGTCTTCCCCTTTATGGGCCAGAATTGTTGCCTTGTAATAGAGAGCAAAGTTTGCGGGCCAACGTAGAGGTTTTCATTATGGATATTTGTCATTAATAGGTTGGTCAACTGATGTGAGTATGGTAGCAAGATGGGATGTTTAGTATCATACGATACGTTTGCTGCCTGCAGTCGTCCTCAAACTCGCATGATGCCTCTTTCATCTAAGAATGGTGTTAAAGTATTTAGTTGACTATTTCTGGCTAGTTGTCTATGCTGTTAAACAGTCAGCAGGATTATCCTCAGAACTGACATGACGGCATTGCTCAAAAATAGATAAGCTCTGAATACTTGATACTCGATTCGCAACAAATGTTTGGTATGAAGAAGATGGGGCGTTTAACCACCCAAGCACAATCTCCGAATCTGGCCAATAGTACGTAGGCTCGTTTTTGAAGCTCAAATCGTTCTTAATCCGGTCAGTGAGATCAGCGGCGAGTTTTACGGCACACAGCACGAGCCGTGGTAGGGTAATTTGCTTCAACGGTGCTACTTTTGACTTTGCACAAAGCAATCTTACTACGATCTATTTTTCCTTGTTTGTAGATCGGATGTAGACTGCGGCTCATATGCTCTTTGAGAAGCATCTGCGAATGTGTGAATTTGTACATTTTTTGATGGTTGTTCAGAGAATACTTGTCCTGGGAATCGTATGTCGTTCAGCGACTGGAGGCCTTCGGGATAATGAGTCCATTTTGTGTGCAACTCCATTGGTAGCGATGCATCCCAATCCATTTTTAATGCCCATAGTTCTTGCAGGAATATTTTGGCTGTGACTACCACTGGAGACATGATTCCAAGTGGATCAAAATCCATGCAACATCTGAACAAAATGTTCGTGTGGTTATCTTATTCCTTGCGATCCATGCTGTCTTGACGCTGAATTAATCGGATATTGGTATCTATGTTAGACCTAGGATTTTTATTTATTCCTCATTTCCGTCGTTAAATGTGAGCTTTGGCTCTCTATCTTCTGGGTGTATATCCCTTAATAGACATGTATGAATTGCGCACCACTTCCTAAGCTTAAATCCACCTTTTAAGAGTAATTCTTTTAGTTGTGTTTGCATTTCCTTTGCTGTGGAGAGGTTTTTTGATCCTGACATTACATCATCGACGTAGAAATCTTTACTAAGCACTTGTAATCCTAAGAGATAAGTGGCTGTTTCTTCCTGGGCTAGTCTCTGCAAACACTTCGTAGCTAAATAAGGCGCTGACGTTGTTCCATATGTCACCGTATTTAACTGATACCACTTAAATGAGTGGCTTGGGTCGCGCCTCCAATATATTAGTTGGAATTGTCTTTCATTTTCGTCAATAAGTATTTGCCGATACACTTTTTCAATATCAGCGGTGAACACAAATCTTGGCTGTCGAAATCGAAGTAATATTGAAAACAGCTCGTCCTTAGTAGTAGGGCCGGCACCCATTATATCATTTAACGAAATATTTGATGATATTTTGCAGGAAGCATCAAAGACAACTCTAAGTTTGGTTGTTGTACTCTCTGGTTTGCTGACGCAATGATGTGGGATGAAGTAATACGGAACTCCAATTTCCTTTAAATTTATCTCTTGCATATGACCAAGGCGTCTATATTCCTCCATAAAATCAATGTATTGGCATCGAAACTCATTATTTTTGGCGAGCCTTTGTTCTATTGCTAGAAATCTGCGCGATGCAATTTCCTTCGACTCCCCCAACTTATGTGTGCCGTCTAAAAAGGGCAGTCTAACTATAAAACGTCCCGATTGGTCTCCTCTAACCGTTTGATTAAAATGTTCCTCACTTCGTTTCTCTGTGAGTGTAAGGGACTTTTCCTCTTCTGTGACTTCTTCTAAGTGCCAGAATTTTTCTAATTGTTGGTCAATGTCTTGGTCCTTGCTCAATATGCCGCATATTTTCTGATTTCTGGCCATCTGGTCTATTTTTCCTGCTAGTACCCATCCTAGAACGGTATTCTGGAGGGTTGGTAAGCCATTGCTGCGTTTAATCTGTCCCACCGAAAGGAGTTGACAGTAATATTCTGCTCCAATAAGCAGATCTATGCGCCCAGGTTTGTCAAAAACTGGATCCGCCAACTTAATATTTTGTGGGATTAGCCATGTTGTTGGCTGTGATGCGAATATTTCTTTTAGAATGAATGCTTCCAATTTGTTTTTTCCCGGACGGGAATCGAACCTACACTTGTTAGAATCATTTATTTATAAATTTGAATTACAATCGTTAAAAATAAAAGTTCTTAAAATTCTTCTTTATCCATCATTGACTGATTCTAACAAGTGTAGGTTCGATTCCCGTCCGGGAAAAAATAAATAAAAAATTGAATTTACAATTTATTTGTGCGCTTTCATCGTTACTGGTTAATGGCAGCTGAAAGCAAATCGTGGCTTAGTTGGCTAGTAACAAATTGATAAATGCAAGAGCGAAAATCATCTATCTCGCTAGCTCAGTGGTAAGAGCAGTCGCCCGGCAAGTCAAAGGTCCCGGTTTCAAACCCCGGACGAGGCGGTTGTTTTTCCTTCTTGTATTTATAAATTTGAGTTAGAATCGTTAAAAATAAAAGCTTCCAATTTAGTTGAGAATCCATTCACTCGTTATTGCATCAACACATTGACACGATGGTTGGCTTGTTACTTCACTTGGTCAACGCCTTGCACCTTCATGATATCTGGAACTCCACTGAGGCCCAATTTTTTTTTATCAGTCTCACTGTTACTGTGCTTAGAAGGACATAGCTTCCATTCTGTTTGGACTGTCCTGTAGTCAATGTGACCGATTGATCACTTTTATGTACCTTGTTACTTGAGTGGACTAGTCCTGAGTGATATGTGTGAGGCTTTCCATCAGAACTGTCTTGTATATGCACCAAGGTATTATGTTTTCGAGCAAGTCGTACATCCTATAAGTGTGCAGTTGCTTGCTGTATGGCCTGCCCTTAGGCAATTGACACACTACTTGTTGTTTCTCAATACCATCAAGCGATTGGTGGGTGTTAGCTGCAAAAATTTCTGACATGCAAAAAGCTGATGGTTTTCCTTACATAATACGCATTTGGTTCCTACAGCATTTGTTTATACCAATGCGTTAACTCGTCTAGAAAACTGGCTTCCGATGAGTCTCAGGTTGCACTTTACCTTTCCTTCCAAGGGCTTGCAATGACTGTCACCTTGTTTCTAGGAAGTTCAGAAAATGGTGTACTGACTGCAGAGCTCTAGGTTGGTCAAGAGATTGTTCATATTAACTATGGGATATTCTGTCTAATTTGCCTATTAATATGTGGAGCAACAACGGGTCCCAGTTATTTGTCTTGACCTTGAGGTTCCCAAGTCCTAGAATAGCTTCTTTCGTTGTGTCATGTAGTGAATTAAGGGTCGATGCGTTCTCTGAAAGCAGTTTTGGTTGTGACAACAGTTTGTTTAACAATGCTGTCACTAACAACCTGGTATTGTCATATCTGGCTTTCAACATCTCCCATGCAGCCGTCTAATTTCCATTGGTTAGGCTAAGATGTCGAATTAGTTTTTCGGCTTCTCCTCTAAGGTTGGTTTTGAGGTACCACATTTTGTGGCATGCGCTCATTGGCTGGTTATGTAGCATCTGTGCATAGGATTGGCGCCACTTCAAATAGTCGCCATCGAATATTAGAATTACAATCATTGGCAATTTCATCGATACATTATTGTTTGGAGTATCGTTCATGTTGGGCATGGAACATTGAGCTAATTTATAGGAAAGCTTGATGATTATAAATTGCACCCTCTCTTCAAAGTTGTAATATTCATCTATATTGTAACCTGCTGATGCCGATTCTTCAGATAGCTCCCAAATTTCATTGTTGCTTGCCTCAATTTGCAACCAATAGTATTTATATTACATTCATAGTACTGTCTAGAATGTGATTGATGTTCATTGGCTTGAATTCCTTGCAGCAGGCGACGCAAGGATTCCAACCTCACCCTTTGTCTTCTGATGATCTTTTTTAGGTCTGCATTAGCGGAATTCTGACAAGAATTGTAATCGGTAGGAGGTGGGATTCGCTCTCTCCCCTCCATTGGGTTATCAGCAGAGGCATTTACATTGTTGTAACTATCATGCTCCTTGCGGCGTGCACCCTTCCTAGTGGAAGTTAACAAGGGCTGGGTTGAATGGTCCTCCTTTCTGGTTGTGAATTGAGTTGGTTGACCTAGAACTTCTTCTTGCACACCATTTTTCTTTGGAGATGATAGAATGGTATTATCGATGCTGAAATCTAGTTGCTCACTCGCCATACCTAACTGCTCAATACTTGCAGCAGACAAAGCTCTTGGTAAGTCGATTTCTGAATAAGATTGAATCTTTGTTGAGATTTGATCTCGATACTTTTCATAGACTACTCTAATGCCATTGTAATAGTCCTTAACGTAGTACAGATGGCTTAGCTCTTCAGGATGATTGATTCGTATGATATTGTCCCTAGATTCAAATTCATCCCAGAGATTGGTTAAACGTCTTAGCCTCTCTTCTAGGTAACGAAGGATTTTTCTGGATGATGAATCCTATGTATAGTTCGATATGACCTGTTCGATGGCTTCTCCGGTCCTATTTTGCACCTGAGCTAATTCATCCATGGTGCGGCTTCTTGTGGTATGATGATCTTGATCAAGTATGTACTTCACAAGATCACGGCGGGGTCACCAAAATGTTAGGCTCTTTTGCCTATTGTCGTGGCAGGTCAGTCAAGGTTCTTGTACCTTAGCTGTTGATGGTAGTGTATTAGGTGCTTGTACCTGTACACTAAGCCAAGAATGATGACTGCTAAAAAGGAATTTGGTTAAGATAAGAAAAAGAAAACACCTAACTCGTACGATTTTAAAAACACAATAATATATTTAATTTTCCGCATCTTATTTATATAAATTATAATTTGTTGTGATTGCACCTTTTCACTCATTGTGCAATTCCCACGAAACTCGTACATACGTACATACATACATACATACATACATCATTATACAAGTCTTATTTCTCATAGTTCGCAGTGTCATCTGACGCCGAATTCCACCCCGTGACCATGAAATTTTTGTGATAACCGGCTATATGGGAAAATATTTTTTGCATTGCAAGCTTTTTATTTGTCGTGGGGAATAATCACGTTGAGTGAAAAGGTGCTATGACGGCAAAATGATATTAAATTAAATTGGTTTAGATTTACGCGAAATACATCGGAATTTTTCTTAAATCTAAACAATTTCCATGAATCATAAGAACCAGAAAATGTTGGAAGTGTAATTCTGGGCAACTTCAAAAAAGATGAAGATTGCTGATCAGTTTTGGGTTCTGTAGCAATTTTTATTCTGTTTTGGATAATTGTATAATGAGTAGACTTGTTATCTGTACTACAGTATTGTTGTAGTTCTTGAGAGATTTTTCGAGGATTTTTGCGGAGGTGGCTTGGTTAGCCAAAAGTTTTAGAAGTGCACTCATGTTAAGGCGAAGGACCATAAAATGTTCTGCTCAATGAAAACACTTAAGAGAAATATAAGTAAGGATGGAGAATGTAAATAAAAGCGCCAATGAATACTTAAAGTTAGTGGTTTATTTCACAATACGTCACAGTTACTACACTAATTCAAATTCAATCGGAAATATAGTTCAGAGATTACACATTCACTAACATAAACTTAAGATACATTTAATATCGACTATGTCACTTAATAACTAAAATCTTAATTACATATGTATCAACTTAAATAAAAAACAACTTACGATAACTTCAAACGGAATTCACCGTTTAATGACACCAAGAGATATACATATATATGTATAAATATAATTGCTCAATAAGATTAAATATGTATTAAATGATTACTCAAAAATGTACTCAACAATCTAAAATGTGGAATCGACTATCTGGCGTTGATAAATAGACAGTTAGTGATTATCTTGTTCTAGTCGTTCCCCGGAACAAGATACTTTGTTTCAGTCGAGACCCAAAACAAATTTTGTGTGTTAGTAATGATCTTCTGCTAGTCGTTCCCCGGAACAAGATACTTAACTTCAGTCGAAACTCGAGACCCAAAGCAAAATTTTAATTCGATTAGCAGAATTTTGCTCTAGTCGTTCCCCTGAACAAGATACTTCACTTCAGTCGAGACCCAAGCAAAGTTGTATTAGTAGTATTTAATCTAGTCTGTACCCAGGATAGACATCTTTATCTCAGTCGAGACCCAAGATAAAGGTTTGAGATTAGTGAGTGTTATTCTAGTCGCTACCCGGATAACTATCCTTATATCAGTCGATACACAAGATAAAGGTTTGAGTTAGTATGTGTTATTCTAGTCGCTAACCAGAATAACTAATTTGTGGAATCGACTATGTGGCGTTGGTAAATAGACAGTTAGTGATTATCTTGTTCTAGTCGTGCCTCGGAACAAGATACCTTGTTTCAGTCGAGACCGAAAACAAAGCTTGTGTGTTAGTAGTGATCTTGTTATAGTCGTTCCCGGGGCAATATACTTTACTTCAGTCGAGACCCAAAGCAAAGATGTAATTTGATTAGCAGAATTCTTGTTCTAGTCGTTCCCCCGAACAAGATACTTCACTTCAGTCGAAACCCAAAGCATAGTTGTATTAGTAGTATTTATTCTAGTCGGTACCCAGAATAAATATCTTTATCTCAGTCGAGACCCAAGATAAAGGTTTTAGATTAGTGAGTGTTATTCTAGTCGCTACCCAAGTTAAAGTTATTATGTAAAATTTGCTCCAGTCGAGACCCAGAATAAATATCTTTATCTCAGTCGCGAGCCAAGATAAGGTTATTATGTTAGTAGAATTTATTCCAGTCGAGACGCAAAACAAATATCCTTATCTCAGTCGTTATCCAAGATAAAGTTATTATGTTAGTAGAATTTATTCCAGTCGAGACCCAGAATAAATATCTTTATCTCAGTCGTTACCCAAGATAAAGTTATTATGTTAGTAGAATTTATTCCAGTCGAGACCCAGAATAAATATCTTTATCTCAGTCGTTGTTGTGACTCAGGTGCCCAATGCCCCGAATCACAACAATAAGGTCAATACATCAATATATTATCCTATACAATATATTGATGTATCACAAGATGACCCTGAAAATTTAAAATAATTTATTTCAATTTAATTCAAAACTTAAATTGCGTTCAAATTCACTCTCCCTTATTATAACAAAATGCAATTTTGTTATAAGACACACATTCCACTCACACGATATGCACACTTACCTACGAACAGTGTCTTCTTACTTTTTTTTCTTATATACACTGTACATACATGCAGTACCTATTTTTTTCCAATCTAATTGTATGTACATACATACATACAATTATTACAATTGTTCGCACCCTCTTAAAATTAATATTTCAAGATGGGCGCACAAGTGCATATCGGATTACAGTTTTGCATAGATGCATATAACTTGCATAAAGACTTTTTTACATTTTCTCACGTACGATTTTCAACGTGTCGTGAAAAAGCTATAAAACAAAAAGAGCTTTCTGAAGTAATCATGGGTACCTGGGTGCAAGTTGCCCAAACCTCGGCGAGTCGTTATTACATCCGCCGAAAGGTCACCTCGCGGAAGTCTATTCAATAAAGTGAAGGAAAGTATTTTATAGAACAGGAATTATATTTGTTTTTATTAGTGAAAATATATAGGTATAAGTCCTATTAATTATGTGGAAAATTGTAAACAAAAAAGGGGAATCAAATAATGAAAAGAAAGTGATTTGAAGAATCCCAAAATAGTGTGTGCCTTTACTCATAAAACTCCTACGAGTGCTCTCTCCCTAGGAGCACGGAGTGCGTTAGAACATAACAACTGGTGTCAGCGGTGCTCCTACCCCATATCGAATCGGTGCCAATTAATAAATAAAATAAAAATAGAAATATTAAATAACATCCGGCCACAGTTATAACAACTGGTGGGTACCTACCCGAATATCATAATCAGTGTCTTAAATATTAGATTAAACTAAATAAAATCAAAAGAAAGAAAAAATAATAATAAACCAATAAAACAAAACCTGCGAAGTGTAAGCACTAATACGAAAAAGTGTGCTAATAATTATAATAAAGAAAATAAGCCCGGGTACCCGAAAAAAGGTACTTAGAGGAAAAGTTTAGAGTGACATAGTGCTCCAACGAAGGAATTTAGCGAGGCTTCATCCCTGCCTCAACAAGACGATTCCCAGAAGGAAGACTTCAAGAAATCGTCGTCCAGGACGAGCGACGTATATTCTTTTTCTTGTTATATCTTCTTTGTAGGATATCCTCTTCTAAATTATAAATTTTATTTTTTTTTATAGGTCTTGTTTCTGAAATAGAAACACACTGATGGATGAATAGTTGGCCTGACAATTCTTCCGTGCTTTTATTTTGATCACGTGATTCCATATTATTTATCATTTTTATTTTATTTGTCTTTCTCTCATCTATATTTTCTATTTCTTTTGGTACCATTTCCTTTAATAATTCTGAGCTCAATTTAATCCTAGAAAGCGCGTCTGCATTCGTATTTAGTGCTCCTTTTTTATAAACTATTTCAAAATCATATTCCGATAATTCCATTCTAATTCTTGTCATTTTTGATGAAGGATTCTTATGTGTGAACAGACTAATGAGTGGACGATGGTCTGTAACCACTATGAATTTGCGACCGTATAAGTAGGGTCTGAAATGAGTTATAGCCCAGTGGATTCCTAGTAATTCTTTAATTATAATCGGTTTGTTCAAGATCTACTCGCATATGAGATTAGTAGGTCTTTACCAATTTCTCCTTGTGATAATACTGCTCCTAGTGCTGAATTAGAAGCATCTGTAGTCAGAATGAATGGTTTGTCATAGTTTGGGTATTGAAGAATTGGAGGACTTATTAGTCTCTGTTTTAATGTGTGGAATGCTTCTTTGCTTTGCCCCGACCATATGAATGGTGTATTTTTCTTTGTAAGCTGATTGAGTGGTTTTGCAATCTCAGCAAAGTTTGCAATGAATCTTCTGTAGTAATTACAGAATGCTGTGAATCTTCGTGCTTCATCGGTGCTTGTTGACTTTGGGTAGTTTACTATGCTAAGTGATTATGTCGTCAACATATAGGAATGTCTCTGCGTCTAGTCCTGCGAGTGCTATGGATAGCATGCGTTGAAAATTGTTGGTTGATATATTTTAAACCAAATGGTAGTCGCTTAAATTGAAAATGTCCTTTATTTGTTGAAAAGGCTGTGAGTGGTCGAGATCCTTCATCCAGTTTAATCTGATGAAAAGAGCTTGTGAGGTCCAAAGTCGAAAAGTATCTAGCCTTTCCTAGGTTGTCCAAAATGTCTTCTAATCTGGTTAGAGGAAATTTGTCATCCGTTATTTTTTTATTAAGTTGACGAAAGTCGACAACCATTCTCCATTTCTTCTTATCTTTATTATCCTTTTTTGGTACTACTAGTAAAGGAGAATTGTATGCACTTGTTGAATGCTCAATAATGCCTTCCTCTAGTAGTTTGTCCACTTGTCTATTTATTTCTTCCTATCGTATCTGCGGAAGTCGATAATTTTTAATGTACACAGGAGAGTTATCATGTATCGATTTATGTTGCTGAGAAAAATGATTTACCGTTAATTTGTCATTTGTTAGGTAGAAAATATCTGTGTAGTTCTCGCACAGTTGATATAGCGCATTCTTCGATTTTTCATCTAAGTTTTGTACGTTTAACTCATTTTTTAGTTGTTCGAATCTCTCTTTATCTTCGACTTTATTCCTGAATGTCTTTTTAATGAAGCCATAATTTTTTAAAGGAACAACTTCTAACTGAGGATTCTTTATGTGAATGTCTTTTTCTGTTACGTTTATTAATTTGATACGTTTTATACCCTTCGCTGGTATTAACGTATTTGCTACATGTAGCCCTTCTTTTATCTCATTACTAAGTACTATGCTATCTTCACTTATCTTTATGTTGATAGGTTGTATGCTTTGCGATCTAGCAGGTATGGTGATGAATTCTTGCTCCTGAGTCTCCCAATAATAGATTTATATCATTTACTACATGTACTTTATGTATTAATCTTTCACCTTCAGCGTAGAATTGCATTATAATCGTACCTAATGTCTCACTTTCACTATTCGTGACGCCTTTTATTCTACAAATTTCACTTCTATTTACATAATTAGAATCTATGGAGTTTATTCTAATAATCGAGATATCTGCACCGGTATCTATGAACCATGATGAGGCTAAAGCTTTAGTTGTTTTACTTTTCAATGACACATTGTTTGTTAGCTTGCCTACATCAATAAAGTGTATCTTAATTAATTTGCTGTCTGTTCTTGATATTCCTCCTCCCTCGATGGGTGTTCTCTGGGGACGGTTCCATAGTTTTCCGACTCTAAAAAATTGATCCGTCGCGGCTGCCTGTTCTGGTATCTGGTGCTTACTTGGTAATTACTGTGATTGTGTTGTTTCTGAAATGGACTTCTGTTGTTTTGAAAATTATTTCTTGTGTAATTGTTGTATCTAATTTCGTTGTTAAAATGTGCTTTATTAAAGTTGTTAAACTGCTCTGTTGTGTGTTTTGTTGTGGGTGATAGTTTTAGTTTCTGTGCGGTGGTTGGTTGAAGCTATTATTTCTACTGTAACTTGTTGAGTGTAATGGTCCATATTTACGAGCTTACGTTTTAAACTGGTATATCTTGCTTTCATCTGATTTAATTTGCTCTGAATCGATCTCTTGTGCAAGATCAATGGCATCAGCATCCGTTGTAGGTCTGCTGGCAAATACTGTATATTTGATCGCATTTCGTAGTCCTGATTTGAAGGAATTCAAGGCGATTTTGTCATGCATTTTAGTTATGATTATCTTATTTTGTTCACCTTGTTCATTTATTTGAATGCTGTTCAATTCTGAGATTAAAGAATCTATCTCAGAGATATAATTTTGCAAGGTTCTATCTCCTTGTTGAATTTTGGATAAATCATTCTGAATTTTTAGAGCGTTTTTGTGCGGTTTAAACGTCTTGAGTAATATACTGGCTATATCGAAAGATGCCATGGTGTCGTAGTTATTACTGTTTTCTAAGGTACTGGAAGTATCATCTGCGCTATCTGTGAGTTCTTCTTCCTCTTGCATCGATTTCTCTAGTAACTCCTTTATTTGATAGGTCTTAATATTTATGATTTTGTTTAACTCCTCATATATAATTTTATATT
This sequence comes from Dioctria rufipes, assembly GCA_963924295.1. Taxonomy (NCBI): domain Eukaryota; kingdom Metazoa; phylum Arthropoda; class Insecta; order Diptera; family Asilidae; genus Dioctria; species Dioctria rufipes. The sequence continues at coordinate 146,428,680 of OZ002742.1, read as the reverse complement.
TTTCAACCAATTTGATGCAAATTCGCTTTTCTTTACTCTGTAGCTGATTGTATACCTCTGTAAATTTTTCTTTTAGTTCATTTATTTCTTTGCTCTTTGCTAGTATATATTCCGCAGAATAAATTCTGTTCTTATTCTTTTCAAAATTTTCAAGTATTTTTTCTGATTTTGTAATTATAGTTCTGAGGTTCTGCATTATTATTCATCAAAGCCATTCTTGTTTTTGCCTTTTTGTTTCTCTTTCATTTAATAAAAAAAAAATTGTTTTTTTTTAATACTTTTCAATTATTATACTTTTATCACTAACTTACTAGCTTCTTTTCTTATCTTATCTAAATATTTATTTCTAACTTGCCTATGTATTATTATAGCTAGAACTATCGCTATGATGGCTCCCAACAGTATTTTCATGTCCGTAGCGTGGTCTATATAGATTTCGGCAGTTAGAAAAGAGTTTCCCGATGATGATGCTGCTGCGTTCTGATTTGCCGTTTTGATTCGCCATAGGCATGGTCGCCATGTAATGATTAACCTTACTGTCCAAGTTAATCAGGTGCAGGTTCCGCAATCCTCGTCCCTAGGCGTCTTCTCCTAGTGCAGCTGAAACTTTCCGGAAGCTAAGCCAATGGCCAGCTATGGTTACCGGAGTTTATAATTAGGCGTTCAAGTATAACCTGCACTGCCGACTTTAAGATCGAGGTGAAATGAAAGAATACTACTTCTGTTCCGTCTCTAGAAAAAATGTGCTCTATTAGAAATGTACTGCTTTTTATATAATTGACCCCATGAATGAGGTATGGGAAAATTCCTTAACTTACCTACATAATTCTTGAAGTTAACTAAATACAATTTTATTACTACATTCATAACAAAATTTATGAATTGCTTCAGTCAATGCAATCATACAATCGCAATGTAAATCGTTCGTAAGAATTGATGACCCATGTGCAATTACCATTCACTGTCACAGCATGTGTGACATCATTCCACAAAGAGAAGTGTTTTTATTACTTAATATTGGTTTATTGATGCCGGCGGAAGTATTACAGTAACGCAATTTTTAGATATTTTTCGCAGCTGTTAAAGTGAAGTAATTTTTATTGCTTCTCTTTGGGTTTTTCTTTATGTAGGGTTTTTCTGATATTTACATGAGGGTTGTATGTATGTACTACAAATTCTTAATTCCCAATTTCAATGGAAATCCGAAAGATCTCCACAAATTTATATCTAGTTGTGATGATATACACAAAACGACATCGACGGTGAACGAAAAGCACTCCCTCCTTAGCTTAATAAGGAGTAAAATATCTGCAGAGGCATACGATATCTTCAGGTACAATCAAATCGAAAATTGGCCTACTCTAAGATCGATTTTAAAACAAAACATTCAAAGTAAAAATTTCCAGATCCGCCCTACAATCTCAATTAAATAATTGCAAACAGAAAATAGGGGAAAGCGTAATGGATTTTCTCCAAAGACTTAACACAAGTCTATTTAAATTACATGAGGCGACACACTCCTATACTAGTGATAAAATTCTTTTAAAATCTCTTTTAAAAGATAATGAGTGTCAAGCAGTGAGGGCTATTGAGGATGGGCTAATAAAAGCCAAAGTGCATTCCGATAAATATTTTCATGCATTAAAATCGCATATTCTAGATCATTCATCAGGTGTAGAGCTAAAGCTACAAAATTTTCAAGCAAATAACAAGGTAAATCGATATCCCTTTCAACAAAATAGCAATCTACGTTGTTTTAAATGCGGTAGACTGGGGCTAGCTGCTTCAAGATGCCCAGTCATACAACGCTCAACGCAAAATTTTAACACAATTCCAAGAATTAATTCGCAATTACAACATTCTCCGGGAACCAATGAGGTTACATCTCCGTCACAGCCCCCTTCATGTCGATATTGCCATCGCATGGGATATTCTATTGAAGAATGCCGCACAAGAGCGACAAATAATTCACGACTTAACAGCAATCAGGGAAATCGAAAGATTTCAAAAGAATAAGTAAAAATACACAAACAGTCACGGATAATAGACAGCCACAAAATAGGAGCTGGCAAGAGCCAGTAATCCGAGAAAATCGAACTCCACCGCCGAGATACAACAATGCCAATAACTCGGCTAGATCTCCATCACCAAAAAGGAAAACTAACAGAAATCGATCGGCGTCCTGGCAGGGAAACTGAATGCAGCGGGGGGTCAATTTCGGCAACCCCTCGCATATACAAACTACAGCACAAGTCCACAGGAATCCCGAGACAATATCGACGGAAAAGTAGGCAGCAAGAAATTAATTTGTATTCCCGTCCAAATAAATAGAAATTCTTTAACTTGTTTCTTTCCTGTTGACATCTGCTCTGCTCCAAAACTTACATTTTTAATTGATCAGCCTAATAAAACCCCATGCACTGACACCAGACAATATCTGCTACAGAGATGCTGTCTGCAATGTTAAGTCAATAAGTTATTTACTGAGTCCACTTCTACAGAAGGACTCATCTTCGCGAAATTAACTCTGGAATCTACGAAATTTAACTCCAACATAGAACACCCATTTCAAATTGTGGGAAATAACTTCATCCTCTCATACGATGGCCTGCTTTGTCATGACTTTTATCTCGATACAATGCTAGTATCAATTACAAAAATAAATGCATTTCTTTCGAAATAAATGATTCAAATGAGTATTACCCGTATGAGCAATATTAATCCAATTATCGATATGTTTATTTGGAAAGCGAAGACCCAGAAAAAGGGTCTCAAACTAAAAGTCTATTATGTACGGAGATAACATTCTCCGATATAAATATTAATACAAATCTATCTCCATCAATTGCTTCCAAAGCAGCAAACATCGATCTCCATCAAATACTTCACAAGAAGTGAAACCTGACAGTGATTTAAAAGGAAAATCTCCATCAGTAGTTCCAAGTTAAGTGGAACCAACATACAAAGGAAATTAATCTCCATGGACAGCTTCACAGATGAGGCACAAAGGTAAAAATACAACTCCATCTACAGCCACACAGAAGGCTAAATCTAGTAAAATCGTATCCCTTCATCAATAGATTCACAAAAAGTAAAATCCAAAAATGAATCAAAGAAGTCAAGAAATTTCGCTAAATGTTTATCACCTTCAAATTTTATCGAGTCGGAATCATCGAATAACTCTTTCCAAATTCCACAAAAGTTGGAATAGTATCTCCTTCCTATTAAAAATCCGAAAGGATAGGATAAATTAAATTAAATTAAAATTCCCGCTCGATCAGAGTTCATTATTGAAATTCCAACTCAACATCAATCGGTCTGTTTCAAGAAGGAAATAAGGCTAGGGTTGTTTCTTGGAAATTCGATAGTCGAACCAGTCAATGGTATGGCAAAAGTCCTAATCCTCAACACAAATGAGGAGGACGCCGATCTAGGCCCTTACGAGGTGAATCCAGTTTACCAACACTTGGACGACTTTGTGGTCATCTCCACAGACTCTTACCATTTATGGATACACCACCCTGGCAAGCATCCGCAAAATCCAGTCATCATTAAACGCCACGGCCAGGATAGCTCTCGATGCCTTGATAACAACCCCCATAACCAGCCAGCTAGTGGAATCAGGCTTCCCTGCCATCTCTCAGAGAAGAGAGGAGCTAGCCGGCAACCTTTTTTTTAAACCATCCATTATCCCAATTCCCCACTCCAGCTCCTAACCTTAGACATCCTTTCCTTAAACCGCATCCCTTCTAGACGCACCTGTCCCAGTTTGGCTAAAATTATAGCAAAATTCCACAAAACCTCAGAATAATCCCCTTCTACCCAGAACGCCTTAACCAAGTGCCCAACGTGCCACCTTGGAGAGTGCTTACAGCCAGAATCCTTCTCAACGAAAAGAGCTACGAACATCTGCACAGTATGAACAAAATAAGACTCCATATAGACACCTACAGCATTATAGCAGAAGCACCAATTGGCTCGAATCTAACACTTTTTAGCCAGACACTATAAGGAAATCGACAAGCCTGTCATGCCAGACCTCCCTAGGAGGAACTGTCAAACTGCATATCTTCCAAAGGCAACCAATCCCCGCTTGTCCATACTGCAAAAACGAACCGATGACAGCTGCTCATGTCCTGCACCAATGTAAAGAACTACGTCGACGACTAAACGAACTCGGGACCACTAGGACACCACAACAGAACTCCTCACATATGGTAAGGAGGACACAACCATACTACTGAACGCACTGAGAACCTTCCTAAGGGATGGTAACAAGGACACTAGACTCTAACTGCAGACAAACGGACAAACGCTACACCTACGGAAAATTTATGTAAAAATAAAAATTTATATATATAAAAAAAAATATATAAAAAAAACTTTTGAAACAATATACAAAAAAAAGGAAGAATTAAAGATTAACCAAGTGAAGGGAACAAAAAGAAAAAGAGATTGCTAAATGTACTACACACTGCAGATTATAATACAAATACACTTAATAAAATATATATAGAAATATACGACAAAGATTTGTAATTTTACACTTATATACTAAATATAAGTTTAACATAAATAGAACTACTTAATTGTACATTATTAATATAGAATTTACACAAATAGGATAGCACTAATTAAGTAAGATAAGTACATAATAATTACACAAAATGCGATACTTAGGTTAGCTCGTCTCCTCTCACTTCCATTGTTTACTTTTTGTTTTTTTAAACTTTCTCTATTCTCCATCACAGTTGGTTACTTGTTTTCGTTTATATGTACGGGAATCCTGCATCCTAAAAAAATTTGTAGACTTTTAGAATTGGAAACAACATCACATGTAAAAGCTATTAACAAAAGAAAAATGCTTACCTCCGTAGAATAACACCTTGCACCTAGCAGTCCATCTCAATGACTTTCCTGGACATACATATTTGTCAGCATTGTTAAAAGTAGACGACATAGCGTTATAAATAAGACCTAAAAAAATAAAAACTTTCTAAACCAAACTATATAAACAATCACTATCATCAAAAATACGGTTACAAAGTAACATGTAAAATAGAACGGCAAAACTAGCAGACAGCTGCCCAGATGTCCTTGTAGCCGTGGGCCTACAAACATTAGTTGATAATTAGTATAGTCTTAGTCTTAGAAACTATGTTAATTACAATTAATGAGAAATAAATAAATAAATAAAATTTGTTACAACTGGAGAAAGAAAGTTTTCTGCTATAAAGAATAAAACTTTCTTTTCCCCAGGGGGGAGGGATGTTGTGGCTCAGGTGTCCACTGCCCCGAATCACAACTATAAGGTCAATTCATCAATATATAATCCTATACAATATATTGATGTATCACAAGATGACCCTGAAAACTTAAAATTATTTATTTCAATTTAACTCAAAACTTAAATTGCATTCAAATTTATTCGCCCTTATTATAACAAAATGCAATTAAGCATAAATTGTATCTTGTTATCAGACACACATGCCACTCACACGATATGCACACTTACCTACACAGTGTCTTCTTACTTTTTTTCCTTATGTACACTGTACATACGTACAGTACCTATTTTTTCCAAGCTAATTGTATGTACATACATACATACAATTATCACAATTGTTCGCACCCTCTTAAAATTAATCTTTCCAGACGGGCGCACATCAAGACTTTTTTACATTTTCTCACGTACGATTTTCAACGTCGTGAAAAAGCTATAAAACAAAAAGAGCTTTCTGAAGTAATCGTGGGTACCTGAGTGCAAGTTGCCCAAACCTCGGCGAGTCGTTTTTACACCCGCCGAAAAGTCGCCTCGCGGAACTCTATTCAATAAAGTGAAGGAAAGTATTTTATAGAACGGGAATTATATTTGTTTTTATTAGTGAAAATATATAGGTAAAAGTCCTATTAGTTAAGTGGAAAATTGTAAACAAAAAAGGGGAATCAAATAATGAAAATAAAGTGATTTGAAGAATCACAAAATAGTGTGTGCCTTTACTCATAAAACCCCTACGCGCGCTATATCCCTAGGAGCACGCAGTACGATGGAACATAACATCGTTACACAAGATAAAGTTAATATGTTAGTAGAATTTATTCCAGTCGAGACCCAGAATAAATATCTTCATCTCAGTCGATACCCAAGATAAAGTTAATTTGTTAATAATTCCATGTTATTACCACTAACCAAGTCGATTTCCAAATGATGCGCAATCTATTCAGGCTGGATGCAAAAGGAGAACGATTTAAGTTGACCTGCGACTTATATTTCCCGTGAATTGCGCATGGCACCAACAAATTATTTTACCTTCCGCAGAGCAACCAAAGTACATTAACCTTAGCAGCTGTGCAGATATCAAGAAAAAATCCGTTGACCTTAGCAACTGTGCATAGGTCAGAGGAGTACATTGAACCTAGCAGCTGTGCAAAGCAACTGAAATTTTGAGAATTTTTGTTGCCATTCCTGATTTTGCCTAGCTTATAATTATACAATAAGATACCTATTACAATATTGCTAATTTGCTACTTTACAGATACATTTAAATGTACAGATGACTTAATCTAATTCAATTTGATTTGCGTAATATTATCGAAGACAAGTTACTTTCCTCTCATTGCATTGTGTCCCGGATTTGTTTATGTGGAATGTAGCCATGATGAGTCGATTGTTATCTCCACTAAAAACTGCCTTATCGACGTGCTAGTAGGTAGGTATGCATAGTTTCATTCCCATCCTATTTTCAATAATTAGAAATATTTGGAATTAGAATCTTTTAAACAATTTTACTTTCAGGTGGCTATTTAATGTTGGTTTGAACATATACATTGAATTTGTTAATTTAAAGTCCCGAAAGTTATTCCGATAAAAAATGCAAAATAAAACTGAAATACTTGTAATATCCACTCTTAATTGATTATTTAAGAGCTTTGTTGCAGCTTGCAACAATACATCCACAGGTGTCCACCTAAAAAATATAAAAGAAGGAAACAGAAATTGTTCTGAATCTAATTCTTAAAACTACCTTTTAAATGGCCTTCATGCAAACATGTATGCACCAGCAATTGAAAATCGCACTTCAAAACAAAAAAACGCGAAATATTTATCGCAATAAATAAATAAAAAGAACATTAAAAACACGAAATCACAAAATAAACAGATTTTTCCATAATGACAAATAACACAATTGTCAACTGTCATGTAAAGCAAAGTAGGAAGTGTTATGAAATTATCACTTGAAATAAGTGACCTAAACATCTTTGCAGTAAGTGGTCAAGTTGGTAGCAAAGCTTCAAAGGCAATATGGCGGGCGGCGGAGCCCCTATATAAATCTGAGCAAGCCAAGTAGGCTTTTCACTTCATCTTCTGGGCTATTACTGATAAGGTCGAGTGATTTGGGTCATTACCAAATTATTTTCTTGAAGAATATTCATGCGTTGGGATATTACCAAAGTAAAAATATTTTTCTCGAAAATAAAATACACTTGTTGATATTTGTGGTTTTTGGTGCTATTTTCTCAGAGAGATATTCGGGTATTGGGTTCATTACCAATACAAAAATATTTCCCTGAAAATTTCTGGATTTAGAAAAGCATTCATGCATTGGGTCATTACCAAGGTAGAAATGTTTTTCTAAAGGATTGGAAAGCGAAATTAATTTGATATTGGTGGTTTTTGTATTCGGGTATTGGGTTCATTACCAATACAAAAATATTTCTCTGAAAATGTTCGAACCATTCCAAATTTAGAAGAGCATTCATGCGTTGGGTCATTACCAATGTAAAAGTGTTTTTCTAAACAAAATTGGAAACTAGTCACTACGGAAAAGTAGAGATATATTCAGGTACTGGTTTATTACCAGGGCAAAAATACTTCTCTGACAGAACTCTAAATTGTTCAGAATTAGAAAGATATTCATGCATTGGGGTATTACCAAGGTAAAAATATTTTTCTAAGTCTTTGGGAAAACTAACAACTTCATGTTATTAACATAAGGATGTGAATTATTGAAATTATTTGAATTGTTTGAAATGGCTTTAAATATTAAATAACATAATAATAGTAAAATAAACAATCATAGAAAATTTAAAAAATTTAAAAATTTGAAATTGAGCTCACTTTGAGCACATATATGTAACTTGAAATTAAAGTTGAAATTTTGATTTTCTTTATATTTGAAGATACTTATTATTTTTTTTGTTTCATTACAGAAGAACGACTGTAATTTTAAGTATAGAATTAATTAGTTTAAAAAATAGTATCTCATAAATTAGTTAAGATAAATTGACTGTTGAAAAATTAAAGAAAAATTAAATAAAAGGTTTCAATAAACGTATTTTAAGCAGACGAGGTCTTATTATTTACCGGCGAGTTGCATGAGGCTATAAGAGGCCGCAACAAGCTTTTTATTATTTCTATAGTGAAACTAATTAGTGGTAATGGTAATTTTCTCAAATGGAAGGCAAATTTGCGATGCATCATAACGAAGTGTAAAAATTGGAGTTAGCGGCAAATTGAAATATGGAACACAGTTCTAATAATCTTCCTTCAATTTATCTTTATGTTTAGAAAGTAAAATGGTACTTATTTTAAGATTTTAAATGGATCCAGTAGAATAAATGTACATAAATATTAAACTTTATATTTTTTACTTTTTAATAAACGCGTCATGTGAATCGACTAACACAGAAAATGGCGAATCTATGGTGCCGGATAGTCATACTTGTTAGTCTGTATACCGTGCTACAAGCCTATACGTCTGTAGTATAATACCAACCGATATAACCAAATACTAGGAGAGGGAGATCAGCGGTGAAGGGGGCGGTCGCGCACAGATCGGCGAGCCACCCATACACACACGCACACACACCAACGCGCGACTCAAACACACAGTCTCATCCAAACGCTGGCGTGTATTCGGTTGGTATTACACTATCGGCGTAAAGACTTGTAGCACTTCATGAAATGACTAAAAATTTCAGACACTTCGTGCGGAAAGTCATTAAGCGCAAACTGTTACACTATCTGCCTACATTTCATGAAGTGTCTAGATTTTTCATGAAGTGCTAATCTATGTCAAGTGCCTACGACATATACACACAATAGCCTCGCCTTTAGTTTCTTAATCGTAGGTGCAAACTTATAAATTTCCCTCTGGTAACCTTGATAGCTCAGTTTTCGTAGCGCGGATTATATTATAAATGGATGTCACAATAATTTTGTCTTTTTATTATTTTTATATCCTAGTTTGACAGTCCATTTGTAACGCACAGAAATAATGCTAGTAAAGTAAAATGGGTTGGACGAGTGTGATTTTTGCATGTCCCTCTGTCCGTCCGTCCGTCTGTCTATCTATCCGTTCTCACGATATCTCGAGAGCGCTTTCACTTAGGCCCTTCGCACACGGAGATACTCAGTTGTGAGTTGTGACGGACTGGGTTGGTGATCGAAGTTGCAACGTGGTTAGTAACTGTTGATTCGCACACGGGGCTAGTAAAATGATGGAACTCGAGTCACTTTACTTCAGTAGCAAGTCAAGTCTCAGATTTTTGAAGCATTTGTAATTAATATAATGTCGAATGATTCAAGTGACGAAGAGAATTTCGCCCTCTATTATGATTATCAATACAGGAGACGTAAGCAAAGAAGATCTTGGATTCATCTCTACATTGAAAGGAATAGAAACTGTAGACTATTCGTCGCGGTAAATGAGTCGTATCAAACAGACACAAAGTTTTTAGCTTTCTATGGAATGTGTAAGGAGTTTTACCTTGATTTGGTGTAAAATGGTTGCTCTTCGCCTTCAAAGGAAGAATGCAAATATGAGAGGATGTGTGAGTGCTGAGTAAACCGGTTGGTAACTGATAGCCTACACAGTAAAAAATTATTACAATTTCACTACATTTAATGTGGTAAAAGTTTAAGTTTTTTTGTATTAATTTCACACGTTTATCTAAAAATACATGAAAAAACATTTATACGGATTATCTACATATGTAATATTAGAGGATGTCCATGAAATCCATTGAAAATTAAGAATTCATGCAAAAATTTTAATTTACATGCTAAAAAGTTTGGATTGGCAATGTTGCATGGTATTTTTACAACACAATCAATATAAAATTCCACATGGATGGGATTTTCCACACCAAAAATTTAAAATTACTTGAAAAAAGGAAAAAATTGCATGTTTATATTTATTTAGCAAAAATCAGTTATTTCATCACTTTTTCGGTGGACTTTGAAGTGATAAGCTTTCTCTCTAGGTTTTCTGTATAATAAATATAATTTTAAAAGGTGTATATCTTCAACAGTGTTGTGTTACATTTCATTTTATTGTGTGAAGGCATGTCTTGTCAAAGTAATTTCCTTATTATTTGTACAGAGTGCGAAATTAAATTAACAAGTGTTCAAAGATTATAACAAGCAATTGTACATGCACAAATTGACATAAAATTTTTCTTCTAAATATTTCTCCTTTAAATCGCATTACTTTCGTTTTCATCATTTTTAAAGAGAAAGTGTTATTTAGTGTCGAATAGGTTTTTTTTTGTAACCAAGAATCATGTGGAGTTTCTCGACATTCGCTTAAAATAATTGATAATTGTAAATTATGAATCCTTACATTTACTCAGTGAGGAACTAGTGCATTTCCCCGTTGATAATTGTGAATTTAAAATTAAAACTTTTTTCCGACGTGCTCTCAAGCTAAGGACCAAATGCAATGTATCAGAAGAAGTTATACAGTACTTTGTGAATGAGTTTAAAAATATCCATCACTTGATTTCAAGTATACATGTGAATAAATTACTGAGTTTCTGTAAAAATAAAACTTTCACAATTTTTTGCGCGGTATTGTAGTTGGACCTGAAATTGAAGAGGCCCTAAACAATTTAGATACATGTTGCAAGCTTTAGAGTTTTTAAGAACGAATTTTCTTATGTTATTCGGACGCACTTTCACCTTTCGTACTTTCTTTCTTACAGAAACTGATACCAAGCCTGCATAATATATTTTCGCTGACAACGAACTTGTTAATTCGCAATCAAATAGTTTTAAAGAGACATTTCTTCAAAAAAAATTTTTTTTTTTTTTTTGTACTGCAATTTAAACATTAAATATCCAGTGCAGATATAGCAGACATATGAATTCATACAAATCTTTTTCTTTGAATTAAACACAGAAGCATCAATAGGGTCCAAAAAATCCATCACAGCAATAGCAAATGTAATTCATCTAATTGGTAACATACGAGAGTACAGTGTATAAATTCCTTGTTAGCATTACTTGAAATTAATTAATTTTCTAAAAACTGATGTAACTATGCCTAATATGAATTGTTTTGTGCTATCTTGTTTTTTTTTAAGAAATGACTTATGATGATCTTTAAAATCATATCATTATAACTAAATATTTTGTAAGATTAAATGTCCCCATGTGTTCAAATTTTATCTACACAAAATAATTTTGTTGTCAAAGTTGCTGAAATTGTTTTTTTTTCTCGACAAGAAGTTACTTTAATTTAGAGATACAAAGATATGTGTTATGATCAAGCCATTTAAGTAGTTACCTAAGACATTTTATAATGATGTATACCTAGTATATAAAATAAAAATATTTTTGATTTCAAGCCTGGTTTCATTTACGGCCGAGTGACATAATATACATATACTGTTTGAATCTCAATTTAGTTTAATATTTGATTTGGTATGGCATTCCAAAAGAATTAAGAATAGGCCTGATCAGCGATATATCTGTGTTCATAGATAACAAATGGCAACAACATACCGACAGCTTTATTCGAGAAGATTATTAACGCGAATTCCGAATGTTATAAGAGAAAATTAGGCTGAAATAACACAAGACTACGCCAGATGTGAAATCAAATTGAAATTTTAATTTACCACACTCATAGGGAACACTTTCCGACACATAAGTGTAGTTTTACAATACATATGGTAAACGAATTTCACACAAATTGTAATTTTACAATGCATAGGGTAAACGTATTCCACATAACATTGTAATTTTACATACAGCTGGTAAGTTCGTTGCAGTACAAAATGTATTTTTACGCAGTCCATTTAATTTTAAAAGAGATGTAATTCTATCACATTTATTATTGGCTACAAATTGACAACATTAAATGTTGTAAAAATTTAAAACTGTGTAGAGACCAATATGACGTGTTGAAAGTGACTAATCATATAGATTTCTGAAAAGTTGTAAGAAATATTTCAGTCCGTCAAATCTAGCGCTCCTCTACAAGTCCTACATTAGACTTAGAATGGAATACAATTACCATATATGGGCTCGGGCTGGTCGCACAACTTTAGCTTCATTAGATATTGTCCAAAAGAGTTCGTTCAAGTTTATTGACGATATGGCAATAACTTGTCATGTCGACTCGAGCCCCGCCCCAATGTTGGATGCCTTTCGCTCCTTTATCGCTTCATGCATGGTCAATGCTCTAATGAAATATCTAGTCTAATCCCTCGCGTTGCAAAGCGCGGACATCCTTTTACCCTTCAAATCACTTTCATCCGTACAGTAATATTCCGTAATATTTTTTATCCCGAACAATGCGAATGTGGAACAGTTTACCATTTTCTGTTTTTCCTCCGGCATACAATCTGCGGAAGTTTAAGGGCGACATACATCGACACCTCCGCCACTCTCCTTAATTCCCTAATCCTTTCCCTATCTCCTTCCTGCCATATTGTGCCTTGCATCATAGGGTATCACCTGAGCGTGGGTTAATAATATAAAAAAAAAAACAACCTGTTTCGAATTGATTACCAACTTGTAGCGCCGTGAGCATTGAAATATATAGCCAGTGATACATAAATTACTAATTAGAAACCTAATATATTTTTCATCACTTTATAGTACTTTTTGAGTAGCTCCGTGTCCAAAGGTCCTTAAAGTGCTGAAACTTTGCACATAGGCTTTTTTTTTAAAACAAAAAGGTAAATTTAAGTTTGAAAATGAGACTAATCGGCAGCTCTTTAAAAATTTTCGTTTTTCATTATATTTGGGCACTGTCTGAGAACGCGTACAACTCCTTCTTGGTGTTACCATATAAAAATTTATGAAATTAAGAAATCGAAACTTAATGGCGAGATCTTGTTGAACGAACAAATATATTTTACGAATAAAAGTCCTTTACTTGAACCAGATCTAATGAAATTGTAATTGTGTATTTTACTCTGTATTTATTCATCTATTATATACTTATTTGTTTGTTAGTGTACAGTAGTTTGTTACATACTCACATGTTTTTTGTTAGGCATTTACCTATTTATGTATTTATTTACTTATTTATGTAGGCACTGTAAATATTAATTTTTGTATAAACCTATCACCGCCTAGAGTAGTATGAAAACGTAGCAAAAGTAATAATATGAAGTAGGGGAAGAAAATTATTACTGACTGGCATCGCGTGGCAAGTGGAGATGTAGACGGTGATTGTTTGAAATAAAGTTTATCATTTTTATTAGGAAAGTGATTCCAAAGTAAGAAAGTTTTTATTAATTCGAAAGTGCCTCCTACAATTCAGAATTGGGATTCATATACACAATCCATAAAGTGGAATGGTTTAGTGGTTACAGTGGCAGCTAGATTGAAATTAAACTATCTTATATATATAAAAACCCAAAAATTATGAAGAAAAAGGATTTATAGTTCAGGTTAAAGGCGCTTGGACTTTCAGTAACAGGTAATAAAGGTTTGCTTCAAGAGCGCTTGGATGCCGCCATGTTGAATGACAGTGGCATGTTTGAACAAGTTCAGAGAAGCGACGATTCCGAAGGGGAATTTGATTAAACATGTATTCCTCATAGCAGTACTAGGATGCGGAAAAGTGACGGAGATAGGTGCTCTGGTCGAGACTTAGCCGAAGCCAATGCAGTGCAATGTGAATGTCAAACGGCAAATAACAGAAATCATAAGGAAAATTGCCAGAAATTTTGTGTATGTGAACAGTCTCTATTAAAACGAGAAATTGAATCATTGAAAAGAGAAAATGATCTTACCAAACGGGAGCATAATTTGTATGTTGTGTCGTCTACAAATAATGAAGCTTCAGTCATCAATATACGAAGGAAGGAGAAATTGCTTCATCTATCGGAAGTTGTTGTTTGATTCGAAAGATGAAAGATGTCTTCCTGCAATGCATGGGTGGCGAAATTGGAGAAATCTCAACAAATTTATGATTGGAGAGATGAAACACTACTACATTACGCTTGTTTACAACCGAAGGGTGTGGCAAAAGTGTGGCGTTTGCCTCGTGCCGTGGGCTCCCTACAGGTGGGAACTGGAGCTTGAAAATCTGCAGAGAAGCCAATCAGCTTCTCTGCTCCCTTCAAGAAACTATCAGGTGGATCGTTGATGTCACCAGAGTCACTGAATGATATCGACGGACAATTCAATGATCCGTCGTTGACGTCTGCTGATGGAGTGTACCTTCCTCCCTGCTCAAGGCTTGAACTAGGGTAGTCACAGCTGTTGCCGTGTGAGACGTTGAAGCTGGTCGAGAAAAGGACACAGGACACTTAAATTGTAACGTTTAATACCAAAAAAATTCCTTACTAAGGGCTAAACTCGAACTTTCAAACAAACAAACAAAAGTCATACGCCTTTCTGTGAGCTAAACCCAAAGTCTCGTATCGACAAAAATCAAAAAAAAATATGTTCTCCCTCTCTCTCCGAGAGCTAACTCTCACACAAGGATCTTCCAGGCCCATTCTCCAAAAACTTCAGAACAAAAATGAACAGTAACAAATAAGTAGTGTGAATGTATGCATGAAAAGTATGAAATTCTCACAGAGATCTTGGAAAAGTCAGGTAGGAAATGTCAAAGGCTGAAAATGGTACTAGAGATTCTTCAGCCAGACAGTTAGCAGTATGCCAACTCCAGATTACTGAAGGTCTCCAGCATCACTTCCATCCTCCAACAACTCTTTCCTTGCTCTTCATTCGATGCCATGTCCAACTAACCTTCCAGCTGGGCAAAGCCATGAGTCTGGTCAACTAGTTAACAAAATGCCAAAAAGTCATCTCACAGACACATGACTCTGTCCAGCCGTTTGTCCAGCAAAGACGTGCCTCCGTAAGAACATCAACGAAAATAAATTGTGAGGCCACCTACTATTTCCATAGCAGAAGGCCAGTGAGAAAGATCCATTCAAAAAAATTCAAAAAACTGGACAATTGCTCCAGCTTGAGGCTTGACCAACGTCAAACCTAAAGTCGAACTGCAAACAAAACAATATCAAAACTCTACGTTACTAACATCACAATCCAAAAAAAAAAATTTAAATCGAAAAACTTTACTTTAATCATAATTCACAAACTCACGAAAACTTTACCAAAATATCGAAACTTTACTTTACTCAAATTAATTCAGATAACAAAACCAGTCAGACTCAGGTTCGCTTGAGGTCAATCAATTAGCAAAGTGCCAAATGACCATCTCACACCAAGTCTCAGTCCCCAGGAAAAGTCACAATTAGACCAGCGAAGTCCAACTGAGGTGGCCCAACGTTTGGCGCCATTTTGTTATGGTACTATGAAGAGCGATTGACTTGGACGTGAAGTACAGACTGCCAGAATGAGCTGACAGATCACTCGGTGAACAGCGTTGAGTGCAAGGCGACACGATAGCTCCCCTCGGCTATTGCCTGAGAGTGTCGGGGGTTCCACGAAAACCTGCCGCTGTGCCACCAGCCATATACAAAAAAAATCGTGCCTACAAACCAAAGGCCGTCGCTACACACCCGGTCCAGAAGGGACCTTCACACCACTTACAGTTACCTTGGTGAAGGCGCAGATGTTCTACCTTCTCTTCTCGCCCCAACAACCACGGACCTAGTCAGCCTTCATGTTCAGAGGGCTCCAAGAGAGTGAGGGATAGAGAAAGGGTCTAAAACCTTATCACAACCATTTTCGTGTATTTGTACAAGCTCAACTAATTTTTATTTAATACAGGTGAGCCTCGTCGCCCCAAAGCTCACAATATCAGAGGTCTGGCCTTCGCCTTAGTGTTATAAAACCGCAACTATTTAGAATCGCTTTATTAATATTTCTAATCTGTCTTTTATAGACTTCCGTCACTTCTTGTAGTGAGCATACTACACTAACTTAATTAATGTATACTAGCTCTTTTGAATTACAAAAAAAAAAATCACTTCAGTATTCTCAGTTCTCTCTTATGCCTCCAATATTAACAAATTTTTCTTTTTATACTCTTCCACGGGGAGACAAGTGAAGAAGGGAACTGATGAGAACAGGTCCACGCGGACTCGAGGATATCAAAATTAAACAGCCTCATCCTGAATCAGATACTAACTCTTAACAAACCTACGTGCGAACAAAGTGAATTAAATATACCTTAATTTGGAATTTCAGACTTCTATCAAAACTAAATACCCACTTAAATTCAACGCGGTCCAACACAGCTATAAAATTCGCCATAAATATATTATTCGATTAAGGCATTATCGACATCGATCTTCATTTAAGCTTATCCTAGAAATGTAGCATCCTATCGAGTTATAAAATTCATCACGATTACCTTATTAGTTAAAATTGTTATCAAAAACTAGCACTACTTCAAATTCATATCGGATCATTCTATTTGAGCTATACGATTCTCCACGATTAACTATCTAATTTATATTGCATTTTTGTTCTCTCTTTCCTTTTCAAATGTAATAGTACTTACATATGCCTATAGGCTTTATCCAAGCAATTTAATGAGGTCTACAGCGACTGTAGGCTCTCGACGAGAGGATGCCCGCTTAAACTTCAAGTGGTAAATTGCTGATTTATCGGCTTCCACAATCATATCATAAAGTTATGATCTTGTAACAGCCTAACTATTTTCAACAATGATGAGTTGAGGTGATAAGTAAAGAAAAGATTTTAAATGTCATTAAATTATATAATATGGGAATTCATGCTCTTTTACATTCATACCTTGGAATATTATTACCCTAGTCGGCCATCCTGCTTACATGAAAGATAATTAAATTTTTGTTAGTACAAGTTAGGAATTATTTATTTTCCTTGTTTCTTGGTTATTTCAGATTATTATGTTAGTACGGAGATTTATTTTTGGGACCCATGCGGCGTTTACTTCCCTGAGGTATAGAATTGATGATCATCGGAATCCCTCGTGGTCCGTAAGTAGGCTCGTGCTCTCTTGAATGGATTATTTCTGCTTCCGTCCGTCGTTAACTTGTTGACTTCGGAATTAATTCACCGGGACTGCGGTCTCCTTGGACAACACCCGATGCTCTTTGAGGAAAAAAAATACTTCTTTATCGCTTTTTTTTATAGTTAAAAATCAGATCCATCCAGCACATGCCAGAAAATAAAAAAAACCCTCCAATCCTCCACGGAAGTGCCGAGAGACTCGCCGTCATCCAATTCTCCACATCATACGCATCGATCACATCGTTCAATCGTTGTAATGCCACATCGATTATCGTTTCAGCTGATCTTCTGCGTTCGGCTATACGTTCTTTTTATTAACGTTCCACTAATTCATTATTGTTTAATTATGTTTTATTATTATTTAATTATATTTGCTTTAATTTCAGTTTAGGGTTTATTTAGTTAATGTTATAGCTGTGTTTATCATTTTGTATTGCTTGCTAGTTAAGGTTATATATATCTAATAAGTGAAATTATCAAGAGCATGAATTTTAATTATTATTAATTTCATAAATTTCATGTTGGGAGAATAAGTGCAAATAGTGTGGGTCCAACAATATCCAGCGTTACATTCCCCCCTTTGGTGGGTAAAAAAGAAAAAAAAAAATGTTTGAAGAAGAGTTTTTTTTTTTTTTTGGTTTATAGTATAAAATAATCATGATGCGTTCCTCTTATGCTAATCAGTTAGGCATAATAAAATTCTTCAGCCAGTGAAATACACTCTCTCTTGTAAGGTAACGTGGTTTTCCTGAGTAAGAATTAGCCCTATGTGCAGGAGAACCATTATTAATTTATTAACTGTGGTTATGTGCTGTATGTACAAATTTGTTATTATTTTATTAGTTAATTGGTTTTTAGAAATTCTAACTTGTGATAAGTGTGTGACTTATGAACCAAGTTTAAGAATCTTGCTGAGATAGCAGTCTATGTGCATGGAATCTAATATGAGATCAAGTGAGTACTGAATACTAATTTTTTGAAATACTGAGGTTGCTATTATAGGCATAATTTGTTGTCACGTAGTTTTTTGTTTGTTTGTTTTTTTTTTATCTTATTGCCTAACTGGTATTTTTATACTGTCTTAATTTTGAAACAACATGGCAGCCATTGACAGTCTATTAAGGATGAACTACATTGATTTCATTTATAAAATAATATAAGAAGTTAAAAAAAAAAAATCAGTTGTAAGTACTGCTAGGTATCGTGCTAACTATCTTAATATTTGAATTAGTTTACTTAAGGTTCTATATAATTCAAAATTTCTTACGATTTAAATATTGTATATATACTGACTCATTATGGGTATTTTATGTTAAATGAATAATATATGTAACTAATTAAATATATAATTTTTTTTTTTTTTGTTAAAGGATTTTTATGCATTCTTTAAATCTTTAATATGCCACTATCCAATATCTTTACCGTTTTCATCAGCCAATCGGTAATCTAGGTCTGACTTTTTTTGTAAGATGGTGCATTTTATAAATTGCGGTGCTAGCTTAGCTGCGAAATTTTGAGTAGCATCCGACAATATATAATTCCTTTTATAGACAGTATTACCTATTTCAAATTTATAATTTATTTTACCCTTGTTAAAATACTTTTTATTTTTATTATAAGCCTTTATTAAACGTGTTGCTATGTCTGTATAAATAGGTTCCATTTTTAAGAGAAACTTTGCTCTGCCTGTTAAGGGCTGCTGTTCAGGACTTGGTCGGTTATACAGATTATGGTCAGTTGCCGAATACACGAATTCTCTCCCAAAGTTAAGAAAAAGTGGTGAATATCCGGTGATTACATTAACCGCCGTTCTCAACGCAACAGTAATATACTTAATTTCTTGGTCCCAAACTTTGTGGTTGTCCGCGATGTAAGACCTTATTGCGCTGCCGATGACTTTATTCCATCGTTCAACGAAATTATTACGCGGGAGGTATTTACAGTTTAGCCAAAATTTTGTTATGTCATAGTTGTACAGCAGTTTCCGAAATTCGTGGGAATCGAATTGGCGGCCATTATCTGTAATCACGATTTCGGGTACGCCATATTCGAGGAATTTTCGGTCTTCAATTATTTCTGATACCTTTTTTGCTGTTGCATTACGTATTGGGAATAATGATGGCATTTTTGTGAACCAGTCACATACTACCAGTAAACAAGTATTGCCCTTGGTGGATCGGAAAGGAAAGGTCCAATCAAATCCACAGCGATCATTTGCCATGGTCTGGAAACTTCTTTAAATTTACCTAACAGCCCAAAAGGAGGTTTGGTTGTAGGTTTGGACTTTAAGCAAGTTTAGCATTTTTTTACATATGTAGCTACATCTTTTGCCATGCCTGGCCAAAAATATCGTTCTAATATTCTCTTATGTGTTTTGAAAACTCCCAAATGAGCTTCCATCGGCGAATCATGGCATTCCTGAAGGACCTCATTACGTAGTGATCGCGGCACTACTCTTTTCCATCTGTTCTCGTAGTTTCTAATGGATTCTTGGTTTCGCTTAATATATAAGGCTAATCCTTCCAACTTCCAGTTTTTCATACGCATAGGAGATGATTTTACTTTATCACACATGTTCAAATACCATTTATCAGTATCTTTAGGGATGCATTGTAATAGGCTGATTTCAGTAACTCCAGATAGCGCGTCTGGCACAACATTATTTTTTCCTTTTACATGTTTTACTTCAAAGTCGAATTGTTGTAGTCGCAATATCCAGCGAGCAAGTCGACCAGACACGTTTTGTTGGCGAAAAAGCAAAGTAAGAGGAGAATGATCCGTGAGGATAAAAAATTGGTAGCCTTCGAGATAACCTCTTAGCTTTTCTGTGGTAAAGATAATGCTGAAGCATTCCTTCTCTGTGACAGAATAGTTTAATTCTGCACCGCGTAGCTTCCTACTTACATATGCTATTGGGTGTTCAAATGTTCAAAATCATTTTCATCTTTTTGGAAGAGCACTCCTCCGATTGCATGACTAGATGCGTCGCATTGCACATAAAATGGCTTTGAAAAATCAGGTGTGGTAAGAACGGGGGTTTCTATCAGCGCTGCTTTTAATTCCAGGAAGGACTTTTCAGCTTTATTGTTCCAAATAAGTTTCTTACGTTTACCTCCCCCCTTTGAAAGCTCATCTAATGGTGCTACAATTTCAGCGAATCGGGGAACGAAACGACGCAAGTCCTATAAATCGTCTAAGTTCCGTAGAATTGTTCGAGCGAGGGAAGTTCAACATGGCCTGAACCTTTTCAGGATCAGTTCTCAGCCCTTTTTCGTCAACAATGAAACCTAGGTATTTTAAGCTACTTCTAACAAATTGGCATTTTTCTACATTAATTGAAAGATTTGCTTCCAACAAACGATTTGCCACGCGTTCTAGCATAGTAATGTGCTCCTCGAAAGTGTTTGTAGCTATGATCAGGTCATCTAAATATGTAAAGATACTCTTTTCTGTAGGACCGAAAAGTGTATCCATTAGTCTTTGTTGAGTAGCCGGACTATTTGTAAGGCCAAATGGCATAACTACAAATTGCCATAGTCCGCAACCAGGAACAGAGAAGGCTGTTTTTTTCTTTAGAACTCTCCGTTAAGGGGACTTGCCAAAAGGCGTCTTTTAAATCTATGGATGAAAGGTATCTCGCTTCATTTAGTTCATTTAGGATTTCCGTGATTCGAGGGAGGGGTTATGCGCATCGCTTGGTTACGCTGTTCAATTTTCGGCTATCAATACAGAGCCGATCTTTGTCGTTGGACTTTTTTACTAAGATTGTAGGGGAGCACCATGGACTTACGGAGGGTTCTATGACGCCCAAATCTTTCATTCGGTTTAATTCCTTACCGAATCTCTCCTGGACGGCTGGTGATACTTCATAGCCCCTCTGCACTATTGGTTGTGCATTCCCTGTGTCGATGTCGTGGGCTATGAGATGAGTACTCCCTAATTTTTGCTGACTAAGAGTTTCAAACTTTTTTAAACACTCATTGAGAATGCACTTTTGTTCATCGATTAGAGTGTGCATTCCTTTAATTTGACTCTCGGCTGTGCTGTCTAGTGAAGTTAAATAATAAGTCCACTTCTCTGATTTTCTTTGGAGATTTATTTGAAGGCATTCCAAAAGTCAACCCCCCATATAAATCCTTGTTTTAGGCTGTCTACTGCTAGGACTGATATAACTTTGAATTGATTCTGAAACCTTATTGGTACGTAAAAGATACCCTTGATACTGTGACGTGAATGGTCAGCTGCTTTAACCTCAGCAATTATCTTGGATTAGTGTAGTTACAATCCCGAGGAACTTAGTATTTGAATTCCACCACTATCCAATAGGCCCGCAAACGAAAGTCCGAAAATTTCAACTGGTACATGTGGCCTATTATCTCCCATATTTTTCAAGATTATTATATTTCGTACTTGTCGGTCGGAGGGTGTGTATCTGAGTCGTTGGGAATTACACCGATCCACTGTTGCATAATTCCTTGACTGTTTTCCGATTTTTCCACTTCGAAATCAGATGGATGTTTTGACTGAAGGTTTTCAGAAGAATTAAATATTATAGAGCTATTTTGGTATGAATTGTACTCTTCTTTTTTGGGAAGGGGATTATTGACCTCCATATCAGTATTGTTGTTTTGATTACTGATATAGTTAACCTCCACTGGATCCATTGAATTATGAGCCCTGAAACTGGAATTACCCGGAATATTTCTCAATTGTTGTTTGGTACTACCTACTTGGTTTTGTACGAAAATTGTTTTGGAAATTGTATGTCGTAGGTTGAGGAAACTGCCAACCATTGTGGTGGTTTCTGTAATTAGTAAATCTAGGGTGTCCTACATTTTGAATGGCTTGGGCTTTATTTTGCCTGTAGTTCGGATTAGCTTTCCAAGGCTGCCATACGTTAGGTTTTCCAATATTAGTAAGTGAATTTGTGGATCTAAGAGCGAACCGATTGTCGGAGGTATCTGGTTTACTAGGGTTTCTTCCCAGGAAGGGATTTAGTGCAGAATTCTTTTTTGCTTGAGAGTCACTGAACTCTATTTTCCGACAAGTTTCTTCTAGCTTCTCAACAGATTCGAATTCCAGCAATGCTATTCCTCTTATGTATTGTGGGAGTAAATTGTATCGAATAATTTTAACTCTCATTCGTTCAGAAGGAATATGGTGAAGGCGAAGGAATTGATCTTCCATATAAGAAACATATTGTACGATACTCTCAGTTGGTAACTGCTTTCTAGACCTTAGATAATCAAGGAGGAGATCGCTTTGTGAGGAGGGTTCGAATTTATTTAAAAAACTGCTTTTTACGATACCATCGGAGAGCAGATCCGTCAAGGAGGTCCGTCATAACTAACAAAACTTCGTTTTCCGTGAGTAATCAGCGACACGCTGTAAAAACTCGGAGGCCGATTCGTTGTTAACACCAGAATACTTTAGCCTCCACTTATACATAGCTGGCGTTTTTCTGGAGAATGGAGATGTATCTTCTTGAGGTTGTAGAAAAGGTTTTTCTTGGCGAAGGACATTATTATCGCCACTTAACCTCTTTTCGTTTGTTAACTTATCACCGGGGTTAACATTTGGGGCAAAATCGCCATTTCCAAAATGGATTTGATCAAGCCTTTCATCTATGCTTGTATCGATTTTCTTTCTTGATTCCGATGCTTGCTTAATAACATTGGCTTTCCAGGCTTTGTAATGAGCTAATTCTAATTTTTCAATTAGGACTCGAGTTTTGAGAAGTAGAGATTCTTTTAAATTAGTATGTTGGTCGGAACTACCTTCAATTCTATTAATTCTCTTCTGTAAGAAGCCTAATCGCACCATTAATGCTTCCGAATAATTTTCATTATTCTCGGATACATCTGCCTCAAATTCTTCTATCAATTTAATACATTGCTCTAGGTCTTTATCTGGTTCTAAATAAGACTTCACCTGTGAACTTGCTTGATCACTATTTGCCTCTTTTTTTAGCTGTTTTGCCCACCAAATGCATCTGCCCTCAACGGTGTGTAGTTCGGTTTGGACATTTCTGCATCGCATTTCGTATTTAATGTCAACATCTTAACAGAAGTTCGCGACCTCATCGAAGGACATTTTGTTTTTCTTTACTAATTGACACGGTACCTGAGTTTCTCGGTTACGTTTGGAATCTGATACAATTAATGAACATGAAGGTATGTACACCGCTTGCTAAAATAATACGGAAATTGACTGGGCTACTAGAGCAAGTCATCTATTTGGACTGAAATGGGTGAAATTGTAGGTAGATAGGTATAGTATATGTAGCTTACTCTTTTATTATTTCGAAAAATATTTTTTTTTGTATGTAATTTAAAAATCTGTAGGCTTCGCGGATATTTGGAAGTAATTTATTAATTTATTACGTTTACCCGCTTACGATTGTGTCATTTGTAGGGTGGTTTGTTATTACAATTATGTGTTAACAAAAACCAATTTCTACTTTCAAGAGGTTTGAAATGTCTTCATTCTAGGAATGTAGAGGTTGGAACGTAAATAAAAAAACCCCTCCAATCCTTCACGGAAGTGCCGAGAGACTCGCCGTCATCCAATTCTGCACATCATACGCATCGATCACAACGTTCAATCGTTGTAATGCCACATCGATTATCGTTTCAGCGGATCTTCTGCGTTCGGCTATACGTTCTTTTTATTTATGTTCCACTAATTCATTATTGTTTAAATATATTTTATTATTATTATTATTTAATTATATTTGCTTTAATTTCAGTTTAGGGTTTATTTAGTTAATGTTATAGCTGTGTTTATCATTTTGTATTGCTTGCTAGTTAAGGTTATATATATCTAATAAGTGAAATTATCAAGAGCATGAATTTTAATTATTACTAATTTCATAAACTTCATGTGGGAGAATAAGTGCAAATAGTGTGGGTCCAACAATATCCAGCGTTACAATCTTTTAGTCAGACATAATTAATTTCGAAAGGTAATTTGATCTTGCTACGCTTGAAAGTTTCACAAATATAATAAAAATCTGCAAGAGTTACTCACGCGCTTTTCAATCCCTCGTAGGAGCTCCCTAGAGGTGTTGCAATGTCCTGAAAAAAACTTTATAGACGTAGAAAGCCAGAGAACCTGACACTCTCAAGTGTGGAGTGTTGATAGATCTACTCCACCAGAGAAGGAGTGGTATCCCTAGGGGATCCGCCCCTCTATTCACTTAATGATACTACTACTAGTTTGCCGCCGCTTAAATATTTTCCTGCATGGTTAGTTATGATAATCAATCCGGTTTTTTTCTTGTTCTACTCTCGTCGGCGCCGTTCTTCTCCCGACTTTGCATATGCTTGCGCGGGCTGGATTACTTCGAGTCTTACACCCTAACATCCTCTGCGCTATGCATGCTTATGATATTGGAGGGTGATAACTGTTGAAATGTATTTCGAATATCGAGCTACATATAGGAGAGAAATTTTGATAAGCTCACTGCTAATCCAATCTAATAAAAATTCTTGAATTACCATGAAATTATATGACGGTACCTTTTGAACTGTTACAGTTGCGAATTATCCAGGAGAGACGATTTGACCTTAAGGGTCGTATATAACCTCTAGAGTAGTTGCTTCCACTGGCGTCAGGCTCCGCCGAGCATGTAGTATTTTAGTGCTTATTTATTCTTAATATAACAGGGCGGGCTTCAATTCATTTGGTAAAAGAACTGTAGTCACTAAGTGGTAAAATTGTCCTCAGATCATCCGCGAGGGAATAGTAGACTACATCCCTTTATTTTGTTTGTTTTTATTTTCTCTTGGAGAAAATGTGCAGTAACTACTGTTGTCGAGCTGCATATCATTCGCTTGTTGGAACACTGGTAAGGGCTTTTAATTGGATTTGGTTCCTGTTGGAACCATCCACGGAAAAATTTACCAGTAGCTAAGTGTTTAAATTTAACCAAAAGCGCTTAACACGAACGCTTGCCTCGGATTTGAGTTCCACTTTTTTTTTCTTTTTTTTGTTTATAACTTGTAACTTTTAGCACACGCGCTTTTTCTTTTTCAAGACTTTTGTCTTTGGCGGATATCACTATGCTCGCTCTTATCGTCTGTTTGACAGGAGAAAAGCAAGCATCGCTCTTCCTCTCGATTCTTCTTGCCATCGAGCGCGCCCCCTTTTGTCAATTTGGTATCGTATCGCCAGGTCACACACCGACTTGTTCCACTCTTCTTCTTCTTTTTTGTTCTTGGCATTCCGTACATTTTCTTCGCCGCTCATGGGTCAGTCTATACGTGAAACTTACTCAATGTAGCATACTGCTACGCGCAGTACGCTACGACCATAACAAACTTTACTCTGATGAGCAAGTCTCTTTATGACATGCTTAAGGATGGTCAAGAATTTGTGTTTGACGAAGAAAAGCATAACTGTTTCGACTTCTTAAAAAAGCATTTAGTTGAGACTCCGCTTTTAAGCATTTATTCTTCAAGTGACTATACAGAATTGCATTGCGATACTAGTTCTTTGGGTTGTGGATCTGTTTTGTTGCAACGAAAATGTATTTCTCTAAACGCACCACGAACTGTGAATCGAGATATCACAGTTACGAGTTGGAGACACTTGCTATTATTTATGCGCTTAGAAGATTCAAAATTTACCTGCATGGAATTAAATTTAAAATAGTGACAGACTGTAATTCTCTAGCATTTACTCTGGATAAGAAACTTGAACTGCAAGATTATGACTATGAAATTGAACATAGGTCAAATAATCGAATGCAACATGTTGATACACTTAGTCGGTGTCACAATATTTTGGTTCTTCATGAAAACCCATTCGAGCAACAATTAGCGATTTGTCAGTCAGAAGACCATACTATTAAGGAAATTAAGCAGAAGTTAGAAAAAGAAGAAAGTTCTTTTTATGAACTGCGTGATGGACTTATATGTAGAAAAACAGAAAGGAATCGATTTTCATTTTACGTTCCGGAAAATATGCGAATTCATATTAGAAATGCGCATGATCTCCGTTCACTTGTTGGAGTTTATCAAACGAGCATATTGGTTTCCTAACCTGCATGAAATAGTTAAAAATTATATATAACTTTGTTTGAAATGTATTGCGTTCAACTCTCCTAGTGGAAAGCAAGAAGGTGCAAGTACATTTTGTTGGGCATATCCATAACATAATACCGCTACATTAAAAATTTTCTTTTGACCCAGTAATTAATTATTTCTTCATCATTTTCATTATCCTCCACAAATAAAGCCACTGCGCTTGAAAAATTCATAAATTCCAATTTTATTATTATTGTAATTTATCAACAACTAGAAAAAGAATCTATAAATTTCATTTGTGCTAGGGAAAAAATTTCGGATATAATTCGAAACAAGCAAAATCGCCATTCGAACGAAAATCTTATAACATACCGCCAGATCGAAATCTTCGCTTCGATGATCGCTTTCGATGCGTAGTTATAATATATCGCCACGGGTTGACCGAATCAATCGTGATATAATTCCCATGATAGCGAAATTATTTGATGCTAATAAGGGCGTATATTGGCATCATGTTCTTTCAAAAGTGGAATGTGCCCTTAATAATACTATTAGTAGGTCTATAGGACAACACCAAGTAAATTGCTCTTTGGCATAGATCAAAGGCATATAGACGGTGATAAGATTATGGAATTCATTGAAAATTGTTTAAATAAGGATAAACATAATCTCGAATTTTGTAGAAAAGAAGCTTTCGAGATGATACGAAAATTGCAAAACTATAACAAATCAGTGTTTGATCAAAAACGTAAGTATGCTGTGAAATAATATTGGTGATATGGTTATGATTGCAAATGGTGACGCGACGGTCGGTATAAATCGAAAATTAATTCCAAAATATATAGGACCTTATAGGGTTTCCAAATTCCTTGGGAACGATCGACTCAAAGATCTTTTAAAGCTGTTTTTGATGTGTCCAGAATGAAGCCATATCTTAATTTAAGATCAAGTGTTAAAATCTAACTTTGATATAGTTGTATGATAACTTAAATTTACGCAAACCAAAGTAATATTTGTTCTAAATTCAAAAGTGAAGATTGTACTAATTTAATTTTAATTATAGTAATATAATTATAACAAATTCTATGTTTCAAATCAATGAATTCAATAAGAAAATTAGATGAGAGTAGATTAGTTTGAAAACCAAAAGTTTTGTACATAATCGAGGACGATTATAGTCAGGTTGGCCGATTGTAGGCACTGTAAATATTATTTTTTGTATAAACCTAGCACAGCCTAGAGTAGTATGAAAACGTAGCAAAAGTAATAATATGAAGTAGGGTACAAGAGTGTGTTTTACGTAAGATGACGCAAGAAAATTATTACTGACTAGGTTGGGATCGCATGGCAAGTTGAGATGTAGACGGTGATTGTTTGAAATAAAGTTTATGATTTTTATTGGGAAAGTGATTCCAAAGTATAATCAACCAAAATTAAATTAAGATAAATACAAAATATTCCGATTTATTGATAGCTCACCATTGTACCCCAAAGCAGATCCTTCTGAACCATACTCACTCCTGTCATCACAACAACAATAATAACATTAATAATAATGCGTAACCATGGGAGTAAAAGACTCTCAGGTTCTTTTTAGGCAAGACCGCTGTGGCGGTTCAAGAGGTTCTGTTCACAATGGAGAGCTACTGTCACCATACGGATACGGCATAAGCATGGCTGGTAGTAGGTTTTTGTATTTTAATGTATCCTAAGGAGAGTGGTTGATTGTTGAAATTTTTTTCGCATATATTTCTAGAACGACTCATCGGAAATTAAAAATGATTATAACTAATTTCATAGGATTTCATATTCTGAATAACTTTTCAGAACAGTAGAAACGTCTAGGACTGATAGTTTTCAAAGTTACGTAAAATACCTAAATTTTTATATGGCAACACCAAGAAAGGGTTTCCCGATTTAGCGCAGTTTTAAAATTATATTTACTATTTCTATGATAACTCCGAATAAAAAATATCATCACTTTACGTTGACGCGTTCTGAGGCAGTGACCAAATATGTAGTGAAAAGCGAAATTTTTGTATGGCAACGCCATAAAATAGTTACCCGATTTTTCCCATTCTCGAATTTAAATTTACTGTATTTTTAAGGTCCGCGTGCGAAATTTCAGCTCTCTAAATGAACATGCTCTCGAATTATCTTGAGGTCGGACAGACAGGCATTAAAAATCAAAATAACTTTCAATTTTATACATGGTTGTCCAATCCATTTTGCTCTACTATCATTATTTCTATGCGTTACAAACGGTATGACAAACTTAGTATACCCTATGATGTAGTCATCTAGAGTATAAAGGAGTAGTGATGCGATGTTTGCGACTTGTAAAGTGAGAATTATCTTATGAAGTTTTTGTATGCAGAACTTCACTTACAATTACTTTACTGGAAATTATTTTTTAGAATTTAGATTATGTTTCTTGCAGATTCTGTAACTTACAGACTCTCAAAAACTTAATGCTTTTTTAATCTATGCAATTTCATTGGCTCTAGGTATTAATTATATCAACATGCTACCTTGTAATAAATAAAAAATTTCGGTCGATAGCTGAGAATACCCACTTCGCAAACAAAATCTTCGTTAAAGCTTACGTACGAAAGTGGGGACAAAAGTCTTAGTTATGCCAATGGGGTCAAAAACTTGTTTAGAGAGTACTTCATGGAGGCAATACTAGATTTTAATTAAATGAGTATGAATCTACCATTTTCGGGTGCGAGAAAGAAATGCAGGTAATGCTCGACTCTGGGAAAACCTAATTTAGATAGTCGTACGAGAATGGTAGTTAGGAGAAATTATGGAATATATTATTAAACGACCAATTCTTGTGTCTTGGTTTATTTGATCTTAAATGAGGCCTATCTATACTATGTATTTTCGGGTGCGGAAAATCAATTTATGTATAGGTCTCAACTTTGAGAAAACTAATTAAAGGGGTACTGTTTTAATTAAGTCTTGATTTCGGGAAACTATTTTTGGAAGTTAAATAACCAGGCAATAAGAACTTAGATTTTCTTATTTTTTGATAAAATTTCGATTTTTTTTCTGTCGAAAGAGTACGGTCTAAGGTGCTTGAAAATCCAATGTAGTTTTTCGTTTTTAAAAAGGAATTTAATCTTTTAAACTCCTGTCAAATTCAATTTCATACAAATTTCCTGTGTTATCCCATAGAATTTTTACACCAAGGACATGCCTTCTTTTTCTTCTAAAATGTAACAAGCCTTAACAACAAAAACAAATTAACGCATTATCTACCTCTGTTAAAAAGTTATTAATAGAAACATTTAATGTTTAAATGTTTAATTTTGTTAAAAGGTGAAAAGTTCTCTTTTTAAGGAGTCGGCCTAGTTGGCTTTCTGAAAATGTGACCCAAAAAATTTACTTGGAAATATTAAACGAAGCTGGTTTTTTGGCTCTCGCGAAATTGACTAGTATTTCATATTGCAAGAACACAATGATTTCAAGCTCTTGAAAGATATCGGCCGAAATGTTATTCGGTGTTCCTTGCAAAACCTGGTTTAAGTATGTGTAATAGATAACTTGTGGCATAACTTTAAATTTTATATTGTACCGGAAAGGCTTAGGTAGTCAAATGAACAGACCTATGAGAGGGTATTAAGCCAAAATGGAGTCAAATCTCGCTTGACAACGTAGTGGAATTATTTGAATCCATAGTAAGGCGACTCCTAGAAACCATAGGAGCAAAAATTGTAAGCACATCTTACTAAATATCCCTAGAATTAAAAAGTTATATAAATTTTACTAATTATAACTAACATACTTCACAAGCCCGTTTACATAGCGTTTTGATTCGTGCATTGTGCTTAACTAATTTTAAGAACGCGCAAATAATTTTGTGAGAAAAACAATTTTTCTCACAAAATTGTTTATTTATTTATTTATTTATAAAAAATATATCTACACATGTTTATGAATTATTCTATTTACTCATTGAATTTTGTTTACTGAATCAAGTTAATAAAGGCTTACTAACATTGATATTTGGTTTTTTGAAAGCGTTCCAGCCAACATTACGATTAGAGATCGCATCGAAAGCAACTCGCTCAATCGAAGCTTAACTTCGATTTCAGAGTCGTTCTCGACTCTATCTCGAACCGAAAACGAAGGAAAAGGAGCCCGAATTCGGATCGAAATTACGACTCGATTTTGATTCGTCTTCTCCGGAATTTTTCGAAGATTTTCGTGTATTGGTGTTATAATTGGGTCATAAAAACTACTCAACTTCGAATTGGATATATGCTTAGTGAAAACTACTCTATATATAATAATAATAATTTTTTTCTCCGCATTCACTTCTCTATATATAGACTTTGTCGGCTGAAAACTTGAATAAGAATCCCGCTGACACGCTTGCGTTAGCATGCGCAATCTGAGAAAATTATGTACTAGAGATTAGCGAAAATGAAAAATTCGGGGTAGTTTCTCTTGGAGAACTTATTGCAAATACGAAAACCCTTCTTATTCTGATTTCTATTTAGTGTAGGGTCGTCAAGGATGAAATTTGTAAAAAAAAAAGACAAAGTTGGTTGATAACTTACAAATATAAGGAATTATTTTATTTATCAAAGTATATGCATCCATATTGTGCATACATTTTTGACCATTTAAGCGGCAGATTGTTCAGGCCGGTGGTATAAAACACAGGCGGATGAGAGTGAATTCCTGGAATTTCCTAAGTTCCTAAGTTGTCCAAAGTGCGGAAGAAGTGGTAGTCAGTGGGGGTAGATCTGGTGAGTATGGAGGATGATGAAGAGGTTCCAGCTCCAATTCCTCCAGATAGGAGTCGATATGATGACCAAACCAGGCTGTTTTTTTTTAAGATTTTGCATCATTTCGTCCAGTTGGTTGCCATGTATTTCTGCTATGATCGTTGAGCTAGGTTTCATGAAATCATAATGGATCACACCTGCGCTAGACTACTCCGCACTAACCATTAGCTTTTCTTGATTAATATTGTGCTTTGGAATGTGTTTTGGTGATTTATCCTTATGCGAGCACTGTGTGGAACGATTGTGACTGTTACATAGGATCCATTCCTCATTACTAGTCATAATCCGATTCAAAAATGGATAGGATTTGTGACGAGAAGGCAACATCAAACTCCAAACGCTTTTATTTATGTTTTTCATGCAGTTCATTTGGAACCCACTTATCAAACTTTTTCACTTAACCGAATTGAGCTACATGAGTTAATATTGTTTGATTGCTAACACCAAACTTCAACGATAGGCACTCTGAGAAGGTTCAGACCCAAAGGTGACCTTTGATTCTGGGCGACCGCATTGCTCATTTGTGAGGTCAAAGTTACCTGTACGAAATTTGGTGAACTAATTTGATACTGTTTGCTGCGTTGTTTTTAATATTTTTTAGAACTAACAATGATTTCTTTAATCAAGCAAGATTTGTAACTCTCCAATAAAAAAAGAACAGAACGGTAAAATATTAAGCCAATGTCAAAAAATAAGCTGTTACAGTTGGCAATATTCTTAACTACAAATTTCATCCTTGCCAACTCAATATTCCAAAGTACAAAAATCTATTATATGGAAGGGTAATTTTGGGGTTAAACAAAACCTCCAAGAAAAACTTCTCCTTAAGCTATGCAATAGAAGCTCGCACTAATACATAATTGCCCGAAGTGATCCAAAGTTATATACTGTGATCCTGTTATGCAAGCTATTGTGGCACTCTCGATGTCCAATATCCGTAGATGCATTGTTGATACAATTAGAAAATTATATAACAGGTGGAAATGTGCGGGTGCTTATAGTGTTTTCCTTCATATTTTAGAGCTTTACAAAGTTAGATTTTTTCTCCTCCTCCCCTTCGTTTTGAAATTAGGGCTCAACAAAGTTAAAATTTCAGAATTTTTATATATTCTTTTCGTGTAACTAAAACGTCATTAACCTTTTCGTCAAAGAATTTAGTTTAAATTCACCTGTCGTTATGGTGTCACTTTCCGGAGTGAGTACCACTGGAAGTGAAGTCCGTTCAGTCAGCATAAGCTGACAGCTCACTCCCTTGATCAGCAATAACACAGAGTGGCACGCTAGCATCTCGACTAGTGCGGAAGAGTTATAGGGAGGCTAACCAACACCTGTCGTGTTACGACCCATAATTAAAAAAAAAATCTTCGTGCCTTTCAAAAAACGACGAGCACCACATCCAGCCCTGAAGGGGCCCTTACACTACCTACCCTTCCTTGCTATGAAAGCGCAGCTGTTCTGCCTTCTTGCTGCTATGCCCCCTGCACCCAATGACACTGAGGGCAGAATATTTTTCCAGTTCCCTATAGTTGACGTGAAAGGGTTGTGAAGGAGCGGACCTAGTCTACCATGAGAGTTAGGAAAGAAAAACTTAGCCTGTCTTCATTACGTTATAAGGAAACCGTATTATTTCAAAATTACAAGTGATTTGATTTTTCGCTTAATTTCACCCACGTAGTATTCTGATTCTGGTATCTTACATCTAATTGTCTTGTCATATTCCACAATGCTAAGGTGGATATGACAGATTTTACTTAAACGTCTATATACCACTACGCTAATATACCAACGTCGCTGAGGCAACCCGAAGACATAGTTTTAAGCCGAATATCACAAAATCTTTACTTACGCCCTTGATAGTTGGAATGGTCACGTCTCCAGCAGGACTCCTGAAGCGTCGACTCCAGCTGTACTGAAATTCGAGAAAACAAAATAAATGACCACGCCCGAGATCCCTTTGGGTTGCACTCTTGCAGTAGTGCTAATCTGTGCCTGAACGAACTAGGTATAGTCGCACCAAATATTCTCTTTCCGCGCTTGGGAAAAACTAATAACGCATCTATGCCTGCCGACTTTAACAAAATTAATATAGCCTATCAGTAGAGACAACATGTGGGTATGTTTTACTAAACTTCCTAATGCTGGTGGGTCCACTGACATTTTGACAAGCCTACGGTCCGCTAACGAAGAATTTCAGGTACGTAAGTTACTGATTTTACAACTATAAGAAGTGTTAGTGCTTGCATCTGGCAGGGATATAAGCTATCATCATATGGTATAACCTGTATCAATAACAATTGCTAGTATCTGAGTAGATAAATATAGTTTGTTTAGCGAACATAAGTTGGTCCCTACGTATATATCAGAAAAGGTGTGTATATCTAAGCATATGAATATAATTCATTTAACTAATATAGGTTGATTTTCAAATATATAAATGAAATCAAACAAAATATTTTGATATTTAAGTTATATAAATTATGTTCATTTAACGAAATACCTTAGTTACTAAATATATATCAGATCAAAACTATATGTCATTAAACGAAAATACCTTAGTTACTAAATATATAATAGATTAAAAAATATAGTACATTTAACGAAAACACCTTAATTACTAAATATATATCAGATCAAAAAATATAGTTCATTTAAAGAATAAGGTTGATGTATAAATAGATAATTTAAATAAAGACACTATATTGGTATCTAGATCTGCAAATATACTTCATCTAGCGAAGATCGGTAGAATCCTAAAAGTATCTTAAATCACAAATCCGGTCATGAGCGTAGCTGAGCACTGCTGGAAAATAAGTGGATTTGGTTATGCTGACTCCACGTAAACACATGTCTCCTACTGGGTGTTTCAGACAGGTAAACAACTCCTCGTAGATAATTGCGATTGCTGTGCGTAATTGGGGTACTCGGCTAAATGTCGTAGATATATATGAATGGCTTCTAAATATGTGGTTTGTCCTATAGTAATTGTGTTCGTTCAGGTGCTATAGCTGAGTGGTTTACTAATACCACTTAATTATGGTGCTCCCACACCCTTGCGTGATCTCAGCCTAAGGTTGTAGATGGATTGGCTGCATATAATGCATAAATATAGTCATCCCACAGAAGTGGAACAGTCGTCGGGACTTCCAGGATTTGTGCATCTCAGTTTTTTTTTATGCGAAATCGATCAAGTAAAAACTGAATCACTTGCTTATACTAGACGTTTTTTGGAAGTTTTCTTTAGTATTTGGAGGCGGTATATACTCCAACAATCCTCTGGTGCTAAGTCGTCATGATGGGCAGTCGGGCTTAATTTTGCTTCCTATTAGCTATATTTATTTCACAACTGATTTTCTTGACGTTATTTCACTTTAATTATTGATTGCACTCTTATTGGAGGATCTATCTTTTCTCTCCCGATGGTTTTCTATTAGCCGAATTTTTTTGGCGACGGTGTGTGAAAAAATTTATCTACAGACAAGAAGTACACCGAACGCTTGGCTGGGAGGGTCCTAAGCGGCACAATGGTAACCTGTAGCTACCAGTTAAGCTGGCCGAATGCCTTTGTAGGGCTACCAGGTTTGAAAGATCAGGTAAGTATATAGATCACTTAGTTAAACTAATCGCGATCATGGCTTGATGTCTTTAGCGTGATAGATTCCAATTGACCTCCCCTGCAAATCCTCAAGCTCATAAAGAAGTTTCCATTTTTTGCTTTGACCACGACACTTTAAGAATCTGCGTCCTAATTTGTGTAAAGTTCCGTCAGTACACCTCTTTACCAATTTTAAAACGGATAGATTTCACTCTAACATTATAAGCTTCTGAACTCTATTCGAACGCGTGGTTCACAATTTCCTGCGCTCTCGTACTGATAAATATTAGCTTGTCTTCAGCATCCACTCTTAAAGGTTCATTCAGAGTTCCGAAGCTCTTAACGATGGGGTATAAGCTCGCGGGGTCAATGATATGTTGACCGAATAATACACTGTATGGTGAGAAGCAAGTGGGTTGGTGAGCGGAGTTCCTGAAGGAGCTAGCGATAGAGTTCAGATTCTCATCCCACTTAGTATGCTCGTTCTTGGTGTAGGCTCTAATCCCTGACAGTAGAAACCGGTTCACTCGCTCTGTTGAGCACACCTGAAATAATAATAAAAAAAAAAAACATAAAAACGAATCTACTAAGTATTTCATACTTCCCTCAATTTCTTCCTGATTCCTCCAGCCACATCTGCAGGTACATCCTCCATGTCAGGAACGTATCTGAAATAAAAATTATACATAGATATTAGTTTGAAACAACTAATTAAACAAAGTAGTATACAAAAAACTACAAGAATAAGCAAATTACATGCAAAACTGCCAAGAAACAAATTTCTTGGTAGTACAACAACAAAAACATGCAAAATGTAAATAATGAAATTTCTTCGCAAAATTCATATGCTCTGCATAATAAACATTTGCAAAACATGCAATTATATTTAAATAAGCAAAACATAAAAACTTGCAACACGCACATACATTATAATTAGTGAAATGCAACAATTTATGCCATTGTTGACATTTCGAAAATCACCTTTCCAACATGAATTACTTAACAGAATTTGTATATTTCTTGTAAATTATTCATATTGGAACACATTAATAATTAACAAGAAACACTTTGAAAGTAATAAAATACACTTACCTGGATAATTAATCCATAATTTGCAGCGAAAAACAAAAAAAAAAAAAAACACGGAACTAACGAACTAAAATACCGCGATCGCGACTGTCAAATTGACTCGCGCGAAAATCAATTAGGTGAAATCGAATGCGCGCAACCTATTGAGCAGGCTTAGAAAGTGCGAATTTCACCAGCTGATTAGATATTTAACAAAAAAGGTGAAATTAATTCCCATAATGAGTGGGAAAGAGAAAGAAGTGGAAACGAGATGCAAGAAAAATGAGAAATATTTGCGTTCCACAGTGAAAATTTTCATAACATGGCAGGGAGCCGCCATCTTGATAAATTTCAGGAAAACTAAAATATATAAATTATGAAAATTCATGGATAATGTAAAATAAAGTAGTTGAAGGAAATTGACACATTTTGAAATAATTGTACAAGTCAGGCAAATTCGAAAAATATGCTTAATTGGCATTTTTCTTGTGGAACGTATGTCAAAATGGCCGCTAAGAGCCTGTAAAAAGGAGGCAATCCCTAAGAACTCTCTCAGTTTTTTCAAAGTGATCATACTGGCAACTTCAAGCATCCGATCAAGTGACTAATATCTTTTTTTCAGCAACAAAGCATATAATAAAACGTACTTATTATACATGCTAGAAATTTGTGCAAGTGGTTTTGGCAATGGAACAAGGATTTCTGTATTGAGATAAGTATTGCGTGGATACTAATTAATTAAGTTATAAAGTTTTCTTGCATAAAAATTAAATGGGTATATTTGCGAAGCGCACAACCCAAAATTAATCTAGTCAAAAATACTTTGCGAAGCGCACACCTATTGTTAAGGGATTACGCATTGTTCTAGCACATATTTTTACCTGCCCTAAGTAATATACCCCCGTAGGGTATATTTGCCAAGCGCAAAGAAATACACACCCTGGCAGGCACACACACACACACACGCACAGAGGCAGGCCAGCCTGCCTCTGTGTGTGTGTTTGTGTGCGCGCGCCTGCCTGCCTGTGTGTGACTTTGTGCTTGGCACAAAGCGTACTCCTCCTATTGATATTAGTGGTTTAAAAACTTAACTTAGATCAGGCAAAATTCATAGATCAGGTAAAGATACGTGCTATAACAATGCGTTGACCTTAACCATAGCCGCGCGTTTCAAAAACAATGCGTAATTCCTTAACAATAGGTGTGCGCTTCGCAAACTCCTGCTTGTGCGCTAGGAGAAGCGTTTTTTTATGGCTTGTGCGCTTCGCAAATACACCCAAAATTAAATATATGCCAACTTTCGGTATTTTAATAATATATGCAATATAACATTCTGGTTAAGTTAAGTTAAGATAATAGTGCAATAAAAATAAGTGCATAAAGCGTGATAACTTTAGAAAGGGCTTTAAATTGCATTAAGTTGAACATATGCCAAGATACGGCATAATAACTACACATGCAATCGAGCAATTAAGGAGCAGAGTTATACAGTATAGTGAATTTGTGAATTTCGAGTGTATTGGGAAGAGTTTTCAATGAATGCAACAGTAAACACAAGCCCACATATCTTATTCTTTCATACCACTACATTATCCATCTAAATGCCGTAATCTAGCTGTGGTTACCAATTACAGCTACATTACAAAACATTTATTGGTGGTTCCATCCAGGAATGTGTGCCTGTTTACTGTTGTAGTTGCGAACAATTCTAGTTACGCTTAATAAGGGGATAAATATTTCCTTAAAAAATTATCTTCTCGATTTAAAAACCACGAAAAGTAATTTATAACTGTGCTTATACGTGGCAGTATTTTAAAAAACTTTCAAAATTAATTGATAATTGTGCTTAGACGTGGCAGTTCTAGTTAAAAAACCTTCAAAGTAATTTATAACTGTGCTAAGACGTGGCAGTTTTTTTAGAAACTTTCAAAATTAATTGATAATTGTGCTTAGACGTGGCAGTTCTAGTTAAAAAAACTGTCAAATTAATTTATAAGTGTGCTTAGACGTGCAGTCTTTAAAAACTTCAGGGTGCCCAGACGTGGCAGCTCGAATAAACATATTGCTAATTCTACTACAATTACTGAACTTACATGTCAGTAACTCGTGATAGTTAAATAAATTAAATAAAATTTACGTCAACAAATCGCTTTAATTCTACACGTCAATTGGTCACACGTGGCATTAATTTACTTCTACTGATTTTATAATTTATTCCACATTTGGCTTTAAAATTAAGTTAATTTCAATAC
Organism: Dioctria rufipes; assembly: GCA_963924295.1. NCBI lineage: Eukaryota > Metazoa > Arthropoda > Insecta > Diptera > Asilidae > Dioctria > Dioctria rufipes. Next base: position 146,390,719 of record OZ002742.1, on the reverse strand, counting down.
TTTATCACTTAACCCACACGGTCAATCAACGATAATAGTAGGACATAAATTACCATGGAGTCAGTAGAAAAATTAATCTTCACGGAAAGCGTGTTGCGTGCGCGAATTGAAACGTTAAACGAGAATGGAAAGAAAACGAACCTTGTTAAACGAACGCAAGGCTTTTACTAGTCTAAAATGACAGAGTTGAAGAAACTATGGGAAATATATAGCAATACAGATATGGCAATCAATCAGATTTTATTAGAAAATTCTGATGACAAGCCACATGAATATTTAACCCAAGAGTTAAAATACTCTGAATATATGGGAGAATTAGTAGAAGGATTGCGGAAATTCGTCCCAGCTACTGAAACATCAAGCTCGGGACAAGTACCAATTCATTCGACAACTGTTGTTCAACAGGAATCGTTCCTTCCGCGAATTCAGTTGCCAAAGTATAACGGCAACTACGATTTATGGCGATCGTTTCATGATCTATTCATTTCTCCCGTTCATGTTTATGGCGATCATTTCATGATCTATTCATTTCTCTTGTTCATGACAAACAACAGTTCAGAAGCTGCATCATCTGAAATCTTGTTTAGTGGGTGATGCTGAGAAATTGTTGCGGCATACCCCAGTATCAAATGAAGATTATATGCCAGCATGGAACAAGTTGAAAGCTAGATATGAGAACAAGAGGATTTTTATCGTAGGATGGACAAACTATCCAGATACCAGATAATCAAGGCATAAAGCCGTTGTACCAATTGGTTAGGCTTACATCATGTCGACAATTGCACTAGCAAATATAGCTCTCAAACATGCAACAAAAAGCATCATAGCACCCTGCATGAGGAATACAACAGGGACACACCCAATCATGCAGCTGTCGGAACTGAGCATAGGCCAACTACTAACAACGTTAGTTCGAATTCAAGTCAAGCCAAGCAAGCTAACATTGCTGCAAATAAATTTTCTCCACGGTTACAGTCAGCTACTAACACTGGAGACTTAAACAATAGTCAAAACTTTGTAACTAGAGAAGACCATAATGCCCTGCTATCAACAGCGTTAGTATTGGCACAAACAAAAAGCGGGAACTCTCATATTCTACGATGTCTCATAGATAGTGGCTCGCAATCATCCTTTATCACAGAAGAAGCCTGCAGGGAACTGGGAGCATGTCGCAGCCCAACTGCAGTATCAATTACTTACTTAAACACTAGCCATACAGCAATTTCAAAGTAGCTAACCACACTTACACTTCGATCACGAAAAGCGAAGTGTACAAGAATATTAGAAGAAAATTTTCTAATATTGAACAAAATCACAGATCCTTTACCTTCCAGAATAATCTCTAAAAGGGGATGTTTACATCTCAATAAACTGCCATTAGCTGATCCCACATTCTGGAAGCCTGGAAAGGTAGATGCTTTACTAGGAGCAAGAGTTTAGGCTCAGATAGTATTAAACGGCATTCAAAAGGCATCTAATAGTACCCCTACAGCCATTAAGACAATATTTGGTTGGATTTTACTAGGATCAACAGCAAATGTTGTAGAGAGCAATGCATCAGCGTTTACCGTCATAACTGATGACTTATCTGAACAACTTAAAATGTTTTGGGAAACAGAATAGTTTCCCACAAATCCGATTGTCAACAAAGTAAAGAGAGAATGTCAGCAGAGATATCAACTCACTCATCAACGTCTTCACAATGGGACTTATCAAGTCAAATTACCATTTGTGAATGATGAAGTGCCTAACCAAGGGCAATCAAGACAACAAGCAATTAAACGCTTTCAATGAATACAACGTCAACTTGAAAGGAATAAAGATTTAAAGTCCGAATATGAGAGATGTTTAGATGAATATCTCTAGTTGGGTCACATGGAGGAAATACCTCCTCCCAACAGCAACGAACCACATTATTACATACCTCACCACGCAGTTGTCAAAGAAAGCACGACAACAAAGGTGAGGAGTAGTATTTGACGCTTCAGCGGAAACGTCAAATGGCAACTCGCTCAATGAGTTCCTATTAAAGGGACCAGTTTTACAACCTAAATTATTCGCCACGTTGCTTAACTGGCGTAAATACAAGATTGCTATGAACGCGGACATTGAAAAGATGTACCGTATGATAATCACGCATCCGGGTCATCGTACCTTTCAGCGAATCATTTGGAGACATCCTAAAACCAAGGAGATCCAAGATTTTTAGCTGAATACGGCTCCAACAACTAGCATGTGATGAACAACAAAGATGGCCTCTAGCTTCAAAGGTCACATCCCCAGACTTGTATGTGGACAACCTACTCACTGGTGCTAAGAGCATGCAGGATTCCAAAGACCTATTAGATGAATTAATTGGCATGTTGAAAGCAGGAGGATTCAATTTGAGGATATGGACAAGTAACAATTCGTACTTGTTGAAACATCTTCCCTCAGAACAGCGCGAATTCAAGAATACTGTTAAGTCCCAATGTGGGCTTAGCATAAAAAAGGGGCAAGTGCCGGTTTTAGAAATGACAAGACAGGTGCTTTTCAATTCACAAAAAATTCACAAATTTATTTTATCACAAAATATTCTTAAAGCTAGGCAATTCAGTTACTTAAACTCTAATTCAATTCACAATTCAATTTCATTTAATCCAAATTACTAATTTCCACTGGCGAATTTTTATTCCTTCATCTGTAATAGAAAAGAGGAATTATTATTAATAAACTCAAATAAAAGGGGTTAGAGTTTTGGGTGACAGAGTGAGCGTCATACAGCTGCTCATAAAAAGTCTGGGGTGAATTCTCCCAATACAGGATACTGAAATAAAATATTAGAAATTTTGATTACTTTGTTAGTATGAAAGTGATTCAGAAGTACTTCCCTTGGTTTTGTTAATCAAGACTTAATTTGGTTTCAGAGCCATTTTGTTCTCTTTTTTGATTTTATAGATTCTTTTGGTCCCTTGGGATGTTGGAGATATCTTGGGAAGATTAACCCACAACATGTAGTTGAGTTATAGTTTTAATTACAGTCTCAGATCGTGAATGATCTGAGACTTTTCTTTTTATTTATTTTTTATAAATGTTTTGAATTTGTTTATTTTTAGATAATGTTGCCGGTACCATCGAGGGATCCCTTTTGTTAAATCTATCGTCATCGTGGGAAGTTTTATCGAGTGATTCGTCGTGGGAAATGTTTTATTTGTGAGTTTTTAGTTGTTCTATTATTTAAGTTTAGTTTTAGTTAAAAAGATTGTTCCGCGACGGAACATCCTCCCGCCTCTCCAAAAGAGAGGCATTATGTTATGAATGTGTGTTGTTAGAAGAAATAAATTGCTCTGTGCAGACTTACGTCATCGGTTTTTACTTGCAAAGGAACCCTGATTTGTCTTATCGCTAATCTAATAAAACGAAGGGTGTCCCCATCTCCCGTTGTGATGCGGAAGCACTTTCTTGCGGTGAATACCTTCGGCCATGGAATTGGCTGTGTGCGAACTTGTTCCCACAAATGTGGCTCTACGACTAAATTTGTATGAGGTCTTGTTGGTACTACGTTTGGACGATGTTCTGATGCCTTCAGTGCTGGCTCTTTATGTGGAAAAAAGGAAAGAATTTGTTCCGCCTCTTTCTGCTTCGCCAGTTGTCAAAGTTTTGGCGCATTTGGTCATAAGTGAAGTAGGTTTTAATTTAGTAGTGTTCTGCATTACCGGCACTATTTTAATGGTATAACCCTTCCCATATATTCATTGAGATGGCGTTACTGCTTCGTGCTGAAGAGTGTGGGGTACTAGAATATTTTTGATTACACGTATTAATCTGCTTATAATTGGTTCTTTTGTATTCTTCTGATAGTATTCTTGCTGTTTTCTTTTGCATGTGTCTGTGGTTCTGACATTTACACTGACTAGTTCAAATTCCTGCTGACTAGTCAGTTGATCGAAACGTTCAGTGTTTGTAATAACTACAAGTAATTAAGTACATACTGATCGTTGGTTTGAAGGATTTGCTGCTGTTGTGAGTCTGACTTGTATGTTAGTTTTTTTTTTTATGTGGTAGAACTGACATGTCGCAGCTTTCGTTGAAATATTTTAGCAAATTGATGTTGCGTCTATGTAACAACTTGGTTTTTGATTTCCAGATGTAGATGGATCTGGGGAAGACTGTCATGTGACAGATTGGTTTGATAGGTTTTGCTGATGTTAAGCACTTGTTGTATTTGTGAATTCTGTCACAACTATTTAATGTGTATAGTTCGTAAAGCTATACATCTACGAATGCTTTCGGATGCTTCTTAGGCTAGTACCTTTTATGACTAATCGATCGGAATGTATGACAGTAAGCTTAATCAATGCCTATCGGTCTAAATATTATGAGCGAAACGTTACAATCATCTATATGGAGTACATACTATAAAAATTCTGAGTTCATCTGTTTGAGTAATGTAGTCTTATAATCTGACTATCTAAATTTAAATGGTATAATAGTAAGCTAAATTATTGCCTATCAATATAAACATAATAAGGAAAGGATATGACCAAAAATATCTCTAGTATGTATTATTAAAGTTTTAAATTCACTTATCAACATAAACATGATAAAGAAATATGGCCAAAACTATATCTAGCATGTATGACTAAAGTTTTAAATTCATTCGTGTAGGCAATGCAGTACTAAAGCTGATGAAGTATATGTAGATTGTATAATAAAAATCGTACTTATTACCTGTTGTGCAGAATTCCTTTATTCTGCCTTGCAGTGTCAAAGCACATAAACCTTGACCAATGCAAATTGAAATGTAAGACCAAGGCACATAAACCTTGACTTCTTGTAGAAGGTGTAAACGGTGCAATGTACCGCTACACTAAGATGATACGTAAGGCGGAATCACTAGTAAAGGATATGCAAAGATTGTAATGGAACTTGTTAAAATGAATACGCGATGTCTTTTAATATACAACTGAATATTAATTTATTTCCTCAATCTTACTCTATATATATACAAAAGCTAACTCTAAGTCAATGCATAAGGTACAAAATGCTTACACTGCTGAATTGACATTAATTTTCTTGGAAAAATCGCTCGTAAGGCAGTGACCCTAGTGAGAATGTTTTTTTATTGGATTGCAATACAATTTTGTGAATTATTGCAATGTAAGTATTATTGGGTCACCGCATTCCTAAGCAATGCAGTTTTACATATGTAGCAATTATGTACAATTGTTTTTTTCTTGTTTTATACGTACATTGACCTGAAGTAATTCAGTATGTACATGGTCAGCTTAATAAATAATATTCTACGATTTCAACATTCTCCCCCGCGTAGAATGGTAATTCAACTAATTTTCCTTATACGTTGAACCTAGGGTTGAATTCAAGCTCAGTGTTAGCACGTCTTGTCCCACATTCAAGATCAGCGTTGACACGTCTTGTCCCACCCTGCCGGGGTGCAGCTACTGGTGTCTTCGTCTTGAGTCGACTTCGGCATACCTTATCTCGGCATTTCCACATCATACACAGGAGTATTATTATCGTTAGTAGAATGCCCCCATAGCCGACTGCAAATTGATGAACATCATGATGTGTTAATGTTAGCGGGATGTTGTCTTTGAATTGTATCACTTCGTTCCTTATCGATTCAATTTCAGCCAAATGTGATTGATAATGGCCAGTATCATGCAGCCCAGAGCTGAGTTTGTTGTCGTAGATGTCGTAAACAAATGCTGTCAAATTGCTCGACGGAATATAAGATGCTCTGCTGTTAGATGGATATATGCTATGCCCTTGAATGGTCACTAGTGGTTGTTTGATGAGACATCTATCTGTGATTTTTAAAATTCCAGCGCCTTGTATGCTGTGTTGCGTGGTGTTGTCTCCACATACAACGTTGATAGTGGTTCTTTCCATTAGTACGTATATCCACTGATTAGGACTATATAATTGAATCCAGTGAGGTCCATTTCCGGTCTTGATCAACTGGCATGTTGGTGGTTGTGGCAGCTGATTTATTAGACTTACTTCGCATGAGCTAACTGTTGATCCCCTTTTATATATTGGATGTTTTTGTTTACAAATGTGCTTGCTGTCCTCGATGATGATGCATGACTGTAATTCATCTTCACTCAGTGGGTAGTATTGATCTCTATGTAAGTGGATAACTAGGAACTGGGACGAAGGTTTGATGGTGACAAGTGAATTATTAATCTGCACTGGAAATGGTGTAATTTTGAACAGTTCAAATTCCTCCAATGACATTAAAGGAATTTGTAGTTTGAAGATTAGATATCGTGTAGCGACTCTTCCCGCGATGGTCATGAAGGTATAATACCTCAAAGCGTCGTCCTGTGATATTGGCAGTCGTGATGATGGGGATAAGTGTGCTCTTATCCTTGTGAGTTCTTCTTTTAATTGGATTGGAGAGATCAATAACGGGCTAATTTTTCCGTGATGAGTGTCTGTGAGTACGTCTAGAATTGATGTTTGAATCCGTAAGAAGTTAGAAGCGGCAAGAGTGGTCTGCATGGTGAGTGCGGTGAAGGATTGGTGCAACTTCTCTTGATAGAGTTCTTCTGCTATGCCATTTACTTGGTCTGCAACATGCGAGAGCTGGGTTTGCAGCTGCCGAAATTGGTTGTCGATGTCCTCTTCCTCCTTCTTCATGACATTTAAAGTAGCATCCATAATCGAGGTTTGATTCTTTATCAGCTGCAATAAGTGATCCTCATTTTTGTGAATATCATCTATGGTTCGCGACATTCTTTCAGCGTAGTCTGAGTCTAGCACACCAAATAAAGTGTTGGCGATACTTCCAACGAAATTTGCTACCCCCCTTTTAGTTCTCTTGGAATTGTTATTGTCAGAGAGAAGCATGTTGTTTGTTGTTAATTCTGCCAGCAGATGTTTCACATGCTGAACGATTATTGAGCAGGAGACTCTTTCATTTATATGCTGGCACATTTTTTCGAGTGTTTGAGTACAGTTTTGCAGGAACTGATACTCTCTCCAATATGGCATCATATCATAGAATATGACGACGTTCCATTCGTTGGCTATGAGGTTTGTTACCCCTAAGTTCTCAAAGTAGATCCCTGGTTGATGAATAAATGGTTTCACTTCAATAGAGGATGCTTTAGCAGGTGGTACAACTAAACAAGCCAGATGTAATTGCGGATCTCAGAGAACTTCTTAGTTTCTTCCGAGGGTTAGCCTTAGTTCTGCTGTTGTCGCTTTCATTAGAGTTTGTAGGTGTTTCATTGGTGATTTCAGGATGTTGCGATGCTGTAGTTTTCGATGTTCTTTCGCTACCTTGTGTGCTCCCATTATCTTGTACTGAAGAATGATCTGAGCCTTCAGTTGATATAGGTAATGGTGCGAGACAATGAATCGGTCGCCGGAGAGTGCCAGTCGAAGTGCGAATGTCGGCTACACGAAGCAGTCCATCTTCGCCTTTAATGATATTGATTACACGTCCAAGTGGCCATTTCAGTGTGGGTGTATTGTCTTCCTTTATTAAGACCACAGTCGCTAGTTCAATATTTTCACAACGCTGCTTCCATTTGTACCTTTTGTACCTGTGCTGTAGTTGACTTAAATATTCAACAGTCCATCGCCTCCAGAATTCGTTTTTAATGTGAGAAACGAGTTTCCAACGGGTTACGAGATTGCTCTTTGGTAGTTCAGCAGCTGGATCAATGGTGTTTATCAGTGGTTCCCCGATGAGGAAATGTCCTGGCGTCAATGCTGTCAGATCATTCGGATCCGAAGACATTGGTGTAAGTGGTAGAGAATTTAATACTGCTTCTATCTCTATCACAGCCGTCTCTAGTTCTTCATAGGTTAGTGAGGCGGCTGCTAGTGTGCGTTGTAACAGATGTTTAGCTGATTTAACAGCAGCTTCCCAGAGTCAACCAAAGTGTGGGGATCTGGGCGGAATGAATCGGAAATCAATGCCTTTAGAGCTACATGCTGTCCTTATTTTATGTTGCGATGTTGTAGATTCTAATATTTCCTTCACTTCTTGCAATTGATTACGTTCACCTACGAAATTGGTCGCGTTGTCACAATAAATGGTTTTGCAATGTCCTCGTCGAGCCATGAAGCGACGTAAAGCTCCCAAGAATCCTTGTGTCGACAAATCACTTACTACCTCTAAATGCGTGGACTTTGTCGGGAAGCAGCAAAATACAGCGATGTAGGACTTCTGTGGTTTTTTCCAACGCGTCTTAAAGTGAGTCCATATTGGTCCACAAAAGTCCACACCACAGTTCACAAATGGTCTGGCTGGTTGAACTCTGTGTGCTGGTAGATTTCCCATCATCTGTGTTAGAAGTTTCGGTTTTTACTTAGCGCATTGGACACAATGTTGTACTACTGAACGAGCCAAAGTCTTTCCTTTAACTGGCCAAAACATTTGTCGGCTTATTGCTAGAAGGGTTTGTGGACCTACATGTAGATTTTCCTTATGTATGTCGTTCAGTAGGCATTTCGTTAGATGATGGGAATGCGGCAGAAGTATTGGATGTTTTGCTTGGTATGATAGGTTTGAGGCTTCAAGACGACCCCCAACTCTAATGATTTCGTCTTCAATGAAAGTGAGTCCATATTGGTCCACAAAAGTCCACACCACAGTTCACGAATGGTCTGGCTGGTTGAACTCTGTGTGCTGGTAGATTTCCCATCATCTGTGTTAGAAGTTTCGGTTTTTACTTAGCGAATTGGACACAATGTTGTACTACTGAACGAGCCAAAGTCTTTCCTTTAACTGGCCAAAACATTTGTCGGCTTATTGCTAGAAGGGTTTGTGGACCTACATGTAGATTTTCCTTATGTATGTCGTTCAGTAGGCATTTCGTTAGATGATGGGAATGCGGCAGAAGTATTGGATGTTTTGCTTGGTATGATAGGTTTGAGGCTTCAAGACGACCCCCAACTCTAATGATTTCGTCTTCAATGAAAGGTGCCAGGCTGCTGAGACAACTATTCCTAGATACTTCTCCAAACCGCTGAAGATGCTCAAGATCTTCCTTGAATTCTTCTTCTTGCATCAGCTTGATGATCAATGTTTGAGCATCGATTAGCTCTTGTGCAGTCAGGACGAGTGTGTCCGAACGATGTATGTTGCGCGTTCTAGCATGTCTTACGAACCGTAACATGTAGGCTGCAATGCGTTGGGCCTTGCGAAAGGAATTTCTATGATTCAAAGCTTCAAGTAATTTGGTGTGTTCCCTTACGACAGTAGATGTGATTACTGATTTTTCTCGTCTTCGTTCAATATCATTATCTGCACCTTTCTTTGTATATGGAGGTGGCCATAAGGCTTCTGCGCCATGCAGGCAGGTCGGTCCATAAAACCAAAGTGTGCATATTCCTCGTTTTTCGGGTGCGATTCCTCTCGAGAGAATGTCTGCTGGATTTTCTTTGGATCCGATATGTCGCCATTGCTGAGGGATTGTTAATTGTTGTATAACAGATACTCGGTTGGCCACAAATGTTTGATACGATGAAGATGACGAGTTTATCCAGGCAAGGACGATTTCCGAATCAGACCACAGAAACATAGGTGCATTTTTGACATTCAGGTCCTTCTTGATTCGCTGACCGAGCTCAGCTGCAAGTTTTGCTGCGCACAGTTCCAATCGTGGTAACGTAGTCTGTTTAATTGGGGCAACCCGAGATTTTGCACACAGCAGTCGCACCCTTATGACGTGCTCTTTATCTATCGACCTGATGTAAGCCACAGCACCGTAAGGCTTCTCTGACGCATCAGCAAATATGTGAATTTGAACTGATTTGGTGTTCTTGTGAGCAAATACATGTCTTTCAATTTTCACATTGTTGAGAGCCTTCAGACCTTCCCGGAAGTTGAACCAATATGAGTGAAGTTCTTGAGGGAGTGCTGCGTCCCAATCACATTTCAAGGCCCATAATCTTTGTAGAAACACTTTAGCTGTAACTACCACTGGAGCCATCATGCCTAGTGGATCGAAGAGTTGTGCGATGTCTGAGTATGCCGTACGCTTAGTGATCTTGCTTTTGTGACACCATACAGTTTTGATGCACAGTTCATCACTTTTTGGTAACCAAGTTAATCCAATTGTTTTGATATGGTCCTCTTCTTTACTGCCAAAGTTTAGTAAAATTTCTTGATCCTCTTGTGGAATATCCTTTAGCAAGCTTGGGTGATTCGCACACCATTTTCTCAACTTAAATCCAGCTGATTGTAATATGACCCTCAGCTGCGTCTGTGTTTCGATTGCCGTCGACAGGCTATCAGCTCCAGTGAGTACATCATCCACATAAAAATCGCGTTTTAGTACTTCAGCTCCTAGCGAATATTGTTGGGTCTGTTCTTCCGCTAGCATTTGCAGACATCGGGTTGCTAAGTATGGAGCACACGTTGTGCCGTATGTCACAGTGCAAAGTTTATAACATTTTAGTTGATCCGTAGGGTTCTTCCGCCACCAAATAAGCTGGTATTTTCTATCTTCATTGTGGACTCGTATTTGCCGATACATCTTTTCTATGTCCGCAGTAAACACAAATCTTAGCATGCGGAATCTTAGTAAAATTGAGAAGACATCATCCTGAATTGTTGGTCCTGTCGCTAATACGTCATTCAGTGAGATATTTGTGGACGTTTTGGCAGATGCGTCAAAAACGACTCGAAGTTTGGTAGTGCTACTTTCAGGCTTAATCACACAGTGGTGTGGAAGGAAGTTGTATGGTTCCTCTATATTTGTGAAGTTTTCTTCTTTCATGTGCCCAAGTTCAATATACTCTTCCATGAACCGTACGTATTGTTGTTTTAGTTCTGGGTTGGTGGATAAGCTTCTTTCCAAGGCTGTTAACCTTTGAAATGCTATGTTCTTAGATTCTCCCAATTCTACTGGGTTATTTTTGAATGGCAATTTGACTATGAAGCGACTATGCCCATTTCTTCTCGTAGTTTGAGCAAAGTGTGTCTCACATTGTTTTTCTGCTGACGTAAATGCCCGCGATGATTGTTCTGAGTCGTCCAGTATCCAGAATTTTTCTACTTGTCGATTAAGTGTTTCGTCTTCTGAACACACTCCACAGAAGTAGTGTAACTATGACGGTTCTGGACCACTTTTTTGAGCCTTCAGGATTTCGCCACAGATGGCGCCACCGTCGCTAGGTGGTTTGAGTCCATGCTAAATGTAGGTTTATGTCTTGGTTGTATTTTGTGTGTCTTGGATACACCATTGTGTCTTGGGTGCACCATTGAGTCTCGACTGCGCCCTAGCGGGATTAATCGGTACTACCGGGATGTATCATTTGGTCTTGACTGCGCCCTAGCGGCATTAGCAGGTACTACCAGCATGCTCCGGTTTTCTAGCGACATCTGTTCGGGCGCAAACGCCATATCTTGAGTAAGGTTCCCTAGCGGAGGGAAGTTGTAGATATCAGCATCATTCGAATTTCACAACATGACATCACCATGAAATTTTCATCAGAAATGCTCTACGGGCTCTGGTTTTCGAGATATTAGCGTATTAATATTTCAAGTTATTTTTGCTCATGGAAATGGATTCTTGGTGGTGTGGGGTGAAAGGGAACGAAATTTTCATCACAAATCCTCTACGGGCTCTGGTTTTCGAGGTATTAGCAACATTTGTTCAAACAATTAGCTAATTGGCAATTATATAATTACTAATTGGCAATTAGCTAATTGGCACTTAGCAGCTTGGTTGGTCATTAGCTAATTGGCAATTAGTAATGTGGTGTGATGCACTTTACTGGAATTCTCATAAAATAAACAAATTTAAGTAATATCAACACTTGCTGTAAATATTTACTAGAAAACTTCAAGTTTAAGGTAAAAATATGGTTGCTGGGAGGTGTATTGATACAATTTCTTTTGCCGAAAATAATGTTGTCAAACCAAAATTAAATTTCAATATTTATTGACATCAAATTAATTATTTATTTCTAAATCTTAAGTTATAAACTTTTTTCCTATGTTCTATATTCAAAATTGGTAGTAATATAAGTGAAGTTCTATGAATCCTATCTTGGAAACGAAAGCGATCCAGAGCATATGTCTCCCAAGGTCCTTTTCTGGGCTCATATTCAATTATATAAACTTGTGGAGCACTAGTACTAAATGTAACTTTCATTATCACTAATAATTTAGAAATATTAATAATAAAAAAACTAGTTTCACATTATTGATTTTTTTTTATTTAATGAATATAATAATTAATTGGATACAAATTAACATCATGGCGAATAAACTCTATTTTAAACGTTCGGCCGATAGGACCTCTATTTATAATATAAAAATCTCCTGCAGTATTTATCTCCAGTATAGTTTCATCAGTAATTGTGCTATACCGTGCAGGAAGGAAAAGTTGACAGTCTTCCAAGTCCAGGATGATACGAGATCCAAATGCAGTCTTACACCTTCTGGCGCCCAGAATCTTGTATTCCTTATTAAATTCCATTTCAGCTGTCTTTAGAGAAGGTGGGTACTGCTTCAGTTCCTCCATTGCGTTTGCCATTTCAGATTACTTTCTCCTTGGTTGTTTATCGTTTGAACTCCAAAATGAAACTGATTGCAAATCTGATTCAGCTCCTCAATTTATAGTCATGGTTCCAAAACAAGTTTAATCCTGCTTAAAGCAAATTTGCAATATCAGCACATTAAGCTGAATGATTCATGTAATTTGAAACCACACTTCCTGTAAGCAACCCAATTCTAAGAATTTTACTGATCGAAAAGTTTCATTAGAATTCGTAAACATCCTGTTGTAAACAAATTTAAGCAATATCAGCAAATGATTCATGTTTACTCTTTTCAAGTAATTTGATACCGCACTTCCTGTAGGCAGCCAAAAATTTTATTGTTCCAAGAATTTTGCTGATCGAAACGTTTCATTGGAATGTAAACAAATTTTCACATTTTCATGTATGCATTCATGTAAACAATCTTATTTGCAAATTCAACCAGCAGAATAAAGTAATCAAATTAATTTGAGTGATTTTCTTATCCTGTAATTCGATATCATCTCAGCCTATAAGCAAGTTCGTTGGAATTCATCCTGTGCAATGATTATTGTAGCAGCAGGATCTTTCATGTTTACAAACCGTTCCTATAAAAGCGCAAGCAAACTCTTGGGGAGCACCACTCACTCTAAGTGATTCAAAGTGTTAGTGCCGAATAAGAAAAAAATTAAAAATGTCTATCACAGTAATAAATGAAAGTTTTTCATTAATTAAGAAATTGCGAGAAGATGTGTTGAAGTGTTTAAGTGATGCAAATCTTGTGAATAAATACAATATTATTAAAGAGTGCAACAGAAACATTCGTAAATATCAAGGCGTATTTCGAAAGTGTAATAAGAATGCTAGAAAACGACATTTGGACAGCTGTATTGCTCAAATTAAATCGTTGAGATTGTTAATCAAAGCTCCCCATCGAGGTGGAGGAATTAATCAACGAGTAATAAGAAGTGATTTTGTTAAGTGAGAAGAAATAAAAACAGCATTCGTAGGTAGAATTAGGGCAGGTGTTATCGTGAATATAAGCCACCTAGATCCTAAGCTGTTTATGCAAGATGCTTCCAAATTACTTGCTCGCCGCATTAAGAATACATTAAAACAACAATATCATATTAAAGTTGCTACAACGTTTTGCGGCGAATTTATTAAACAAAATGCTGACAATGAAATTATAAAAGACATTAAATATTTCCAAGAGAAAACTGCTCCAATCAGTGCAGATGATAATTTAGAGGAATGGTTTAAATCAAGCATTTTGGATCCAATAAACACTCAGCTAGAAGAATTCCAGGAAAAAGATAGTGGTTGGGCTCTGCATTCTATAATACATTTAGCGGTGCATATCAACAAGTTTGAGCCGATTCGGGGATCATTTTATGTACCTCTGCCAAAGGAGATTGCGTCAAAGAAAGCTTGCATTAATTTAAAAAATAATGACGAAGCATGCTTCGCGTGGGCCGTAACATCAGCGCTATATCCTGCAAATGTTCACTCCGATAGGACCTCATCATATCCACATTATTCTACTGTGCTAAATTTAACTAGAATAACATTTCCCATGACACTTAAGCAAATAACGCAATTTGAAGGCCAGAACGATTTATCAATAAACGTATTCATCCCAGAGAAAGAGAGTTTCTTCACCACAGTTCCAATTAAACTTACGAAACACAGGATGGAGCGCCATGTAAATCTCTTAATGCTGCAAGATGACTATGACCAGGATGATGATGAAGATGAAGATCATATAGATGATGATGACGACGATGATGATGCTGGCAGATATCATTTTTGCTGGATTAAAGATCTTTCCCGACTCATATCGAAGCAAACTTCGAAACATGATGGTAGAAAGTATATATGCGACAGATGTTTGCTCTACTTTTACTCTGAAGAAAAATTAGCATCACATACTCCCGAATGCGAGAAGCAAAAATGATTGCAGGATTATGTTTCCCTCAGCGGAAACGAAATGGCTGGAATATAAGAATTATAACCATAAGAATCCAGTCCCGTTTTGTGTGTATGCTGATCTTGAATCAATATTGAAGCCGATTCAGGGAAAGGATCAAAATACACAGCGAATCCAGGAACATGAAGTTCACAGCATAGGATTCTATTTCCACTGCAAACATGATGCTAAGCTCTCATATTACAGAGCATATCGAGGCAAGGACTGTCAACAATGGTTTGCATTAGAATTGCAAAAAATTGCCTCCATAGCTGTACAGGAGAAGCTGAACATCAGGCCAATGCAGCCCTTGACTAAAGAGGAACGGCGTTCACATATGGAAAATACTTGCTGCCATATATGTGAAAAAACGTTTGCAGCCGATGAGGAACGAGTCCGGGACCATTGCCATTTAACAGGTAAATACTGAGAAGCATAATTCAATTCATTTCTTTTCATAAATTCTTTTAACAGGAATAATTAAGGATATAGCTACATCTTTCCCAGGAAATGTTTATCTCTTACCAATAAACAAGGAAAGATATATCTCATTCACCAAGCAAATGGACGGCAGCCACATAAAATTCAGATTCATCGATTCCTTCCGTTTTATGTCAGAATCTTTAGATAAGCTATCATCATTGCTGCCGATGGATAAATTAAACACTACAAGATCGGTATGGCAGGGATTAGATGATGACACTATCAAACTTCTTACCGCAAGGGTGTCTTCCCATATGATTTTATTGATGACTGGGGTAAATTGGATTTCCGGAACTTGCCAACACAGGAAGTGTTCTACAATAAACTGACTGACAGTGCTATATCTGCCGAGGACTACAATCATGCTGAAGAGGTCTGGCAAAAATTTGAAATACAAACACTTGGTGAATATTCAGATCTATACCTTAAAACTGATGTTCTCCTATTGGCCGATGAGTTTGAGAACTTTCGAGAAGTGTGCATGAAGACATACAATTTAGATCCAGCACATTATTACACCATGCCAGGCCTAACATGGGATGCTATGCTAAAATACACTAATGTGAAATTAGAGCTGATAACCGACGTACATATACTGCTATTCATAGAGAGAGGCATTCGAGGTGGTATAAGTCAATGTTCGAACAGATATAGTAAAGCCAATAATAAATATATGGATGATTTTAAGCCTGAGGAGAAAGAGAAATACCTGATGTATTATGATGTGAATAACCTTTATGGATGGGCCATGTCACAGCATTTACCAACCGGAGGATTCAAATGGGTTGATGTTCCCAATATTGTCGTTTCCGAAATTCCTGATGATTCTCCAACTGGATACATATTCGAAGTCGACTTGGATTATCCTCAACATCTACGTGATAAGCATAAGGACTTACCGTTTTCCTCTGAGCATGCAGCACCACCTGGAGCAAAATTAGAAAAGCTTTTGACAACATTACATCCAAAAACTAAATATGTTATACACTACCGAAACTTGAAGCAATGCTTATCACATGGACTCATCCTGAAAAAAGTGCACCGGCTACTTTAATTCGACCAATCAGCTTGGCTTAAACCATATATTGACTTAAATACCACCAAACGGATACAGGCTACAAGCGATCATGAGACAGCTATGAGAAGATGAATAATGCAGCTTTTGGTAAGACCATGGAAAATGTACGCAAGTATAGTGATATCAAGCTTTGCATGAAGTGGGAAGGTCGTTATGGTGCAAAAGCTCGGGTTGCTGTGGAATTAAGGCGACTCAAAATATTATTCAATAAGCCGCTCTATATAGGAATGGCAGTTATGGAAATTTCGAAAATATGCCTCTACGATTTTCACTACAGTTTTATGCAGCGTGAGTATGGAGATAAATGTAAAGTCATGTATACTGATACAGATTCTATAATATATGAACTTGAAGACAAAAATGCATATGAGTTTATGGCTGAAAATATAAACAAATTTGATACAAGTGATTACCCAGAAGATAATGAATTCAATTTACCGCTCATGAATAAAAAGATTCCCGGGCTAATGAAGGATGAGCTGAAAGGGGAAAATCATGAGCGAATTTGTAGGCTTACGCTCAAAAATGTACAGTCTGCGTATAAACGCTGGTAAAACTGTAAAAAAAGCGAAAGGAGTAAAGACTAATGTAGTCTAGAAGCATATCAATTTCGAAGACTACGTTGAATGTTTGAATAACAAGCGAATATTAACTGCTAATCAGAGCTCCATACGATCTCATCACCATAATGTATACACTATTAGTCAAAAAAAGATTGCATTGAGTCCCTATGATAATAAGCATCATATTATGAGCGGAGCGACGGATACTCTACCATGGGGACATTACTCTATTTCATCAGATCAACAAGTAGCAGCCGCAGAAAGAATCTAAGTCAAATGTAAATAATAAATGTATTATAGTTTTAGTTTCATTTATTCAAGTAATTTGCATTATAACTACATGTATAATTGTAAAATAAAAAAGTATTGTAATTGTATTATAGTTATAGTTGTTTTTCAAGATATTATAAAACATCTTTGTTATTAATCCAAGAATTGTGTTTTGATGAAAATCCGAGCCATTTAACGTAAGCTTTATCTCCACTCTTCTTTATGATTTTCTCTACGAGATATAGGTCTGGGTGTTTAACTTTCAGCAGCTCCAATTCATAAAAGCTTCCTGTGATTGGATTTCCTTGAAAATCTTCCAGCCGATATGTGATGGGATTTGTGTTTTGAACTTTAATAATTTTAAAAATCTCAGCTGTCCAGTTTGGTGTATAGCCTTTCTCAAATATATGCTTGTATTTGCTGATACGTACAAAATCTCCAACTTTATACTTTGCAGGAACAATAATCTTTATATGACTGTATACAGTTGAAAGCAGTTGTTTCTCATTGGTGGTGTTGATATCACGTGGTCTCATTTTCGTAGTTCGATGTATTCTTGAGTTGTATTCAGTGAGCAGTTTCTTTACCATACCAATCCACTGATAAGTTCCATTAAAGCTGAATTCCTTCCACATCATATCCTTCAGAGTTCGGTTAAATCGTTCCACTATTGATGCTTTGAGGAAACTGTACGTAGAGTAATGATTAATTGCATGCTTCCGCATTAGATTTTTCTGCAGGTTTTTAGGTATTCGTCCCTCGCTTAATATAGATTGCATGGCATCTCTTACTTCTACACCAGTTTTTCTTTTAATTGGAATTGCCCATGCATATTTGGAGAAGACATCAATTACTGTCAGCAGATAGCGGTAACCCTTGTTTTCATACTTGTAGGGATCCATTTCAACCAAGTCTGCCTGCCACAAGTCATCTAGCCCTTTGATAATCACAGGACGTCGTTTAAAATTTTTTCTCGCTGTCTCTTACTCATCGTAATTATAAATGAAACAGATTTCTCAAGAGTTTTTACTCATATACACCATCTTTTGGTGTCAAGTCTTTCTTATTTATTACTGAAGTAAACAGATAGTTTTCAATCTTTGCGATTTCGGCATTGATATATAGCGTTAAATTTTCCACCTCTATATTAATAGTTTTTCTTATTTCTTCCACACTTATTTTAATTTTCTTGTCAACATAGTCTTTGGTAGTAGCATCATCATTTTCAAGGGGCTCACCAAGTCGTTTTATACACTTTGAGTTCAGATCGTAGTCTCCGTTTATCGTTAAATTAAATCCAATACCCCGCTCTCCTTGTTCACCAGCTGGACCCTGAGCTCCTTGCTTACCAGCTGGACCTTGAATTCCTTGTTCACCGGCTGGTCCCTGAGCTCCTGTTGGTCCACGTTCACCTGGTTTCCCAAGATATCCTCGCTTAGAGAAACGTCCAAACTTATCAACGCTCATCTGTAGATTGTGAAGAAGTATGGTAATGAGGTAGTATTTAATCTATAATATCTGCTTCTCGCATCTCCTCCAGGATAGATATAATTTCATTGTTGTGACTGGTGTTTCCAGCCTGCTTTGATGCCATTAGAAGGCGCAGTCTATCCATTAATTCATTTGGATCATCCCAGTAAATGTACCTTTTATTTGTCCATCTTCAGCATAGTCACGTTTATATGCATTGGTATCTCTCAAAATAGATCCATAATTAGTTAAATCCTCTTTAGTATAGAGACTTTTTACAGGATCTTTCATAAATAGCAGCTCACATAACCCCAAAGTTGTTTTATAGCTCTTCTCCTTGATAACAATATTTCCTACATCATCAACATCAAACGTTGAATTACCGATTCTCCATGCGTTGTTATCATAGTAAACTCCATAGGTTGGATCAATTTTAGGGCTATTATCAGTGAATAGCTTTAAATAGTTTGTAACTATGTATCCAGACGTTTCGGCGGAGGTGACAGGAGACCTTCCTGTTAATGTTCTTGAATGTTTAGGTGTTGCGAATTTTTCTTCAGATGTTAAGGAATAATCTCCATAATTTATAGGTGTGCTACTAGCCTCCATTTTCACATATTTTCGTTTTGGAAGGGTAAAAGGTTCCACAATTTCGTTGTCATTTTCTTCTTGTTTTTCTTCTTTTGGTTCCAATTTGAGTGATGGCTCGTTTTTGACTCTTGTTACAAACTCTTTTAAGGGTTTGGTGATTGGCTTGAAAGTTTCTTCAAGTTGAGCGTCTGCTTCAATCCTACCCGTCTTTAGAGCTTAAAATTTCCTTCGCACTGCATTCCTTGTGTTGATGATTTCTTTTAATAGGTTTTCATTCATCTTCGATATTAACTGAATAACGGCTTTTCAAACAGGTCTGATAACAGGTATACAGCTTTCCAAATAGCTCTGATAACAGCTTAACAGCTTTCCAAACAGCTCTGATAACAGCTTAACAACTTTTCAAACAGCTCTGATAACAGCTTAACAGCTTTTCAAACAGCTCTGATAACAGCTTAACAGCTTTCCAAACAGCTCTGATAACAGCTTAACAGCTTTCCAAACAGCTCTGATAACAGCTATTAAAAAGCTGTGATAACAGCTTAACAGCTTTCCAAACAGGTCTGATAACAGTGAACAGCTTTTCAAACAGCTCTGATAACAGCTTAACAGCTATTAAACAGCTCTGATAACAGCTTAACAGCTTTTCAAACAGCTCTGATAACAGCTTAACAGCTTTTCAAACAGGTCTGATAACAGCTTAACAGCTTTCCAAACAGCTCTGATAACAGCTATTAAATAGCTCTGATAACAGCTTAACAGCTTTCCAAACAGGTCTGATAACAGGTGAACAGCTTTTCAAACAGCTCTGATAACAGCTTAACAGCTATTAAACAGCTCTGATAACAGCTTAACAGCTTTTCAAACAGCTCTGATAACAGCTTAACAGCTTTTCAAACAGGTCTGATCACAGGTGAACAGCTATAATCTATTCAGCAGGGGCCACAGGATTCCGTGTGCTTTCGGCTGAGTTCCAACTTCGACTTATGAATATTTCGCATGTTTCATCCTTTTATAGTACAATGAAGGTATCAAATCCTTTACGGTAGCGCCCCTTGTTTAATGAGCTGTCCTTATCAATCATCAAGAAACCATATTCATCCTTCCAACACTCAGCACAGGCTCTTCGAAATTTATCAAACTTCATGTCTGTATTCACATGATCATTATAGATATGTTTCAAATTCAAGTCATCTTGCTTGAATAAGATGATTAAATTAGCATTGTCACGTATTAAGGGCTTTGGTATATGCGTATATGTTTGACAGAGATAGAAGCTATCTATATCTTCGTAGCGACCCATGCAAAAATAGGATCGCACATTATTTTGCTTTTCACATGCTACATCATCGAAAATAAACACCGAATGTGATTTGGCTTCTTCTGGAGGTAGAACGTCGCAGTTGTTTGAGAATGTATAATACCCCAATCCTGATATATGAGTCATCACTCGCTTCAAGTATTCATACTTTGGTTGATGTAAAGATTTTGAATATATGTAAATATTTTTATATCTCAGGCCATTGGGATGTTACAGCAAACTTATCATAACATTAGTTTTTTCACAATTGGATGGTCCAACAATGATGCTCCTTATACTATTAGGCAATAGGGGGCCATGCTTCTTTTTTACCTTCATAACACCTGCATCAGCATTTCGAACAGGAAAAGCTTGTTGTTGTTTAATGAACCGCATATTAAAGACTAACGGGATTCCTATAAGTACATATATTTATATTTCATTTCAACAGTATCATCGGAACCTTATAAGATGTCGGATCACAAATCGAAACGCTCCAGAAAATCTTTGAAAGGGGGCAGAGGACTATTAAATTCAATCATCAACAAATTACCTGTAGAATTACATCTACCGGGATACCAGTACTGTAGACCAGGAACAAAGTTACAACAAAGATTGGCGAGAAGAGATCCAGGCATTAATCCACTGGACGCAGCCTGCAAGGAACACGATATAGCACACTCGCGGCATAAAGAACCAAGTGATCGACATATAGCTGATAAAATATTAGCTGAAAAATCTACGGATGCAAATTTGAGTGAACGTGCCAACGCCTGGCTTATAACAAACGCAATGAAGGCTAAAATTAAGCTAGGTATGGGTCTTAAGGCTAAAACTAAACGCCAACCCACATTCCGAGAAGCAGTACGAAATGCACGTAAAATTTTAAAAGTAAAAAAACCGAAAGACTTGATGGAAGCTACAAAAATAGCTCTTAGTACAGCTAAAAATATTGTGAAAAGAAAAAAGAAATCAATTAAAACTCCACGAGTGATACCTGTACCAAAGGTTGGTGGAGCACTTCCGTTCCTCATCCCGCTGTTTGCTGGGCTTTCAGCATTGGGAGCACTATCGGGAAGTGCAGCAGGCATAGCTAAAGCAGTAAATGATACCAGTGCCGCAAAGGCAAAATTGGAAGAAAGCAAATGTCATAACCAAGCAATGGAAACTATAGCGGTTGGTAAAGATGGAAACGGGCTGTTCTTGAAGCCGTACAGAAAAGGACTTGGACTCTATCTACAACCTCAACCAAAAAACTATTAAAGACGCTACCCAAAAGACCGCTAAACGAGTTGGATCTTCACAAGTATACCACAAGCTTGCCACACTTCAGAGGAGTATTTATGCGCGATAATCTACCTAAAAAGCCATGGAAGCGAGAAAGCGCTATTGTTAACTTGGACATCTCAACTGGAGCAGGTACACACTGGGTAGCGTACTACAAGAAAGTTGATAACATCGAATACTTTGACAGCTTTGGCAATCTCCAACCACCAAGGGAGCTCATAAACTACTTCGGTAGTAATATTACGTACAACTACAGCTCTTATCAGAACTATGATGCAGTAATTTGCGGTCACTCATGTTTAGAGTTTTTATAAAATTGTTATAGCCATTAATTATTATCTATAAATAAATGTATCTATATTGAAATTGTGACAGTTCATTATCAACCGCCATGTAATTAGCACTTACTCTCACGGGAAATTCATCTCTTCTCACTGCTGAGTACTTTCCTCCGCTGGAGCTAGCAACGGATTATGTTTGTGGATTAATTGATTTTCAAACATACAACTCTATACCAAATATTGATGTGAGCAATAATCTGGTTCATGTAGGGAATGAGGTTGTTGAGATACCTGTTGGATCCTATGAGATTGATGATATAGCAAAATACGTACAAGGATACTTGGATAAAGAAGGGAGAAGGATAAAGGTTACAATAAAGGCTAACAATAATACATTGAAGAGTGAAATCAAGGCAACTGAAGAAATACAGTTTGAAAAACAGAGATCCATAGCACTCTGCTAGGATTCAGTAAAAGAATTTTGACTGCTAATATAGTGCATACATCAGACTTGCCAGTCAACATCCTTAAACTAAATACTATACGCATCGAATGTAATATTATATCAGGATCATTCTTCAACAACACACAAGTACACACTCTCCACGAGTTTTCCCCGAACGTTGGGCCTGGGTATAAAATAGTGGAGGTACCCAAAAATGTAATCTATTTGCCTGTGAACACCAAACGTATAAGTTCTCTAACATTGAAGCTCCTTGACCAAGACGGTGACTTAATCAACGACAACATTAAAAAACTACGTATCGCTAAATGCAAATGTAAGCAGGATACTACTCAACGGCAGTTGGTCACCAGATTCATCCGTTATACCAACAAATGGACTGTTTAACTATTGTGTACCTCTGAAATATTTATTGGGATTCGCTGAAGATTACAAGAAAATTCTGATAAATTCCAAACATGAACTCATATTGATCCGGAGCAGGATAGATGATAATGCCATTGTATCACCCACTGATGTGGTGAAAATTGAAATTAATAAACTTCAATGGAGCATTCCACATGTTACAGTATCCGATGATGAAAAGCTGCAACTATTTAAAATTATCGGGAGAGGTCGCCCGATACAAATACCATTCCGCAGCTGGGACATATATGAGTATCCAGTACTACCGGAATCCACGAATCAAACCTGGTCAGTTAAGACTTCCACTCAACTGGAGAAACCTCGATTTATCATCTTAGCATTACAAACGGATCGAAGGAACGATAATACCAAAGATGCAAGCAAGTTTGATCACTGCAAACTCACCGATGTTACAGTTCATTCGAACTCAGAATCATATCCCTATGATGATTTGAATTTGAAATTTGATTTGAATAGATACGCATTGCTGTATGAGATGTATATAAAGTTTACCCAATCATACTATGGTCATCAGTATCAACCGTTCCTCACATGGGAGAAGTTCAAAACCGATGCTCCGATCGCTGTCATTGATTGCTCACATCAAAATGAAACAATAAAAACTGGACCTGTTGACATAAGGCTAGAATTCAAGACATCTGAAAATATACCGGCTAATACAACAGCATATTGTCTGCTTCTACACGATCGAATAGTGGAATACAGTCCGCTGACAAGTGAAGTTAGAAAGTTAAATTAAGAAGATGGCTGTCATCGTAGACGTTCAAGGACTTAAAACTAGTCTCAATGAATTTATCACTAAAGAACTGGCAATTTTAAACAATTAAAACCAGATACAGCACTTTATATTTCAACCACCGTTCAGATAAAAAGATTTGACTTCAGCAAAAAAGAGGCAAGTAAAATGGTTTCAACACAATTTTCATGGATTCCGCTGGGATGATGGTTACATACCGTATCACAAGCTGTACACTATAGTTGAACCACTGCTTCGAAATAAAATCATATATGTAAAGGAAGCTGAAAAAGTTCAATGGATGTAGAAGATAGTTGGAGAGAGTGAAATCATTATCAATGTCGAAGATGAATACAACTGTGGAAAACTAATAAAGATTAACACAAATGCGCCATCTTGCCAAGTTCATATTGGACAATGTGCTATAAGAAATACTTTTATAATAAGAAATTTTATTGGAAATAAAAACAAATGTTTATAAAAGATAAGACTTTTCAAACACACATACCCCAGAACCCTCACTGACATCTTCTAGAATCTGTTCATGGTGATGTCATGTTGTGAAATTCGAATGATGCTGATATCTACAACTTCCCTGCTAAGAAAACTTATTTAGGTGCAGCAAAACCATGATGACGTCATGCCGATATCTAGAACTCTCCCGCTAATAACAGAAAACAGCAAAACCTAGGCATGCTGGTAGTTGCGGCTAAGGCCGCTAGGGTACCTTACTCAAGAAATGGCGTTTGCACCCAAACAGATGTCGCTGCGTATCGGCTAATGTCTCACTGACATCGTCTAGAATCTGTTCATGGTGATGTCATGTTGTGAAATTCGAATGATGCTGATATCTACAACTTCGCTCCGCTAGGGAACCTTACTCAAGAAATGGCGTTTGCGCCCGAACAGATGTCGCTAGAAAACCGGAGCATGCTTGTAGCACCTGATAATGCCGGTAGGGCGCAGTCCAGACCAAATGATACATCCTGTTACATATCATAAACTCATCTATAATGCATTCATTAAGATCATATCATCTATAATGTATGTAAGATGAAGTATTGAATATACATACCTACATTACAATTCATATCAATAAAAAGATAAAGTATTGTATATACGTACATACCTACATACATTGCATTATAATTCCTATCAAGAAAAAATAATGCATTGCATATACGTACATACCTATATTGCGTTATAATTCATATCAAGAAAAAATAATGCATTGCATGTACATACATACCTAACTACATCATTTTATTGTCATTGCACTCATCACTGACCTACGCCAATTTCCATTTGAGGAAACCAGTAAAGGTTGACCGAGTGACGCAATACCCCTGCGCGCAAGAATTCGCACATTGCAATACGATAACCTTGCGCCGGCGGTAAAGCATAGGTGACCAAATTGACATGATGTAATATGATAAGCTACAAGCATTTGGTGAATTGATATGTATGTAGGTACGTATGAATGATAGAAACAATGAAGCTGGGAAATATGTATATACGCATAAAGCAACGAGTGTCGTGATGTAAGAATAACAAGCTGCGAGTAGTTTCCGCAGCTTGTATATTACAAAATAGGAAATTAAGAAAATACACCTGGCCTATACAAATTACACTTTTGGTAAGCAAATGTTAGGCCAGAAACATTACGGAAGCATAGGTAAGGTTAATTTTATATGTAAGATTTTTTGTATAAATACGATGTTGAATTGCAATAAAGAATAGTGTTCAAGTAACATTCAAGGCAACTCAAGTTGTTCTTACTAAGGGAAGTAAAGCTAATAAGCGGCTCCCATATAATATCCGAGGGAAGTAAAGCTAATAAGCGGCTCCCATATAATATCCGAGGGAAGTAAAGCTAATAAGCGGCTCCCATCTTCGAACCAAGGGAAGTAAAGCTAATAAGCGGCTCCCTTCAACCTACTGCGGCTTCATTCATCAACATTCGACCTGGAATATCCTCATAAGGTGAACCTATGAGAGTACTTGAGGACGACTACCTCCCAAGTGCTTCATAAACTCAACAATAATTTGGCGCAGCCTGTAGGATCAAGGAAGGTACATAAATTCAAACCCTTGAAAAACCTTGATCTTCGAACCTACGAGTGTATAGGAACACCTTATTTCCAACAACAGAAAATATCCATTCTTTTCTCTCTTCAATAACAATAAAGAAGCCACCAGCTTGGATATACAACTTCATATCTGCGTAGCGGATAAAGGCAACAAATTTTATTTTCTTCCATTCGTCTCTTCAAGTTAAAGTAAGATAAATTAAAGTAATAAAAATTGTTAATCATAAAAAAAAAAAAAAAATATATATAATAGTCACTGCGGTATATATATATATAAAAAAAAAAAAGATTGAACAAATTTCAAATAATTAATCTGATTTCTCTGGTTATTGATCGAAGCTCGTTAAATTACCTATTCTCTCGTTCCATCTCTCTCACTAATATTGAGTAAAAACATCCGCAGGTTTTGCTTTCATGCCTAAAACTGGCCGTAGTTCTTCATGCTCTACCTTTGAGACGGTAATAAATTCATTATCATTTGATAATACCAGTCCTCCAGATAGCCCAAGAGTAGAGTGTAATTCATCCCAAAGTCGACCTTCCGTAAACTGGTATCGTGAGCATCGCTCAGGTAAACGTTTCAGAAGGCACAGCCTAATTAATTTTCTAGTAAGAAGAAATAGCTTAAACGCCCTAATCACAGAAAAATCATTAACCTCGTCTACTTCTAATAACGATACTCCAGATATTCCCCAGAGAAAGCAACCATACCAACCAGCCAAAATGCCAGTGAATTATGAAAAAGTAGTTAAACTGACAGCACAAATGGTGCCCTTGTTCTCTGGAGAAATTAGTTCTCAAACCCTCACAGAGTTGCAAACCTTCATAGGCTGTTGCAAACAAGTGCAACAGTGTCTAGAAGAGGAGGAAAAAGTAGCTTTCATGCATGTTTTCCCAACTAGATTGAGAGGAAATGCCTATCAATTAATTACATCCAGTGCTCTAACAAAATTTGAAGAGGTTGAACAGTTACTGTATCGAACTTACTTACCCCGTGAAACATACCACGAATTAATAAATAAACTCATTACTTGCCGACAATATCCACAGGAACCCTTTAATTCGTTTACTAATAGACTAAGAAGTCTTCTAGTACAATGTAACGACGCAGCACAAAATAAATACGGCAGTGAAAATTTTAAAGTGGTTAAACAACAGATAGAAGATTTTGCAATGGCTTCAGTGAAAAATGGTGCATATAACCCGCATCTAGGAGCCTATCTACTCACCTTAAATGAGGATTCAGTGGACAAACTCATTCAAAAGGCATTAGATATGGAAAGGTTGCAACAAGGACTCTTTTTCACGCCTCAACCAACAAGCTATATTCCTAACCCCACAAACTCTTTCCAAATGGGCAATTTTCTAAGACCTAATATTCCAAATTTCGCTAATGCTTATGGTTATCCCATACACGAGAGTGTAAATTTATCTTCCTACCCTCACACAAAGGAGTTCGGAGGACATAATATAAAAACTGAAAGTAGTATACCTCCAATACCGGAACCGCCAAAGGAAACTTTAGTATCCTTTAGTACCGACGAAATCCCTGAACATAATTGGCGCTCTGTGACAAGGAAATCTTCCGGAAGCCCACCTCCCTACCAGAAATCTTTTCAGCAACAGGCAGAAAGAAAGTACGACAAGCAAAAAGTACTCTTAAATAAGATCACCTGTAGCTACTGCAATTACAAAGGGCACACGTATGACGAGTGCCTAAAACGTAAGAATACGCCTTTCTGCATTAACTGCAGAATAAAGGGCCATGATGCCCAACATTGCAAGCAAAATGCTAAGGCACCACCCGAACATGCAAACACGAGTAACAATGTTCGGTGGGGATCTGCAAATCAGGAGCAAAGAATTAATCACATACATAATATGTGCGACTTCTGTGGCAGAAGAGGACATATCGTGTCCACTTGTCAGCAGAAACAACGATGGGAGGCCACACATTCGGGAAACGGCACACTGTCGACCGAAAAATCCCCGGCTCGACATTGAATAGAACGGCGCAAATTACTTCAGGGTCCTTTCAAACAAAAAAACAAGATACTAGAGAAAACGTTCCAGTGGTAGATTTACCATTAGACATAAGCAAAAACACAGCCGTTCGGCTGATAGTAGACACTGGAGCTGAAGTAAGCATCATAAAAAAGGAAGCACTAGATACGCCAGAACATATAAAACAAAGCGAAAAGGTGACTCTGAAAACTCCATTTGGAGAAGGAGAAACATTGGGAAACTGCCAAGGCAACTTTTTATTAAGCCGCAGTATCCCGTGCAAACTCCAGGTTGTCGAAGATATCGCCCAAATCTCCCATGATGGGCTGTTGGGTAATGATTTTCTTGCGAAAAATTGTAATATCGAAGGGCCTAATAGATTACTTCGGTTTCCTCGCACGGAAACCAACCCTATTGAGTTCACGGTCCCTCTCGAAACATCCCTAGAAGATGGAGAGGAAATACCAAGCAATCAATTGGAGGAGCAATTTAAATTACGGGCGCCAGATAGCAAAAATGCATTACCTCCAATGGAAAAAATTCCGAGCACCTCGATTGAAGATGAAAGTAGGCAATATGAAGTTGTACTTCGGCGATCCAATAGAATACCTCCTCGATCTCAAATGGTACTGAGTATACCATTACAATTAGACCAGGAAATGGTCTGTTTGTCTCAGGAGATTAAAGAAGGAGTATTTGTCGCAAATTGCCTAGTTAGTCCTCATAGAAGTTTTATACCAATAGCAGTTCTAAACGTAAACACGCAACCAGTGTACCTAAAGAACCTAACGCTTACTCTAGTTCCAATTAATTATTATAATTTTAAGCCTCTATATTTACCTTTGGACGACAACAATACCCAAAGTTCTCAGAAAACAGCCTCTCTTAAGCCTCTCTATTTACCTTTGGACGACAACAATACCCAAAGTTTTCAGAAAGAAGCCTCTTTTAAACCTCTCTATTTATCTTTGGACGACAATAATACCCAAAGTTCTCAGAAAGAAGGTGGTCCATCTTTCTCTCGTGCACAAAACAGTAGCTACTACAAACACAAAAATAATAAAACAGATTTAAATTCCAATCCATATTCGGTAAACGTAAACCGCATTAAACATTATAATCAAGATAGACTCGCGGCTTTACGTAGAGAATTACTGTTGGATAAAAATTTGAATCAAGAAGAGGAAAAATCAATTCTTGAACTATGCTATAAATATAATGATCTTTTCTATCTAAAAGGAGACAGGCTAACGTGCACTAACACTATAAAGCATACCATACCCACATTATATAATCAACCACCCATAAACCAAAAAATGTATAGACTCCCAGAGACACATCGGGCAGTCATAAATGAGCAAATAACAGAGATGCTAGAGAATGACATAATTCAACTAAGTAAAAGCCCGTGGAACTCTCCGTTACTGGTAGTTCCCAAGGAGGCTGGGCCAGACGGCAATAAACGTTGGCGGGTAGTAGTAGATTTTCGTAAGTTAAACGAAAAATCTATAGGGGATGCCTTTCCACTACCCAGGATAGAAGATATACTAGACCAACTTGGGCACTCGCGCTATTTTACTACACTGGACCTTGCAAGAGGATATCATCAAGTACTTGTTGATCCAAGGGATAGACCTAAAACTGCGTTCAGTACTGCTTACGGGCATTATGAATTTAAGAGAATGCCATTTGGGCTGAAAGGCGCACCTGCGACCTTTCAGCGCCTAATGAATTACATTCTAACGGGTCTCCAAGGATTAGAATGCTTTGTCTATCTCGATGATATTGTAATATATGGAAAAAATTTACAAGATCATAACGAGAAATTGGCTAAGGTATTCGACAGACTTAGAGCCCATAATCTTAAATTACAACCCGAAAAGTGTCAGTTCCTTCGCAGAGAAGTAATTTACCTCGGACACAAATGCTCGAATGAAGGAGCACTTCCAGATCCCAGTAAAACAAGCTGCGTTCAAAATTTTCCTCAACCCCGAACTGTGAGACAAACTCAATCGTTTCTTGGGTTGGCCAACTACTATCGAAAGTTTATTCCGAATTTTTCAAAAATTGCCAGGCCACTAACGAATCTATTACGGAAAGACGTCAAATTTAATTGGACTCAAAAGTGCCAAGACTCTTTCAATAAAATTAAAAATTCCCTAGTAAATCCTCCTTTACTCATATATCCAGACTTTACCAAACCCTTTAATTTGACAACAGATGCTAGCAATGAAGCGTTGGGAGCTGTTTTATCCCAAGGGAATATAGGCACAGACAGGCCAATAGCGTATGCAAGTAGAAGTTTAAATAAGGCGGAACAAAAATACTCCACAATAGAGAAAGAGTTGCTCGCCATTGTATGGGCCGCCAGGAACTTCAGGTGTTACCTACAAGGGAGAACTTTCACGGTTTATACAGATCACAAACCCCTTAAAGGTGTATTCAATGTAAAAGATCCAACTTCGAGATTAGTCAGGTTCCACCATAAACTTTCGGAATTTGACTACACAATTGAATATAAGCCTGGAAAATTCAACACTAATGCAGACGCCCTTAGCCGAATACCTGCCCAAATAAACCAAACAAATCCCAATTCAGTCATTGTGGAAGCTCAGGTACATCACCGTATAGATTCTGATATAGACAACGATGATTCTAACTATCCGCAACCATCAAAATATAAGCAAGCACGATGCCATGTTGTTACGAGATCGCAAATGAAGGAGGCAGAAAATAATATTGAAAATGTAACACAAAACCAAAAAACCCGAAAAATTCGAAAATATTCAAAGAACTCCCAAGATGATTCAGTAGAAATTGGCTCAACTGAAAGCAACCAACCTGAAACCAATACATTTGAGCACGACAAATCACCTTCGAATGGTAATTCAATAAATTCCCAAAATCAATTACCTGAGATTATTTCCAACCCTGAAGAAATTCAAATAATTTTAAAGGACTACCATGACTCCGCATTTGGTGGTCATCAAGGAGTAATCAAAACTTATAAAAGAATAAAAAAGAAATATAAGTGGAAAAACATGCTTAGTTCTATCAGGAAATATATTCGAAAATGTTCTAAATGCCAGAAAATGAAGGCTAGCCCGGGGTATCGTATGCCAATGGTCATAACAGATACCGCTCTAATGCCATTCGAGAAAGTTTATTTGGATATAGTAGGTCCTCTTGAAGAAACACACTCAGGCAACAAATATATTTTGACATTCCAAGACAATCTGACGAAATTCGTAGATTGTTATGCCATGCCGAATGGCGAAGCAGAAACGGTAGCAGGAATATTTTTCGACGAGATAATTACTCGTTACCGCATTCCTAAAAAGGTAGTAACTGATCAGGGTTCTAACTTCTTAAGCGATCTTTTTAAACGCGTCTGTAAACTCCTGAAAATAAAAAAATTACAGACTTCCGCTTATCATCCACAATCCAACGGCGCACTTGAACGTACCCACAGACCTCTAGTGGAGTATTTAAGAGCTATTGTGTCTGAAAATCCAAAGGCTTGGGATCGATTTCTGAGAACCGCGGCTTTCGTATACAATAATAGTCCACATGATGGCACTAAACTCACTCCAATGGATTGTTTGTTTGGGTTTACAGCGGATGTACCATCAAATCTAAGAAGGGAACCAGAACCCATTTACAACCACGAAAGTTACTATCACATCCTTAAATACAAATTACAAAAAACGTATGCTATCGCCCGAAAAAATCTGTTTAAGGCTAAGGAAAAGTCAAAACTATACTATGATAAGCATTCACGTCCGGTTACATTCCAGCCAGGTGAAAAAGTTCTACTGAAAAATCCGGCGAAGAAACACAAGCTTTCCCAGATATGGCTAGGTCCATATCTCGTGGTACAAGCTTTTACCCCTGTTAATACTGTTATTCAAATTGGTAAACGAAGAGTAACAGTACATAACAACAGATTAAAACCATTTCACGAATAATGGCTAATCTTTGAAAACCAGACAAGGGAGAGAAAGAGAAACATACTTTGGATAATTTACTTTTATTTAAAAAAAAAAAAAAAAAAAAAAAAAATTTTTTTTTTTTTTTTACTCAGAGTAGAACTACTTAAGAATATTTTTATTTTCATCCTTTTTAAAGCATTAATTTTCTTCATTATCTCCTTCGCCAGCCATTCAAACTTTACACGCTCCTCTTTTACAGTGGCCAAAATACCCCTCAACCTAAAGTAATGCAAATCTCGGTCTAACTTGACACGCCTACCTACTACTTGCCGATTTAGTTTTATTTAAACTCTCTGCGAAACGCCAAAAATATCAAGAAGGGGATGCTCGTATGTGAACACTCGAGTAGCGCTTCACACGCAAGTACTCAAGAAACCACAACCAGAATATCCGCATCCACTAAAATCTAATATGAGTGAAACCATTCATAAATTTCTTAATAATATCACTCAGAATACCCAAAAACACATAATCATGCTAAAAGCAGAGGATGCCAATAATATTCTAAACGAAAATTCATACTCTTTGGATCAGCTGGAAGAGCAGATAGATACGCTAGACAAACAAAGAAAAGAGCGAAATAAAACAGAAATGGTTCAAATAAGCTCCCTATCACTGAGCTCCGTAGTAATATTATTACTCAGCATAATCGGAATATTGAAACTATGTAAGTTTATCAGGAACAAGAAAAAGAATATCATAGTCAAAACACCCAAAATAATTACCGTCAATAACCAAAAGGTTCAGTTAGACACTGAGGCAAACCCTCAACTTCGCATAGAAACTACAGAAACCTTAACTCATGAGCCTAAAGCGGATGTAAAATTTAGTAATTTCACCCTACCACAGGCAACGGTGATGACAAACAAAGTCAAACAAATCACCCAAAATTTCCAATCAGAAATTGCGAAAGCAAACACACCCCGAATGATCTCACAACCCCCTACCCAAGAAATAGCGACAGCGATCAAAGAGAGAACTCTTTATCAAACCAAACGGACAGGATTAAAAGAATCAATCAACCCTTGATCTGCCCAGCCTACACAGGCAAGTAACCGACAAAATATGTCAATACAACCCCCAACACCACCACCTCTTCCACCTTCATTTAATCAACCTAAGCCAGATTCAATTACCTGTCCACGACAATTACAGGTAGTTTAATTATTCTCCAGTACTAAGTACCTAAATAACCAGAGACAACAAGAGATAGCTACCTATTTTACAAAAAAAAATATAGTAGAAGGAACAAAACAAATATGTTTAGAAAAAAAAAAATATATATACATACACATAGACTATTATACCAAAAAACATTAAAAATAGTAATAAAATAAGAATATTTATATTATATGCATAATCTTGATAAAAATTATTATAGGCATAGATAAGATTTTTTTTTTTTCTTCTAATATTAATACTCTAATTTTACTACTCGTGTATATACACATATATTATTATAGGTTCATGAAAAATTAACATTGTAATAAAAAAAATATGTATAGAAAAAATATGTTTACACATATATTATTATATTATACAGAGTTGTACGATTAAAAATAAACATACAAATGTGTCAAAATTCAAATAAAAAAAAAACAAGGTTTAATACGAATAAAAATATGTACATACACATATGTATA
This sequence comes from Dioctria rufipes, assembly GCA_963924295.1. Lineage (NCBI taxonomy): Eukaryota > Metazoa > Arthropoda > Insecta > Diptera > Asilidae > Dioctria > Dioctria rufipes. The sequence continues at coordinate 146,357,584 of OZ002742.1, read as the reverse complement.
TTATAAATAAAACTAGAAATAAATGTATGAACCGCTGTTAAAATAAGATAATAAACCCAAAGTTAAAAATTAAACATACCTAGCTGTACCTACAATGTATTATTATTATTTAACATACAACTAAAGAAAATATTGTTAGAATAACCTAGTATTAAGCCAAACCACCATATACCATTGATCTCTCTTCCTAATATTACTACTCATCTCAGCACTCGGCATTATGCGTATACAAGTATAAAAACAAGTAAAACAGTAAACATTTTTTTTGTAAATTCCCAAACCCAATTTTTTTTAATGCGTTATTCCTCTTCCAAGAATAACACATTTTTTAAGAAGGGGGAGATTTGTTACATATCATAAACTCATCTATAATGCATTCATTAAGATCATATCATCTATAATGTATGTAAGATGAAGTATTGAATATACATACCTACATTACAATTCATATCAATAAAAAGATAAAGTATTGTATATACGTACATACCTACATACATTGCATTATAATTCCTATCAAGAAAAAATAATGCATTGCATATACGTACATACCTATATTGCGTTATAATTCATATCAAGAAAAAATAATGCATTGCATGTACATACATACCTAACTACATCATTTTATTGTCATTGCACTCATCACTGACCTACGCCAATTTCCATTTGAGGAAACCAGTAAAGGTTGACCGAGTGACGCAATACCCCTGCGCGCAAGAATTCGCACATTGCAATACGATAACCTTGCGCCGGCGGTAAAGCATAGGTGACCAAATTGACATGATGTAATATGATAAGCTACAAGCATTTGGTGAATTGATATGTATGTAGGTACGTATGAATGATAGAAACAATGAAGCTGGGAAATATGTATATACGCATAAAGCAACGAGTGTCGTGATGTAAGAATAACAAGCTGCGAGTAGTTTCGCAGCTTGTATATTACAAAATAGGAAATTAAGAAAATACACCTGGCCTATACAAATTACACTTTTGGTAAGCAAATGTTAGGCCAGAAACATTACGGAAGCATAGGTAAGGTTAATTTTATATGTAAGATTTTTTGTATAAATACGATGTTGAATTGCAATAAAGAATAGTGTTCAAGTAACATTCAAGGCAACTCAAGTTGTTCTTACTAAGGGAAGTAAAGCTAATAAGCGGCTCCCATATAATATCCGAGGGAAGTAAAGCTAATAAGCGGCTCCCATATAATATCCGAGGGAAGTAAAGCTAATAAGCGGCTCCCATCTTCGAACCAAGGGAAGTAAAGCTAATAAGCGGCTCCCTTCAACCTACTGCGGCTTCATTCATCAACATTCGACCTGGAATATCCTCATAAGGTGAACTTATGAGAGTACTTGAGGACGACTACCTCCCAAGTGCTTCATAAACTCAACAATCCCGGTAGTACCGATTAATCCCGCTAAGGCGCAGTCGAGACTCAATGGTGCACCCAAGACACAATGGTGTATCCAAGGCACAAACCAATACAGCCAAGACACAAACCTACATTTAGCATGGGCTCAAACCACCTAGTGACGGTGGCGCCATCTGTGGCGAAATCCTGGAGGCTGAAAAAAGTGGTCCAGAACTGTCATAGTTACACTACTCACAGGTTTTGGTCGGTGGCTATTCGAGGAGTCTTTCCTGCTGCTGTCGAGCCAAAAACTGTGTTTTGCAAAGTTGGGAGTGCGTCGCCCAACCTAATTTGTCCAATTGACAAGATCGAGTAATATAGTTCAGCACCAATCAACAGATCTGTCGTGTCTGGCTGATTAAAGCGTGGATCCGCTAATTGTATATTTGTTGGTATTGACCATGATGAAACATCTATCATGTGTGCGGGCTGCGGAGAGATGATCCGTGGTAAGATATGAGCTTCTAGTCGAGTGTTAAACCCGTTAATGCGGGATTCTAGCCCTATGTTGACTCGCTTCTGTGCTTGTTGCCTGCGTGAGCCAATACCTTCTTTGTTGAGTCTGTCGAAGGTTCCCGAAAGTCCAAGTCTTTTAACTAGTCTTTCTGTTATCAGATTTATTTGAGATCCGGAATCTAATATGGCTCGACACTCGATGCTTTGACCAGAGTTGTTGCTCACCCTTACGATAACCGTGCTTAGTAGGATGTAATTCCTAATATTAGCCGTGGCCTTTGCGGTAAGTGAGTTCGATCGTTCAGTCCCATTGTCTGATGGTATTAAGCTCTTTCCTGATGATTGGGCCGTAGTTGCTGCAATATTGTTATTTTTTGACAGTGTATTACTCGCCGGCAGTTGACTTATATGAAGCAGTGTATTATGTCTTTCTCCACATTTAGTACACCCTCTGGATGTACAGTTGGCCATCATGTGACCTTTCTTCAAGCAGTTGAGACAAGAATTAATTCTTTTTACTAGTGCAATTCGTTTGGATGGCGATAATTGAAGGAATTTTTGACACGCGAAGAGTTGATGATCGGTGTCATTGTTGCATGATGGACAGTTTGTCTTAACTGTTGTGGTTAATGCTCTCTGCGTGTGCTGCCTTCTGTTTTCCAGCTTAGTTGCTTCGCCGAGGGCCTCCAGAGACTGAAACCGTGTTTCTAAAAAGTCTAGAAACTCTTTTATTGTTGAAAGTGATCTAGGCTGAGTTAGTGATTGTTCCCATAGTGTGTGTGTGGTCTTATCCAACTTCTTTATCAAAATGTGTAATACAAGAGCATCCCAATGACTTGTATTGACATCTAGGTTCTCCAGGGCGAGAAGGCACTCTTGTGTAGTGTCATGGATTGCTCTTATTGCGAAGGCACTCTCATTTGTTGCTGCTGGTTGCTAAAGTAACTTGTTGAGAAGTGCAGTGACCAGTAATCTTGTATTTTCATAACGGTCCTTGATTACCTTCCAGGCTGAGAGATAATTTGCTTCGGAGATACTTAAATGTCTGACCAGTTTCTCCAGTTAGGCTACCCTTTAAATACCACATTTTTTGACATGCGGCAATGGGTTGACTGTGAACCAGCTCAGTAAATAAGTCGCAGAATTGCTTCCACTTTAAATAATCGCCATCAAATTTGGGTAATTCTACCTTTGGGAGTTTCATCATTGGTCTTGCGCTGAGTTCTGTTCTTAATGGTGATCCATTTCTATCAGCTTCTATATCTGATTGACAGCGACTTAAGCATTCATGCAGTTGTATGAGCATGTCGTGTGTTTGTTCTTCCAGATCAAAATAGCCTTCCATATTGTTCACGTCATCTTTGTTAATCCAATGATTCAAACTTTGGTTGTGTAAATTTTGAATTTGCTGCCAGTGGTCTTCGATGGCCTTTATTTTGATCATGTAAAATCGCTCGGAGCGAAGAGGCTCACGTGCTTCCAAATTGGTCAGCATCCTCTTTAAACCTTGCATTAACACCAGTTGTTGGGGCATCATTCCAATAACAGTTTCTGTGACTTGCTTTACTGGCTTTGGTTGTGTTTTATCATTCTCCTTCAGAGTGGATTGGGCTTGCGTCTCTGTGACTTGTGCTATTTCTGAAGATCTTGCTTCTTCTTCTTCTTCCTGCAGCTGCTGCATTCTAGTGACCATCTCGCTTTTGATTTTCTCGTAGCCACTTCGAATTCCTTCGTAATACTCATTCATGAAGTATGCGTGAGATAGTTCAGAGCCATGCTTAGTGCGTATCTCGGTGTCCACCCTTTCAAAGTCATCCCATAGTTGGTTAAGGGACGTAATACGCTTGGTTAGATACTCCAATGTCTTGCGGTATTCCGAATCCTTTCCGTAGTTCTCCGCTATCCGCTTAATTTCGTCTCCCGTTGTCTTTTGACGAGCAGTGAGTTCTTTTAGGCTCATCTTGATTTACTTTGTACTTGAGTGAGCGAAGATAAAACACTTTTGAAAAGTACGTGAATGTTAATCACGTCGGGGTCACCAAAATGTGCAGCATTCCTTTATTCTGCCTTGCAGTGTCAAAGCACATAAACCTTGACCAATGCAAATTGAAATGTAAGACCAAGGCACATAAACCTTGACTTCTTGTAGAAGGTGTAAACGGTGCAATGTACCGCTACACTAAGATGATACATAAGGCGGAATCACTAGTAAAGGTTTTGCAAAGATTGTAATGGAACTTGTTAAAATGAATACGCGATGTCTTTTAATATACAACTGAATATTAATTTATTTCCTCAATCTTACTCTATATATATACAAAAGCTAACTCTAAGTCAATGCATAAGGTACAAAATTTTTACACTGCTGAATTGACATTAATTTTCTTGCAAAAATCTCTCGTAAGGCAGTGACCCTAGTGAGAATGTTTTTTTATTGGATTGCAATACAATTTTGTGAATTATTGCAATGTAAGTATTATTGGGTCACCGCATTCCTAAGCAATGCAGTTTTACATATGTAGCAATTATGTACAATTGTTTTTTTCTTGTTTTATGCGTACATTGACCTGAAGTAATTCAGTATGTACATGGTCAGCTTAATAAATAATATTCTACGATTTCAACACCTGTCAATAAAAATATAGTAAAAAGACGAAAAATTATGATCAAACTATATCTCTAGTAGTTATTATTAAATTTGTTGATTTCAGTTGTCAACATAAATATGGTATGAAGAAGAAAATATGACAAAACTATATCTCTACTAGGTATTATTAAAGTTTTTTTAAATTCATTTGTGAACATAAATATGATACGAAAAAGAAAATATGACCAAACTATATCTCTAGTAGATATTATTAAAGTTTTAAATTCACTTTCTTAGTCAGTGCAATAAGAAAATTATATACAATGATTAGGTAGCAGCACTTACAGTTTTGGTTGATTATGCTCCCTCGCTGAGGCACCCCAAGAGGTTTCACCATGTCACTGGATTCGATTTTTATTTTGTGAAATTGACTAGTGCAGAAGAAAAGAAATTTAAATTTATGCGAAGTATTATAATCTATCTACATGCCACATTTACATACTTTTTACAAAGTCACCTAATGATCTCGAACTATAGCACATTGCTTGTAACTTTAGCTCTTGTGAATATAATTCCTTCAGTTTTCAATAAATTCCTTATAAGAACACTTTATAATAACTTGTTGAACACAGCTGAAAATAAATAAAAAATAATTAAAATACAATATATAAAATATTTAATACTTCCCTAGAATTCCAAGATCCTGTGTCCAGTCATCACTTGCCTCCTGTATCTTCAAGAAGTATCTGAAATGAAAAAAAAAAGGATATATATTAGTTTAATAGAATCAATTGTATTAACTATTATGCAGCACAATAAAAAAATTTAAGTACATACATGCAAACTGTCAAGAAACAAATTTCTTGGCAGTACAACAACAACACTACATGAAAACATAAACATTGCTACTTTTCAGCGAAATTCATGTTACTGGCATAATAAACTATTGCGAAACATGCAATTATGTTTAAATATGCGAATAACATAAACTCGCAGAAGCTAAACATACTATTATTAATGAAAATCAACAATTGTAGCCATTGTTGACACTTCATTAATCACCTTTCCAACATAAAAATTTCGCATAATTTGTATATTTCCTGCAAATTATGCACAGGAAAATCATTAATTAATACTTAAAGAATATATTAAAACACTTACCTCAAGAATTAATCCATTTATTATTGGAGAAAACCTAACACAAAGCACTGCACTTTTCGACGTAAAAACCGCGAAACCAACTGTCACCGCGACGAAGTAAATAATCACTTTTATGAAGTTGGCTACGCTCTACCTGTTGGCAATAATTAAAAAACGCGAAATTGCCCAGGTAAGGAAATATTTATAAAAAAAGGTAATTTTAATTCCCATAATGAGTGGGAAAGAGAACGATGTGGAAACGAGACAGAAGAAAATTCGTGAGAGAATTTATGTTCCACACCGGAAATCAACATAGTATGATAGGGAGCGGCCATATTGATAAATTTTAGAAAAATTGAAATATTTCAATAAATGAATTAGGAAAAATTATGGATAATTAAAAATAAATTAATTCACATAATTTGGAATATTTTGACATTACAGCATGGACTTATAATGTGCAAAAAATATATGAAATTTGCATTTTTTCATGTGGAACTTGTCCGAAAATGGCGGCTCGGACCTGATAAAAAGGAGGTGCTCCCTAACTAAACTCTCATTAGTTTGACAGCGATCGTAAATGCAACTTCGCATAGATCTAGTGTTCTTTAAAGTGGAAAATTATTCATTAGTGAAAATAACTTCGAATCTTTCTAGCATAAATCAACGTGCCAAGCAAGGTACAGTATTTACATGCTAAGTAAAGATTGTAGCAGCAATTTAACTACTGTGGTGTTACAGGTTTTGGTGAAATTCTAGGCTAAGTATTTTTATACATTTTTTTTTTAAATATATTTGGTGGCAGACATTTTAGTTTTAGGTTTTTTCACATAGCGTTTAACTCATGCAAGATAAGCATATTAGACGTTTCATGTGAAAACACAAAGTAGACTTAATTAATATTAAGAGTGATGTGAATTATATTAAGAAGAACTAATAATAATAGACAGTGAATTTTCAAATATAAGTGAAATTGGTGAAAATCTGAGGTATAAAATTGAGCACGTGTCACGTTACGACACCTCAAGAATACATGCCTACAGATAATTAATTAAATTAATTAAATACATTTGAAGTGAAAAAATTAAAATAGAATTCAGACTAACGTAAAATAAGGAATTTTTGTTCAATAAAGTTACAGTAAACACAAGCTCACACATCTTGTCATTTCAACATACCGCTACACTAACCTACCTAAAATGCAGTAATATAGCTGTAGTGTTCAATTACCGCTACATTACAAAACAAACTTGATGAGACTCCTTGGAACTTCCAAATGGAAAGATCAGTGCACGAATTCTGGTGATATAATTGATAATCTCTGAAGTTATCCCCACGTCGGCATTAATTACTACCACTTTGGTGAATTTGCCCAGAAAAATAGCTTATCACATTGTTGAATCGTGTTTCTGAATATTTCCTATAACTCGTTTTATCGTTGGCCGACGATTATTATTATATTTCCTCTTATATATAATTTTTTTTTCCACTCTCTTATCAGAACGATTAATATTATCTAGGTTTATATTACTTTTACTAACTACTTGCGATTACTCTTGATTTCATTTGGCTGCCCGCATAAGGTACGGTATCCGAGGTTTAGTTATTTGACGCTATTTCGGAATTTTTCTTCCGCGTCTGTGGCTTCAGGCGGTGTTATCGACAAATTTGGGAACTGCTGCCTAGTCACCACCCGCTTCTTTGTGGGCCAACCAGTTTTAATTTTTTCGCTTTTTATTCGTTGAAAAAAATTGAATAATCTTGGTTTATCGCCAGCTACCTTAGATCGCCCACAAATTTTTTTATCACTTTTTGTACTATTATCTAGAATCGAATCTGCAATCAAAGGAAAGTTGATCGATTCTCTCCTGGTGAGGGGTTGTTGAAAAATAATTTCACTAATTGGAAATAAGTTAGTGCTAGAAATGAAAAATATTCTAAAATTACTTACAGGATCTCTTCCCTTGCCGATGTTTACAGAAAAAAATTTTGGGCGAATTCCTCGAAGTGTTCAAGTGAGGAGATTTGACACTACAGAGACGATTGTCTTCTTCTTCTCTATCTCAACCAGCATGCCACACGGCATTTGAAGAAACGCACTTCTCTCGGTCTGGGTGCATTCGGATATTCTGTTTGACAGCAGCCGGTATACACGCTGCAGTATTTATCAATGTAGCATATTGCTATATGCAATACGCTACGACCATAACAGTTTTCTGCAACATCGAAGGAAAAATTCCCATCCCTAACGTAAGTTTCCATGTAATATAAACCCATTATCAAGATACAATACTAATTAGTAGAATATTCCCAAAATATAGGAAGGATTACACGACTTGAGTTTGATTTGAGGGTAAATAATCAAAGATCGTGTTATCCACGCTGAAGGAGGTCAAAGGCTTAAATATCAGTTGAATCTGGATCGACCAGTTAATAATATGTTATGTAGGGAGAAAACCTTACTTCCATCTCTTGTATTAAGAAAGAAAATCACCTGTTTTTTCAAGAGACAATTAACTTTCGCTTCAACTTCTATGTATAAGTATCTGAACTGAGGACTGATAAAGGTAATTTCGGAACTGTATATCAACACAAAAATGGGTACGTACTTATTTTACTCCACTAACCACTCTAGCAGCTATCAAAACTTTTTAACTTCATGTTTTGTTCTCAAGCTCGGTAAATGCCCAATCGATATCGGATGCAATCCTTTAAATTATATATAAATACTCCATCGATATGGCCAAAAGGTCCGTGAATCGGACGCAATTGTTTAAATTATATATGAATACTTAATCAATATAGTAAATAGTTCCGTGAATCGAACGCAGTGGTTTAAATTATATATGAATACTTAATCAATATAACAAATAGTTCCGTGAATCGGACGCAATTATCTAAATTATATATGAATACTTAAATTGGTACAGTTCATCTGAATCATTTAAGCGGCTCTCTAGGCTACGAGTAGTCATTTATATGATACTTTGTTCTTCAAAATTGTATCTATATAACTAAAGCGCTTTCCAATAAGAGGTGTTATTTTGATATTCAAAGCAAAATACCATTTTTTAGATAAATGATCGGATATTTATTTCATTATTAAGAGGGCTGTTGGCGTAGACTTTCTCCTTCACGTGGCCCTAGAGGAAGAAGTCGCAAGGTGTTAAGTCACAAGATCTCGGTGGCCAATTGTGATCACCTCTTCGAGAGATAACACAGTCCGGAAACTTTTCCCGTAAAAGATCAATGGTTTCGTTGCTTGTATGGCACGTAGCCCCGTCTTGTTGAAAGTGAACGTTGTCCAGATCAATAGCATCCAATTCCGGCTATAAGAAATCATTAATCATCTGTCGATAGCGCAATCCATTCACCGTAGCTGTTGCTCCAGCCTCATTTTCGAAAAAGTTAGGTCCAATGACCGCGCGGGACCATAAACCGCACCAAACAGTCACACGTTGAGGATAGAGAAGCTTTTCAACAATAACTCTTGGGTTTTCCGAGCCCCAGATGCGACAATTTTGCTTGTTGACGAAGCCATCGAGATGGAAATGGGCCTCATCACTCAAGATGAGTTTTCGATGGAATTCCGGATCATTTTCATGCATTTCAAGGACCCAATCAGCAAAGATTCGACGTTGTTGATGATCGGCCGGCTTGAGTTCTTGCGTTAACTGAACTTTATAAGCCTTAAGACCCAAATCTTTATGCAAAATACGGTGTAATGACGTTTGTGGAATGCCTAATTCCAAAGAACGACGAAGAATGGACAAACCTGGGTTTTCTTCAACACTTTCGGCTACAGCAGCAATATTCTCGGCTGTTCTTGAGCGACGTGCACGAGTTTTATTCTTCACATCACTCACTTGTCCCGACAGCTCGAATTTTTCTACCAATTTCTGTATTGCGGTCCGACAAGGTGGGTCGTTGTGAACCCAAAAATGTTCGAGTTTTACGAACCGTCTCTGCCACATTTTCACCATTTTTATAGTGAATTTTAATAATTTCAATGCGTTGTTTAATGGTGTATGGTTCCATTTTTATTAATGGCGTAGTTTCTACTTGTCAAATGCCAGATAGCATCCTATGTAGATAAAAATACAGGAAAACAGATAGTCTAGTACTGGTATAACAAAGTGGGAGTAAGACCTTTTCAAAACTATGATAACATCAATCTCTTTTTTCCTAACTCATTAAAGTGTTTTTGTATGAGTTTAATAGTGTCCTATAGACTGGATTTAGGTTTAAAGTATCAGTCCGAAAATTAATGTTGTTGTCATTGAGTTGTATGTATATATGTATGCATATAAGACTGGGGAATTTCAATTCAAGCCTTGTCCTACAGAAAAAATCAAAGAATTAAATGCTATAATTTTGGGGGCTCAGCCGGGATCTTTTTTTTCTGATGGTCAAGCAGAGCTTGAATTGGGATTTGCCGGTCGAATTTTCAGAACTCAGTAGGCTAGATTTGAAACCTGTAATAATTTGGGAAAGTGTGTGAAAGTTTCATAACCAAAAAAGTCTACTAAGTGGTTATGGATGTGGTGGTGGAAGCAATCCTTTGAAACGGTGTCGTGTATGCCAATACGTCAATGCATAAGATTCATGAAAAGATTCACTTTGTTTTAGTGAGAGATTTCTCCTGGTTTTTTTTTTGCTTATAAAAAAAAAAAGGTAGAAGATATTAACCTATTTGCCTGGCTAGCATCTGCATATGAGATCTTTTGTGAGTAGGCGCACTGCGAGGAACTATGGGATGATTTAGTGTTATTGATATTTCGTTCTTATATCAGGGTAGATAATGCCCGGGGTGAGCCATTGAGACTATATTTAAAGTGTGGTTATCTAACGTTAGTACGGTCAATGCTGACACCGAGGCAGCTACCATATAAGGTCATCGGCGTGAAGTGAGAACGAAAAACCTCTCGCGTTAGTCGTAGGTATTCAGAGGTCTGACTGCCTGCTTTTCTTTTATGCGTGTTCATTGAAGTTAATTAGGCGCTATATATGTGTTATATCCAGGGTGAGCTGTCATTAATAAATGGGAACTGGGCATGAACTTACTTCAATATGAAATTAGTTGGCGGGACAAGCAGATCGTGGTAACCTAAGTCGAATGTTAAACTCGAGTTCAGTTTTCGTTTACCGTAGACTGAAACACATATGTAACCCTTATTATTGTTGAATTGGAATCCTAAATGAATTGTCACCGAGCTTTCATTTGTTTGATCATGAAGTAACACAAATACTATAAGATTACTTTATGAATTTACCCTTCACATGCCCTAGGTATTAGGAGCTCTTTTAAGTAATTGTGCAAGCATCGTAAACGACATTATAGCGCGTTTGGCTGGGTCGAGATCACGTGCAGGTGCTGAAGCTACCCAAGCGGTGTTATTGTAAGTGAGAAAAGCTATCGCGTAGACCACAAATTGATGTTAGTTTGTTATTGTGATGAGTAGTATGGCCATATTGTCAAGATTATAATGTAGTGAACCAAGTGACGTATGGTAGTGTTTTGATGCGTGAGCTATACTTATTGCGTTCCGTATTTACTATATATAGATTAGTTAGGTGTAAATATTTCTGTCTTGCTATAGCTGGATACATTAAATGGTCTCATCTTAAGTTCTTTGGCAATCATTATTAGAGATAGAGGTTGTATGCAATATATGTAGGCTATTGCTTTTGTTTAAAATTTTCGATTGCGTAAAATTTTGTGTATATCAGCGAAACAGCTGAGGCAGCATCGAACGCTCAGTGCAAACCATTAGCGACATATCTGGATTTTCGTCGTCCACAATCGGGAAGCTCGGTATCCTATGGTACGTACACCTGGGCAGTTACCATATGAAGCATTGGCTTGGAGTCGAGTGTGACTCCTCCTATATCATCTTCGCCGGAGTTTTAGATTGTCTACGTGATCAACTGCTTTCTTAGATTTATAGTTTTCCTATCAGCTAGGTGTAAATTGTATAGATTCTGAGCATATTTCACCGCATATGGTATTAGGAGCGATCTTAAATTTTCCCAAAAAAATTAAAATTATTTAACTATGGTAAGACAAGTGGTATAACGTGATAAAACATTAGGCTAAGGGTCAGTGTTGCTGTACTGGAGAGTAAGGTATACTTCTGCCTCCATTAAGCGAATCGATGGGCATCTGTATTCAAGCTCTTTTGAATTTAGTAGTCTAACAAATTGAAATGCGGAAGCTCATAAAGTTTGCCAATGTATGCAGGTGCTCTTAATGGCATTGCGAACAGGATAAAATTAGCAGGATTCATACAATTAAGCTTCAAGCAAAGCGGGTATAAAAGAGAAACAAGTACGCATTACATCTGTTCATGGTCAGTGTAAGTTCACAAGTATAGCAGCAGCCAACAATATTCGGAACGCAGTCTAATTATGGCAGTATGTATATATATATATGAGAGAGTCAGTCGTGTAAATATGGAATTCGTGAGCGCTTGAAGAATTACGATTATTTTATTTTATGCATTCACAATTACAATCTACATGTGCATAACATAAAAGAGGGGGTAAGGAAATAACGATAAAGATATTATAATAGAGATCCAAAGGCAGTTGCGCACGAGTGACGTAAGTGCGTGGAAAGAAAACTACAGAGCAAAGTTACCAGAGCGATCAGCAGCGCCTGATTTAGCAGTCGGAGTCGTTTAGTGATAAAGCCGTTCATCAAAAAGACAATCTTGGAGTCACTAGCTGATGTATTGGCGGGGTCCGCATTGAGGTGGTACCGAAGAAGACGCGAACAGCTAACGAATTACAAAACACTTAAAAAAATTCCTGGAGGAATTTGAACCTTTGAACAGTGTGGAAAAGCTACTAAGGCACATAAAAGAGAGGAAGCAAAGGGAGAATGAAAGTATTGTGCAATATATTTCGGTGATCGAAGATTTATTTATGCGTTTGCCTCATCCGCCCAATTAAGAAGAAAGAGTAAGAACAATTAGGCGAAATCTTCTACCCCCGTACGTGCGTGCTTTAGCGCTCATTGAATTTAAATCTGTAGAGGAACTGGAGAAGTCTTGCCGAAAACTTGAAGAGGGTGAAGCTCAGGCAAAGGAAAATGTAAGCTCTTTTCAAGCCAAGCCTGTGAATGCTAATCTTTACGGTCGTGATAATTGGAGACCTCGTATGTATGAAGGGCCTAATAGAATGCAGAAGTTTAGTGCGGATAGTTACAATAGGAATTATAGAGGACATAACTATCACTCTAATGAGTTTCAGCGGCAGCAAGCGAGCAACAGACTAGAGTACAACGATCCTACTTACAGAAACATTGGAAGCCATCCTCGAGGAACGCAAATGTATGTAATCGAAGGCAAGTAAATGTGATAGCAACGAAAGCAAACCAGAGCATACATAACGCTGAGAGAACGGAAAACATCAACGAAGCTGGGATGCAGAGGACGGGACCAGCTTCAGAAATAAGCCGTCTTCAGTCCACAAACTAAGAGTGAGCAGTAAATGTACAATCAATCCCAATGACGAACGTCCACACATTTTATTAAGTATATTGGGGGCAGAAGTTGTAGCTTTATTAGATAGTGGAGCATCCATAAGGATTGTCGGAAAGCAAGGAATAGAATTATTAGAGAGTCTTAATCTCCAAGCAGTTAAGGAAGACTGCCAACCAATTTTTACGGCCGATTCGACTAGTCATAATGTATCAAAGGTATTTTATATTCCGGTGAAGTTCAAAGGGGTAATAAAAATTCTGAAAATAATGGCTATCGCGTCCATAAACAAGGGCATCATCTTAGGAGTAGATTTTTGGAAAAGCTTTCGAGTCTCTGTACAGCACCGTCTTGGCAAATGGGAAGTTAATGAAGTTGTGATTCAGGAAGATTGTGGTTTAAAGAGCGCTGCTACTTTATCGGAAGGGCAAGCATTGAAGCTGTGTGCAAGCATGGATCGTTTCAGGAATTTGAGCAATGGAAAGCTAGGTAGAACTCACCTACTGAAGCACAACATAGACACGGAGGATGCTGATCCGATTGTGCAAAGGGGCTACCAGGTATCCACAGCCAAACTAGAAAGGTATGTCAGAGAGATACAACGGATGTAGAATCTGGGGTTGATAGAACCATCGTTCAGTCCATGGTGCTCACCGGTGGTGCTAGTTAAAAAAGCAAACGTGGCCGATAGATTATGTATAGACAGTCGCAAACTTAATAAAGTGACTAAACGATCAGCATACCCCCTTCCTCGCATCCACGGTGTTTTGGCCAGACTTAATAGAACGCGCTATTTATCGACGGTTGATCTCAAAGATGCCTAATGGCAGATACCCTTGACTGAAGAGTCTAAGGAGAAGACAGCGTTCTGCATACCCGGTGGGGGTCAATATCAGTTTAAAGTAATGCCTTTCGGTTTATGTAACAGTGGCGCAAGCTTGCAGCAACTGATGGATAGGCTATTTGGTTACTCGGAGGCAGTGCTCCCGTACTTAGATGATATTATAGTTGCTATAGAAACATTTGAGGAACATGTGAAAGTGCTTGATTGGGTTGCGAATAGATTAGAAGAGGCCAAGTTGTCGGTCAATTTCGAAAAATGTCAATTCGCTAGGACAGCATTAAAGTATTTGGGATTTATAGTAGATAGCAAGGGCTTGAGAACGGATCCGGCGAAGGTCGAGGTAACGTTAAATTTCCCTAAGCCACGGAAATGAAAAGATTAATTGGTCTAGCTTCATAGTATAGGCACTTCGTACCTAATTTTGTTGCAATTGTGGCTCCCTTGCACGACCTTACCAAAGTAAAGCTTAGGCGAAAAGTTCTAACGTGGACAACTGAAGCAGAAGAGGCGTTTGTGAATTTAAAATCAAAGTTGGTAGAATCCTCGGTACTGTCTAATCCTGACTTCAGCAAGCCTTTCGTAGTGCAGTGCGATGCATCTAATCATGCAATTGGAGCGGTGTTAATTCAGAAATCCGAAGAAGGCGAAGAACAACCGATAGGTTACGCAAGTCGCAAACTCAGAGGCGCAGAGCTCAACTACACCACTACCGAGAAAGAGTGTTTAAGTATCGTATTTGCTGTAGAGAAATTTCGTGGTTATTTACAAGGCTACAGATTCTCAGTAGTAACAGATCATTCCGCGTTGACTTGGTTATTCAGGCAACAAGACTTAGCTGGAAGGTTGGCAAGATGGGTGATGAAACTACAGTCCTTTGATTTTGAAGTAAATTTCGTGAAGGGGAAAGAAAACGTAGTGCCAGACGCACTGTCAAGAATTCCTGCGGTAGAGCTATTGGATTGTATCCCAGCAGTAAGCGATAAGTGGTATTACGAAATGATGGTGCTAGTACGGAGCAATTCGAGGAAAATGAGCAGGTGGAAATTGGTGGAAGAGGAATTATTCATTAAAGATGTCAAAGCAAGTTTCACCGAGATCCAGTGGAAGAGAGTCGTACCGGAGTCTTCTCGACTTGCAGTTTTAAGTGAGTGTCACGACGCTCCGCGATCCGGTCACTTAGGGATACATAAAACGAAACAGAGAGTGTTAGCTCGGTATTATTGGCCTGGAGTTTCTAAAGATGTGGTGAGATACGTGAAGTCGTGTGAAGTTTGTCTAGCTTCAAAGAGTCCACATCATAAGCCCTTTGGTTTAATGGGAAAATTCCGCAGTGCTGTGACACCTTGACAAATGATTGCCTTAGATTTGATGGGGCCATTCCCTAGATCAACGAAAGGAAACACCCATCTTCTGGTGATATGTGACTGGTTCACATAATACCCCTTACGAGTTGCCACAGCAAAAAACGTAACACAGATTTTGGAAGAAAGGATTTTCCTTGAATATGGTGGTCCGGAAGTAATAATCACGGATAATGGCAAACAGTTCGACTGCAATCTATTTAGGAATTTATTAAAAGAATACGACATCAGTAAGTTTTGGCTGAATTGCAGATACCATCCTCAGAGCAATTTCAC
The DNA here is from genome assembly GCA_963924295.1 of Dioctria rufipes. Lineage (NCBI taxonomy): Eukaryota > Metazoa > Arthropoda > Insecta > Diptera > Asilidae > Dioctria > Dioctria rufipes. Next base: position 146,342,019 of record OZ002742.1, on the reverse strand, counting down.
AGAACGTTGGAACAAGGTCATTGGCGCAGCATTGAGATCTTACATTAGTGATAACCATAAGGTATGGGACCAACAAGTAGCAAGAATAAGCATCGCACTAAGAACTGCTGTAAATCAGGTTACAGGGTACAGCCCATTCTATTTGAATTATGGTAGAGAGTATTTAGGATTTGGATCCAATCATAAATTGTGTAATGACTGCGATGTCGCACACATTTTTGAAGTACGTGAACAACAACTCGATAGATTGCAGGATATATATCACGATATTTATAGACGGATCGAAAAGGCATAAAAAAAAAACAAGAAAAATTTTGATAGACATGGTTCGAATAAGGAATTTAACGTAGGCGACGATGTTTTTAAGCGGAATTTTATCCTACCCGACGCCAGCAAACACTTCTCCGCAAACCTTGCACCAGAGTTTATTAAGTGCAGGGTGTCCGATAAAAGGTCAAAGCTCGTGTATAGATTAAGGGATACTTGGGGTACAGACCTCGGTTGGTGGCACATTCGTGACTTAAAGCCAAGCAGTTCGACGTAATAAAGTCTAGTTAGGGTTACAAAGGAAAAAAGGAAGGGTTTGAAGTCCAGCAGTTATTGGCCCACCCTCATAGTGTGAAGTCACAAATAAATCATAGAAGTTTAATAACAGACTTTATTAATGGGTAGACAGGTTTTAGCCACACAAGTAGTAAGTATTAACAAGGAAAGTTCAGTCATTTCGATTGCCTTACTTGAAATTAAAAATAGCTTAGAGTGGGACCCCAGGTGCTGGGAGGGCCTATACGTAGTATAGCCCGTAGAAGGCCTTACATGATGCAGTACAACGCATCCGTGGTCCACCATTACTTGAATGAAAACAGAGCTGATAGATGGGTTGACGGATTTAGCACTATAGGTGCTCACCAGGAACCTAGAAGGGGTAGTAGAGATGGAGTAAGGTAGTTTAACAGTTTACTGTTCATTCGCTAAACAGAGTAAGATAGGAATGCATAGGGCCAATGACTTGCTCTGGATTTCCGTAAATACTAGACAGAATGGAGTAAGTCGAAGTTTCATTACAGTAAATGAAACTCCAACGAGGTAAAGGGGGAATGTAACGGACGGTGTCGTTCCATGTAAACCTGAAAATATTATCACTTAAAACATAACGAGAGTAGAGTATTTTATAAATATGATAAGATTTGCGTAGAAAGGAAGTAGAATAAATAGTTGTCTAGCACGGTCCATATACGCAGGGAGATCGAAGAAGCGCTGAAATTTAACACTCGTTGAGATCCCCATGCTCACATAGGCGCATGCTCACACTAGATGCCATAGAAGAAGCATATTTTGTAGAAACCTCGAAATAAACACATAAAAACATAAACATTTTGCAGTAACCTAGAATTAAACACATGAACATATTTTGCAGTAACCTAGAAATGAACAAAATTGAACATTAATAGAAAGAAATTGGTGATCTTGAATTAGCTACACTTAAAGATTGTATAGTCTTAGACTGTAAATGTACCTGATGGTTATAATTAAATCAGCCTAGACTAGTAATTACACATTAATCCCAAGCATGAATTGTGCGACATGTAATGCTTGCCTAGCTTCGAAGGGTAAGATTCATTGAATTTAAACATAGGTTTATAAGCTATACCACATATGGTATGTAGCACTGTGTTATCGCACAAATGGGGGCTGCGCTCACGCCATATCAAATGTACACAGACTTGAACAAATTTTTAACTATAAACAAATTTTTAACTATAAACAAAGTATTAAAACACTTTCCCGAATTAAATAGATTGCGAACTGTCAATAAGAAATTGTCAGGAGAACCTGTAATAGGGCTGAGGTTATTTGTAATAGATTTAAGGCCAGAATGTCAAAGTGTTGTGAAGTTTGAGGTAATTGAATAAATGGTTAGGTAAGGCAGTTAGCGTTAGCAGCGCGTCGTATGAATAAAAATTGTGTCGCTTCAGAATGGAATTGTTAGAATTTTAATATATTGTAAAGCTTAGCATAGATTAACATGTGCATTTTGTGAAGGAGTAGCAAGTAAGAAATATGTTGTGTGGGCCGCTAGTAGGTAGTCAGTGTGGAGGCCAGTGGGATCGCGGCTTAGGTTGATGTGCAGTGGAGTGAAACCGCGTGGTAAAGTTCGACTTTAAGTACGAAAACGAAACACCGAGCAGCGAGATTTGCGGAAGACATTTGGTTCTTTTTGAAGAAGTAGCCGAGATAGAAGGCAGGCGGATGTTCGTTTGTAAGAATTTAAAAAAAATGCAAATAGTATTCGAGTGGAAGAAGGCTCATTTGAGCAAATTATAAAGTTGGTTTGCGATTACGGGTTTAGTGAGGTAAACCTTGAGAAAGGATTGAATTTAAAAAAGAGCAACGAATCGTTAAATAAAGTAAAATCAAGGAGAAAATCAGAAGAGAAGACGGAAAGCTGTGAAAAATAAAAGTGAAAAATTAATTATAGCGCACTCATTATTGTTTTATCAAACTAAATATATTTTGGTTCAACCAACCAGTTACTTGGTAGGTCCATGGTATTGGTGGAGAAACGGAGATCCAACCTAGTGACTTTCTGAGCTGATTAATTTTCGAACGAGCCGAAGGCTTAAACTGATCCAGAAGGGTAAGAGGCGCGTATATAGAAGAAAGGAGAAATTAAAAAACAAAACAAACAAAACGTGAAATAGCACCACGGACCAGGAAAAAGCAGAATCCAAGAAGAATTACAACAACAAATAACTAGAAATCCAGACGCGGGACCAAAACCAATCACAATAGAAGAGTATAGAGCCAGGCAAACTCAGAGACCACAGCCAGAAATAATCCGACAACTCCAACAACGACCAAAAAGGACAAGGGCAGGAAAAGCTGTGAAACACAGGAAGGAGATAGCAAATTTATATCGGTTGGCGAATTTGTCAGTAACCAAGAAGGAGAAGCACTCTTTCCTCGAGACGGTCAACAGAAAAAACCAGGAATTCCGAAGAAGTAAGGAGTCAAAACCAACGAATATCGTGGCAAACAATGCAGCAGCAGCAACGACCACAAACCTTTTCGTCAGCACCTTTGAGGACCACATCCTAGACATAAAATATCTATTGATTAGTATAATCTTGATTATCATATTAACCATAATTCATAATTACATGAAAAAAAAAATTAACTCATTTATTAATAAAAAGCTCAGCAGAACAATACAAGTATAAGATGATATGTATATACAAATAAAATAAATATTCATTACATTAAATAAATAAATATAATCCAAGATATGACGTAGTTTTGCAATGAAAAAACTAACAGCTATACTAAAAGAACTAGAAAGGATATTAGAAAATTTTAAGAAGACTCCATACAGAGAATATAGTGCAAAGAATCTGTTATCAAAAAGAGATAAAACAGATGAATTAAAAGCTGAATTCAGAGAGAGATTAAGCGAACTATCAAAAGAAGACAAACAGATAAGTCAGCCAATAATAGATAAATTTCAGGTAGTACACGAACAAGTAACAGCACTCATCAAGAATAAAACAAAAGAAATTATAACAGAAGAAGACTACAACGACGAGACAGACACAAATAGTGATTCAAGGAATAAAACTCCCAGGAACTCTGAAAGTGCTAAATTCATCAACATGGCTTTGTTTGACATGGCAACAACGATCAAAATCGTTACTGAGTTTGATGGAGATCCGAAAAATCTCACAAACTTCATAAACTTAATAGAATTCCTTCACGATTCTATAGAGAGCCCAGAAGAAAAGAAAAAGTTAATTAACTTTGTGATTAAGACAAGAATTTCACAAAAAGTACGTAACAAAATCTGCAACGAACAAACACCGACAACACTGTTAGAACTTCGGACACTATTCCAGAGGATATTCAAATCTAACAAAAATCCTCTTAAAATTCAAAGTGAGTTAGCTAAAAGCTATCAAGGTGAAAGACCAGTACAAGACTTCGCAAACAAGATCGAATCACTGGCAGCAGAACTAAACAACATTCAAATAATCGAACAAGGAGAGGAGAACCGACAAATAATTGCTAAACTGAATGATCAGTTAGCACTAAATGCTTTCAAATCAGGGTTAAGAGAACCATTTAGATCCACAGTATTTGCAGCACAACCCAAAACCTTATCAGCCGCTGTACAGCTTGCGACAGAGATTGATGCTGACAACAGACAATCAGGAAACATTTTGAGATTCTCCTCACACCCAGCTCGATTCACAAACTACAATCGCAACCAAAGCTTTCACTCAAACATCAATAGAAGAGGACATAGCTTTCAAGTTAACAGAAACTCACGGGGGAACCAGTACAACATGAATTACCAAAATCAATCAAGGAGGAACATCTACAACCCATCAAGACAAAGTCACAATGAAAACACAATACAATTTAACAATGCACGCACACAGAATAGAACAAATAGAATTCCAGAAACACGGAATCAGAATCGTCCATTTAGACGAGTAAATGTGTTGAATTCGGGAAACGGACAGGGAGTCCCCGAAACACAATTTTCAGGGGACAAAGAATATTAAACCCACAATGTATGAAGATACATAAATTCACGGTCAAGGACCTGACCAACTATGTAAATATAAAAGGCGATGCAATATCAAGGAATGCATCATGGTTTATAGACACGGGAGCAGATATATCGATAATTAAGAAAACTAGCTTAATAAACCACTTAGAACTAAGAGAAGAATCCTGCAGAATAACAGGAGTAACTGATGGTGAAATCAAAACAGTAGGAACAATAAACATAAGATTTAAGATTGAAGGAGATCTATTAGAGCACAAACTGCATGTAGTAGAAGACAACTTTCCAATATCAACTGATGGATTAATTGGACTAGACTTCTTGACCAAATTCGGATGCAAATTAGATTACGAACAATACATTTTGACAATTTGCACAGAAATTAATAACATTGAGATACCGATCATGACTAAGATCCCAGAAGTAAAAACCATCACAATTCCAGCAAGATCGCAAATGTATCAAGCGATGGACATTAAAGTAAAAGAAGATAGCATAGTTTTGAGCCAAGAACTCCAGGATGGAATTTTTATTGCAAATGCCATAATTCCAGCAAAAGGAATCATTCACGTCAAACTGCTCAATACACTAGAGCAGGACATCAGTATCAAACTACCGCAACTAAGAATTGTGCCTCTCACAGAATACCACTTTATAAGGCAGGTGAAATCAATAGATAACGATAACGATAAACGTTTCGCAAAACTAAAAAAGGAATTAAACATACATAACCTAGACGAAAAAGCAAAAGACTGACTGTTCGAAATATGCAGAAACTATTCAGATATATTCCATCTAACGGGTGACACACTAACAATGAATAACTTCTACACACAAAAGATAAGTATGACAGATCACACTCCAATTTACATAAAGAAGTACCGCTTGCCACAAGTGCAAGGCGATGAAATAAATAAACAGGTAGATCAGTTACTGGAAGAAGATATTATTGAACCCTCAACAAGCCCATACAACGCCCCTTTACTAGTAGTTCCAAAAAAAGGAACTAAAGATGAAAATAAATGGAGGATGGTAGTCGATTTTCGACAATTGAACAAAAAGATAATGGATGACAAATTTCCATTAACCAGACTCGAAGACATCCTAGACAATCTGGGGAGAGCAAAATACTTCTCAACCCTAGACCTCACAAGTTCTTTTCACCAGATCGGATTGCACCCACAATCACGACCTGTAACCGCCTTCTCGACCAACAAAGGTCACTACCAATTCAAAAGACTACCTTTTGGATTAAAGATCTCCACTAACAGCTTCCAAAGAATGCTTACAGTAGCTCTAGCAGGTTTAGATGCCGAGACATTTTTGTATGTCGACGACATAATAATTTTTGGATGCAGCTTGCGGCACCACAACAGAAACCTATGCAAAACTTTCGACCGATTGCGTCAATATAACCTGAAATTAAATCCACAAAAATGCAACTTCTTGCAAACAGAAGTGGTTTACTTAGGCCACCTAATCACCAACATGGGAGTAAAAACAGACCCCACAAAATTCGATAAGGTGACCAATTATCCAAAACCCACAAATGCAGATGAAGCAAAAAGATTCACGGCCTTCTGTAACTACTATAGAAGATTCGTACCCAATTTTGCATCCATAGCCAAACCCTTAAATCTCTTAGCCCGCAAGGACACACCCTTCATCTGGACAGAGGAATGTCAAAAAGCTTTTGACACCTTGAAACAGAAACTAACCAACCCACCGATATTACAATATCCAGACTTTTCAAAACAATTTGTTTTAACAACAGACGCATCAAATTTTGCATTAGGCGCAATTTTGTCTCAAGGAGAGATAGGCAAAGACCTACCTATTTCCTACGCAAGCAGAACTCTGGATAAACATGAATTGAAGAAACCAATTATAGAAAAGGAACTTCTAGGAATTCACTGGGCAATAAAACACTTCAGACCATACCTGTATGGAAAAAAATTCACAGTCGTGACTGATCACAGACCTCTAGTAAGTTTGTTCACACATAAGGATCCATCATCAAAGATGACAAGAATCCGTTTAGAACTATCTGAATATGACTTCGACATAATATATAAAAAGGGTTCACTGAATACAAATGCAGACGCACTATCCAGAATAAAGCTCAACTCGGATATGCTTAAAGAAATGATACCAACAGCGCAAATTAAGATAACAACGAGGAATAGATCAAAAAAAGCAAAAGAATCAGAAGCATGCGAAAAAATTGAAGATATTGAAAGTGTGGATGAATCGTCAGGCCAACTTTTCATCTACGAATGCACCTCAATCTCCGAAATAAGAAATGTAAGACAATTAAAATTCATAAAGATAAATAAGGACGTCCAGAAAAGAAAGTATAAAGAAAAGAAGAGTATACTCATATCAAAAAAGGAAGTTGCAATCGAGTACTGCGATAATCCGAATCTGAACTTAGGATCGATATTGGAGAAGCTAACTCACGCGATGATTGACAACGAAATTCAAATGCTAGCAATCTCAAAAGAAGAAGAAATATTTAAAAAAGTCGACATAGAAGAATTTAAGAAGAAATTTAATGATCTGCAGAAGCGAATTAAAATAAAAGAAAAGAAAAGTTTGCGCATAATAATATTTAAACCCCCAAAAAGGATAGTGAACAAGGAAGAACAACTGAACATAATCGAACAATTTCATGACACTCCACACACAGGTGGACTTTCAGGAGTCAAACGCACAATTAACAAGATCAAACAAAGATACTGTTGGAAAAATCTCAGCAGAATGGTGAAAACTTACGTAAACAACTGTGAGAAATGCAAATGCAATAAAATAATAAGGAACACCAAAGAAAGAATGGTAGAAACAAACACACCAAGTCAAAGTTTCGAAATATTAGAAGTTGACACGGTAGGACCCATGAACCAAAGTAAATTCTACAGATACATTCTGACATGTCAATGTCAACTAACCAAATATGTAGAAGCATTCCCCATGGAGAATAAAGAGGCCAATACAGTCGCAAAAATATTAGTCGAAAAAATAATCTTAAAATATGGAACATTCAAAATTCTAAAAACGGACCTAGGCACCGAATTTGTCAACCAATTAATCGCAGAAATATGTAAAATTTTCAAAATAACCCAAGTCACATCAACTCCGTTTCACCACGAAACTCTAGGAGCCATTGAAAGGAATCATCGAGTACTAAACGAGTACCTATTATCAATAGCCCAGAATGCTGAATGGGATGAATGGTTACTCTATTACACATTCTGCTACAATATCACACCTCATTCCGAAACCAAAATATCACCATACGAACTGATATTCGGAAAATTAGCCTCACTTCCAGACACCATGGATCAAAATAGAACAGATCCGATTTACAATCTAGAAGATTACTCAAAAGAATTGAAGTTTCGCCTACAAGAAAGCCAAAAAATAGCTAAAGCACTATTGGAGAATTCTAAAAAGAAAAGAAGCAGAAAATCTGATGAAAAAACTAACCCACTAAAAATTAAGATAGGAGATAAAGTATTATTAAAAGTAGGAAATAAGAGAAAGAATGAACCGCCATATAAAGGTCCATATATTGTAATTGATATAATTAACGTTAATACTAAGATAAAGATAGATAGAATAATAAAAGAAGTACACAACAATAGGTTGAAAAAATTTTAAAGTTCAACGTCAGTATCATGTAACAATTAAAACAACTAGTGAATAAGAATCAAATAAAGTACACAAATTATTTTAGTAGAAATGTAAGATAGAAAACTACATCATAAGAATAAGACAAAAATTTTCCTCTAATCAAGCAAAATTTTTTTTCCCATAAGAGGAGGGATGTAGCGCATCAAACATTTCATAGATGCACATATGTACACAAAAAAAGAAAAACAAGCTAAGCAAGCATTCAAGTTCAATAATTTCATTCACACAGATTTTCGTTCATAAATTGAGCAATGTGAATGAAATGAACTTGCAAGGGCAATGCACTTCAGTGCAACACACGTCAGTTTGCTGACACAACATTTCACACCATTCATGTATTACACTGACCTCAATGAACCCGAATGCTTGAAAAGCTTGGAATGTGCATTGCGACAAATTCTTGGATGGATTTGCGAATTTTGATTGCGCTACTCCAGGTCAATAATCTATATTGCAATGTATTGCAATAAATTGATTATTTAGTAGATTTATACGTTAGGTAGGGATAGCAAATAATGATATAAATAAGTTGATTAGAATAAAGAGATTCAGAACGTTTGAAGACGGAAAAAGGTGTTTTTATTGTCAATTCCTCCAGTAACTTCGGCAGTCTTTGACGCCATACAGTGCTAATATCGGCTGAGCATTCTCGCCTGCACTCCACAATTTATATCGGCTGAGCATTCTCGCCTGCATTATACGAAGACATTCGGCTGAGCAATCTCGCCAGAAGATAGGGCAGTCTCTGACGCCTTCAGTTAACAATATCGGCTGAGCATTCTCGCCTGCTCCACGTTAAGGTATTCGGCTGAGCTTTCTCGCCTGAAGTATACAAGACGATTACAAGTGCAACCATTACAATCTACATTGCTGCTGGTCGCCACACAATTTTAAAGGAAACAAAGATCTTTGTAAGAGTGGAACTTAGAGTTAAGTGTATTGCGAGGTTTGTAAGTTAGTTTTATTTGGCCATTAGGTAGTTATAAGAAATAACTATATTTGCATCACTATATTGAACTCCTCATTGCATAAATATATAAACATTTTGTTGAATAAAATAAGTGAATTTACAGAAAAAATAAAAGAGTTAAATGCTATAACCTCCTAGAATCTATTGGTATGAAAAAGAATAGCATAGGGTTAACTTGAATTATTAGTAATATTAACTATATCTAAAAAGGTAAAATCGCTAATATCTCGAGAACCATAGCCCGTAGAGGATTTCTGATGAAAATTTTGTCCCCCAACAGTAACAATACCCTATCCACTGGCACCTCCTAGAATCTATTGGTATGAAAAAGAATAGCATAGCGTTAACTTTAATTATTACTAGTATTAACTATATCTAAAAAGGTAAAATCGCTGATATCTCGAGAACCATAGCCCATAGAGGATTTCTGATGAAAATTTTGTCCCCCAACGGTACCAACACCCTATCCACTGGCATCTCCTAGAATCTATTGGTATGAAAAAGAATAGCATAGCGTTAACTTTAATTATTACTAATATTAACTATATCTAAAAAAGGTAAAATCGCTGATATCTCGAGAACCATAGCCCATAGAGGATTTCTGATGAAAATTTTGTCCCCTAACAGTAGCAATACCCTATCCACTGGCACCTCCTAGAATCTATTGGTATGAAAAAAGAATAGCATAGGGTTAACTTGAATTATTACTAATATTAACTATATCTAAAAAGGTAAAATCGCTAATATCTCGAGAACCATAGCCCGTAGAGGATTTCTGATGAAAATTGTGTCCCCCAACGGTACCAATTCCCTATCCACTGGCACCTCCTAGAATCTATTGGTATGAACAAGAATAGCATAGCGTTAACTTTAATTATTACTAATATTAACTATATCTAAAAAAGGTAAAATCGCTGATATCTCGAGAACCATGGCCCATAGAGGATTTCTGATGAAAATCTTGTCCCCTAACAGTTGCAATACCCTATCCACTGGCACCTCCTAAAATCTATTGGTATGAACAAAGAATAGCATAGGGTTAACTTGAATTATTACTAATATTAACTATATCTCAAAAGGTAAAATCGCTAATATCTCGAGAACCATAGCCCGTAGAGGATTTCTGATGAAAATTGTGTTCCCCAACAGTACCAATACCCTATCCACTGGCACCTCCTAGAATCTATTGGTATGAAAAAGAATAGCATAGCGTTAACTTTAATTATTACTAATATTAGTTCAAAACAAAAGCCCACATTTAGGCGCAACTCTTGAAAACAGCAAAATCATCATAAAAAAGCCTACATTTAGGCACAGCACACCATGGGCAAAAAAAATAAAACTTGAATTATTACTAAAAAGTTAATGTCATATCCTGGTCAGCCAGACGGTACGAAAAGAAATTCTCCAGGCAGGCCTTGTGGCGTATACCACTAGACGGAATCCCCCTCAGTGGCCCAGAACCCCAGTCCAGAGCCACCAAAATAGTTGGAATTTTCCGGACACTTTTTGTATGGAAAAAGTGGTCTAGTACTCTCCAAGCTTAATTACTTCCGTAAAAACATTAGGAATTCGTTGGCATCCTAAATCAGACAAATTTTCGCTCGTATCCAAACCTTCGAAAACGCACGCCAAGGTAACAAAACGAACCATTTTCTCAGATATTGCATGACTGTACGATCCTTTGGGTTGGTTAGCACCACTTATAATTACAGCAAAGGTGCTTATGCAATCATTGTGGGTCACGGGATGCGCATGGGACAATAAGGTCTCAGAAGCCATTGAACATCAATTGGATAGTTTCAAAAATAACTTAAAGTCTATCGACAACTTACAAATCCCTAGATGGATTAACTATTCATCGAATGCGTATATCCACATACATGGCTTCTGCGATGCATCAACAAAGGATACGCTGCCGCAGTCTATCTACGCGTAGGAGTTAAGAATAGCGTGTTCACGACTAATTTGCTTACTGCCAAAACCAGGGTAGCTCCCAGAAAGCCAACGACAATACCACGTTTGGAGCTAAATGGAGCTCTACTATTAGCAAGACTGTTTCAAGCTACAATAAAAGACATGCGCCTACAACAGCTTCCAGTTTTTTCTTGGACAGATTCCACCATTGTTCTGCAATGGATAAAAGAACATCCCGCACGATGGAATATGTACGTTGCAAATCGTGTAGTAGAGATTCATGACGTCATACGCTTTGAGCAATGGCGTCATGTGTCAACGAATCATAATCCTGCGGATGTGGCCTCAAGAGGAGTGCCTGCTGCGGATTTAATTAATAATCACCTATGGTGGCATGGACCATCATGGCTATCGGCGGAGTAAGATGCATGGCCAAAATTTAAAGATATTTCGGACCGAACCAATCTAGAGGCTAAAGAGCCTATTACAGCAAATCTTTTAGCAAAATTAGATAACAATTTTCTTCTACGGTATTCATCATATACTCGCCTCGTTCGCATAGTAGCTATGATGCAACGATTCGTACACAATTGTCGGCATCCTCATAATAAACGCTTACAGTATATCGCTTCGCTGGAATGGAACCAGGCAGAACTAACAATATTTAAACGGGTACAACAAACTGCGTTCGCAGATGAGTACAAAATTATATTGAACAAGAATCCGTTGTCGCAAAATAGCAAGTTGATTAAACTTAATCCTTTTATGGGCGACAATGGCTTGTTACGAGTGGGTGGTAGACTCGATAATGCTTCAATTGCATACAATAGGAAACACCCAGTCATCTTACCACGTGATCATCATGTCACATTAATTTTAATCGACGAACTACATGTAGAAACTCTACATGGAGGTCCATCACTTTTCCACAGCACTAGTCGAGATCGATATTGGATATTAGATGCTAGACGATACATTACCAGTAGATTACATAAGTGCATTACATTTTTAAGTATCGCACTACAACTAGAAGTCAGTTTATGGGAAATTTACCATCAGCCCGAGTAAATGAGACGAAGCCATTTACGCAAGTGGGAATTGATTATGCCGGACCTGTAATGATAAGAAGCTCAAGGCTACGCAACGCTAAGTTACAAAGGGCATACTTCTGTATCTTTGTTTGTATGGCTGTACACTTAGAATTGGTGTCAGATCTCATATCTGAAGCATTCCTTGCAGCATTAAAGAGATTTGTAACTAGAAGACGATTGTGCACAGACATATATTCAGATTGTGTCACCAAGTTCATTGGTGGAAAATCTCTTCTGGAAAGGGACTTACGACAAGCCATTCATACCTCAACACTAGAAGCAGCAAAATATTTTTCCTCCAAGCAAATCAACTGGCACTTCAACCCTCCAGCCCCTCCATATTTCGGAGGATATTGGGAAGCGGGAGTAAAGTCAGTAAAGCGGATTTATTTATCCATTTCTTAATTGGCCAAGCACTAAATGCGATTCCAGAGCCTGATTATACAAATGAACCTGTAGTATTGTCCAAAAGATGGCCGTACATTCAACAATTGAATAAACAATTTTGGGATAAGTGGTCAAAGGACTACCTTAACCAATTGCAGAACAGACCCAAATGGTACACAAGGCAGCCGAACATGCATGTTGGAGATGTTGTCCTTGTCAAAAGTGAAAACATGCCACCCACTAGCTGGGTAATGAGTATAATAGAGCAAATACATCCAGGTTCCGATGAGCTAGTGCGGGTAGTACGAGTCAAAATGCGAACTGGTAGTTTCTTACGACCAATCGCTAAAATTAGTCCTCTACCACTAGCATAAGACTAACTACCAGTTCTTAGTGTCGTCATGTGTCTATCCAGATGTGTCACATTGTTGACTGAGGGTCATAATCATTTTGTTGCACTATACTGACAAGCTACCATTTCAGAAGTCATCCACATATGAACTAGAGGATAGATTGTATATCTTGGAAGTAATCCAATTTAGTCCGCCAGGAAGTCCGGAACTGAGGATGCTGAGAGATATAGGTTGTGATGTCTTTGGGATACCCCGACAGGAGCTGGCCCACAAACTGATTCCAAGTATGTAGTAGCATAAATCCACCGGGAAGCAGGCAGGAATTGGTCCCGGAGATCACTACAAGGGGAAACAGAGCGACATCAACAAATCGAAATATAATTGCCGCAGAACCTGTCGTGTCCCCAATAAAACACTCGCGTAAACCACATCAAAAAACTTTATTCAATAAAACTACTTCGAATAATATCTAATATAACTCGAGCTTCTGATTCACACTTATAGCTCTTAACTCCTAATCGCAAAAAACACAACTGAGTAACCTGATCCACTCGCAAGTCGGGTCACCTGTTAAAATCATTACAGGCGGAAGCGACTCTGACCCAGTGACCAGTGCAATACCTTGCAATTAATCGCAAAGCATTACATCAGTCACTGCCGTCAGCTGGAGACCCCAATACTGTTAGTAAACAAACAGTAAGCCCAGCTGAGCATTTCACTATGCGAAGTGAATTACTTAACCCTGGCTTAATGCTTAATTACAACAGCAGTGGATGCGACAGTTTTTTAATAAACAATTCGCAATCGCCAAGCATTTAACCGTGCGAAGTAAAATGCTTAGATACTGCAAACTGCTTAATTAGTCGTACACCTGCTGCTAGTTAAGTCATGATGTCACAACCACACCGAATTGAATATTGGGCCACAACATTCCTCCCCCCTGTGAAAGACTAATTCCCAGGGGGAATTAGATCAGGGTGCTCGGTTTAGTTTCAGCTACATTGTACATTTTATCGTATATATACAATAATTGTTTTTTTTTAAACATCTTCTACGTTTTATCTTAGCAATATCTACTTCTCTTGATTCAGTTCTAATTTAAAACATGTATTTTTATTTTTTTTTCTCGTGATCTCATTTACTTCTTCAAACAATCTTTTTGTTCAATTACAATTTAATTATATTCTTAGCCCTAATTTTGATATTTCTAAAAATAGTATTACCATAATAACAAATAAAAACTGTACAATTATTTCTAGGATTAGGTTTACTTATACAAAATTTGATTCTAGATTTCATTAACTACATATATTTGTTTTATCTAATCATATTACATAACTACATTATTTACTTTCGTTTAAACATTTTTATACCTAATTCCAAATTTTTTTTTTCAAATGAACAAATGTTTTTTTTTTTCTAGCAATTCTTACACTTAACTTGAATACAATATTTATATTGGTTTAATTACTCAGAGTGATTCCGTCTATCTAAAGGTTGCCACTGTCCTATCCAATATAACACTTAGTGTAACAAAAATATCTAACCCTACAACAGTTGTTACTACGCTAGCTGTACCTGCTGTTTTCCGACTATCGTAGGCAGGTTTGCTGTGGGCAATGTGGCTGTAGTAGGCACGATTACTTGGAGGCCATCGTTCGTTTCCTTGTCTTCGGTAGGCTGTCCTGTTGTTACAGTGGGTTTTATTGAACTCCGGGTGATGGGCAATATCGACAATCTGCTTGATCTAGCCGGTACTGGTTTTTGCTTCCGACATCTCCTGCGGATCAGAACTCCTGCTACTAACATAAAACTGGCAATACTTAACAGCCCAGTTATTGAGGTGGCGGCTAGATAGATGGTGTGGGGCTGACTTTGTTGTCGATGTATTTCCTCTCGTGTGATGTCCTCATTTATTTTTTGTATCTCGGCTGCATGATCTCTCCAGGCTTGGTTGGCATTGTCGGCAGCTAACAGCCGTACCTTACGATTTTGATCGCCATCAGCCATAGGCTTTGTAGATCTATTTCTGGTGCTCACGCTATCCCATGATGGTAATTCCGAAAATGAGGGTTGCCAAAGAGTAATATTTCGCTGAGCGTGGTCCTCTGATGTGATCAAAAGGTCGCCGATCTGAAGGTGGCAGTGCTCCTCGATTGATAATACTCCGGTAGAACATAGTTCTCCAATCGCTGTAGGTGTATCGCGGCAGTTTACCTCTAGTTTCGTCTTGTCGGCCATCACGAACAACCAGTGATTTCGGGTAATCATGCGGACTAGACTATTCCATTTTGGGAGAATTTTTTCCTTGCATGCCAGCGGGTTGACGTTGAAACTTCGAAAAAGGTTAAGTACACAGCTATCACCAATGGCTGTGACGATTGGTCCCAACTGTGGGCACAGGAAACGCAAATGATTTTCGAGGGTTGTCAGTTGTTGGCATTTCTCATATTGCTGATAGTCTAGCAGGACATACTGGCGATCGTGATTATTTGCTGCTAGAAATTCGGCTCCCAACTCATATACATGGTAGCCGTCTTCATCAACTACTGCGGGAATGGTGTATACTTTGTGCAGTTCAAAAGCCACTCTCTCCGGTTGAGGAATGTCTATTCTGACCATAATGTGCTGCGGACCCTGCATTGCGCTCACCTTAGCAATTTGAGTCAACAATTGGAAGTCCAGAAATTCCTCTGCTAAATCCAATTGTTTTGTAGCGTTCGTCATAATTTCTGTTAGCTGCCGGGCGTGAATAATCATGGGGTGAAGTTTTCCCATGCTCAGTGCGACTAACATGTTCGCATAACCTTCTTGGACATCGCTGAGTTCTCGCAGTTGGAGGGTCATTAGTGTCAGTATTTCATTTATCTCCACTCTCCGTGTTAACGTTGTTATCTCCAGGTCTTGACTTTGCTGCGCGGCGGTGATGGCATTGATTTTATTCCAAAGTTCCTCTCGCTCTGCTGCTGCCTGAACGCGCGACGCATTGAATAGATTAAACGTCGATGTCATCACTGTTGTTTGCTCTTGAAGCAAGGTGAAGGTGCGGTTTTCTTTTCCATCTAGATCCCTCAAAGCCGAGTAGATATTTTCCGAATCTGCGTGATCCATGGTTCCGAAAAGTGTTTTTGACAGGGACCCTATACCATCAAAGAAAGATCGTTTCCTTCGAAGAGTCGGTTCCGCATGGGTATGGTGCTTCAACTCATCATCCTGTCTCCTAATCTTCGCCATCCAACTTCCTATTTCCTTAGTGGCTAGCTCACATCTGTTCCCGAGTTCTCTCTCTCTGTGGTTGATTTTTGTGCAGAGCTGTATAACCAGCTTGCTGCAATTGTTTGCGAACTCCAGCTCGACCGCCAAGTCCGGCATTTCTACTTTGGATAGAATAGTCCAATGCCTAGTGTAAAAGTTTGCTTTTCCTACGTGCTCGAACAATACTCCGGACTGCATTATGGGCTTTATATTGTAGCCAGCCTGCCCAGCGTATGACAAACTGATGAACATCAACAAGATTATGGCGACTGCTTCCATATTCAGCTTCTTAACTTCTCCAAACTAACTATATGACAACCTTCTTAATTTTATCCTACCTAGTATACAAAAATAAAAGAAACCACTCTGTATATAATTTATTTAGTACGATTTTTATTATCATTTAGTAAAATAAAATAAATCACGGTACAGATTTAGTTTATTCTACTATCTATCCACTTCCTCCTTCTCTCTCTCTCTCACTCTCTCTACCACCTTTCTTCCTTTTTTTTTTTTAACTACCCTTTTTTTTATAAGTGTTCTTTTCTTTTTTACACTTCTCTTTCCAATTGCTTTTTTTTTCTTTTTCTTTTAATTCAGTTTCCTTTGCAACTTCTTCTTAACTCTTATTATTTTTTTTAAAAACCCCTCAATTTATAACATTTATTTTTCTTATTTCATTACTATTTTGTTTTTATTTTTCTTGCTTTTTTGGCGATCTTTAACTTTAACCATCTATTAATTTGCTTTCAACTTTCTTTCAACCAATGTTCCGCAACTCTTTTTTATTAATATTTTTCATATTTGTTAAAATTTCTCCTTTTTTTTAATCTCTTATTTCTTTTCTTTTCAATCTTATCTTTTTTTTAAATCTGGTATTCCTTTTTTTCTTTTAATTTTCTGTTTACTTTAAACATCTTATTCCTGTTTTTTTTTTTTAAATTCTCGTATTTAAATAACTCTTTTTTTTTAAGTTTCTCTTGTTTTTAAATCTCACTATGTCTTCTTTCTAAAAACATTTGCTTACCTCTCCTTACCTTTTAAATTTATAAATTAACCTTAAATTGGATCCACTGCGTTACCTTTATCCTTCCTCTGGCCATAGACTCAAACTCCACTCATCGAATTTCTTCTGAAATTGGAGAGAATTTGGTGGAAAAAATCTTTGGTTAAGTCTTCCTATTCCTGGGTCATAACCATTACTTACCTTGTAAGGGTTTATTGAACTTGTAGCAGAAGTTGAATTTTCAACATGAATGAAGTTCCGTTCCCTTACTTTGCTTCTGCCTTGATGAACTTTTGTCCTATCCGGCTTACTCTTACCTCCCTGGGATTCAAACCTACTTTTCTGCATAATCCCCTGGGCTTTCACTAGTTGAGGATAACAATTGTTCCTACAATTATAGCGCCATCCAGATCGTTTAGGATACTTACGAGGTCCGTGTAGTTCGATCGAGGAGTTCATGGTTTTGGCAGGATAGGCTCTTGCATTCGCGATTCTAACAAATGCATGTCCATCTTCCAGCCTATTTCCTCTATACCCATAATATTCTGGTTGTCTCCTCCCCTTCTCCCGACATTCTTCGACGCTTACATTAAGTTCCGCACTGTCGTAAGCTGTGCTCCAAGTCTTCTCCCATAGTTCTGGCCGTAATGGCTCATCCAATATGGGTAGACTTTTCTCTCCCTGTCCTGAAGCTACCTCTACATTGCATTTTGTATCTTTCCATTTGCTGTCTGGATTACTGATATCTGTTCTGATGTTTTCTGCCACGTTCCTGTAAGCCTCATCTATTCTGGCTTCGAACTGATTTCTTGGACTGTAATTATTGGATACCACTGGACCACTAGCTGTGACATTTCTAACAACGGAACTTTCTTTTTGTGCTTCGTTAGCGCCTTGAATCCACAATTTCCTATTCACGCAGTCGATAACAGCTCTGTCACTGAGGAAATCCATTCCAAGGATACCGTCCGCTGGAATTGAATTTATATCACCAACGGCGTTAAATTTACAAGCCTGCTGACTGTTATCTATTAGCAGCTTCGCCTCACAAGTCCCTATGGATCTCCTAGCAAATCCAAACAGTCCTCCAATTCGTATTTTGTCATGTGTATTTATGTGTATATCCCTTTTTATCCTAGCGACCTTGATTAAGCTACAAGTGGATCCAGTGTCAATTAAAAGCCTAAACTGACCTTCTAAAGCTATGTCCGATGGCACTGTGATGACAAACTTACTCTGAGAAACTAATTTTTCATTGGCTTTCTCTGCTAGATATTTCTTCAGACAATTCTCCGTATAATGGGTCTCGTGTTCGGCAGAACTGGCAGTAAATCCCCTCCCCTGCCGTAAGTAATCTTCCATTAACGCCTTCTTTAATACCTGCGACTCTGACGTGATGTATTCGAGATGATTCGCGCCTATATGGCTGACATTCCCTAGAGATATGCCCAAGCTGTCCACATTTGAAGCATTTGATATTCTTTCCTCTGAGAAATTCCGGTAATCCCTTCCGCGTCTCTGGTGCCATGGCTTGAAGCCTTTCCGAGTCCTTTTGGAAGTAGAGAGCTTCCTCCTGTACTCCTTCAAGCGATTCAAATTTCCTTCCAGTTAGATATACTTGGGTCGACTTAAGCATGACGCCAGCTTTGAATGTCGCTACTGCATCTGCCTCCAGTTCTGCAATCAGACCTCTATCTCCTCCCGGGTATTTTGCCGAGACCGCCGCTTTTATCAGATCGAGCAATTCTTTCATCCGGTCTGCGAACTCCCTGATATCTTCGCCGGGTCTCTGCCTGCATGCCAGCATTTCCGTTCGCAATTCGCTAAACGATTTTTTTGGCATGTAGGCCGATTTGATTACTTGCTGATCTTTTGGTTCCTGTGAGCTTACCAAGTAGTACGCATCGTCCGTTAGGCGATACTTTATGCACCTGATAAAAATCTTCTGCTCCTCCTCTGTCAGTCTATCGTGTAGATCCTTACTGCAGCTCAGAAAGCGATACACTTCCTTCGCCAGTTTGGACGACCTTTCGCCAGATAGTATAGGAACATACTTGGATACTAGATCCATCACTTTTTCATGCACGTCTGCCATGTTGTCTTGCCCTGTGATGTTTCTTTCCTCTGACCTTATCTGGTTCTGCTCTGTTCTTACTTTTCCACAAGGCGCTACTTCCTGTTGACATTTAGGACTGTGAGACTGTTATACCTCACGCACATATTTCCATTATAAACACTACACTTGTCACTTATCACTTAGCACTCTTAACACCGACATTAACAGGTACGCGAAATATACTTCTTACCGCCTCTCATTGATCATACCTATCAGCGCTTTTGTATCTTACTGAATTACCTAAAACGTACGTACATATGCTCCAACATAAATCTGACAAAGACTTTTAATCCAGAAAGATTCTTCGCGAGTACTCGAATACTTATTAAATGTATTCCCAATTTAAGTAAAAGCGCATAAAATTTTAAAACAGAGTGTAACTAACTGCATTTTGGCACGGTGGCCGTACTTTACCGACAACTTTAAAAGAATTAAATTTTTTAGATCCACTTAGTGGAATCACGTTAGAGCTATAGGAATTCAACAAACCCCAACGATACCTCGCAAAACCGGCACGAAACAGAAATACTTATTATTACCATACAATACACAAAAAGAACCTCTAAATGGTTCAAAAGATTTTGAACCACTTGCCTTAATGTTGTAGAAAATTAATAATGATATATACTCTGTCTCAGGGATTGTAGCAACATGTGTAAGTGTAATTTTTTAGCCGAAATATGGTAAGACTAGCAGCATTCTCTTGCAACACTACTTAGCACACCAAGAAAGAGGAACCAAACCTATCAAAATAAAGTGGAAACGAGAAAAGCCCTTTATCTAAATTTATTACCATAAAAAAATAATCAGAGATTCCATTTGACAACAATTGCAAAGACTATATATTCGCACTTAACCAATATCGGCAAAAGGCCAGTGAATTTTTAAAATTCCAAGAATATGTTCATATAACTCATCACGACTACATGCATACCTAAAATTTTCACACCGTGGGATCCCTGTCAACACTACTTAACTTTCACTTTCAGCAAAAATTTTAAATTTATCGGAAAATCACCATAACTCACTTTCTTGGCCAAATAAATACATAAACACATATATTCCCCTACCTTTTGTTATCTAATCTATATGTAGGTAGGTATGTATATTCTGAGTTTTTTTTTTTTTTTAGATATATATATATTTATTTTTCCTTTATTGAATTGTGTTTTTTGATAACAGGAAGGAGAGTGCACTTTGTTTACCTACATCCATAGATTTAGCGAATTAAGTATGGTTTATTTTTCATAAGAAACATTCAATACTTAGTTTCTTATAATATAAAATCGCACATGATATTTCACAATTATACGCCACTCACTGACTCACACACTTTTTGCTTTATCTTCACATCAAATAATTTAACACTTCTCTTTGTCTGTAACATACATTAAAAAAAATGTATTTGTTAATAAAAACGAGAGAGAATTAGACCACTAAGAGCTTAGCAAAAAAACAATCTCTTCCAACAAAACAAGCTACAAAAAAGTTATGATTTTCTTACTTTTATCCATTTTCTCCATATAAAAAAAAACAGAGAATAGATTTACTTGGGTGTGGCTCTAAATATTTTCAATAATGACTTACTTTAAAATTCTATTTTAACACAACAAAAGTTATCATTTCTTATCAACTAGTTTTACATTATTTACTTTATACGAAAATTCCACTGATTCATTCGCAACACAAAAACAATGAAAAGAATATAAAATCATCACAAAACAAACATGAAGATCAATGATTAGAATAATAATGTATACGATCACGAAAAATATGCGCAAAACCGTCGCTAACAAAACAAAGCCCAAATTTTTAAAAAGAAAAACCCCGATGAAATAACTACTTATATTTTAAATTGCTCACCTAGCACACGAGAAAACTTTCAAACGCCCATAACTATTAACGCTTAACACCAAAACTCACACTCAGCATTACAATAGTATCTTTAGGCTGAAAGATCCAACTTAATAAACTTAATTTAACACTTCTTAAATTTAACCTGAAAAGTAAATTAAATTAAACAGATTTTTTTTCAAAAACAAAAATAAAAATACCAAAAGTTTTAAATTTTTTACTCGTAAATAAAACAATACAAAAAAAAACACCACAGTAAGAAATCTTCACATTTCTTACCTTAGTTTCACCGGCTGCGCCAAATTGTCGTGTCCCCAATAAAACACTCGCGTAAACCACATAAAAAAACTTTATTCAATAAAACTACTTCGAATAATATCTAATATAACTCGAGCTTCTGATTCACACTTATAGCTCTTAACTCCTAATCGCAAAAAACACAACTGAGTAACCTGATCCACTCGCAAGTCGGGTCACCTGTTAAAATCATTACAGGCGGAAGCGACTCTGACCCAGTGACCAGTGCAATACCTTGCAATTAATCGCAAAGCATTACATCAGTCACTGCCGTCAGCTGGAGACCCCAATACTGTTAGTAAACAAACAGTAAGCTGAGCATTTCACTATGCGAAGTGAATTACTTAACCCTGGCTTAATGCTTAATTACAACAGCAGTGGATGCGACAGTTTTTTAATAAACAATTCGCAATCGCCAAGCATTTAACCGTGCGAAGTAAAATGCTTAGATACTGCAAACTGCTTAATTAGTCGTACACCTGCTGCTAGTTAAGTCATGATGTCACAACCACACCGAATTGAATATTGGCCCACGACAGAACCAAGGTTCTTGGTCCAACGCCATTTACCGATCCCCATCCGGAGCAAACGGTAGTTATTAATGGCGGTAGAATCTCGGCCTTAACAGGGAGAAAACCATTAATCTCCCAGATAAGTATCAGGTTCCACTACGAGTGAAAAAGGAGGTAACAATGATTTTTCATCATTATCACAAAAGGGGTATACGTCAAATAATGCAATCGTTGGTTGAACGAACTGTTCGACGGGGGGAGTATGTTGAGCACACCTGAAATAATAATAATGAAAAAACATTAAAGCAAATCTACTAAGTATTTCATACTTCCCTGAATTTCCTCCTGATTCCTCCAGCCACATCTGCAGGTACATCCTCCATATCGGGAACGTATCTGAAATAAAAATTATATATAGATATTAGTTTGAAGTAACTAATTAAACAAGGTAGTATACAAAAAACTACAAGAATAAGCAAATTACATGCAAAACTGCCAAGAAACAAATTTCTTGGCAGTACAACAACAAAAACATGCAAAATGTAAATAATGCAATTTATTCGCAAAATTCATATGCTCTGCATAATAAACATTTGCAAAACATGCAAATATGTTTAAATATGCCAAACATGAAAACTTGCAACACGCACATACATTATAATTAGTGAAATGCAACAATTTATGCCATTGTTGACATTTCAAAAATCACCTATCCAACATGAATAATTTAACAGAATTTGTATATTTCTTGCAAATTATTCATATTGGAACACATAAATAATTAACAAGAAACACTTACAAAGTAATAAATTACACTTACCTGGATAATTAATCCACAATTTGCGGCGAAAAATACAAAAAACAACACGGCACTAACGAACTAAAATACCGCGATCGCGACTGTCAAATTGACTCGCGAGAAAGTAAATTAGGTGAAATAGAATGCGCGCAACCTACTTAGCAGGCTTAGAAATTGCGAATTTCACCAACTAATTAGATATTTAACAAAAAAGATGAAACTAATTCCCATAATGAGTGGGAAAAAGAAAGAAGTGGAAAAACTGAGAAATATTTGCGTTCCACAGTGGAAATTGTCATAATATGGCAGGGAGCCGCCATCTTGATAAATTTCAGGAAAACTAAAATATCTAAATAAATAAATTATGAAAATTCATGGATAATGTAATATAAATTACTTGAAGGAAATTGACACATTTTGAAATAATTGAACAAGTCAGGCAAATTCTGCTTAATTCGCATTTTTCTTGTGGAACTTATGTCAAAATGGCCGCTTAGGGCCTATAAAAAGGAGGCAATCCCTAAGAACTCTCTCAGTTTTTCCAAAGCGATCATACATGCTACTTCCAGCATCCGATCAAGTGACTAATATCTAATATCAGCAACAAAGCATATAATAAAACGTACCCAGGTACTTATTATACATGCTAGAAATTTGTGCAAGTTGTTTTGGCAAGGGAACAAGGATTTCTGTATTGAGATAAGTATTGTGTGGATATTAATTCATTCAGTTATTAAGGTTTCTTGCATAAAAATTAAATATATGCCAACTTTCGGTATTTTAATAATATATGCAATGAAACATCCTAGTTAAATTAAGTTAAGATTAAAGTGAAATAAAAATAAGTGCATAAAGCGTGATAACTTTAGAAAGGGCTATAAATTGCATTTAGTTGAACATATGCCAAGATATGGCATAATAACTACACATGGAATTGAGCAATTAAGGAGCAGAGTTATACAGTATAGCGAATTTGTGAATTTCGAGTGTATTGGGAAGAGTTTTCAATAAATGCAACAGTAAACACAAGTCCACATATCTTATTCTTTCATACCGCTACACTGTTCATCTAATTGCCGTAATCTAGCTGTGGTTATCAATTACAACTACATTACAAAACACGCTCTGATTTATTAGCCTGCGGTAGGTAAAAAAAGATACTGTTCGCAAGTACTTTACACTATACTTATCCAGCGGTCTGGCAAATTGAGTTGAGCAAAACTGGACTCCATTATGAAAGACTATCTTCGGGACTCCGAACGTATGAAATACTTCTGTCTCGATGAACTGTCAGACGTTAAGAGTAGATAGAGGTTTTCCTCATCGGTCTGAGAATTGGGAATTTTGAGAAGTGGTCAAGAACTATCAGAATATAAACATTTCCGTTAGTCGATCTGTCAATCTGTCGATGAGACTGAGTCTAAGGATGGTATTGTGGGCTTTAATATCCTTACACACGTCGTAGGCTGCTACGTAGTTTCTGACATCGACCGTCATTTGAGGCCAGGACACATATCTTCTTAATCGTAAAAGTGTTCTCTATAGGTCCGTGCGAAGCTAGTGGCGGATCATGCACTTTTGAAATAGTGTCAGAGACAAGCCCTCGAAGAATCCAAAGCTTCCAAGCTTCTTTCTCTTGAATTGGATCGCCTGTTCTCGGAACAGTCCGAATATAAACTAAGCCCTGACACAAAGATGTGGTAGTTTTATGGAAGCTGATTTAACTTTCTGCGTCAGCTCCTCATATTCCAACGAGTTCAAATATGGACAACTAATGTCAACTTCCGGACCAGAATATTCAGATGGTGAACAGCGCTCACAGTGAATCCATGACAGAGCATCAGGAACGACATGCAGGCTTCCATTTCTGTGTTCCATAATAGTGAACTCCAAAGAGCAAGTCTACCGCTAAGGTCCTTTTGAGACATCAGCCATTTCAAGCTCGCATGGCCAGTCACTATCTTGAACCGCATAAGTTTAATGAAGGGTCGGAGCTTCTGTATAATTAAAAATGTTGCTAAGCATTCCTGGTCTGTGACTGTATAATTTCTCTGCGCTGAGTTCAACTTTTTCGAGACGTAGGCTTTGGTTTCTCGTGGCCATCGACATATAGTTGCATCAGCACTCCACCAATACCTCGCTGTCTGGCATCGCACCGTGTAAGGAACAACTTGGTGAAATCTGTGTTGTGGCCCAATATAAGGAAGATTCTTCCAGCAGCCAAGGGCGCATTTTAGTGAAATAATTAGCAATTGCTAAACAGTAACCTCGCATGGTACTGTTCTGCAACTGTCGGTTATTTTGCTGATTAGCTCAACAGCTGGCTGCGATGAGCACTTAGTGGAGCAATCGACGATTACAATAATAATTAACCTGGCATGCTAATTCTTATGTAAAGCGATTGTTTACTACTGAGCGACTCAGGTGCTGCAACCGGTAGAACAAACGGCAAGGTTGTTGTCGTTTGTTTACATCCGCGTTGTTAGTAAAGTTTACTTCCGAATATTGGTGCATAAAAGACCAATGACTGGTCTGGCGAGTGCTGTTAAATGAGCAGTCGCTCGTTAGTTATCAGTCGCGGATAACTTTTGTTATAATAGTATCAAGTTTCCGTTCGGTTCGGAATACGTTTAGAAGTATTAAGGAAGGTCAGTTCGCGATAAATAAAGAATTACTCCATTTAGAGAAATTCGAGTGTTCTTTTATTTCGAAGAAAGTTTTATCGTGATCAATTATTTGGTTTTCGTTGTTTGATTCCATAGGGACACGACATTTGGCGCAGCCTGTGAAACTAGTTAAGAAATTTGAGAACTTCTTTCTGGTGTGTTTTTTTTTATTGCTAGCTTTCTTTCAAGAAATTTTTGTAAGAAGGTGGAAATTTTATTATTTTAGATATTGATTTTTTTTTAATTCTTTTACGTTTCAGGTATTTAAGAAGTATCAGATTAAGTGATTTAAATTTTTGTGTTTTGTGATTTTTTTTTTTTTTTGTGAAATTGGAAAATCAGAAATTACACTTACATCATTTGAGTAGCTGATCTTTATCAGCTACACAACGCAAACATAGCAAACATACACTGGGAGCAAAGCTAATTTAGCTAGTCCAAATACACACACTGGGAGCGAAGCTAATTTAGCTACTCCACACATACACACAATGGGAGCAAAGCTACTTTTAGCTACTCCAACAAACACTAGGAGTTGAGCTATATTAGCTACTCCAAGCATACATACATACATACAGAGTTAATTTTAAGATGTGATAAACTTCGGAGTAATATATAAGAGGCAATATAGTAAGGTGCAAGATTTTTATAGATGTGTTTGGGATAAGTGAAAGTTGGTCATAAGAATTTCACCAGTTTCAACATCACGTTTCGATTTAGGCGTTGGTCGTACGCGCGTTTATTTTATTTATCGGGGTTTTGAGAGTCGTAATAACGCCGTGTTATATTTTGGACAAATGTATTCGGATTTTACGCAGGTAGGAAGTTTTAAATAAAGTATGGTATATTTATATTTTCATTGGGTGCATCTGAATAATAAAGAATTAAAAAAAAAATTTGAGCATTTGTTTGTTTGTATGTACGCATAATAGTTGAATTGAGTGTGTTAATGGTATGTTAGTTTTGAATGCTTACGTTATATTGAGTATTGGTAGTCGATTAGTATCTATCTTTTGCGAAAGATCTGTTCTAGAGGACGTTGTACAAATTTTTCGGTTCGCAGGTATAAAGTATATGAAAGTACCAGAACGAGTTAAAAACAAGGCAAAATAGAAAATCATAACAGTGTACAAGATGGCAGATACATACGAAAAGGTCATGGTCTCGGGGGAAAGTTCGCCAAAACTAGTAAAAGAAGTTTACAGATTTCTTAGCTCCAGTAAGGACTTGTACGATCGACTAACACAGAAGGAGCAAGGCATTTTTATTTCATGCGTAAAATATCGCCTGGAAGATGACGCTTATTACCTGATAAGTTCTCAAGAGCCGAAGGACTTCGAATCTTTGCAGCAAGCAATAAAACTGCATATTTGCCGAGAAAATCTTTCAGTGAATTATGCACTGAAATGTTGGCATGTAAGCAGAGATCTGGAGAGGACATCAGGAAGTTCGCGGATCGGATGAAAGAACTGCATGATCAGATAAAGGAGGCTGTCTCGGCCAAATACCCGGGAGGGGAGAAGGGACTATTAGCTGAGTCGGAGGCCGATGCTGTAACTGCCTTTAAAGCTAGTGTGTTGAGTCGACCCACGCAGGTGAATCTTACAGGGCGAAAGTTTGAGTCACTGGAAGAAGTGAGAGCGGAAGCCAGTTATTTCGAAAAAGATGCCAAAAGACTTCAAGTAAGAGAATCGGGAGTATGGCAAGAAGACCGAAAGCCAAACACAGTAAGTGCACCAAACAGATGGCCAACGGGGGATTTTAGCAGAGGCGAGCCCAGACAGAATTCGACACGGTTCTTACCCAGAACAGGGCCAGTGTCATCAGAAAGATACCAAGCCTCTTGAGAAGGAGAACACCTCTAAGGTCTATTGAGTGTTTTCTATGCGGATATCGTGGACACTTTGCGAGAGAGTGCCAGCAAGTACTCTTCTGTACTGAATGTCAGGAATATGGGCACGATGACTCCAATTGCCAAATTCACCGCGTAAGAGTGGCCAACTATGCAGCTAGCATTCAAGATAAAATCCGTTCTGGAAGGGAGGGGCTTTATTGCCAATTCTGCCGAACACGTGACCATTATACGGATATCTGCGTAAAGAAGTATTTAGCAGATAGAGAAGAAGAAAAATTGATTTCCAGTAATAAATTTATCATCACAGTCACATCAGATATAGCTTTAGAAGGTAAGTTTACGCTTTTAATTGACACTGGGTCCACGTGTAGTTTAATTAAAGTCAATAAAATAAAAAGTAATACAAACACAGCAGAAAATACAAATTGGAGGACTGTTTGGATTTACTAGGAGCTCCATAGGGACTAGTGAAGCGAAGCTGCAAATAGATAATAGTCAGCAGGCTTGCCAATTTAATGCCATTGGTGACACTGACTCAATTCCAGCCGATGGTATCCGTGGAATGGATTTCCTGAGGGACAGAGCTATCATCGACTATGTAAATAGGAAATTATGGATACAAAACATCGGCCAGGCAAAGGAAGAAAATGCTGTTTTCGAAAATGTCGCAGCTAGTGGAAAAGTTGTGCCAAATACTCTGCAATTGTCCAGTCAAAGAACCCCTTTACAAGCGAGAATAGAGGAGGTTGAAAGGAGCATGGCAGAAATCATCAGTACAGATGTTACTAGAAAAGACAACGACTGGAAAGTTAAGACCACCAGTGTAGAGTAAATCGCGACAGTGCGAGACTTCACGAGGTAAGAATCGATGAATTTATGGAGGAGAGGAGGAGGCGAGATGAATATTATGGCCACAGCGGAAATAGCCTCGAGAATGGATGTGCATTTGTAAGAGTTGCTAATGCAAGAGCCTATCCTGAAAAAAGCATGAACTCCTCGGATGGGCAACACGGATCTCGTAAGTATCCTGAACGAATTGCATGGCGCTACAAAGGTAGGAACAATTTCTTGGCAAATAAGAAAGCCCAGGGAATTCTGCAAAAAGGCAAGTTTAAATTTCGGCGATATAATAGTAAGCCGGATAGGACAGATGTACGTCAAGGCAGAAGGAAAGTAGGGGAACGGAACTTCTTTCATGTTGCAAATGCGACTTCTACTGCAAGTTCAATAACCCCTTAGAAGGTAAGTAATGGTTATGACCCAGGAATTGGGGGGCTTAACCAAATATATGTCCAAAACATTCCCTTTACTTTCAGGAGAAATTCGATGAGCGGGGCTTGATATGGACAGGAAAATATTGAAAGGATGTAAAGTAAATCTATAAAATAAAAGGTACGAAGGTCTTTAACAAAAAAAAAGGGAGAGCAAGTGAATAACGGAAATTTGAAAATTTAAAATAAAGAGAGATTAGGAAAAAGAGTTATCTAATTACTTAAATAATAACCAGAAGAAAAAAAAGAAAAAATTGAGATTTAAAAAGAATTAAATTGAATAAAAAAGGAAGAAATAGAGATCTAAAAGAAAGAGAATATTTAAAAAAAAAAAAAAATATTACTTAACACGAAATAGAAAGAAAAAGTTAGAAGAATAAGAAATGTATGAAGATAATAAATAAATGTTTAAAGTTACAGATGGAAAACTAAAAAGTAGGTTCAAGAAAGATTAAAACTAAAATAGTAATGAATATAAAGGAAAACAATATGTTAACAATGTTGAAAAGCAACGAAGAGGTTGTTAAAAATAAGAGTTAAGAAAAGATTGAAAATTTAGAAGAAATATAAGATTTAAAGAGAAGATATGGTAAAAATTTAAAAGTTTTTAAAAAATAGGAGTTAAAGAAAGAAACTTGTAAAGGAGACAAGAATGAAAAGATAAAGGTTTGAAGTAGAATACAGAACAAAACTAAAGATTTCTAAAGAAAAAAAAAAAGAAAACACAAAAAAAATCTGTTTAAGTAGAATAAAAGGGTTGCCATAGATTAGTATCGTATAAGTATAGGGTTTGGTTTTTCGCCAGGAAAGCGGTAATCACGATAATTTGTGCACTCTTCACCTTGCTGGAGAAGGAGAAGACAATATATAGTATCAAGCCGTACAGGAGTGTTTTTCGAGCACCGTGGGAAAGTTAATTTATACACCATACTTTGAACTATCCTGCCCACACGGAAAATGCTGCACTTAAAAGAAGACACAAACTCCGCAACCATAAAGATTTGTGTTAGACATGAACAAGGTAACCGTAGATGAATTCCACAGAAATGATCTGGATGCCGAACTTGGAGCAACCACTGACATATATAATATGGACCGCTTAACTTTCTATTTAATATGGGCTCAATTGCTTATGTCAATAAAAGTTCTTACGCCGGTGCCAACATTGAAAAAATCATTGGCGGGAAGTTGAAAAAATAAGCGCGCATCTCGAAAAGTGATTATAATAAAACGTTTCGGACTTCTGCTTCATATCTTATGAATATATTGCCTTTGGTA
This sequence comes from Dioctria rufipes, assembly GCA_963924295.1. Classification (NCBI taxonomy): domain Eukaryota; kingdom Metazoa; phylum Arthropoda; class Insecta; order Diptera; family Asilidae; genus Dioctria; species Dioctria rufipes. The sequence goes on along the minus strand of OZ002742.1, from coordinate 146,312,132 downwards.
AACCAATTTTATCAGTAATAACCCTAAATAATTAATTTAAAAAGATTTATTTCGACAGACTCATTTATTTATTTTTTGTTTACAGTTCTCCTCAGTTGGTACTTGGTGCTTAGACCGAAAGAGTCAGCAATATAGAAGTAAGCCCACTTTTTGCAGTGCATTTCCATTAACGTAGTCAGTCCATATTATATATGTCAGTGGGAGCAACAGTGAAAAGGCCCGAAAATACAGCTACATCTTAGATAAACATTTATTGGAAAGCTAAAATTAGGAAACCTGACGGAACTACTACCGCATAATTTTGTGTTAAGAGGTCTGTAATATGGTGTACTTTCTAACATATATATATACCGTACTATATGAGATATAAAAAAGAAACAAATCTTTAAGTACACGTGGACTCTCAATATAATTCATAGAACTCCATCGTACTTAAAAGAAACTTTTTTTTTTTAAAAAAACCATTTTGATGAGTCCGTCCTACCACCGACCCTCACAGCAACGATTTCCATTGAGATGTTTCTTGAAATGAAATAGACAAAGCGCCTGTAAAGAGAAATGGTCATACGTTCTATGATGAGCACATCTTAAAAGCTACAAACTGATGTAATGGTTTCCAGAAATGCAATGTAGATGAAATTACTCTTACCAAATAATTAATGGGATAAAGTAGCATTTCAGCGTAAAATGTTATTTGAAATTCAAAGGTGATCAAGTGCCAGCAGCATTATCAGGTATAGTGTACCGTTTGAAACTTTAGAAAAGTGAAAACTGCGAGCCTTCATCAGAAAACCATCAAAAGGCTCAATAAACCAGAGGTTATCCAAGCTAGCAGAGACCAGTATATAGTCATCATGTCAAAAACAACAAACCTGCAAACAGTAAATTTACCCTCGTCCGGAAAGCAGATGGTATAATTAGAGTAGCCATAGTATTGTAATTAGAGAAGCTTGGGGCAGCCATAGAAAGTATACCCTTAGATAGAATTTTTGTATAAGTAATTTTGTTATATGTAAGTGCTATAAACACTTGTAAAAAGAAAACTTGTACTTTTTGTTATTTTTGTTATTAGACAGACAATAAATACGTTGTATATTTTAAAATGCATGTGAATTAATTAAGAATATTTGTTTTAATCAAGTAAATTTAGTTAAAGAAAATGATTATAGCATTGAAAAAGTACATAGTTATTGGGAAAATACGTTAGCTGTGAAAGAAAAATTTCATAAAGTAAAGATATGCATGAAGAAAAAAAAATGTGTTAATTGTGAAAAAAAAATTTAATAAATTAGAGATAAGCATGAAGACAAAGAAAAAATATATATAAGGATATATATAAGGAAAGAAATATGTGTTAAAAAGAGTTAAACAGATAAACTATAAAATTATTACTGAAAATAAATACGTGTAATCAAGAAGAAAAGATAGTATACAGGTGGTAAGAAAGAAAAACAATGCAAAATGATAAAAATGTAAGAAAAGATAAATCAGAAGATCTATATTGATATGTAAGAAAAATGTAAAACAATCTGAACCGAACGGAGACCAAAAATACTTTCAATTTTTGAGACTATTGCATTCTACAGATCTTGTTCCCAGCGGAAACTAGTTTTTCCAAGGGGGGAGGGATGTTGTGGCCCAATATAAGGAAAATTCTTCCAGCAGCCAAGGGCGCATTTTAGTGAAATAATTAGCAATTGCTAAACAGTAACCTCGCATGCTACTGTTCTGCAACTGTCGGTTATTTTGCTGATTAGCTCAACAGCTGGCTGCGATGAGCGCTTACTGGAGCAATCGACGATTACAATAATAATTAACCTGGCATTGTAATTCTTATGTAAAGCGATTGTTTACTACTGAGCGACTCAGGTGCTGCAACTGGTAGAACAAACTTCAAGGTTGTTGTTGTTTGTTTACAACCGCGTTGTTAGTAAAGTTTACTTCCGAATATTGGTGCATAAAAGACCAATGACTGGTCTGGCGATTGCCGTTAAGTGAGCAGTCGCCCGTTAGTTATCAGTCGCGAGTAACTTTTGTTATAATAGTATCAAGTTTCCGTTCGGTTCGGAATACGTTTAGAAGTATTAAGGAAGGTCAGTTCGCGATAAATAAAGAATTATTCCATTTAGAGAAATTCGAGTGTTCTTTTATTTCGAAGAAAGTTTTATCGTGATCAATTATTTGGTTTTCGTTGTTTGATTCCATAGGGACACGACATTTGGCGCAGCCTGTGAAACTTGGTAAGAAATTTGAGAATTTCTTTCTGGTGTGTTTTTTTTTTATTGCTAGCTTTCTTTCAAGAAATATTTTTAAGAAGGTGGAAATTTGTTTATTTTATATATTGATTTTTTTTAATTCTTTTACGTTTCAGGTATTTAAGAAGTATTAGATTAAGTGATTTAAATTTTTGTGTTTTGTGATTTTTTTTTTTTTTTTTTTTTTTGTGAAATTGGAAAATAAGAAATTACACTTACATCATTTGAGTAGCTGATTTTCATCAGCTACTCAACACAAACATACACTGGGAGGAAAGCTAATTTAGCTACTCCAAATACACACACTGGGAGCAAAGCTAATTTAGCTACTCCACACATACACACAATGGGAGCAAAGCTAATTTTAGCTACTCCAACAAACACTAGGAATTGAGCTATATTAGCTACTCCAAGCATACATACATACATACCAGAGCTGGGCAAGTACCAAAGAAAAAGTACTTAAGTACAAGTACAAATACCGAAGGCCTGAGTACTTCAACGTAAGTATAAGTACCGCATTATGAAAAGTACTTGTAACTAAGTACTAAGTCTATAAAAAGTACTGAGTACTTTATGAAGTACTTTTTAAAGTACTTTTTTAGAATCTTTGTACGTTGGCAGTAATATAATGAAGTTTATCGAGTTCAGTTAATATATATTAATAAATAAATACCTTTTGAAAACTATATTATGTGGTACCAGTGGCTACTATTTATAGTTTTTCATAGTTTGCGGTGCTGCAAGTAGAGTAAAACTTTCACCTCTCCTTGCTACACTCACAAAAACTATTAGAGGTCCGCCCAAGCACCCATTATCGCCTCCAAAAATGCATAGCAATTCTAAGGAAAAAATTTCCAGTGAATTTCTAAGAAAAAATTGGGGCCTTACCTACATCAGGACGAGTCATCGTTGATTTTATATTGGAGCGAGGCATTGCTTGCTTACCCTTGTTTATGTTCACTGACGTAGATAATATGGACTGCTTGCGTTTCTACTTCTCATGGACACAATTGCTTGTGCCAAAACGAGCTCTTACGTCGGTGCCAACATTGAAAAAATCATTACCGGGAAGTTGAAAAAGTGAGCACGCAGCTTGGGAAGTGATTTTAATAAAACATTTAGAAATTCTTCTGCGCATCTAATGAATACATTGTCTTTGATAAAACAGTTTTTGTCAGTAAGAATCCTAATTTAAAATAATGTATTTCGAAGAATCCACTAATTTATTTGTTGTTTTCAGTTCTCTGTCAGTTGGTAATTGGTGCGTAGGCCGAAAGAGTTAGTAATATAGAAGTAAGCCCACTTTTTGCAATCCATATTATACATGTCAGTTGTTATCTCATCAAGTCGAGGCATCGTCGATTTTATAGTTAGTGGTTTTTGTTCTACTTGCCCAGTTTTGTTTGTATGTTATTAGTGTGTCTAAGGTTCTGCCTTGACGCGTGAATGCGGTACATTCTTTGACAGTTCTTTGCGTGCTGTAAAACTCAACAAAAAAGGAGTTGCGCTAGAGATTGTGTTTGCTTTTCTACGAAGAGTTAGATATTTGTAGGTACTTAATAGACTCAGAAATACCTAAGTAAAAATCTGGGTACTTAAGTACAAAACTAAGTCTTAAGTACAAGTAAATAGAAGCAAGTACTTATGTTCAAGTACTAAGTAGGGGCATTTCAAAAGTATTGAGTAATATGTAATAAAGTAACGGAAATGTACTTTAAGTAGTACTTAAGTCTTTTTTTACTTAAGTATTGCCCAGCTCTGATACATACAGAGTTAATTTTAAGATGTGATAAACTTCGGAGTAATATATAAGAGGCAATATAGTAAGGTGCAAGATTTTTATAGATGTGTTTGGGATAAGTGAAAGTTGGTCATAAGAATTTCACCAGTTTCAACGTCACGTTTATTTTGGACAAATGTATTCGGATTTTGCGCAGGTAGGAAGTTTTAAATAAAGTATGGTTTGTTATATTTATATTTTCATTGGGTGCATCTGAATAATAAAGAATTAAAAAAAAATGTTGAGCATTTGTTTGTTTGTATGTACGCATAATAGTTGAATTGAGTGTGTTAATGGTATGATAGTTTTGAATGCTTACGTTATATTGAGTATTGGTAGTCGATTAGTATCTATAATAAAGATGAGTTTTGCGAAAGATCTGTTCTAGAGCGCGTTGTACTAATTTTTCGGTTCGCAGGTATAAAGTATAAACGGTATTAGTGAAAAGGTGAAAGTACCAGAACGAGTTAAAAACAAGGCAAAATAGAAAATCATAACAGTGTACAAGATCGCAGATACATACGAAAAGGTCATGGACATGGTAGCTAAATATGTACCAATGTTCTCGGGGGAAAGTTTACAGATTTCTTAGCTGCAGTAAGGACTTGTACGTTCGACTAAAACTGAAGGAACAAGGCATTTTTATTTCATGCGTAAAATATCGCCTGGAAGATGGCGCTTATTACCTGATAAGTTCTCAAGAGCCGAAGGACTTCGAATCTTTGCAGCTAGCAATAAAACTGCATATTTGCCGAGAAAATCTTTCAGTGAATTACGCACTGAAATGTTGTAGGCAGAGAACTGGAGAGGACATCAGGGATTTCGCGGATCGGATGAAAGAACTGCGTGATCAGATAAAGGAGGCTGTCTCGGCCAAATACCCGGGAGGGGAGAAGGGACTTATTAGCTGAGTTGGAGGCCGATGTTGTAACTGCCTTTAAAGCTAGTGTGTTGAGTAGTTGAGTCACTGGAAGAAGTGAGAGCGGAAGCCAGTTATTTCGAAAAAGATGCCAAAAGACTTCAAGTGAGAAAATCGGGAGTATGGCAAGAAGACCGAAAGCCAAACACAGTAAGTGCACCAAACAGAAGGCCAACGGGGGATTTTAGCAGAGGCGAGCCCAGACAGAATTCGACACCGTTCTTACCCAGAACAGGGCCAGTGTCATCAGGAAGATACCAAGCCTCTTCGGCAAGGAGAACACCTCTAAGATCTATTGAGTGTTTTCGATGCGGACAGCGTGGACACATTGCGAGAAAGTACCAGCATGTACTCTTCTGTACTGAATGTCAGGAGTACGGGCACGATGAATCCAATTGCCAAATTCACCGCGTAAGAGTGGCCAACTATGCAGCTAGCATTCAAGATAAAGTCCGTTCAGGAAGAGAGGGGCTTTATTGCCAATTCTGCCGAACACGTGACTGTTACACGGATATCTGCGTAAAGAAGTATTTAGCAGATAGAGAAGAAGAAAAATTGATTTCCAGTAATAAATTTATCATCACAGTCACATCAGATATAGCTTTAGAAGGTAAGTTTACGCTTTTAATTGACACTGGGTCCACGTGTACTTTAATTAAAGTCAATAAAATAAAAAGAAATACACCGATACAAACACAGCAGAAAATACAAATTGGAGGACTGTTTGGATTTACTAGGAGCTCCATAGGGACTTGTGAAGCGAAGCTGCAAATAGATAATAGTCAGCAGGCTTGCCAATTTAATGCCATTGGTGACACTGACTCAATTCCAGCCGATGGTATCCGTGGAATGGATTTCCTGAGGGACAGAGCTATCATCGACTATGTAAATAGGGAATTATGGATACAAAACGTCGGCCAGGCAAAGGAAGAAAATGCTGTTTTCGAGAATGTCGCAGCTAGTGGACAAGTTGTACCAAATACTCTGCAATTGTCCAGTCAAAGAACCCCTTTACAAGCGAGAATAGAGGAGGTTGAAAGGAGCATGGCAGAAATCATCAGTACAGATGTTACTAGAAAAGACAACGACTGGAAAGTTAAGACCACCAGTGTAGAGTAAATCGCGACAGTGCGAGACTTCACGAGGTAAGAATCGATGAATTTATGGAGGAGAGGAGGAGGCGAAATGAATATTATGGCCACAGCGGTAATAGCCTCGAGGATGGATGTGCATTTGTAAGAGTTGCTAATGCAAGAGCCTATCCTGAAAAAAGCATGAACTCCTCGGATGGGCAACACGGATCTCGTAAGTATCCTGAACGAATTGCATGGCGCTACAAAGGTAGGCACAATTTCTATTAGCAAATACGAAAGCCCAGGGGATTCTGCAAAAAGGTAAGCTTAAATTTCGGCGATATAATAGTAAGCCGGATAGGACAGAAGTACGTCAAGGCAGAAGGAAAGTAGGGGAATGGAACTTCTTTCATGTTGCAAATGCGACTTCTACTGCAAGTTCAATAACCCCTTAGAAGGTAAGTAATGGTTATGACCCGGGAATCGGGTGACTTAACCAAATATATGTCCAACACATTCCCTTTAATTTCAGGAGAAATTCGATGAGCGGAGCTTGATATGGATAGGAAAATATTGAAAGGATGTAAAGTAAATCTATAAAATAAAAGGTACGAAGGTCTTTAACAAAAAAAAAAAGGGGAGAGCAAGCGAATAACGGAAATTTGAAAATTTAAAATAAAGAGAGATTAGGAAAAAGAGTTATCTAATTACTTAAATAATAACCAGAATAAGAAAAATGAAAAAATTGAAATTTAAAAAGAACTAAATAAAATAAAAAAGGAAGAAATAGAGATTTTGAAGTAAACAGAAATTTAAAAGAAAAAAAAGGAGATCTAAAAGAAAGAGAATATTAAAAAAAAAAACAAAATATTACTTGACACGAAATAGAAAGAAAAAGTTAGAAGAATAAGAAATGTATGAAGATAATAAATAAATGTTTAAAGTTACAGATGGAAAACTAAAAAGTAGGTTCAAGAAAGATTAAAACTAAAATAGTAATGAATATAAAGGAAAACAATATGTTAACAATGTTGAAAAGCAACGAAGAGGTTGTTAAAAATAAGAGTTAAGAAAAGATTGAAAATTTAGAAGAAATATAAGATTTAAAGAGAAGATATGGTAAAAATTTAAAAGTTTTTGAAAAATAGGAGTTAAAGAAAGAAAGTTGTAAAGGAGACAAGAATGAAAAGATAAACGTTTGAGGTAGAATACAGAACAAAAGTAAAGATTTCTAAAGAAAAAAAAATCTGTTTAAGGAGAATAAAAGGGTTGCCATAGATTAGTATCATATAAGTATAGGGTTTAGTTTTTCGCCAGGAAAGCGGTAATCACGGTAATTTGGGCACTCTTCACCTTGCTGGAGACGGAGAAGACAGGATATAGTATCAAGCCGTACAGGAGTATTTTTCGAGCACCGTGGGAAAGTTCATTTATACACCATACATTGAACTATCCTGCTGACATGGAAAATGCTGCACTTAAAAGAAGACACAAACTCGGCAACCATAAAGATTTGCGTTAGACATGCACAAGGTAACCGAAGATGAATTCCACAGAGATGATCTGGATGCCGAACTTGGAGCAACAGTGAGAAGGCCCGAAAATACAGCTACATCTTAGATAAACATTTATTGGAAAGCTAAAATTAGGAAACCTGACGGAACTACTACCGCATAATTTTGTGTTAAGAGGTCTGTAATATGGTGTACTTTCCAACATATATATATACCGTACTATATGAGATATAAAAAAGAAACAAATCTTTAAGTACACGTGGACTCTCAATATAATTGAGAGAACTCCATCGTACTTAAAAGAAACTTTTTTTTAAAAAAAAAAACACCATTTTGATGAGTCCGTCCTACCACCGACCCTCACAGCAACGAATTCCATTGAAAAAGGGCCTGTAAAGAGAAATGGTCATACGTTCTATGATGATCACATCTTGAGAGCGGCAAATTGATGTAATGGTTTCCAGAAATGCAATGTAGATGAAATTATTCTTACCAAATAATTAATGGGATAAAGTAGCATTTCAGCGTAAAATATTATTTGAAATTCAAAGGTGATCAAGTGCAAGCAGCATTATCAGGAATTGTTCAACAAAGACTCACCCGACAGCTGGTCAAACAGATACACAATGACTGTAAGGCTGGAACCTTCACATATATATATTTCCACGATTATAAACATTCCTTACTCCTAATCCAATGAAAGCTAAAAAGAAAGAAAAGAATTTCAAAAAGAATTTAGGAACTTTATGAAATTACTTCCCTAAAACAGTGAACTTCCTTATTATTTTTCCTTTCCAAAATCATAGTGTTCGGCTGTCAATCCCTAGGTAATTCATTTCCTCCACTGGACAGAAAATGAAAAAGAAAAATAATTTAACAAAGAAATTAAGTACTCAACAAATGAATTTCTTATAAATAAATCAAGAAACATGAAATAAATAAAAAATAACCTCACAATTACATGAAGTATTTTTTATTTGGTTTCCATGAAAGTTTTTATAAGAATATTTAAAATATTAAAATATAATTCGTTACTTACCATTTAAGCAACAAGTAATCCGAATTAGTCGATAAACACGGCACAAAAACTAACAAAATAAAATCCCGGTCGCGAAACTTTGAAAGTGCCTGACGTCTTGAACTTTAATGACAAGTCAAGAAAGGCACATTCAGTAGAATCAGAATTTAGCGAAGATTTTAAAACTAAAGCCAAGTTTGTTCAAAAGTAAATATTTTTTGAATTATTGAAAAAATTAATTAATTTATATTTACACAATTAGTAAGAGAAGGACAAAAAAACGGATGAGAGAGATAAAAATGATAACTCGCACGAAAATTCACGAGAGAAAAATCTAGTACTGCACTGAAGCGTACTGCCTCGTGTGTTTTCCAGCAGAATTTGCATTTCGATATTCACCATAGTAGGAAGAGCTTTAAAATTTTTTTATTATTTTTCATATTAAGAGATCAATAAATCATAAATAAAAATTCTATAAAAAAAAGGGTTTAACAGCAAGGTATTTTTACAAATAATTTGAATAGCTATAATTAAGTTATTTCATTTTTATTTCAATATTTATTTATACGCTTTCCTCTTTCATGTACATGAACTTGGTTGAGATCAAGGCGGGTTGGCAGTCCGCGCAAAAATTGGCGAGATGGGCTAATAAAAAGGCGAGCGCAGAGCAAATCGTCCTCTTTTTTCATCAATTATTCAGCGAGTTCACTTCATCACTTTGGACTTCATCAGTTTTTTTTTATTTTCATCATTAGTTTTTTTATTTTATCTTCAATTTTCTTTATTATTTGCTTAATTTTCTTCAAGAAAGAATTTTTTTTGGGATATCTCCGGTATATAGCAAAAGCTAAAAAATGTTCTAATTTGTTATTTCATCACACAACCCATTAATTTTTGATGACAAGTTTCAAGTCTTGGTTTGACTCATCAACAGGTCCCAAATAGCGAAATTGGGTGATTAGAAAAACAAATGAAAAAATGAAAAAAGAAGAAAGAAATGAAAAGTTTAAGAAAAATAGAAAAAAACAATTTTTTTTATTTATTAAAAAAAATTTAAAAAATTTTAAAAAACAGATTCATTCGAAGCGAATCGAACCTGTATACGCCACGCAGTGGGCTGAAAAATGAAGAAGAAAAAGGAAGAAGAAGAAGCGTTTCGTGTCAGCAGAAAACCTTCCACTCATCGGTGCAGCTTGGTTTTCTGCCTGCTGCAGACGCTTGAAAATAGATCAAACCGATCTCTTCTCATATAAACTCAGAATATATTCTGGGTGTGAATTATATGAGGAAAAAACACTCCTATACAATCCCAGGAGGAATAATGAATAAAAAGAGATTACTCTTTTGGACTTTTTACCGGGTTAAACTTAATTTTCTTCAAGAAAGAATTTTTTTTGGGATATCTCCGGTATATAGCAAAAGCTAAAAAATGTTCTAATTTGTTATTTCATCACACAACCCATTAATTTTTGATGACAAGTTTCAAGTCTTGGTTTGACTCATCAACAGGTCCCAAATAGCGAAATTGGGTGATTAGAAAAACAAATGAAAAAATGAAAAAAGAAGAAAGAAATGAAAAGTTTAAGAAAAATAGAAAAAAACAATTTTTTTTTATTTATTAAAAAAAATTTAAAAAATTTTAAAAAACAGATTCATTCGAAGCGAATCGAACCTGTATACGCCACGCAGTGGGCTGAAAAATGAAGAAGAAAAAGGAAGAAGAATGAATAATAATGGTATAATTAGAGTAGCCATAGTATTGTAATTAGAGAAGCTTGGGGCAGCCATAGAAAGTATACCCTTAGATAGAATTTTTGTATAAGTAATTTTGTTATATGTAAGTGCTATAAACACTTGTAAAAAGAAAACTTGTACTTTTTGTTATTTTTGTTATTAGACAGACAATAAATACGTTGTATATTTTAAAATGCATGTGAATTAATTAAGAATATTTGTTTTAATCAAGTAAATTTAGTTAAAGAAAATGATTATAGCATTGAAAAAGTACATAGTTATTGGGAAAATACGTTAGCTGTGAAAGAAAAATTTCATAAAGTAAAGATATGCATGAAGAAAAAAAAATGTGTTAATTGTGAAAAAAAAATTTAATAAATTAGAGATAAGCATGAAGACAAAGAAAAAATATATACAAGGATATATATAAGGAAAGAAATATGTGTTAAAAAGAGTTAAACAGATAAACTATAAAATTATTACTGAAAATAAATACGTGTAATCAAGAAGAAAAGATAGTATACAGGTGGTAAGAAAGAAAAACAATGCAAAATGATAAAAATGTAAGAAAAGATAAATCAGAAGATCTATATTGATATGTAAGAAAAATGTAAAACAATCTGAACCGAACGGAGACCAAAAATACTTTCAATTTTTGAGACTATTGCATTCTACAGATCTTGTTCCCAGCGGAAACTAGTTTTTCCAAGGGGGGAGGGATGTTGTGGCCCAATATAAGGAAAATTCTTCCAGCAGCCAAGGGCGCATTTTAGTGAAATAATTAGCAATTGCTAAACAGTAACCTCGCATGCTACTGTTCTGCAACTGTCGGTTATTTTGCTGATTAGCTCAACAGCTGGCTGCGATGAGCGCTTACTGGAGCAATCGACGATTACAATAATAATTAACCTGGCATTGTAATTCTTATGTAAAGCGATTGTTTACTACTGAGCGACTCAGGTGCTGCAACTGGTAGAACAAACTTCAAGGTTGTTGTTGTTTGTTTACAACCGCGTTGTTAGTAAAGTTTACTTCCGAATATTGGTGCATAAAAGACCAATGACTGGTCTGGCGATTGCCGTTAAGTGAGCAGTCGCCCGTTAGTTATCAGTCGCGAGTAACTTTTGTTATAATAGTATCAAGTTTCCGTTCGGTTCGGAATACGTTTAGAAGTATTAAGGAAGGTCAGTTCGCGATAAATAAAGAATTATTCCATTTAGAGAAATTCGAGTGTTCTTTTATTTCGAAGAAAGTTTTATCGTGATCAATTATTTGGTTTTCGTTGTTTGATTCCATAGGGACACGACATTTGGCGCAGCCTGTGAAACTTGGTAAGAAATTTGAGAATTTCTTTCTGGTGTGTTTTTTTTTTATTGCTAGCTTTCTTTCAAGAAATATTTTTAAGAAGGTGGAAATTTGTTTATTTTATATATTGATTTTTTTTAATTCTTTTACGTTTCAGGTATTTAAGAAGTATTAGATTAAGTGATTTAAATTTTTGTGTTTTGTGATTTTTTTTTTTGTGAAATTGGAAAATAAGAAATTACACTTACATCATTTGAGTAGCTGATTTTCATCAGCTACTCAACACAAACATACACTGGGAGGAAAGCTAATTTAGCTACTCCAAATACACACACTGGGAGCAAAGCTAATTTAGCTACTCCACACATACACACAATGGGAGCAAAGCTAATTTTAGCTACTCCAACAAACACTAGGAATTGAGCTATATTAGCTACTCCAAGCATACATACATACATACCAGAGCTGGGCAAGTACCAAAGAAAAAGTACTTAAGTACAAGTACAAATACCGAAGGCCTGAGTACTTCAACGTAAGTATAAGTACCGCATTATGAAAAGTACTTGTAACTAAGTACTAAGTCTATAAAAAGTACTGAGTACTTTATGAAGTACTTTTTAAAGTACTTTTTTAGAATCTTTGTACGTTGGCAGTAATATAATGAAGTTTATCGAGTTCAGTTAATATATATTAATAAATAAATACCTTTTGAAAACTATATTATGTGGTACCAGTGGCTACTATTTATAGTTTTTCATAGTTTGCGGTGCTGCAAGTAGAGTAAAACTTTCACCTCTCCTTGCTACACTCACAAAAACTATTAGAGGTCCGCCCAAGCACCCATTATCGCCTCCAAAAATGCATAGCAATTCTAAGGAAAAAATTTCCAGTGAATTTCTAAGAAAAAATTGGGGCCTTACCTACATCAGGACGAGTCATCGTTGATTTTATATTGGAGCGAGGCATTGCTTGCTTACCCTTGTTTATGTTCACTGACGTAGATAATATGGACTGCTTGCGTTTCTACTTCTCATGGACACAATTGCTTGTGCCAAAACGAGCTCTTACGTCGGTGCCAACATTGAAAAAATCATTACCGGGAAGTTGAAAAAGTGAGCACGCAGCTTGGGAAGTGATTTTAATAAAACATTTAGAAATTCTTCTGCGCATCTAATGAATACATTGTCTTTGATAAAACAGTTTTTGTCAGTAAGAATCCTAATTTAAAATAATGTATTTCGAAGAATCCACTAATTTATTTGTTGTTTTCAGTTCTCTGTCAGTTGGTAATTGGTGCGTAGGCCGAAAGAGTTAGTAATATAGAAGTAAGCCCACTTTTTGCAATCCATATTATACATGTCAGTTGTTATCTCATCAAGTCGAGGCATCGTCGATTTTATAGTTAGTGGTTTTTGTTCTACTTGCCCAGTTTTGTTTGTATGTTATTAGTGTGTCTAAGGTTCTGCCTTGACGCGTGAATGCGGTACATTCTTTGACAGTTCTTTGCGTGCTGTAAAACTCAACAAAAAAGGAGTTGCGCTAGAGATTGTGTTTGCTTTTCTACGAAGAGTTAGATATTTGTAGGTACTTAATAGACTCAGAAATACCTAAGTAAAAATCTGGGTACTTAAGTACAAAACTAAGTCTTAAGTACAAGTAAATAGAAGCAAGTACTTATGTTCAAGTACTAAGTAGGGGCATTTCAAAAGTATTGAGTAATATGTAATAAAGTAACGGAAATGTACTTTAAGTAGTACTTAAGTCTTTTTTTACTTAAGTATTGCCCAGCTCTGATACATACAGAGTTAATTTTAAGATGTGATAAACTTCGGAGTAATATATAAGAGGCAATATAGTAAGGTGCAAGATTTTTATAGATGTGTTTGGGATAAGTGAAAGTTGGTCATAAGAATTTCACCAGTTTCAACGTCACGTTTATTTTGGACAAATGTATTCGGATTTTGCGCAGGTAGGAAGTTTTAAATAAAGTATGGTTTGTTATATTTATATTTTCATTGGGTGCATCTGAATAATAAAGAATTAAAAAAAAATGTTGAGCATTTGTTTGTTTGTATGTACGCATAATAGTTGAATTGAGTGTGTTAATGGTATGATAGTTTTGAATGCTTACGTTATATTGAGTATTGGTAGTCGATTAGTATCTATAATAAAGATGAGTTTTGCGAAAGATCTGTTCTAGAGCGCGTTGTACTAATTTTTCGGTTCGCAGGTATAAAGTATAAACGGTATTAGTGAAAAGGTGAAAGTACCAGAACGAGTTAAAAACAAGGCAAAATAGAAAATCATAACAGTGTACAAGATCGCAGATACATACGAAAAGGTCATGGACATGGTAGCTAAATATGTACCAATGTTCTCGGGGGAAAGTTTACAGATTTCTTAGCTGCAGTAAGGACTTGTACGTTCGACTAAAACTGAAGGAACAAGGCATTTTTATTTCATGCGTAAAATATCGCCTGGAAGATGGCGCTTATTACCTGATAAGTTCTCAAGAGCCGAAGGACTTCGAATCTTTGCAGCTAGCAATAAAACTGCATATTTGCCGAGAAAATCTTTCAGTGAATTACGCACTGAAATGTTGTAGGCAGAGAACTGGAGAGGACATCAGGGATTTCGCGGATCGGATGAAAGAACTGCGTGATCAGATAAAGGAGGCTGTCTCGGCCAAATACCCGGGAGGGGAGAAGGGACTTATTAGCTGAGTTGGAGGCCGATGTTGTAACTGCCTTTAAAGCTAGTGTGTTGAGTAGTTGAGTCACTGGAAGAAGTGAGAGCGGAAGCCAGTTATTTCGAAAAAGATGCCAAAAGACTTCAAGTGAGAAAATCGGGAGTATGGCAAGAAGACCGAAAGCCAAACACAGTAAGTGCACCAAACAGAAGGCCAACGGGGGATTTTAGCAGAGGCGAGCCCAGACAGAATTCGACACCGTTCTTACCCAGAACAGGGCCAGTGTCATCAGGAAGATACCAAGCCTCTTCGGCAAGGAGAACACCTCTAAGATCTATTGAGTGTTTTCGATGCGGACAGCGTGGACACATTGCGAGAAAGTACCAGCATGTACTCTTCTGTACTGAATGTCAGGAGTACGGGCACGATGAATCCAATTGCCAAATTCACCGCGTAAGAGTGGCCAACTATGCAGCTAGCATTCAAGATAAAGTCCGTTCAGGAAGAGAGGGGCTTTATTGCCAATTCTGCCGAACACGTGACTGTTACACGGATATCTGCGTAAAGAAGTATTTAGCAGATAGAGAAGAAGAAAAATTGATTTCCAGTAATAAATTTATCATCACAGTCACATCAGATATAGCTTTAGAAGGTAAGTTTACGCTTTTAATTGACACTGGGTCCACGTGTACTTTAATTAAAGTCAATAAAATAAAAAGAAATACACCGATACAAACACAGCAGAAAATACAAATTGGAGGACTGTTTGGATTTACTAGGAGCTCCATAGGGACTTGTGAAGCGAAGCTGCAAATAGATAATAGTCAGCAGGCTTGCCAATTTAATGCCATTGGTGACACTGACTCAATTCCAGCCGATGGTATCCGTGGAATGGATTTCCTGAGGGACAGAGCTATCATCGACTATGTAAATAGGGAATTATGGATACAAAACGTCGGCCAGGCAAAGGAAGAAAATGCTGTTTTCGAGAATGTCGCAGCTAGTGGACAAGTTGTACCAAATACTCTGCAATTGTCCAGTCAAAGAACCCCTTTACAAGCGAGAATAGAGGAGGTTGAAAGGAGCATGGCAGAAATCATCAGTACAGATGTTACTAGAAAAGACAACGACTGGAAAGTTAAGACCACCAGTGTAGAGTAAATCGCGACAGTGCGAGACTTCACGAGGTAAGAATCGATGAATTTATGGAGGAGAGGAGGAGGCGAAATGAATATTATGGCCACAGCGGTAATAGCCTCGAGGATGGATGTGCATTTGTAAGAGTTGCTAATGCAAGAGCCTATCCTGAAAAAAGCATGAACTCCTCGGATGGGCAACACGGATCTCGTAAGTATCCTGAACGAATTGCATGGCGCTACAAAGGTAGGCACAATTTCTATTAGCAAATACGAAAGCCCAGGGGATTCTGCAAAAAGGTAAGCTTAAATTTCGGCGATATAATAGTAAGCCGGATAGGACAGAAGTACGTCAAGGCAGAAGGAAAGTAGGGGAACGGAACTTCTTTCATGTTGCAAATGCGACTTCTACTGCAAGTTCAATAACCCCTTAGAAGGTAAGTAATGGTTATGACCCGGGAATCGGGTGACTTAACCAAATATATGTCCAACACATTCCCTTTAATTTCAGGAGAAATTCGATGAGCGGAGCTTGATATGGATAGGAAAATATTGAAAGGATGTAAAGTAAATCTATAAAATAAAAGGTACGAAGGTCTTTAACAAAAAAAAAAAGGGGAGAGCAAGCGAATAACGGAAATTTGAAAATTTAAAATAAAGAGAGATTAGGAAAAAGAGTTATCTAATTACTTAAATAATAACCAGAATAAGAAAAATGAAAAAATTGAAATTTAAAAAGAACTAAATAAAATAAAAAAGGAAGAAATAGAGATTTTGAAGTAAACAGAAATTTAAAAGAAAAAAAAGGAGATCTAAAAGAAAGAGAATATTAAAAAAAAAAACAAAATATTACTTGACACGAAATAGAAAGAAAAAGTTAGAAGAATAAGAAATGTATGAAGATAATAAATAAATGTTTAAAGTTACAGATGGAAAACTAAAAAGTAGGTTCAAGAAAGATTAAAACTAAAATAGTAATGAATATAAAGGAAAACAATATGTTAACAATGTTGAAAAGCAACGAAGAGGTTGTTAAAAATAAGAGTTAAGAAAAGATTGAAAATTTAGAAGAAATATAAGATTTAAAGAGAAGATATGGTAAAAATTTAAAAGTTTTTGAAAAATAGGAGTTAAAGAAAGAAAGTTGTAAAGGAGACAAGAATGAAAAGATAAACGTTTGAGGTAGAATACAGAACAAAAGTAAAGATTTCTAAAGAAAAAAAAATCTGTTTAAGGAGAATAAAAGGGTTGCCATAGATTAGTATCATATAAGTATAGGGTTTAGTTTTTCGCCAGGAAAGCGGTAATCACGGTAATTTGGGCACTCTTCACCTTGCTGGAGACGGAGAAGACAGGATATAGTATCAAGCCGTACAGGAGTATTTTTCGAGCACCGTGGGAAAGTTCATTTATACACCATACATTGAACTATCCTGCTGACATGGAAAATGCTGCACTTAAAAGAAGACACAAACTCGGCAACCATAAAGATTTGCGTTAGACATGCACAAGGTAACCGAAGATGAATTCCACAGAGATGATCTGGATGCCGAACTTGGAGCAACAGTGAGAAGGCCCGAAAATACAGCTACATCTTAGATAAACATTTATTGGAAAGCTAAAATTAGGAAACCTGACGGAACTACTACCGCATAATTTTGTGTTAAGAGGTCTGTAATATGGTGTACTTTCCAACATATATATATACCGTACTATATGAGATATAAAAAAGAAACAAATCTTTAAGTACACGTGGACTCTCAATATAATTGAGAGAACTCCATCGTACTTAAAAGAAACTTTTTTTTAAAAAAAAAAACACCATTTTGATGAGTCCGTCCTACCACCGACCCTCACAGCAACGAATTCCATTGAAAAAGGGCCTGTAAAGAGAAATGGTCATACGTTCTATGATGATCACATCTTGAGAGCGGCAAATTGATGTAATGGTTTCCAGAAATGCAATGTAGATGAAATTATTCTTACCAAATAATTAATGGGATAAAGTAGCATTTCAGCGTAAAATATTATTTGAAATTCAAAGGTGATCAAGTGCAAGCAGCATTATCAGGAATTGTTCAACAAAGACTCACCCGACAGCTGGTCAAACAGATACACAATGACTGTAAGGCTGGAACCTTCACATATATATATTTCCACGATTATAAACATTCCTTACTCCTAATCCAATGAAAGCTAAAAAGAAAGAAAAGAATTTCAAAAAGAATTTAGGAACTTTATGAAATTACTTCCCTAAAACAGTGAACTTCCTTATTATTTTTCCTTTCCAAAATCATAGTGTTCGGCTGTCAATCCCTAGGTAATTCATTTCCTCCACTGGACAGAAAATGAAAAAGAAAAATAATTTAACAAAGAAATTAAGTACTCAACAAATGAATTTCTTATAAATAAATCAAGAAACATGAAATAAATAAAAAATAACCTCACAATTACATGAAGTATTTTTTATTTGGTTTCCATGAAAGTTTTTATAAGAATATTTAAAATATTAAAATATAATTCGTTACTTACCATTTAAGCAACAAGTAATCCGAATTAGTCGATAAACACGGCACAAAAACTAACAAAATAAAATCCCGGTCGCGAAACTTTGAAAGTGCCTGACGTCTTGAACTTTAATGACAAGTCAAGAAAGGCACATTCAGTAGAATCAGAATTTAGCGAAGATTTTAAAACTAAAGCCAAGTTTGTTCAAAAGTAAATATTTTTTGAATTATTGAAAAAATTAATTAATTTATATTTACACAATTAGTAAGAGAAGGACAAAAAAACGGATGAGAGAGATAAAAATGATAACTCGCACGAAAATTCACGAGAGAAAAATCTAGTACTGCACTGAAGCGTACTGCCTCGTGTGTTTTCCAGCAGAATTTGCATTTCGATATTCACCATAGTAGGAAGAGCTTTAAAATTTTTTTATTATTTTTCATATTAAGAGATCAATAAATCATAAATAAAAATTCTATAAAAAAAAGGGTTTAACAGCAAGGTATTTTTACAAATAATTTGAATAGCTATAATTAAGTTATTTCATTTTTATTTCAATATTTATTTATACGCTTTCCTCTTTCATGTACATGAACTTGGTTGAGATCAAGGCGGGTTGGCAGTCCGCGCAAAAATTGGCGAGATGGGCTAATAAAAAGGCGAGCGCAGAGCAAATCGTCCTCTTTTTTCATCAATTATTCAGCGAGTTCACTTCATCACTTTGGACTTCATCAGTTTTTTTTTATTTTCATCATTAGTTTTTTTATTTTATCTTCAATTTTCTTTATTATTTGCTTAATTTTCTTCAAGAAAGAATTTTTTTTGGGATATCTCCGGTATATAGCAAAAGCTAAAAAATGTTCTAATTTGTTATTTCATCACACAACCCATTAATTTTTGATGACAAGTTTCAAGTCTTGGTTTGACTCATCAACAGGTCCCAAATAGCGAAATTGGGTGATTAGAAAAACAAATGAAAAAATGAAAAAAGAAGAAAGAAATGAAAAGTTTAAGAAAAATAGAAAAAAACAATTTTTTTTATTTATTAAAAAAAATTTAAAAAATTTTAAAAAACAGATTCATTCGAAGCGAATCGAACCTGTATACGCCACGCAGTGGGCTGAAAAATGAAGAAGAAAAAGGAAGAAGAAGAAGCGTTTCGTGTCAGCAGAAAACCTTCCACTCATCGGTGCAGCTTGGTTTTCTGCCTGCTGCAGACGCTTGAAAATAGATCAAACCGATCTCTTCTCATATAAACTCAGAATATATTCTGGGTGTGAATTATATGAGGAAAAAACACTCCTATACAATCCCAGGAGGAATAATGAATAAAAAGAGATTACTCTTTTGGACTTTTTACCGGGTTAAACTTAATTTTCTTCAAGAAAGAATTTTTTTTGGGATATCTCCGGTATATAGCAAAAGCTAAAAAATGTTCTAATTTGTTATTTCATCACACAACCCATTAATTTTTGATGACAAGTTTCAAGTCTTGGTTTGACTCATCAACAGGTCCCAAATAGCGAAATTGGGTGATTAGAAAAACAAATGAAAAAATGAAAAAAGAAGAAAGAAATGAAAAGTTTAAGAAAAATAGAAAAAAACAATTTTTTTTTATTTATTAAAAAAAATTTAAAAAATTTTAAAAAACAGATTCATTCGAAGCGAATCGAACCTGTATACGCCACGCAGTGGGCTGAAAAATGAAGAAGAAAAAGGAAGAAGAATGAATCTGTTTTTTAAAATTTTTTAAATTTTTTTTTTAATAAATAAAAAAAATTGTTTTTTTCTATTTTTCTTAAACTTTTCATTTCTTTCTTCTTTTTTCATTTTTTCATTTGTTTTTCTAATCACCCAATTTCGCTATTTGGGACCTGTTGATGAGTCAAACCAAGACTTGAAACTTGTCATCAAAAATTAATGGGTTGTGTGATGAAATAACAAATTAGAACATTTTTTAGCTTTTGCTATATACCGGAGATATCCCAAAAAAAATTCTTTCTTGAAGAAAATTAAGTTTAACCCGGTAAAAAGTCCAAAAGAGTAATCTCTTTTTATTCATTATTCCTCCTGGGATTGTATAGGAGTGTTTTTTCCTCATATAATTCACACCCAGAATATATTCTGAGTTTATATGAGAAGAGATCGGTTTGATCTATTTTCAAGCGTCTGCAGCAGGCAGAAAACCAAGCTGCACCGATGAGTGGAAGGTTTTCTGCTGACACGAAACGCTTCTTCTTCTTCCTTTTTCTTCTTCATTTTTCAGCCCACTGCGTGGCGTATACAGGTTCGATTCGCTTCGAATGAATCTGTTTTTTAAAATTTTTTAAATTTTTTTAATAAATAAAAAAAAAAAAAAAATTGTTTTTTTCTATTTTTCTTAAACTTTTCATTTCTTTCTTCTTTTTTCATTTTTTCATTTGTTTTTCTAATCACCCAATTTCGCTATTTGGGACCTGTTGATGAGTCAAACCAAGACTTGAAACTTGTCATCAAAAATTAATGGGTTGTGTGATGAAATAACAAATTAGAACATTTTTTAGCTTTTGCTATATACCGGAGATATCCCAAAAAAAATTCTTTCTTGAAGAAAATTAAGTTTAACCCGGTAAAAAGTCCAAAAGAGTAATCTCTTTTTATTCATTATTCCTCCTGGGATTGTATAGGAGTGTTTTTTCCTCATATAATTCACACCCAGAATATATTCTGAGTTTATATGAGAAGAGATCGGTTTGATCTATTTTCAAGCGTCTGCAGCAGGCAGAAAACCAAGCTGCACCGATGAGTGGAAGGTTTTCTGCTGACACGAAACGCTTCTTCTTCTTCCTTTTTCTTCTTCATTTTTCAGCCCACTGCGTGGCGTATACAGGTTCGATTCGCTTCGAATGAATCTGTTTTTTAAAATTTTTTAAATTTTTTTAATAAATAAAAAAAAAAAAAAATTGTTTTTTTCTATTTTTCTTAAACTTTTCATTTCTTTCTTCTTTTTTCATTTTTTCATTTGTTTTTCTAATCACCCAATTTCGCTATTTGGGACCTGTTGATGAGTCAAACCAAGACTTGAAACTTGTCATCAAAAATTAATGGGTTGTGTGATGAAATAACAAATTAGAACATTTTTTAGCTTTTGCTATATACCGGAGATATCCCAAAAAAAATTCTTTCTTGAAGAAAATTAAGTTTAACCCGGTAAAAAGTCCAAAAGAGTAATCTCTTTTTATTCATTATTCCTCCTGGGATTGTATAGGAGTGTTTTTTCCTCATATAATTCACACCCAGAATATATTCTGAGTTTATATGAGAAGAGATCGGTTTGATCTATTTTCAAGCGTCTGCAGCAGGCAGAAAACCAAGCTGCACCGATGAGTGGAAGGTTTTCTGCTGACACGAAACGCTTCTTCTTCTTCCTTTTTCTTCTTCATTTTTCAGCCCACTGCGTGGCGTATACAGGTTCGATTCGCTTCGAATGAATCTGTTTTTTAAAATTTTTTAAATTTTTTTTAATAAATAAAAAAAAATTGTTTTTTTCTATTTTTCTTAAACTTTTCATTTCTTTCTTCTTTTTTCATTTTTTCATTTGTTTTTCTAATCACCCAATTTCGCTATTTGGGACCTGTTGATGAGTCAAACCAAGACTTGAAACTTGTCATCAAAAATTAATGGGTTGTGTGATGAAATAACAAATTAGAACATTTTTTAGCTTTTGCTATATACCGGAGATATCCCAAAAAAAATTCTTTCTTGAAGAAAATTAAGTTTAACCCGGTAAAAAGTCCAAAAGAGTAATCTCTTTTTATTCATTTATTATTTGCATCGCTCTTTATCATTTGGTATTATTTTATTATTTATTATATTTTAATTTTCTTTACTTTTATAGAACATAAGTGTATAGTAAATGTTGCAGGAGAAAATCGTTTAATAATTTATATGTTAAACGAACAGTTCTGCTAGCTAAATTAATTACATTAAGTGAAATAAAAGTGAGAATAAATCAAGTGGAATTATATGCAATCATCTAAATACTATTTTTCTATGTTGAACTTTTACTGTAATTTATACATAAGGGAAACAGAGTTAAAAAAAATTAAATTTGTGACAGATTGAATTTTTTTTTAATAAAGTCGAAAATTGTTTTTAATATACGAAAGTCCGCACATATTTTTATTCAATTTTTTATCCAAACCAATTCTTCCTTCAATTGAGAATTTGTTGTTAAATGTTTTCTCATTAAACATTTTGGTGGTTCCATCCAGGAAGTGTAAGACTCGTATAAGGTTATTTTTACATTTCGATCAAAATTTAACAGTAAATTTGCTCACAAATTTAATTTTCGTTCCTCACATGTGCAGTTTGGTTACGGTACTAATTAATTGACAGGTTATAGTACGGTATTGCATAAGCATAGTGGCATCAACAACAACAGCAATATACATTGAAGCAAACAATTTGAGATGGAAAAAACATTAGAAACTATGCTCGTGAAGCAGGTAGTATTACACGATAAAGTTGAAAGTGCAATTGATAACGGCAGAAAAACCAAACTCGAAAAACGAACTGCGGGTTTCTTCAAACAAAAGCTAATAGATTTGCGAATGTTGTGGCAAGAATTCCTAACACAAGATCGAAAACTTGCAGAAACGATTCTAATGTCACAAGAAAAATGTGAACACAAATATATTGCAGAACAAAAGTTTGATAAACTGGAAATTAAATATTCAGAATATATGGGTGAATTGGAAGATGGACTAAAAGCAATATTTCCAGATGGTGATAGTTCAATGCTACACCCGGAGCATCACTCAGCACAGCTTCCAAAAATCACGTTACCCAAATTTAGCGGTGAATATAATTCTTGGAGATCATTTTATGATTTGTTCACATCATTAGTACATGACAATTCACAACTTCAACCTGTTCAAAAGCTACACTATCTAAAGGAATGTCTTACGGGTGACGCAGAACGTCTACTAAGGCACACTCCAATTACAAATCAAGATTACCTCCCAGCATGGAGAAAGCTTAAGGACAGGTACGAAAACACTAGAACATTAGTTAATCATCATCTCAAATCACTGGTAAATCAATCCAAGCTGACAATTGAAAATGCAAAGAGTTTGAAGTCATTAGTAGATAACACCGATGAATGTCTGCAACAACTCGAGGCCTTGAAAGTAGACACAGAGTCTTGGGATGCATTATTAATATATTTAATAGTCCAAAAATTACCTTTCGTGACGCTTCGCCTCTGGGAAGAAGAGCTAGGAGACGATCAAAAGCTCCCACAGTTTAAGACCTTTCTACAATTTTTACACACAAGGATTCGAGTTTTGGAGTCAATAACTAACACTATGAGTGCCAAACCAGTTACAACTTCCACCAAGAAGGAAAGTACTCAAACCTACCATAGTACTAGCAATAACGGTTGCCCTGCATGCGATAAAAGGCACTACGTAGGAAATTGCACTACCTTTCTAAACTTGGATGTGTTAGCTCGACGAAAGATAATAAAAGAAGCAGGTAGATGCTTGAACTGCTTCTCAAGTAAGCATACTCATAACAAATGCCAAAATAAAAATAGATGCAAGAAATGCCAACAACTACGTCATACAACATTGCATGCAATTGAACCTTCATCAAAGGGTTTACATGCTCCAGGACAGTCCAACAACTCTACAGCACCGAACGCGCACACAGTTAGTTTCGATGTGGACAGAACAAATAATTTTTTAGTAACAAAAACCTATAATGCCCTACTACCAACAGCGTTAGTAGTAGCACATGGTCGCAACGGCCATTCTATCAAACTGCGATGTTTATTGGACTCTGGTTCACAAGCATCCTTCATCACAGAAAGTGCATGTAAACAGCTACATATTCACAGTACACATGCAGCAGTGGAAATTTTAGGTTTAAACAAAAATCAAACCGCATTTTCAAGAAGACAAGTACAAGTGCAATTGGAGTCTACCACTTCTAGTAAATCGATGGTTCAGACCGAAATGCTTGTGCTCAAAAATATAACAGATCTATTACCTGCAAGGGAAATTGTTAGCAAACATTGGAAACATCTAAAAAATCTTGAGTTAGCGGATCCAACATTTTGGAAGCCAAGTCCCATAGATATTCTGCTGGGAGCAAACATCTATGGACAAATTGTTGGTGAAGGTATACGACGAGGGCCAAGGGGTGCTCCTGTTGCCATCAACACTATTTTTGGATGGATAATATTGGGTAGCACATCAACGCCCCATAACGATCAAACAAGTGCATTCACAATATCTCTCAAGCCAATAGAAGAGCTAAATAAACAAATACGAAAATTTTGGGAAACAGAAGAAGTGCCAGAGTGTGACTTACAGAGTCCAGCAGAGAAGCTATGTCAGGAGA
Organism: Dioctria rufipes; assembly: GCA_963924295.1. Classification (NCBI taxonomy): domain Eukaryota; kingdom Metazoa; phylum Arthropoda; class Insecta; order Diptera; family Asilidae; genus Dioctria; species Dioctria rufipes. The sequence continues at coordinate 146,287,811 of OZ002742.1, read as the reverse complement.
AGTATGAAGCTAGTTATCTTCGCGTATCAAATGGTAAATACCAAGTTAGGTTACCATTCATAGATGAAAGAGGTCCTGTGTTGGGTGAATCAAGGAATCTTGCCTTAAAACGTTTTGAGTATCTGCAAAGAAAATTAAACGGAAATTCTCAATTAAAACAAGAATACGAAACTTGTTTGGACGAGTATTTAGAGTTGGGCCATATGACAGCATGTGATCCACCTAAAGAAGGTGAAGATTATTATTATATACCACACCATGCGGTCTTCAAACAAAGTACAACTACAAAATTGCGAGTGGTTTTTGATGCGTCCGTAAGGACGACAAACGGCAAGTCATTGAACGAACAGCTGCTCATTGGACCAACTCTACAACCCAAGTTATTTTCCATTGTATTAAATTGGAGAAAGCATCAAGTCGCAATGACAGCAGACATCGAGAAGATGTACCGGATGATCTGGGTACATCCAGAAGATCGAAAATTTCAACGTATTTTGTGGAGAGACCCAAAAACAAATTTACCACAAGACTATCAGTTGAACACAGTGACGTTCGGAACATCATCAGCACCTTACTTGGCCATAAAAACATTGCAACAACTAGCCACCGATGAGAGGGAACGCTATCCACTAGCGGCTGAAGTCACCTTTACTGACTTCTACGTTGATGACTTGTTAACTGGTGCAGAGACAATCTTAGAAGCTCAAGCATTACAGCAACAATTCATTGAAATGCTCAGTAAAGGGGGATTTAAACTACGGAAATGGTCAAGTAACAAAATGGCATTGTTGTCACACCTTCCAGACGAAGACAAAGAATTGAAGGGTTCACTAAACTTTCAAGATTTAGAATCCATAAAAACGTTAGGCATCAGATGGTATCCTAGCGGAGATTACTTTTCGTTTAGTTTAAATGGCAAACCGAACCATGACGTTAGCACCAAACGCACGATAGTATCCGGAATAGCTTCATTGTACGACCTATTAGGATGGATCTCACCGATTATTATTGTCGCAAAAATCCTGATACAGACCTTGTGGATAAATGGCTACCTTTGGGACAGTAAAGTTTCACAGGCTATTATAAGCCAGTGGCAGACATTTAAAAACGAGCTTCACGACTTAGAAAAATTGAAAATCCCTCGATGGATTAAATTTTCGAGTGGTAACGCAAGTCAAGAAATTCATGGTTATTGCGACGCATCTAGCAAGGCATACGGAGCAGTACTATACTTACGGACCAAGGACAAGCTAGGTAATATTACGGCAACTTTATTAACATCTAAAACAAAAGTTGCACCAGTCAAACCTATTACCCTACCGCGTTTGGAGTTAAACGGAGCTCTATTGTTGGCGCAATTGATAAAAACCACAATTCAGAACATGAAGCTACAGAACACTCCAATATTTGCTTGGACAGATTCAACCATTGTGCTGCAATGGTTACGTGATCATCCCGCACGATGGAAAACGTACGTGGCAAACCGAGTTGCAGAGATTCAAGGAATTCTGCCAACTGAGCATTGGAATCATATTCCAACTAAGGACAACCCGGCTGATTTAGCGTCACGAGGAACTACCACTAGGCAACTATTGGAGAGCAAGTTATGGTGGCATGGCCCTGTGTAGAGCATACCTACATACCACAATAATAAATGCACATGCACCTACCTCAACAACGAATAATAATAAAGAAATAAAAATAAACGAAACAAACATGACAAGCAAAAGTAAATAGCAACAAAAAAAAGAAATATGATCGGAATAGCCATGCGCCATTCTACGATCATTTAATGAATTTACGCTAAGTGAAAGAAAGTTGTAAAATGTAATATGATCACCACTGGTCACCATTACACCGTGATGATACATACAATACATTACTCATTGAGCTTAAAAAAAAAAAAAGAAAAATAATTGCTCAATGACGCAATCGATAACTGTGTCATATCTACTTAGCATTTGTTCAATAAGAAAAAGATTGCAAAGTAAGCATCGAAGCAATGCTATGCTTGTTCATGTAGGGGTTAATGTATATGCATTTTTATCGATTAAATATATTCTTGATCGATATTGCTGATATGAGCAATGTAAGCAATTTTGTAATAGTCTTTAGTTCTCATGAGAAATAATATTTTTTGTATTAAGGTTTTTACCATGTAAGCAATTTTTAAAAGTATAAATTAAGTGCGATTGAAAATAAAAATTCAGAGTTTTACCTACAACTCCAAGCGTATTATTTAACTGCCAGATATTGAGCCCCTTGGCTCCAACATGGCTGATATTAAAGGTATTGAGCTGTACAGCTCTCACTAATAATATCTCTCCTTTTTTTACACCAGATATTGAGCTCTTAAGCTTTAACTTGGTGGACTTTTTAGAGATTGAGCTTTCTTCGCTCTAATACTAAAAGTCGTTTCATTCATCCTTAATCAATCGAACAACTGAAGAAGGCAAGCAAAGTTATACCAAGAACACAACTTATTTACACCTGAATGGCTAATTAAAAACTCTCAAACATGGCCAAAGAAGTTTTTCATCTCAAAGCAAACAAAGTTAGAAGCAAAGAAACCTGCTGTGACCAATTTAATTGCTCAATCTTCAATTGAGTTTATAACCAATTACTCATCGTATACAAAACTCATACGAATTACTGCTATCATTCTGCGCTTCATGTACAATTGTCGTAGTCCAACACAGAAACAAACCAAGGCCTTGTCCGTCATTTAACTAAACAAGGCGAAAATTACGATAGCAAAATCCGTACAAAGGTCAACATTAACAGACGAGTATGAGCAGCTCAGAACTAAAAGGCCGCTGTCAAGGAAAAGTCGGTTATTAGCGTTGAACCCATTTCTAGATCACGACGGACTCATGCGCGTTGGAGGCAGATTGGAGAACGCAAATATTCCATACAACACAAAGCATCCGATAATTCTTCCACGGGATCATCATTTCAGTATATTAATCATCAACAAGGTACATAAAGAAACTCTGCATGGCGGAACCGCTCTGGTCCTTAATACAGTACGTAATCAGTTTTGGATTCTGGATGCAAAGCGAATGATATCAACCCAAATACATAAATGCGTAACTTGTGCTAAACATCGAGCAGCAATTACCCAGCAATTAATGGGTGACCTGCCAGCTCCTCGAGTTAATATCACAAGGGCATTTACACATGTGGGCATTTACTACGCTGGTCCTATAAGTTTAAAGATGTCAAAGCATAGGAACGCGAAAATTTATAAAGGCTATTTTTGTATCTTTGTATGTATGGCGACAAAGGCCATACACATAGAAGCAGCATCTGATTTAACCACAGCAGGATTTTTAGCTGCTCTTAAGAGATTTGTAGCTAGACGTGGACTTTGTTCGGATATTTATTCTGACTATGGTACAAATTTCAAAGGGGGAAAATCAGTCTTAGACCACGATGTACGACAAGCTATCAAGGAAGCCTCACCAGATGTTCAACAATATTTAGCCAATTTGAATATAAATTGGCATTTCAATCCACCGGCAGCACCACACCATGGCGGATTATGGGAGGCAGGAATAAAGTCTATTAAGTACCACCTGCGACGAGTTATCGGTACCACGGTTTGCACCTTTGAAGAAATGATGACCTTGTTGACACAAATTGAAGCCTGTCTTAATTCTCGACCGCTTTGTACAGTGCGAAATGAAGTCGACGACTTAGCAGTTTTGACTCCAGGGCATTTCTTGATTGGTCAAGCTATTAATGCAGTCCCCGAACCAAATTTAACAACGTTAAAGGTTACATCTCTACAACGTTGGCAACATATCCAACAAATGAATCAACATTTTTGGAGTAAATGGACTAAGGAATATCTGAATCGTCTGCAGCAACGACCAAGATGGTGGCAGCAGCAGCGACAGAATTTGAAAATTGGAGACGTTATTTTAATTAAGGACGAAAACACTCCACCAACCTCCTGGCCTTTAGGAATCATTAAAAAGGTTCATCCAGGCAAAGATGGGATGGTCAGAGTGGTAACCAGTAGTCGAAATTTGCCGTCTACCAATCGAAACGACGGAACCATAATAACATGAAATCGATTTGATGTTGTAAAAGTCAAATCCGTCCATGTGTTGTTGTTCTTTGTTACATGTCGATATGTGTTGAATTAAACTCAAAATGTTTTAGTCATTATAATATGTATTTCAGATAATCATGCAGTCGGACCTCGAAGACTACTTAAACAACTTCGAAGACATTCAGTTTTCCCCTCCTGGTAGCCCACTGTTGTCAAGTTGGGTAGAACCAAGTTACGACATTTTAACAGGACGACCGCTGCCTGACATCTATCAAATAGAGGGCACACAGGAAATGACTACCAGTCAGTCTGTGTCCCACAATCCAGTTCATGAAACGCAGCAACCTGTTCGAGAAAATGGAACTATCGTTCGCTAACCTTGTTAAAGCCGCCCACAACAATAAAAGAGTAAACGGATAAATTTCAAGTCAAGGTCAACGTTAATAGGGCTGGTAACGTACTCTTCCATCATCATCATCATCGGGGACTAAAGAAACTGAAGGCCAGAGTTCTTGAACGGAATCGTTCTACGGGGGGAGAATGTTCAACAAAAACTCACCCGACAGCTGGTCAAACAGATACACAATGACTGTAAGGCTGTGTTGGGGTTTTCGAGTATCTTTCGAGTATCTTCCGGAATAGGCGTTGTTAAATAAATGGCGAAGCCAATTAAGGCTTTGCACCTATTTATTTAACGTACAACTTGTTGTTCAATAAATGGCGAAGCCAAATAAGGCTTTGCACCTATTTATTAAATGTACAACTTGTTGTTACCAGAAGAATAGGCGAAGCCAAATAAGGCTTTGCACCTATTTAATTTCTGAAGACCTGGTTGGAGATTGATCAATAGGCGAAGCCGAATAAGGCTTTGCACCTATTTAATCACTGAAGACGACCTGGTTGAAAACTGTACTCTAGGCGAAGCCAAATAAGGCTTTGCACCTAATTATTATTGGAAGACTTCTTTAAAACTCAACTCTAGGCGAAGCCAAATAAGGATTTGCACCTATTTATTATAGAAAGACTTCTTTAAAACTCAACTCTAGGCGAAGCCAAATAAGGCTTTGCACCTATTTAATTATAGAAAGACTTGTTTACGACTGAACTCTATGTACTTTATTCTGTACTATATTTATACAAAAATTGTCTTACTCTAAGACTACTAATACTACACAGAATAATGTATAAAATACCTCTGACCCAGCACTTTATTTATTTAGCATATAATTCATACAAAGTGTAAGTCGGAAGTATTTCATTAACAACTATTACTTAATTTTACTACATACGGAAGTATGCAAGTCACGGCACTCGTTGCTTTTTATAAATTTATACATATATCTTACCCAATCTATGTTGCGGGCTTTCAACTCAATGTTTATTTTAATTTCTTTCCTACTCGAATTACACTCAGTACTTTGCGGCTTATTACAAAAACAATTTAGTTACTTACAAACATATGTTCTACCTCTGGTGCAAGGTCGTCGTATTTCAACGTGTGAATTCTTGCGCGCAGCGGTATTATCACATCATTCACTGAAATAATTGAGGTAGATCAGTGATGATTAATTATGTATGTACGTATACCGTTCGTTTTTACATGCAGTGAAAACTGATGTAGGTATGTAGGTATACCATTTGTTTTTACATGCAGTGGAAACTGATGTAGGTATGTAGGTATACCATGCCGTAAACTTTTCGTTTTATTTCCTGATCGGAATACGTGAAATGTTTACTTCCAATGTACTGATGTAGGTAGGTAGGTATGCGATTGATATTTTTAGATTTGAGTTTTTATGTATGTAACAAATCTCAACCTTGTAAAAAAAAAATGTGTTATTCTTTGAAGAGGAATAACGCATTAAAACATGATGAAAGGGTTTTATCTTATTGGCAGCACTTCGTTGTTGATTTTATATGTATAAATTATGTCGAACGCCGGGACAAGCATACGGTTAGGTCGTTAAGTCTAATAAGTACAAGTTTATCTATGTAATAAATTAAATTAAGGTTAGGAATACGTTACAATATTTCTTATATTAGTACAATAAAGTTATAATATTTGATAGTTTGTTTGGCACACATTAAAAATTTCACATTGTAATTGTTTTTTCTTTTCTTTTTATATAGGGCACGGTTGTTTATACATATTTGTGTGTACATATTTTTCTTTATTACAAGTATTGATAATCGGATTGCTTTCATATATTCTTCTTAATTAATTTTATTAATTATATATATTTGTTCTTTTTTTTTTTAAGGTTTATACATAAGGTATTTTTCTTAATTAATTTTCTAATATTAGTATACATTTAGAGGTATGTTGGTTTTTAAGTTGGTCTCTTATAAATTAACATTTTTAGTTTCTATTATTGTACACATAGATATTATTTCTAATTCTAATTTATGTGTATATATGTATATATTTTTACAATTATACATACTCGTATGTATGTTTTTATCTTTAATTATAATATACGTATAGGTATAAATCTTTGAGAAAAGGAAAATTTTTTTTTTGAAGAATTATATATCAAACAAGGCAGGTATTTCTTATTATTTCTGGTATTGCTATAAATTTATATTCAATGATTAATTAAACTACTTGTAAATTGCGGGGTCTTTTAATTGAATCTAGTTCAAAATTGGTTAAGGATGGTGGAAGTGGTGGTGGTGGAGGTATTGGTAAATTGTGTCTACTATTTGTCTGTGGAGACGAAATATTTTGTGATTTAATTGAACCTTTAAATTCATAACGAGCGATTTGAGGAGCAATGCGTTCTTTGTTTGTTGTCACCTCTTCTGATTCATTAATTAGTGGGTTTAATCTGGCTTTATGAGCTTTGGAGATTTCCGATTGGAAGTTTTGGGAGATTTGTTTGACTTTTCCAGTCGACACCTTTTCCTGGGGTTGAGTATACGAACGACACTTGGTATCTACTTTGCCTTCGGGTTTTATGACTTCCGTAATTTTTACTTTAGGTTGTGGATGTGTTTCCGCATCTAATTGAGTTTTTGGATTACCGACGATTACTACTTTGGGAACTTCTACTATCTTTTTGTTTTTCTTGTTTTTTATGGTTTTACATAGTTTTATCATTCCGATTATGCAAAGTAATAAAATCACTGTAGAACTCAGAGATAAGGAGCTTATTTGAATCAGTTCTGATTTGTTTCGCTCTTTTCTTTGTTTTTCCAGTGTATTTATCTGCTCTTCCAGTTGATCTAAGGAATATGAGTTTTCATTTAGAATATGATTGGCATCTTCTGCTCTTATCATAATTACATGTTTTTTAGCGGTGTTATTAACATTTTTGATGTATTTCTGAATGGTCTCCGTTAGGTTAGTATTTATAGGGTGAGGATATTCTGGCTGTGTGATTTTAATATTTTGATGGTCTTCATCTTCAAAATATATAATCTGATCAGCTATTTGGAAGTTACAAGGTTCGTTTAGGATTAGTATTCCATTGCCGAAGAGGTTGGAGCTATGTAGAGTTTTTCCGCAGGCAATCTTAATTTTCTGTGTGGTATGAAACGAAAAGAGCCAGGAATTTTTCCTGGTTAGTTTTATTAATAATTGCGGAGCTTGAGTTTGAGCTAGGTATTCGCAGTTACCAGTTTCATTGTACGGATTGAATATGAAGTTTATCGGGCACTCGTTCACGTAATGCCCTTGAAGAATTGGGCTTAGTAGTGGTCCAATGTAAGTGCTTTCATTAAGATTATTCGATAGTTTCTTGTATACTCGGAACTCGGATTGTTTGAACATTACGAACTTTTGTGTTGGTATGTGACTGGCAATATAAGTGTGTCTTATGTCCAGAACTAGATAATGATTGTTGGGAGTTTGGAAAGGGAGGAAATGGATCTGCTTTAGTTTGAAAGGTGGCATATTATGAATCGGGAATGTAATTCGTATTACCAAGAGCTCATTCAGTATTCCAGATTTTACCTCCAGAGTTTGTGTTAAGATTGCTAGGTCTTGATTTCTACCAGCTTCTTGTGGACGGGCCTTGTAATAGGCTTCTAACAAAGTGGATGGTGATATTAATAGCGGATGAACTTGATTATTTTTGAGAGCGGTTAATATCTGAATAAAATTTTGCTGTCTTAATTCTATGTCTAACACCTGTAGACTAATTGTAGATATAACCTCTTGGATACGTTGTCGCGTGCATATTTCTCCATTGACCATGTCAAGCAGATCATTCACGGTCTTTGTTAACTCTTTCTGGTTGGCTTCAAATTGATTAATAGGTTTCCTTAACTTTTCAAATGAACATTTGAACAGGGTTATTTGACTTTTTTCTAATTCTAGAAGCGCCTGTGTATCCGTCTCTAAATTTGCAATCTTACTATAAATTTGTTTCTCGTTCGCTGCATCCATAGTTCCAAAAAGATAATGTAGTCCACTTCCTATTCCGTCGAATAAAGATCTTCGATGGCGGATGGTTACCATCTCCCTGATGGTTTTGGTTCTCTTTTTTATGGACCCAATCAGACTATGTATGTAGGCGTTTTGTTCCGTACATGCGCTAGTAGTGGAATTATGTACCTCGCATAGTCGATTTATAAGGAAACCGGTGTGTTCCATCAGTGTGGTTTCCGCTTCTAGATCGCTGATGTTTATTTGAGTGAACAAATTCCATGTATCATGAAACTAAAGAATTTGCCCAAGTTCCTCGAACATTATGCCCGTGTTATTTAGGGTCTGGATATTGAAGGGTTCTGCTGTGACTTTTGGTATTGCCGTGAGAATGGCCCAAAAAGTACCGATGAAGATTAGTGTCATATCTGGAGAAGAAAAATAGGTTGTAAAGACAGATCATCGGTGAATAAATGTATAATATTTATAATAATTGTTCATCATTACATTTTCTATATTAACATAACATTAAAAAATAGTTAGATAGTACGCATATACATACATGTACAAACTTATCACAGCAAGAATTTCGCTAGTCTCATATTCTAAGATCTTCACATGGTTTCACCTTGTATATCTTTTTGCATTTTATTTTGCATATCAGCAAAATTATTCTGACTGAAATGATAAAGCCAGACGAAAGTCGACACCGGTGAGATAATTGACGGAATGCGCGTGCGAACTTTGTGGCTAGGGAAATTCTTTCATTCTGTGGTAAGTTATTTGTGAATTTTGGTATTTAGCTAATTAGGCATTTTTGTAACTTTATAAAAAGCGAATTTCAATAAAGAATTAGTTAGTTGCTACGATACAGTGAACCAAGACTTTTAATTTTACCTTAAGTGAGTCTGCTTGAGGCACTGTAACTCCGACAGCTTTCTGGTGTACCGGTTTAAGAGCCGCTGCACCCACAACACTACTTACGGTGTAACACCCTAAGTTCTGCACAGCAATATCGAGGCAAAAGAGCCAAGATCAACATTTGGTGACCCCGACGTGATTTCTTCCGAAGAGATAATCACCACCCGCAAACACTAGTCATGAGTCTAGATGAGCTCGCAGTTCAGCAGCACAACACAGGAGAAGACATAAAGGCTATTGCTAGCAATTATGGCAAGGACACTTCATCACGAAAGAACCAAACGTATCTTGAAGTAAGGTTGACGACGCTTGATGAACTCTGGAAACAATTTGATGAAGTCGACACTGAGATTCGAAATGTGTATGGGGCAAAATTGGAGCATGCCTATTTCGCAAAGGCTTATTATGACGGCATAAAACAAAAATACGAGAAGACAAGACGAGACATCATGGACAGGCTTACAGAGCTGAAGAAGCTAAATCCCAGTAGTACAGCCGAGGATAAGAGGAACCAGCCGACCTCAGATGACAAAAAACAAGAAACACAAGAGAAGCCAACTGGAGAAAATCCACGAGTAGAAGAACCTCGCAGTAACATCAAGACAAGCACATCTTTTGACGCCAGCAATAATATCTCCAAAATAAAGCAACGGCAGCAAACAATAATGAATGCCTTGCGCAGAATGCTCACTGGGATAACAGCTGCAACCCAGCAGCCTCAAGCACAACAGTTCTATCAACTTAAAATACGCACGGTTGAGAGATACTGGGATGATATTCAACAGTTACACTACTCAATATGGGAATCAGTTGAAGATCCGAGCACATCAGAGTTTGAAGAATATTTCAGTCTAGAGGAGGATACACAGAAGGTCTTACTGGAGTTGCATGCTGGTTTAAGTCAGCACGCCATCGCATCCGCACCAATGGTGAACGCAACCTCAATCATGAAGCTTCCGAAAATAGTCTTACCAAAGTTCGATGGTGACTATTTGAAGTGGCGACCATTTTACGACCTCTTCAACGAAGTGGTACACAAACAAGCAATGGTCGACTCGCAGAAAATGTGGTACTTAAAGAGCAGCTTATCGGGAGAAGCCGAAAAACTTGTGCGACATCTTACTATCTCAGATGCAAACTACACTGCTGCATGGAAGATCATTAAGGAACGTTACGAGAACATTAGATTGCTGGTAACTGCACTGTTGAACAAATTACTGTCACAAACAACAGTAACTTATGAGAGTGCGCCTGCAATTAAGGCGTTACACGACATAACGCAAGAATGCCTCCTTGGTCTAGAGAATTTAGGAATCAACACAAGCCATTGGGATCCACTGTTGTTGCACATATTGGTCAAGAAATTGGACAGAGTAACACACACGCTCTATGAGCAATCTCTCATTCAGCCCAGAGCATTGCAATCACTCAAAGGCTTCCAAAACTTCTTAGAGATGCGCTTTCAGTCTTTGGAAGCTCTAGGAAATAAGGGTAGATCAATGGAAGATCCTCATAAAAGGACAACCATATCCAGGTCTTTCACATCTGTCTCGGCTGGACCAACATGTATTCTGTGCAAAGGCAATCATCAAATCTTTGCCTGCCAGAAATTCATTCAACTAACGCCACGCAAACGCTTCGGCGTAATTAAAGATTTAAACATTTGCGTTAATTGCCTCAAGGCCGGACACAGGGCCGACACTTGTCCATCAAGAACGTGCACAAAATGCTCTAAACGACACAACACATTACTGCATATAGAGACACCTCCTCCAAGATCAACCATCTCAGCACAGCAGCCTAGCAGGAATAACTACATGACAGGTACGATGGCACAATCAGCATCAAATCAATCCACATCATTCGACGACCAACTTAAATCAATCTCGTTGACAACGAAAAGCCTTCAAGCTCCAAAGGGCTACATATTTCTTAGCGCAGTCATGGTAAATCTGGTCAATAACCAGGGCAAATGCGTGGAATGCAGAGCCATATTGGATTCCGGCTCCCAGCTTAACTTCATGACGGACAAGATGGCAAAACAACTGAATCTATCTGGAGTTTCCGAGTTACTATATATTGAAGGCATTGGCCAACGCAAGCAACAATCTCAACGCAGAGTTAGCATATTACTACAGTCGAAAATAAGTGGATTTGCTGTTAGAATTGAAGCTCATGTACTTCCGAAAATCATTTCACCACAACCAGCAAAATCCATAGACACTTCAACATGGCCAGTACCACACAACATAAGATTAGCGGACCCGAACTTTAACCAGCCGGGCCCAATAGACCTCCTCATTGGTGCAGAGATCTATTACTCAATCTTGTCGGTGGGACAAATCAAATTGGGAGAAACGCTACCAACAATGCAGAATACAGTTTTCGGGTGGGCCATAGCAGGCAAAACTAATGGTGTCCCACAGAGTAAAGCAGCGTGCGGAATATGTACCGAAGATGAAGCTCTTGATCAGCAGATTGAGAAATTTTGGCGCCTGGAAGACACCGAAGGAGCCAATAAGAACAATTTCACTACAGCAGAAAGAAATTGTGAAGCACACTTCATTCAGACTACCTATAGAGACCAATACGGCCGTTTCTCTGTCAGTTTGCCTTTTGCAGATAGCCCCACAGCATTGGGGGAATCAAAGGATATCGCCTATAGACGGTTTCTGTCATTGGAACGTAAGCTTTCCAAGGACTCAGAACTCAAGACAGCATATTCCAATTTCATGGAAGAATACGCAAAGCTAGGACATATGGAGGAAGTCGACTTAACTAGAATCGAGAAGCCATACTACTTCCTTCCACATCATTGCATCGCTAAGCCTGAGAGTAGCACGACGAAACTCCGAGTGGTATTCGACGCTTCAGCCAAAACATCATCCAACATATCCCTAAATGACGTCCTACACACGGGTCCCATAGTACAAGATGAACTGTTTTCCATCCTATTGCGTTTTCGAATGCCAAGATATGTATTCACCGCCGACATCGAGAAAATGTACCGGCAAGTCAATGTGGTACAATCTGACAGAAAATATCAATTGATTTGGTGGAGAGCTGATCCCAGCCAGAGCATCAAATGCTTTCAACTCAACACGGTCACGTATGGAACTACCAGCGCCCCATATCTGGCCACAAAATGTCTACAGAAATTAGCAGACGACCACGCCGAAAGTCACCCACTAGCTTCAAAGGTGCTGAAACATGATTTTTATGTAGACGATGTTCTCACGGGAACAAACAATCTCTCAGACGCCATTGAGACACAGCGACAATTACAATTATCATTGCACACAGCCGGCTTTAAGTTACGAAAGTGGTGCGCAAACCATCCACGCTTAATGCGTGATATAGCCCACGAAGATAAAGAAATACAGTTAGACTTTGCAAATAAGGTGGAGGAGCATATAAAAACTGTTGGTCTGATTTGGCTACCCAAGACTGACGACCTTAGCATAAAGGCGTCCTGGATCGATGGCCGACGGATTACTAAGAGAACAGCGTGCTCAGACATAGCCCATTTATATGACCCGTTGGGAATAATGGCTCCAGTTGTGGTAGTAGCCAAACTATTTCTCCAGAAGTTATGGACTTTGAAGCTGGACTGGGACGCCGCATTGCCCCAGGAATTATACACGTCATGGACCAAGTTTCGTGAGGACTTGAAAACCTTGAATACCATAAGATTTCCTAGACATGTTTTCTCTCATCGAATTCCGAAGTGCACGCAAATTCACATATTCGTAGATGCATCAGAGAAAGCATATGGAGCTGCTGCATATGTGAGATCAGTTGATAAGAATGACCTCATTACAGTTCGACTACTCTGTGCGAAATCTAGAGTAGCCCCTGCAAATCAGACAACGTTACCGCGACTGGAACTGTGCGCAGCAAAACTGGGAGCTGACCTGTCTCGAAGAATCAGCACAGATTTGAGCATCGCAAATCAGGACATCTATTTATGGAGCGATTCCGAAATTGTCTTGGCTTGGATAAACTCCATGTCCTCATCGTTTCACACATTTGTGGCCAATCGAGTGGCTAGAATTCAAGATGTCACCACTTCCACCCAATGGCGCCATGTGAATTCCAAGGAGAACCCAGCGGATGTATTGTCAAGAGGCCTAGCTCCAGAGAAATTAAGCGGGTCAACATTATGGTTTTACGGTCCCATGTTTCTACACGGAGCAGAATCAATATGGCCCAATCCATACAGAAGCAATGATACAGATTACACAGTCGAACATAAGCGAACTGCTTTGTCAACAGTAGTCACCCCAAGCTCAACAAGTATCATAAGCGCAATCGACCATGGGAATTCATTCAGAAAGCTACAACGTGTCATGGCCTATATCTTACGCTTCATAGCTCATACGAAGAAAAAGTTTCAAGGAGAAATTAACGGGAAAGCGTTAAGCAGTGAAGAATTAGATGAAGCTCAAGCATTAATTATAAAAACAATGCAGGAGCAACCTTTCATGCAGGACATTGCAAATATAAAACGCTATGGTGAGGTGAGCAAAAACAGCTCTTTGAGCAGTCTAACTCCATTCCTGGATGACCGAGACATCCTGAGAGTTGGTGGACGATTACAAGCATCAACACTTGGGTTCGATTCTAAGCACCCTATGCTACTACCATACGGACATCAGTTCACTAAACTCCTTCTTAATGACATACATAAGGAGAACCATCATGTAGGACCACAAACTCTTCTCGCAATGGCAAGACAAAAATATTGGCCACTGAAAGGAAAAATCCTGGCTTGCTCTGTTGTTCAGCATTGCGTTCATTGCACAAGAGCAAACCCAAAGATGCTATCGCAATTAATGGGAAACTTGCCCGCCGACCGTGTGCAACCCGCCAGACCATTCGTGAACTCTGGGGTCGATTTCTGCGGACCCATTTGGACGCATTTCAAAATAAGAGGAAAACGACCACAAAAGAGTTACATAGCTGTTTTCTGCTGCTTCGCGACCAAGGCCACCCATCTAGAAGTTGTAAGTGATCTCACAACACTAGGATTCATTGGAGCACTCAAAAGGTTCACGGGACGACGAGGGCATTGCCGCAAGATTTATTGTGACAACGCCACGAACTGCGTGGGCGCCAGAAACCAACTCACAGAAGTACGAAAAATGCTCGAAGGTGAAGAGATGGATGGAAAAATAGCAACAACTTGCAGCACAAACGGCACTGATTTCCATCTAATCCCTCCCCGAGCCCCACACTTTGGCGGCCTATGGGAAGCAGCTGTAAAATCAGCCAAGCATCTCTTGCAGCGAACGTTAACGTCAGCTTCGCTGACCTATGAAGAATTAGAAACCACCGTCATTGAAATCGAGGCAATTTTGAATTCACGTCCGATAACACCACTATCGACGAATCCCAATGATCTAACAGCATTGACCCCAGGTCACTTGCTCATTGGGGAGCCTCTGACGAGCACAATGGACGCAACTGCAACCCCGCAACACTCAAACATCATCACCCGTTGGAAACTCGTTTCTCATCTCAAACAGGAGTTCTGGAGAAGATGGTCTAGCGAATATCTAAATCAACTACAGCAACGGTACAAATGGAAGCAACGCTGCCACAATGTCCAACCGAACACAATGGTGATTATCAAAGAAGACAATCTTCCACCCCTCAAATGGCCGCTTGGACGAATTGTGAAAACATACACAGGACCCGACAATTTGGTACGCGTCGCTGATGTACGCACTGCAAATGGGACACTACGACGGGCTATTCACAAACTAGCGCCTTTACCTATGAACGAGGATCAAGAAGAAGATGAAATCGAACCGCCCAGTTCAAACACCATAGATGATATAGAAGCACAAGGAACTGCTCGACCAGCGAGCGATCAAAGTAACCCGCATCGCAGGTCAATTTCCATTAATTCGACATCGAGTCAAACTAGGGAGACTTCTCTAACAGACACAGCTCCCAGAAAAAGGCAACGACGATCCATCGGATCAGCATTCGTTTCATTGTTCCTTGTCTGTCTCACATTCTCGACAACTAGAAGTGCACCTGTTGAAACGACCCCTTTCAAGTCGCAGCCAGGCATTTATTTTGAAGGCCTAGGCTCTACCAACATAATATCCAGCGAGTGGAACCTGGTGGCATATTACGACATGCAACCTTTCTGGAAAGAGTTCGATGCACTCGTCAACTCCAGTCGCATACTTAAAACCGTATGTGATCAAATAATTGAGAGGAATGCATGTGAACAAATCATGGAGCACCTCCAATTTCTAACTAAGGAACTCTCAGCAAATAATGAGCTATTATTACCAACAGAAAACAAAGGCAGAGCAAAAAGAGGTGCCATAAATTTCATAGGTAATATCGCGAATACCCTGTTCGGAGTGTTAGACTCTGAATATGCAGAAGCCATGTCTAAAACGATCAACGAAATCAAGCAAAACGAGAATCACTTAGTAGCCCTTATCAAGAATCAAACTTCAATCATTGATGCGACCATCAACATCATGCGGAAGAACCAAGAGACGATAGACAAGCAGTTCAGGAATTGGGAGATTCATCTCAACAAGATTTCTGCAGACATGAATGGCATACACCAAGACATTTATCAGGAGAAACTATCAAATGTCTTCATCACGTTGGCAATGCAAGCCATGTTGACAGCTTCAAATTTTCAAAGAATCCAAGGCGTCATCCTACACGTACTAGTGGATACTCATAACGGAAAAATCAGTCCACAACTGATCACGCCAGATCAGATGCGTCAGGAATTAACCACAATCAAAGGTCATCTTCCGTCATCATTAAAGCTGCCACTAACAATAGATGACGTCTTGCAATTTTACAATTTAATGACAATCGAAGGAAGACCAACGGCCGAACACATCATCTTTAAACTCAGACTCCC
This sequence comes from Dioctria rufipes, assembly GCA_963924295.1. Taxonomy (NCBI): domain Eukaryota; kingdom Metazoa; phylum Arthropoda; class Insecta; order Diptera; family Asilidae; genus Dioctria; species Dioctria rufipes. The sequence continues at coordinate 146,271,554 of OZ002742.1, read as the reverse complement.
TTTATGCACACTCGAGGATTTTGAATTGTTTAGCATCATTCCAGTTCCGACATTGATCAACAACACGTTCTTAGCCATACAACCATCATTCCCATACTTGGTGGTGAATCTCCATCGAGACCAATATTACCCACTCACCGAGCATAGTCTCCAGGCATGCCGCACCATCACCAGAGGTCGACACTTATGCAAGCAACATCATCCCATATATCATAAGGGATCTGCCCTCGGGGCTTGTGAGATAGATTTCATCAACCACCTACCACAATCCCCCACGTGCAAAATTGTTCAAACGGGAGATGGCCCACACTGGACTCAACTTCATAATCCAAATGAATGGCTGTTTGCTTTGAAAGAAAAAACCACGATCAATGTCGTATGTGAAGACACAGTCAACCAAATGGCCATCGAAGGATCAGGCATTTTAAGACTTCAAAAGGAATGTATCATCAAACAGCCTCTGATCACCATACGCGGCCACAATGCTTTCCCGACCAGTTCAAGGATGTCGTACATACCTACCACAAATCTAACTCAACAAGTGAAATTGGAGGGACCACGTCCTAACATATCAGACGGACCTGATTTCAAACCACAAGGGACAGAATTAGAATCCATTCAAAAACAAATTCAACAGCTCCACATCGATCTTCCAACAATTCACCCTCACGATGTTCATCAATTTGCTATTGGCTATACGGGTTTGGCATTGGTATTTGCCATTATCATCTTCATAATTTGGACTTACAAATCCCGCATTTGTTCCCGGATTCCAACTAAGCCAACCCCACAACCGAGGCGATACATCAGTCAAGCGGATTGCACCTCAGATCAAGATGAAGAAAAACAAGTTCCCGATTTCAACATAGATTTCAACAGTTGAATTCATCATTCAACGCGGGGGAGGATGTTCATCATTACATTTTCTATATTAACATAACATTAGAAAATAGTTAGATAGTACGCATATACATACATGTACAAACTTATCACAGCAAGAATTTCGCTAGTCTCATATTCTAAGATCTTCACATGGTTTCACCTTGTATATCTTTTTGCATTTTATTTTGCATATCAGCAAAATTATTCTGACTGAAATGATAAAGCCAGACGAAAGTCGACACCGGTGAGATAATTGACGGAATGCGCGTGCGAACTTTGTGGCTAGGGAAATTCTTTCATTCTGTGGTAAGTTATTTGTGAATTTTGGTATTTAGCTAATTAGGCATTTTTGTAACTTTATAAAAAGCGAATTTCAATAAAGAATTAGTTAGTTGCTACGATACAGTGAACCAAGACTTTTAATTTTACCTTAAGTGAGTCTGCTTGAGGCACTGTAACTCCGACAGCTTTCTGGTGTACCGGTTTAAGAGCCGCTGCACCCACAACACTACTTACGGTGTAACACCCTAAGTTCTGCACAGCAATATCGAGGCAAAAGAGCCAAGATCAACAATAATATATATATGTATATATAAAATATTGAAAATTACGGCGTAATTTTTTTTTGTACTGTTTTTATTGCATGAAAATTCTTTGTTTGATGGTAGTAAATATTTTTATAGGTCAAATGGTCTCTATTTTACTGATTTTGCGTTCTTTGCTCTTTGCTGTGTTTATTTTATTGAGTCGTAAATATTATCGGGTCAAGCCAATTTAGGTAAGCTCATTCTCTACGTGCGGTTGTGATTGTGTCATGACCTGTAATTCTGTTTATTTTTACAATTTTGTCATGACTTGCAATTGATGTCGACATGAATCACTTCTAGTGTTGATCGGAGTTATATGGTAATTTACCAGATAAGCAGTTTTTATGTATAAATAGAATGTAACATATTTCAGTTTTATACATTGTTAATTTGTGTGTTACAAATTGTTGTGCTCTTAAAAATTTCACATTGTTTTGTTTTTATTAAAAATTATGGAGAAGAAAATTGGTGCTGCCTTTGATTAGTTGATGGCCATGGCTAAATCGACTATCCAGCCGGAGAGGAATATTGAAGGTATGCCCTTATATCGAGTGGACCAGCCAATCGAGCCGTACGTGCCTCAGGGGCTGCCTGTAACCTCTTAAGAAGTGCCGGCTTACGTACCTGGACCTAGGAGGCTGACTTTAGAAGAATATCGCAGGAGGACTACGAAGAATTGCGGAGAGCAGCCAGATCTGGCAAAGAAAACCAAGTCGACCGGAGGAGGTAGGCGTGTTAGGCTAAGCCGAGAGTTACATTATTTCCGGCTTAGGGCTAGTCTAGCCGCTACAACCGAGGAGCGTGCTCAGTATGAGGATTTGGCAAAGGGAAAATTGAAGGAACTTAACGCCTTCAAAAGGGATAAAAAGAGAAATTCTAAACATCAAAAAGAAACAAAAAAAAATATGTCTAAATTATAAAATAAATGATTAGTTATATATTTACTTTCTTTTTCTTTCATTAACCCAAAAGAAATTTTTTACCATTTTTATCCCTAATAGGTAGGTTCAGGGGTATTATTTTTCTGCATGAGAAGTTCTTCTTTTGAATTTTTGAATAGGTGCCTACTATTGCTGCATGGGAATTGCAAAAATATATATATATATATATATATATTTTAATATTTTTTTTTTTACCATTACTCATGGAATGGTTTTAATCTGTTGTTATGTACTGTTACTCGTCGTTTACCGATTTGAATAACAGTATTAACAGGGGTAAAAGCTTTTACCACGAGATATGGACCTAGCCATATCTGGGAAAGCTTGTGTTTTTTGGCCGGATGTTACCGGGCGTGAGTGTTTATCGTAATAAAGTTTTGACTTTTCCTTGGCGTTGAATGTGGTAGTAACTTTCGTGGCTGTAAATGGGCTCTGGTTCTCTTTTCAGATTTGATGGTACATCCGCTGTAAACCTGAACAGACAATCCATTGGAGTGAGCTTAGTGCCGTCATGTGTGCTATTATTGTATACGAAAGCCGCGGTTCTCAGGAATCGATCCCAAACCTTTGGATTTTCGGACACAATAGCTCTTAAATACTCCACTAGAGGTCTGTGGGTTCGTTCAAGTGCGCCATTGGATTGCGGATGATAAGCGGAAGTCTGTAATTTTTTTATTTTTAGAAGTTTACAGACACGTTTGAAAAGATCGCTTAAAAAGTTAGATCCCTGGTCAGTTACTACCTTTTTAGGAATTCGATAACGAGTAATTATCTCATCGAAGAATATTCCTGCTACCGTTTCTGCTTCGCCATTCGGCATGGCATAACAATCTACGAATTTCGTAAGATTGTCTTGGAATGTCAATATGTACTTGTTTCCGGAGTGGGTTTCTTCAAGTGGTCCTACTATATCTAAATAGACTTTCTCGAAGGGCATTTGGGCCGTATCTGTTATGATCATTGGCATACGGTATTCCGGGCTAGCCTTCATTTTTTGGCATTTGGAACATTTCCGAATATATCTCTTAATAGAACTGAGCATATTCTTCCATTTATATTTTCTTTTTCTTTTTTTGTACGTTTTAATGACTCCTTGGTGACCACCAAATGCCGAGTCATGATAGTCCTTTAGAATTATTTGAATTTCCTCGGGGTCTGTGATAATTTCAGGTAATTTACTTTGAGAATTTATATAATTATTGCTCGGAGATAATTCGCCGTGTTCAGATGTACTACTTCCAGATTGGTTGTTTGTAGTTGATTTGTGTTTCATTGAGTCATTTTGGGGACTCCCTGAACGTTCTTGAATTCTCTGGGGAGTTTTGTGAATTATGTCCTCAATTTCTGTTTCCCTAGCTTGAGCTCGTGTAACAGCATGGCAATGTGCTGGTTTGGACTTCGGCGTAGGCGAAGAACTAGTATCTTCATCGTCTATGTCGGAATCGACACGGTGATGTACCTGGGCCTCTACCATGATCGAATTGGGGCTTGTCTGTTTCAGCTGGGCAGGTATTCGACTAAGCGCGTCTGCATTAGTGTTATATTTGCCAGGCTTATATTCAATCTTGTAGTCAAATTCCGAGAGTTTGTGGTGAAACCTTACTAATCTCGAAGTTGGATCTTTTACATTGAATACGCCTTTTAAGGGCTTATGATCTGTGTAAACCGTGAAGGCTCTACCCTGTAAATAACACGTGAAGTTCCTGGCGGCCCATACAATAGCGAGCAACTCTTTTTCTATTGTGGAGTATTTTTGTTCCGCCTTATTTAAACTTCTACTTGCATATGCTATTGGCTTGTCTTTGCCTATTACCCCTTGAGATAAAACAGCTAGCGTCTGTCGTTAGATTGAAAGGTTTGGTGAAATCTGGGTAGGTGAGTAGAGGAGGATTAACAAGAGAAGTTTTAATTTCATTGAAAGCGTCTTGGCATTTTTGTGTCCAATTAAATTTGACGTCTTTCCGTAAGAGATTTGTTAGTGGCCTGACTATTTTTGAAAAGTTTGGAATGAACTTGCGATAGTAGTTGGCCAGTCCAAGAAATGATTGAGTTTGTCTCACCGTTGAGGAAAATTTTGAACGCAACTTGTTTTACTGGGATCTGGAAGTGCTCCTTCGTTCGAGCATTTGTGTCCAAGGTAGATCACTTCTCTGCGAAGGAACTGACACTTTTCGGGTTGTAATTTAAGATTATGGGCTCGAAGTCTGTTGAATACCTTAGCCAATTTCTCATTGTGATCTTGTAAATTTTTTCCATATATTACAATATCATCGAGATAGACAAAGCACTCTAATCCTTGGAGACCCGTTAGAATGTAATTCATTAAGCGCTGAAAGGTCGCAGGTGCGCCTTTCAGTCCAAATGGCATTCTCTTAAATTCATAATGCCCGTAAGCAGTACTAAACGCAGTTTTCGGTCTATCCCTTGGGTCAACCAGTACTTGATGGTATCCACTTGCAAGATCAAGTGTGGTAAAATAGCGTGAATGCCCAAGTTGATCCAGTATATCCTCTATCCTGGGTAGTGGAAAGGCATCCCCTATAGATTTCTCGTTGACTTTACGGAAATCTACTACTACGCTCCAACGTTTATTGCCGTCAGGCCCAGCTTTCTTGGGGACTACAAGTAACGGAGAATTCCACGGGCTTTTGCTTATTTGAATGATGTCATTCTCTAGCATCTCTTTTATTTGTTCGTTAATAACAGCCCGATGTGTTTCTGGAAGTCTGTACATTTTTTGATTTATTGGTGGTTGATTATGCAATATAGGTATGGTGTGTTTTATAGTACTAGTGCACGTTAGTTTATCTCCCTTTAAGTAGAAGAGGTCATTATACTTATAACATAGCTCAAGAATTGACTTTTCTTCTTCGTGATTTAAATTTTCTTCCAACAGTAATTCTTTACGTAAAGCCGCAAGTCTGTCTTGATTAGAGCTTTTAGTATGGTTTACGTTTACTGAATATGGATTGGAAATGAAATTTGTCTTATCACTTTTGAAGCTGTAGTAGCTATTGTTTTGTGCACGAGGGAAAGGTGGACCACCTTTATTCTGAAAACTTTGGAAATTACTGACGTCCAAAGGTAAATAGAGAGGCTGTAGGTTATAGTAATTAAGTGGAACTAGCGTAAGCGTTAAGTTCTTCAGGAATACTGGTTCTGTGTTTACGTTCAGAACTGATAACGGTATAAAACTTTTATTCGGACTAACTAAGCAATTTGCGACAAATACTCCTTCTCCTATCTCCTGAGACATACAGATCATTTCTTGATCTAATTGTAATGGTATGCTCAGTACGATTTGAGATCGAGGAGGTATTTTATTAGGTCGCTGAAGCACTACTTCAAATTGCCTACTTTCGTCTTCATTCTCGTTTTTCAAGGTACTCGAAATTTCTTCTATTTGAGGTAAGGAATTTTTGCTATTGGGTGCCATTGAAGTGGTAGCAGAAGATTTAAATTGCTCCTCTATTTGATCCCTTGGTATTTCCTCCCCATCTTCTGTGGATGTTTCGAGAGGTACCGTGAACTCAATAGGATTGGTTTCCGTGCGAGGAAACCGGAGTAATTTATTAGGGCCTTCTATATTGCAATTTTTTGCAAGAAAGTCATTACCTAACAGCCCATCGTGAGAGAGTTGGGCGTTATCTTCTACAACCTGTAGATGGCATGGGATACTGCGGCTTAGTAAAAAGTTGCCTTGGCAGCTACCCAATGTTTCTCCATCTCCAAATGGAGTTTTCAGAGTGACCTTTTGACTCTGTTCTATACGTTCTGGCGTATCAAGTGCTTCCTGTTTTATAAGACTTACTTCAGCTCCAGTGTCCACTATCAGCCGAACGGCTGTGTTTTTGCTTATATCTAATGGCAATCTACTATTGAAATGTTTTCCCTTTTTCGGGGATTTTTCTTTTGAGAGGACCCTGAAGTAGTATGATAAGTTTTCTTTAATGTCGAGCCGGGGACTTTTCGGTCGACAGTGTGCCGTTTCCCGAATTTGAAGTTTCCCATCGTTGTTTCTGCCGACAGGTGGACACGGTATGGCCCCTTCTGCTACAAAAACTACACATCTCTTGTCCATAATTAATTCTAGGTTCGCGAACCGAAGTGCCCCATTGAAAACTGATTTTTGTATTTGCTCGCTCAGGTGGTGCCTTAACATTTTGTCGACAATATTGGACATCATGTCCTTTCGCTCTGCAGTTTATACAGAAAGGGGTGTTTTTGCGTTTTATGCACTCGTCATACGTGTGCCCCTTGTAGTTGCAATAGCTGCAGGTGAGTTTCTGCCAGTATTAAAGGATACTGAAGCTAATTTTGTCGGCTCCTGTGTGGGAGGTATATGGAACTCAGTCTTTATGTTAGGTTTTCCTAGCTCATTTGTGTAAAGGTATGGAGCAACAGTCTCGTGAATGGGATGACTATAAGCATTAGCATAATTTGTGGAATTATGCCTTAAAATGTTGTCCATTGGAAAATAGCTTGTGGGATTATGAATGGCGGGTTGTGGATTATAAAAGAGGCTGTGTTGTAATCGTTCCATGTCTAGTGCCTTTTGGATGAGTTGGTCTACCGAATCTTCATTTAAAGTGAGTAAATAGATGCGGATTATTAGCACCACTCTTCACTGAAGCCATAGCAAAATCTTCTATTTGTCGCTTCACCATATTGAAATTTTCAGCACCATATTTACTCTGTGCTGCCTCATTACATTGTAACAATAGGCCTTTTAGCCTAGTTGCGAAGGAGTTAAATGACTCGTGCGGGTATTGTCGGCAAGTGATTAATGTATTTATCAGCTTATGGTAAGTCTCACGAGGTAAGTAATTACGATAAAGTAATTGTTCAACCTCTGCAAATGTTGTGAGTGAGCTAGATGCGATTAGCTGGTATGCATTTCCTCTCAATCTAGTGGGAAAAATCTGCATAAAAGCTTGCTTTTCCTCCTCTTCTAGGCACTGTTGTACTTGTTTGCAACAGCCTATAAAGGTTTGCAATTCTGTGAGAATTTGGGGACTAAATTCTCCAGAAAATAAGGGCACCATTTGTGCTGTCAGTTTAACTACTTTTTCATAATTCACCGGCATTTTGGCTGGTTGGTTTGGTTGCTTTCTCTGGGGAATATCTGGAGTATCGTTATTAGAAGTAGGCGAGGTTAATGATTTTTCTGTGATTAGGGCGTTTAAGTTATTTCTTCTTACTAGAAAATTAATTAGGCTGTGCGTTCTGAAACGTTTACCTGAGCGATGCTCACGATACCAGTTTACGGAAGGTCGACTTTGGGATGAATTACACTCTACACTTGGGCTATCTGGAGGACTGGTATTATCAAATGATAATGAATTTATTACTGTCTCAAAGGTAGAGCAGTTCTTCATGCTGCCAGTTTTAGGCATGAAAGCAAAATCATTCGAGTTAGAGAGAATAGAGGAGAACAGGGAATAAGTAGTTTTATCAAAGAAGTTTAATTAATTTAATCAAAGCAAAAAATTTTCCCGAATATGTGAAAGCTGCCTTGTTTTAGTCTTTTTTCTATTATTAATGAGGAATAACAGTTTTGCCTCTTTTTAACTTACTTAAGAAAAATTGTTGTCGTTTCAGTCAGCTTCGTTTAGCCGTACTCTTTGTTGTGTATTATTTATGCGTAAATGGAAGTCGTATTCTCCAAGTTGGGGACTTCTTATCTTCTTAGGCTGGGTTCTATCGCCAGATTCCACGGTAAGTAGCTCGTAACTCATAGGTTGGAGGATCAAGGTGTTTCAAGTGTATGTAGATTGACCAACTTCCTTGATCCTACCGGCTGCGCCAAAATTGTTGGGGTTTTCGAGTATCTTTCGAGTATCTTCCGGAATAGGTGTTGTTAAATAAATGGCGAAGCCAATTAAGGCTTTGCACCTATTTATTTAACGTACAACTTATTGTTCAATAAATGGCGAAGCCAAATAAGGCTTTGCACCTATTTATTAAATGTACAACTTGTTGTTACCAGAAGAATAGGCGAAGCCAAATAAGGCTTTGCACCTATTTAATTTCTGAAGACCTGGTTGGAGACTGATCAATAGGCGAAGCCGAATAAGGCTTTGCACCTATTTAATCACTGAAGACGACCTGGTTGAAAACTGTACTCTAGGCGAAGCCAAATAAGGCTTTGCACCTATTTATTATTGGAAGACTTCTTTAAAACTCAACTCTAGGCGAAGCCAAATAAGGCTTTGCACCTATTTATTATAGAAAGACTTCTTTAAAACTCAACTCTAGGCGAAGCCAAATAAGGCTTTGCACCTATTTAATTATAGAAAGACTTGTTTACGACTGAACTCTATGTACTTTATTCTGTACTATATTTATACAAAAATTGTCTTACTCTAAGACTACTAATACTACACAGAATAATGTATAAAATACCTCTGACCCAGCACTTTATTTATTTAGCATATAATTCATACAAAGTGTAAGTCGGAAGTATTTCATTAACAACTATTACTTAATTTTACTACATACGGAAGTATGCAAGTCACGGCACTCGTTGCTTTTTATAAATTTATACATATATCTTACCCAATCTATGTTGCGGGCTTTCAACTCATTGTTTATTTTAATTTCTTTCCTAGTCGAATTACACTCAGTACTTTGCGGCTTATTACAAAAACAAATTAGTTACTTACAAACATATGTTCTACCTCTGTTACAAACATATGTTCTACCTCTGGTGCAAGGTCGTCGTATTTCAACGTGCGAATTCTTGCGCGCAGCGATATTATCATCATTCACTGAAATAATTGAGGTAGATAAGTGATGATTAATTATGTATGTACGTATACCGTTCGTTTTTACATGCAGTGAAAACTGATGTAGGTATGTAGGTATACCATTTGTTTTTACATGCAGTGGAAACTGATGTAGGTATGTAGGTATACCATGCCGTAAACTTTTCGTTTTATTTCCTGATCGGAATACGTGAAATGTTTACTTGCAATGTACTGATGTAGGTAGGTAGGTATGCGATTGATATTTTTAGATTTGAGTTTTTATGTATGTAACAGCTGGAACCTTCACATATATATATTTCCACGATTATAAACATTCCTTACCAATAATCCAATGAAAGCTAAAAAGAAAGAAAAGAATTTCAAAAAGAATTTAGGAACTTTATGAAATTACTTCCCTAAAACAGTGAACTTCCTTATTATTTTTCCTTTCCAAAATCATAGTGTTCGGCTGTCAATCCCTAGGTAATTCATTTCCTCCACTGGACAGAAAATGAAAAAGAAAAATAATTTAACAATAAATTAAGAAATTACGTACTCAACAAATGAATTTCTTATAAATAAATCAAGAAACATGAAATAAATAAAAAATAACCTCACAATTACATGAAGTATATTTTATTTGGTTTCCATGAAAGTTTTTATAAGAATATTTAAAATATTAAAATATAATTCGTTACTTACCATTTAAGCAACAAGTAATCCGAATTAGTCGATAAACACGGCACGAAAACTAACAAAATAAAATCCCGGTCGCGAAACTTTGAAAGTGCCTGACGTCTTGAACTTTAATGACAAGTCAAGAAAGGCACATTCAGTAGAATCAGAATTTAGCGAAGATTTTAAAACTAAAGCCAAGTTTGTTCAAAAGTAAATATTTTTTGAATTATTGAAAAAATTAATTAATTTATATTTACACAATTAGTAAGAGAAGGACAAAAAAACGGATGAGAGAGATAAAAATGATAACTCGCACGAAAATTCACGAGAGAAAAATCTAGTACTGCACTGAAGCGTACTGCCTCGTGTGTTTTCCAGCAGAATTTGCATTTCGATATTCACCATAGTAGGAAGAGCTTTAAAATTTTTTTATTATTTTTCATATTAAGAGATCAATAAATTATAAATAAAAATTCTATAAAAAAAAGGGTTTAACAGCAAGGTATTTTTACAAATAATTTGAATAGCTATAATTAAGTTATTTCATTTTTATTTCAATATTTATTTATACGCTTTCCTCTTTCATGTACATGAACTTGGTTGAGATCAAGGCGGGTTGGCAGTCCGCGCAAAAATTGGCGAGATGGGCTAATAAAAAGGCGAGCGCAGAGCAAATCGTCCTCTTTTTTCATCAATTATTCGGCGAGTTCACTTCATCACTTTGGACTTCATCAGTTTTTTTTATTTTCATCATTAGTTTTTTTATTTTATCTTCAATTTTCTTTATTATTTGCATCGCTCTTTATCATTTGGTATTATTTTATTATTTATTATATTTTAATTTTCTTTACTTTTATAGAACATGAGTGTATAGTAAATGTTGCAGGAGAAAATCGTTTAATAATTTATATGTTAAACGAACAGTTCTGCTAGCTAAATTAATTACATTAAGTGAAATAAAAGTGAGAATAAATCAAGTGGAATTATATGCAATCATCTAAATACTATTTTTCTATGTTGAACTTTTACTGTAATTTATACATAAGGGGAACAGAGTTAAAAAAAAATTAAATTTGTGACAGATTGAATTTTTTTTTAATAAAGTCGAAAATTATTTTTAATATACGAAAGTCCGCACATCTTTTTATTCAATTTTTTATCCAAACCAATTCTTCCTTCAATTGAGAATTTGTTGTTAAATGTTTTCTAATTAAACAGGAATAGTGTACCGTTTGAAACTTTAGAAAAGTGAAAAGTGCGAGCCTTCATCAGAAAACCATCAAAAGGGTCAATAAACCAGAGGTTATCCAAGCTAGCAGAGACCAGTATATAGTCATCATGTCAACAACAACAAACCTGCAAACAGTAAATTTACCCTCGTCGGAAAGCAGATGGTATAATTAGAGTAGCCATAGTATTGTAATTAGAGAAGTTTGGGGCAGCCATAGAAAGTATACCCTTAGATAGAATTTTTGTATAAGTAATTTTGTTATATGTAAGTGCTATAAACACTTGTAAAAAGAAAACTTGTACTTTTTGTTATTTTTGTTATTAGACAGACAATAAATACGTTGTATATTTTAAAATGCATGTGAATTAATTAAGAATATTTGTTTTAATCATGTAAATTTAGTTAAAGAAAATGATTATAGCATTGGATAAGTACATAGTTTTTGGGAAAATATGTTAGTTGTGAAAGAAAAATTTCATAAAGTAAAGATATGCATGAAGAAAAAAAAATGTGTTAATTGTGAAAAAAAAAATTTAGTAAATTAGAGATAAGCATCAAGACAAAGAAAAAATATGTATAAGGATATATATAAGGAAATAAATATATGTTAAAAAGAGGTAAACAGATAAACTATAAAATTATTAGTGAAAATAAATACGTGTAATCAAAAACAAAAGATAGTATACAGGTGGTAAGAAAGAAAAACAATGCAAAATGATAAAAATGTAAGAAAAGATAAATCAGAAGATTTATATTGATATGTAAGAAAAATGTAAAACAATCTGAACCGGACGGAGACCAAAAATATTTTCCATTTTTAAGACTATTGCATTCTCCAGATCTTGTTCTCTGCAGAAACTAGTTTTTCCAAGGGGGTAGGGATATTGTGGCCCAATATAAGGAAGATTCTTCCAGCAGCCAAGGGCGCATTTTAGTGAAATAATTAGCAATTGCTAAACAGTAACCTCGCATGATACTGTTCTGCAACTGTCGGTTATTTTGCTGATTAGCTCAACAGATAGCTGCGATGAGCGCTTGGTGGAGCAATCGACGATTACAATAATAATTAACCTCGCATGGTAATTCTTATGTAAAGCGATTGTTTACTACTGAGCGACTCAGGTGCTGCAACCGATAGAACAAACGGCAAGGTTGTTGTCGTTTGTTTACATCCGCGTTGTTAGTAAAGTTTACTTCCGAATCTTTGTGCATAAAAGACCAATGATTGGTCTGGCGAGAGCCGTTAAGTGAGCAGTCGCCCGTTAGTTATCAGTCGCGAGTAACTTTTGTTATAATAGTATCAAGTTTCCGTTCGGCTCGGAATACGTTTAGAAGTTTTAAGGAAGGTCAGTTCGCGATAAATAAGGAGAAATTCGAGTGTTCTTTTATTTCGAAGAAAGTTTTATCGTGATCAATTATTTGGTTTTCGTTGTTTGATTCCATAGGGACACGACATCTGGACATACTAACAACGGAGCAGAAGTAAGTTTCTCCTTCAACAGTTCCAGAGACGTGTGGACATTAGGTTTGCATTGGAACTGACTGGGATTTTTCAAGGTATCTGTAATGGAGGCATTTAGATCAGATTTTTTCAAGGTATCTGTAATGGAGACATTTAGATCAGCATAGTTCGGAATATACCGTCGATACCATCCCGCCGTAGCTAGTAGGCGTCGGGCTTGCCGAACATTCTTAGGTGACGTATAGTCAACTATGGCTCAAACTTTATCGGGGTCAGTTCTTATTCCTCCTTTCCGACAGTAAAACCCAAGTGCCCTGTCTCTGTAATGCAGAACTGACTCTTCTTATGGTTGATAGTGAGGCCATCTTTCCTCAAACAATCCGCGACACGAGATAGTAAGGTGAGATGACAGTCAAAGTCTTGTGACAGAACTAACAAATCGTCTAAATAGACGACAAATTTCTCCTGAAAATCGAACGAGATGACTTTATCCATAAGGCGGCACATAGTTTACGGAGACTTGCATAGGCGGAATGGCATCACTGTGTACTGATAAAGAGCACGTCCAGGTACTGTAAACAGGGCCTTCTCTCTGGAATCAATCTCTAGTGAGATCTGCTAAAAATCGTCTTTTAAGTCCAGTCTTGTAATGTAGTTTGCCGGAGGTAGTCGACTCAAAAATGCGTCTATCTGCGGTAGCGGATAGGCGTCCTTCTTAGTAACGGAGTTGACTTTCTTGGCGTCAAAACAAAGCCGAACTTCTTCAGGCTTCCTCACTAGAACAACTGGCGAGCTCCAAGGCCTCTGGCTCTCCTCTATCACACTTAGTGATAGCATTCGCTCTAATTCGGCGTCAATCAAACTCTGCACTTCCGGTGAAATCAGATAAAACCTCTGTTTTGTCGGAAAAGCATCGTTTGTATCGATCTTATAAGTGACTAGAGATGTTTTTCCTAAGCCCAAGGAGGCGAAGGAAGGGAAAAGCTGTTTCGTGGCTTCAAGACGTTAGTTTTCTTGAACCGAAAGAGCATGGCGATCAGTGTCTGCGACAGCTAATTGGCTGGGCATTACTTCCACGACTATACCCTACGCAGAACATCCAACCCAAATAGACGCCAGAAGTCTATTCCCCTTGTCTGAGCCCAGGAACCACTTAAAAACACCCGTTTTGGGTCTTACTACGTCTAAGTCCACATGACCATGGACATTCGTCATTGCACCATTAGCTATTTCCACTTTAGTGTAATACTTCTTCCATTCGACATCTGCATCAGCTAGCTTCTCCAGAGATCCCTGGCCTAGGATACTGACAGTGGTACCACTATCAAGTAACCTAGTCCCGGTTTGCCGCAGCAGCTTTACCTCGGCATACAGCCGAATCTCTGTGGCGACGCGACATATTAATTCGCCTGACGCCGTACAACCGCTGTAAGCACAGTAAAGAAACTAGTAGAAAAAGTACGCGAAATACCTTGCTGTTGACATGAGGTTTTTAGCTAGGTAGGCTTTCTTAAATAGATGTAAAAACAAAAACAAAAAATATTAGTCTAGTCTAGTCTTTCAGTTTGATTATCATGTTTTATGTTTTAATGACTACGAATAAGCAACAATTAAAAATAAAAGAATTTCCTAGAAATAAACTTAATTAAATTTCATCGAAGGCAATTCTCGATTTACTTCGACGAAATCATCTAAGAAGATCTCTGGCAGAACTCCCGAAAGCTGTTCTTTTAAATTGAAGTCATTTCTTTCAGGATTCCTCAAGATCCCCCTCCAGATGTTTCAATTTAGACACAGGCTTCTAACCGCTGACTTCCCATGATCTATATCGGTAGGATTATCACGCACTCAAGATTAGCAGAAGAAGTGACTTGCCCTATTAATAAGGCTCCACTTCAATGTAAACTGGTACCGAGCTGAGCACATTATCTAACGCTTTCTGTGCACTGTTCGACATATAACAAGGACAACTGGACTGTCATTGGGGCAGTCCTGTTTAACATATATATGCAGTCATTTCCAGTGTATTTTTCCAGCTTTTATTCCTTCTAGGGATACAGAGCCCTGTCCTTACTAAGACAAGTACTATAAGAGTATTTGTCTATCCATTACTCATCAGTTTCAGGACTCCCTTAAGAAGCCTCTCAAGTTGATCTTAAGAAGCCTCTCAAGTTGATCGTAAGAAGCCTCTCAAGTTGATCGTAAGAAGCCTCTCAAGTTGATCTTAAGAAGCCTCTCAAGTTGATCGTAAGAAGCCTCTCAAGTTGATCTTAAGAAACCTCTCAAGTTGATCGTAAGAAGCCTCTCAAGTTGATCGTAAGAAGCCTCTCAAGTTGATCGTAGGAAGCCTATGATTTCAAGACCGCATTATCTACATATTTCAACTCACTGTAACAAGTTCAAGCATTGCTATTGGAACACAACAAGCCTTATATGGTCTTATCTTAAGACTGAACAACTACGCAAAACCTCATCATCTTGTGCAATTACGTCAGATCAACGGTTGACTCAACAACCTCCCAGATTGTTCATCCCGTTAAAATACGGCAACTGTAGAAGAATTTCTCGTTAAAAATTGGTGGCATACCACTAAATTCCACTAAATTGGTGACCCCGACCAGGAACAACAACAGCAACCTTCACAGCAAGGATATTCAAGGTTAGATAGTTTAGTTTACATTGTTTAAAACATTGCATTATATTAAATATCTACACAGTTATATATATATATTGGAATTTGTGAACCGACTGTCATCAGCGAGGCATTTCAGGGCAGTTCAAATTTTAACTTTTCTCGAATTTTTGTCATCCTCTTTTTCATTTCGAAGTTCTTTTCGTTTACCGTCTCCGACCTGTGAATAGAAATGTTAGACGGTAAGGTAACAAACGGCGATTTAACGGATGTTAGTGTGGACTCGCTTTCTGGTACAGCGCACCCAGCAGTATTAGGTGCTGTTTCCATCAAAGCACCACCATTCTGGAAAAATAGTCCAGACATGTGGTTCCTCCAGCTCGAGACACAGTTTGAATTGGCAGGAATCTCGCAGGATAAAACTAAATTCTACCATGTGATCGGTGCCCTCGACGAAAATGCTATACGCCTGGTCACATTGTGACATTGTTTATAATCCCCCGACTTCGAACAAGTTTGACAAGTTGAAAGAGGCTTTGATTTCCAGACTTTCAGGTAGTGAGGATCAGAAACTCAAACAGCTGTTAACCGAACTTTCACTTGGCGACTCGCAACCATCACAGCTGCTTAAAGAAATGAGAGCCCTTAGTAAAGGCAAACTAAACATAGAGATACTCAGATCCCTTTGGCTTCAGCGTGTACCGCCACATATGCAAGCGATATTAGCTTGTAACCCTGGTCCACTTGACGATTTGGCAGCATGTGCGGATAAAATCAGTGAAGTCAACCCAAAACACGAGGTATTTTCTGTGACCCTTTCCGCGGAAGGTCAGCTCACATTAGAAGACTTGGCGCTCAAGGTGCAGAGCCTTACAAAATTAGTCGAAAGGTCATTGACTTTTCAACGAGATTCATCAAGACATAGGCAGTCTAGAAACGAATCTAGACATAGACCAAGCTCTCGTCCTACGACACCAATCTTTAAACCAGGACGGTGCTGGTATCATGAAAAGTTTGGTGATAGGGCCAGAAAATGCATTCCTCCCTGCAGTTTTAAAATTGCGAGTCAAAATTCATTGTCAAATATTAACATGACTGGCGGCGTAGCCCCAAATTAAAATGCCCTCTGCCCTTGACGACAGGTGGAAGAGGCATAGCTAATAGTCGTCTTTATATCTTTGATAGGTCATCTCGAAAGCATTTTTTGATTGACACAGGGGCAGATATCTCTGTCATTCCCAAAACTGCGGTTAATCGCCAACCATATACCAATTTGCATCTAGTAGCGGCAAATTCATCTCCAATCAGCACTTTCGGAAGAAAACTACTATCACTGGACTTGGGTCTTCGAAGATCCTTTTCATGGCAGTTCGTCATTGCAGACATACCTAAGCCCATATTAGGCGCAGATTTTCTTGGTCACTATGGACTTTTGGTGGACGTGAAGAGGAAGTCACTAATTGACCCACTCACTTCATTAAAGTCTTCTGCACAATGTGTCGTATGCTAGTCTACAAGTCTTTCTGTCCTCATAAACTCGGACATTGCTCCTGAAATTCGAAAACTGCTGAGTAAATACCAGCCCATTGCAGTGGGATCAAATTTCATCAAACCAGTAACCCATACAGTTACGCATAGAATTGATACTAAAGGCCCTTCTATCGCTTCGAAAGTTCGTCCTCTCTCATCCGAAAAATTAGCAATCGCAAAAAATGAGTTTGAATTTCTTCTGAAGCAAGGTATCTGTCGCCCTTCAAATAGTTCTTAGTCTTCCCCATTACACCTTGTAAAAAAGAAAAACGGTGAATGGAGACCATGCGGGGACTATAGACGCTTAAACGCTTGTACTATCCCAGATCGGTATCCGATCCCCCTGATTCATGACTTCGTCCACCATTTACAAAATTGCGAGTATTTTTCTACCTTGGACCTAGCCAAGGCGTATCATCAAATTCCGGTAGAACCTCAAGACATACCAAAAACGGCAATTTGTACTCCCTTCGGCCTATTCGAGCTCACTCGAATGACTTTTGGCTTATGCAAAGCGGCACAATAATTTCAGCGGTTTATCCACATGGTCTTGCAGGAATTCACATTCTGCTTCGTTTACCTGGATGACATTTTAATCGCCTCTAAATCCGAAACTGACCACTACAATCATGTTGAAAAAGTTTTCAAGCGGCTACAAGAGTTTGGTCTTATTTTAAATGTAGATAAATGTTTTTTTCTACAGCCGCAGGTTAAATTTTTGGTACATCTCGTCACAGCTCAGGGCATTAAGCCCTCCCTAGATAAAGTCGAAGCAATTTCAAATTTCAAACTCCCCGAGACCGTAAAACATTTACGACGTTTTTTGGCGCCAGACGAATCATCTGGACCGACAAAACCAAGGAAGCCTTCGAGGCAGTCAAAACCCAACTGGTTCAAACAACCCTACTAGCATTTCCTATCGCAACAGCTGAGCTTTCCTTATGGGTAGACGCCTCGGATGCCGCTATCGGTGCATCGATCCAACAAAAAGTGGACGACTCTTGGCAACCACTAGGCTTTTACTCGGTGAAATTGAATAACGCACAACGCAAATACAGCACCTATGACAGGGAGCTTCTGGCAGCGTACAAAGGAACCAAGTATTTCCGATACTCATTAGAAGGTCGAACTTTCACTCTTTATACCGATCACAGACCTTTTATATACGCTTTCAAACAGAATCCCGAGAAAGCTTCACCTCGGCAGCTCAGACATTTAGATTTCATCGGTCAGTTCACTACAGACATTCGACACGTGTCAGGCAAAGATAACCGTAGTAGCCGATGCACTTTCTAGGATCGACGAGATTCAACTTCCTGCAGCAATCGATTTTGAATGCATTGCCGATGTTCAAACAAAAGATCCCGAGTTTCAACAACTTTCCCTAAATTCACAGTTTAAATTCCAGAAATTCCCAATTTTTGGAACGAATAAGGAATTATGCTGCGAAATTTCCAATAAGGGAATCAGACCGTTTATTCCAAAAGACTTTAGAGTCCAAGTTTTCAACGTAATACATAATTTATCTCATCCCGGTATCCGAACAACAAATAAAATGGTTGCGCATTCCGGCCGATTTTTTGCAAAATACACAGTTCAAACCACAAAATCAATTTGTTATTTATCTGCGCAATTCCTTCTCTGCTATCAGACCTGTTCCAGCATCTAACCACTGTCGTCAAGTTGTTTTTAAATTCAAGGACTTTGATAAGTGTTCGCATCCTTTTATTAGGACGGACGCTGTTCGTGCGGCACTTCAACCACCATATGAGGGTCCATTTGAAATTCTAAAGCGCTCTGAAAATTTCTTCACCCTGAAAGTCAGAAATAGAGAGAGTAACATCTCGATTAACCGGCTCAAGCCTTATTTTGGAGATTTCGAAGTCACTGATCAGAATCAAAACCGCTTAACACAACCTAAACACTACTCACAGCCATCTGACTCTGTCCAGCCAGGGTCTGAAAGTCCTATGGTCCAGCACGAAGACGTTGAAGCGAGCTTCCAGCCAGTGTCCGAAGGTTTCAACGTGCGCACAGAATCAAACACATCCTCTAGTGCAGCATCTCCGTGGAACTCAACTGCCCGGCACATAAGATTTTTACCCGATGGTGGTACATTTATTCCATTTCAAACCAGTCGAGCTGGACGAACCACCAAACCACCACGTCACCTCCAGAATCGCTAAAACCCAAAGGTTTTGCTGACAGGGGAGTAATGTGGCGACGCGACATATTAGTTCGCCTGACGCCGTACAACCGCTGTAACCACAGTAAAGAAACTAGTAGAAAAAGTACGCGAAATACCTTGCTGTTGACATGAGGTTTTTAGCTAGGTAGGCTTTCTTAAATAGATGTAAAAAAAAACAAAAAATATTAGTCTAGTCTAGTCTTTCAGTTTGATTATCATGTTTTATGTTTTAATGACTACGAATAAGCAACAATTAAAAATAAAAGAATTTCCTAGCAATAAACTTAATTAAATTTCATCGAAGGCAATTTTCGATTTACTTCGACGAAATCAAGATCTCTGGCAGAACTCCCGAAAGCTGTTCTTTTAAATTGAAGTCATTTCTTTCAGGATTCCTCAAGATCCCCCTCCAGAGGTTTCAATTTAGACACAGGCTTCTAACCGCTGACTTCCCATGATCTATATCGGTAGGATTATCATGCACTCAAGATTAGCAGAAGAAGTGACTTGCCCAATTAATCAGGCTCCACTTCAATGTAAACTGGTACTGAGCTGAGCACATTATCTAACGCTTTCTGTGCACTGTTCGACATATAACAAGGACAACTGGACTGTTATTGGGACAGTCCTGTTTAACATATATATGCAGTCATTTCCAGTGTATTTTTCCAGCTTTTATTCCTTCTAGGGATACAGAGCCCTGTCCTTACTAAGACAAGTACTATAAGAGTATTTGTCTATCCATTACTCATCAGTTTCAGGACTCCCCACGCCCACTCGTCATCGCAGAGTTTGGAGGCCGTCTTAGTATCGCGTGAGCAGGAGACTGAACCTCGTGCTCGGCAACATCGCCTGAAGAAGCTACAATCGGTGTTAATGAGACATCAAAAATTAAGGACTCTTCTAATGAAGTTTCTAATAAAAGTGCCTTTGACTTCCTACTTGTGGAAACGGGGGCTTGAAAATCTGCAGATAAATCAATTAAGTCCTTTGCCAAAGGATTACTACCATATGTTTGACTGTCAGATGGATTGTTAATATCGCTAGAGTCACTAAATGAGATTAACGGACAGTCTGAGGATTGTTCGCTGGGGCCGGTGGCTTGAGCAGATTGTTGTTTCGGTTCAGCGGTTGACATGGAGCAGTTCAATTCGTTGACATTTCAGATGTCACCCTCGGTCGAGAGGAGGTGTTGCGACTCCCGACCCGCTTCAAGTTTTTTTGTATACACTGTCTACAATTTTGCTTGAGACGTCTGCTTTTCCGCATGCATAGCAGAACACGCATAGCCACTGTTGTAGGCAATCTTGGTAATAGTGCACTTGCTGGACACAATTCCAACAACTCATTTGTCTGTCTGCGATAGCTGATACGTCTGCCATATTGGTGTCATTCTCTGGCGTTTGGGACAAGTCATCCATCTCACTTATACGATGACTATAATTGGTGTTCAGGCCACTAGCAGTTGCGATCCGCAGCTGAGTGGCTTGTATCTGCGTTATCAATACTCGGAGTTGGCCTATGGTGTTAGACGGCTGTAAGCAGATTTTATTCTGTATTTCTGGTAATGAGTTTGATTTGATTAGCTCCAGAAACTCATTGTCGGGCATAGGATGTTGCAACTGATCGCGTAGTTGCTCTAATATCTTGTGATAAATGGTTCACCAGGCTTTTAGGACTCCCCTTGAATTAGTCAACCGGCTCTGACATATACCTACGTAGGCGTTGGATTATCCCTTAATAAAGACCAGTACCTGACAATAATACTAACATATTTCTGATAAGGAGATCAAAATCTCCTTCGAGAGCAAAGTAGGTCAGTGCTTCAACTCGGAAAACAAACTGATTCACTGGAAGCTTCGAATTATCTCCACTATAAGAAATGTTTCATCGCCGGATGGGACTGCCTGATCGTCTATGCAATGAAAGTGTCTGAGCTCGATTACTTGCGTAAGGTGGTGCCTGAGGAGCAAATGTCGCTGGAAAGGAATGTCTCGGTTGACTAGCTGAGAACGAGTCCCCTGACGCGGATCTCTAGAAGATTCTGTAAAGTATCTAGGTGGTATGACACGATCTCCGCAAGGTTATGGTGGTGGACGAGAAGCGTCCGCTTGCTGAATGACAGCAGGGATTCGTTGTCGAACTGAGTCTCTATCTAAAACGCCTTGCCCCGAAGGTGCAGGTGACGGACTAATCCTTCTGGAACTGGTATGTGAGATGGGTACTGAGTGCAACCCAGGAAATAAAGATCTACGACTTGACTGTGGAAGTGTTAAAGGTGGTATCTTGAGTTGTGGCGGCTGCTGAGGCAGATTCAGAGTACCGTGCCGAATTGGAAACCTCTTCGGGAAGGTACCATTGTAAGGCAAGAAGTCTTGTTGTGTAAGCTCATAGCGACAATTTGTGTAACTGGCTTCCTCAGTTATCCACTTCTGCAAGCAGATCTGATGGAACATGTGTCCGCATGTTGTCACTACAGGCTCCTTCTTGCCTGTCCAGTCTCCATCTTGGCAGATGGACCACTAATTCAGCCTTGGCAAGAAAACATCTGCTCCTTTTGGAGGTGTTGGTGCGATAGCCATGATATAAAATTATTGACAGTCTCAAAGTAATAAGATTGGTCGTATAGCACGAGTGGCCAATATCTGAATAATTCAAGCGCTTATACAAAGGTTTGAGGTAATCCGGGAAAAGAAAAGCAGGTATGGTCGAGGCTGCTATCGGGACGAAAAATGTTCAATTTGAGAAGTTCAAAAAAATTTTCCACAACTGAGGATTGATTCTTAAAAGTAAAGGTTGATGTGCAAATTCGGTGTTGCCATCTAATTGTACTGCAGTAGATATAGCTCTTAATTCATTTTAGTTCTCAACGGAATCTCAGAAAAGTCGGGTTAGACAAGCCAAAGCCTGAGAATATTGCTAGAAATTCTTTAGCCAGGCAGTTGGCAGTATGCCAGCTCCTGATTACTAAAGGTCCCCGGCATCACTTCCATCCTCCAACAAATCTTTCCTTCCTCCTCGGTCGACTGCACTGCCTAGCTAACCCTCCAGTTGGCCAAACCCATGAATCTTGCCAACTAGTTAGCAAAAGCAAAAAAAGGCATCTCACAGATTCATGACTCCGTCCAGCTAGTGGGCCAAGGAAAACATGCCTCTGTGAGAACACAAACGAAAAACCATTAGTGAGGTCACCTGCCATTTCCATGGCTGAAGGCCAGCGGGAAAGATAAACAATTCAAAAAGATTCGAATTCAAACTCGAAAGATTTTAAGCTTAACCGAAGTTAACTTCAAAGTCGGCCTTTCAAAAAAAATCATTAAAATCGAAACTTGAAAAACTTACTGAAATCTCAAAAACTTTAAACTCGAAAAAATAGAAAACTTTGAAACGACAAAATGATCTATAGATAATATTTAACAGTTGGACATAAGTCCGCATGTAACTTCCACTAGATATGAGAATTGGCGTCAATCAATTAGTAAAATGCCAAATGATCATCTCACTACAAATCTCAGTCCCCAGCAAAAGTCACACTTAGACCACTGAAGTCTGGCTGAGGTGACCCTACGTTGGGCGCCATTTTGTTATGGTATCACTTTCCGGAGTGAGTACCACTGTACGTGAAGTCTATCCTGTCAGCAGGAGCCGACAGCTCACTCCCGTGAACCAACAGGTTCCGCTGTCACGACCCATAATAAAAAAAAAATATTGGTGCCTATTCAAAAAATGACGAGCAACCCATCCAGCCCTGAAGGGGCCCTTACACTACTTACCCTTCCTCGCTATGAAGCGCAGCCGTTCTGCCTTCTTGCTGCTATGCCCCATGCACCCAACGACACTGAGGGCAGAAAATTTTTCCAGTGTCCCTATAGATCACGTGAAAGAGTTGTGAAGGAGCGGACCTAGTCTACGATGAGTTCGAAGAGGGCTCCAGGAGAGCTATGAAAAAAAACTTAGCCTGTCTCCATTACGTTATAAGGAAATTGTATTATTTCAAAATTACAAGTGATTTGATTTTTCGCTAAATTTCACCTACGTAGTATTCTGATTCTGGTATCCTACATCTAATTGTCCTGTCATTTTCCACAATGCTAAGGTGGATATGACAGATTTTACTTTAACCTCTATATACTACTACGCTACGATGCCAGCGTCACGGAGGAACCCGAAGAAATAGTTAGTTTTTATGCGAAATTGATAAAGTAAAAACTGAATCACTTACTTGTACTAGACATTTTTTGGAAGTTTTCTTTAGTATTTGGAGGCCTTATATACTCATCTCCTTTCTCCAACAATCCTCTGGTGCTAAGTCGCCGTGCTGGGCAGCCGGGCTTAATTTTGCTTCCTATTAGCGATATTTATTTCACAACTGATTTTCTTGACGTTATTTCACTTTAATTATTGATTGCACTCTTATTTGAGGATTTTTTTCTCCCGATGGTTTTCTATTAGCCGAGGTTTTTTTAAATCCCTTCTTGCTTTCGTTTTTGTACTACTAGTCGTGTTTCTACACCATCCCAACTTAACCCTCTCGACCACACTTGACAACCTCTTTTTTATCTTTTTCTTCTTTCTCGATTTCTTCTCCGAATCCAGCCCGTCTGCCGTCAAGTGAGCAACATCGGAAAAATGGCAGCACGATCGCAACGACCATAGCACTGTGCAACTTTGCAACCATTTTTGATGTTTTTTATTCTTCATCTAAATCTAGCGAAAAATTACAATAAATGCTTAAAGGTAGGCAATTTTGTTCTATGAATGAGTTTAGCAAGACATTTTTCCTGAACAAAACGAAGAAGGATTACATTTTAAATGTTATTAAAATAACGCATTGATGACGTGTTATTTAACAACAAAATTATGGTTAAACTGATAAGACTGAAATTAAAAGTCCAACATTCGCAATATTTTGATTTTTAGTTTTCAAATAGAGAAGAAAAGGGAAACAATTGTGAACATTAAAAAGCTCGCAATAATTATCTATCGAATAAATTATAAATCAACAACATTAAATTGATTACAGTCAAAATAAATGTCCACCGACGTAATTTAACTCCCTCGATGGAAAATTCCACCCATGACATTCTCTAAATTATTCCCTCGATAGAATAATTTCCTAAAAAAAAGTAAAGGAACCCACAAAGTATTTAAACTTTAAAATAAATCTTAGTTATCCAGGTCAGTTCCGCAATCTCAAAACTGAGTAGAAAATTGGTGCTAAAGAACTTAAAATGCTACAAGAAACCAAAATCACAAGCTATCCTCTATCATGGCTCGATCAAAAGTGCGAATAAATACAAAAAAATTACATAAATTAATATTAATTGCACCAAAGCGTACCTACCTCCGTATATTTACATCTTTTGATGTCGTCAAATGACATTACGTCAGCCAGCTGTCTGTGGCAAATTCAGATATCGCATCAAACATTGCTAGGGCAACACCAACAAACGATAGCTCATAACTGGATACAGCGGCTATATAAAGCCAATGAGCCGCAGCAGAAAATCATTCTTGGTCTAGAGCTCATCTGGCTTAGAGACTAATCTAAATACAAGAATAATTTTTCCCACGTCCATTATAGAACATTAATTACATTAAATTTCTATCATTTTCTACACCTAAGCAGAAGTATAATTCTGTGCAGAGATTAATCTGCAATACTCCTGCTCACACCTAAGCAGAATAATAATTCTGCGCAAAGATTAATCTGTAATACTCCTGCCCACACCTGAGCAGAAGAATAATTCTGCGCAGAGATTAATCTGCAACACTTTTATCCTCTACATCATTTTGCTGCCCTTGCACTTTCACGCACAAGTAAGAAGCATTTCGTTACAGTTGTGCTCTCATGTACTAGCCAAAATGCATTCTACTACCCTTCTGCTCTCACGCACTAGCTAGGAGCATTTTGTTACCCTGCTGCTCACACGCAATAGCAGCAGTAATATTGCTACCTTTATTCTGTTGACAGATAATAATTTCTAGTCGTTTTCTTCTTTTTCCAGAACTGAAGGAACGCAATAAGACTCAAACATCACTGGTGTTAAAGGCCTAACCACAATGTGCATATGCTAGCATATGCAAAGACACGAGCAATTGCTTTTCATAATGACAACCCGCAATAGGAATAACAAGCCGTTCGTCAAGTTTTAATTCCGTTCGTCAACTTCTGTCTGTACGCACATGTTCGTACTTTGCATAACTAAATTTGACAGTTTGTGTAAATACTATAAAAATATTAGTGATGCATAATGATATATTTTGATATATTTTCAAGGCTTGCATATGCAAGCTTATGAACATTGTGGTTAGGCCTTAAAATTTAATTTCAATTTTATTGAATTTTATATTGTGAATTTTTACTATGATATTTAGTTTTAAGCAAATGAATTCTTGTTTTAATAAAATTTTAACGACTGAGTTGTCCTTTTAAAAAACCGGCACTCTCTCCCACTTCGGAGACTAGCCCTCACAATAAATATTGATAATTTTTGTACCATATACATATGTACAGCTTCAGAAAAATTTAGACTTTTGTTCGTTGGCAAAACCAACCTGCCTTGATGCTTTAAAAACGTCAGCTTCTTGCCAATTGATTATGACAACAACTCAAACCCCGAGACCACTGATGATATCAGCATTATTTAAATAAATAAATAAACAATGAGATAGTAAAATCCTTTAACCAAAAATAAAATTTCTCCTTTTATTGGATAATTTCAATTTAAAAATTTATTTATTCAGACCCAACCGGCATAACCGCCACACAGTAAAAAATTTCATAATTTTAATTGGCAATTGAGAACACTCAACTATAAATGTTGTAAAATTACATGTCGAAAATACTTGTAAGTTATTGCTGTAAACTTAAATTAAAGTATGTAAACTCAATTACACATTTGTTGTGAAATTAAATAAAAATATGTGAGTTATATTACAATTTGTTTGAAAATAAATTAAAGTGCATTAAGATATTCCACAGATGTTGTAAAATTAAACAAAGGTGGGTTAGTTGATTCCACATTTGTTGTAAAATTGAACAATGGTGTGCTAATTAATTCCACATTTATTGTCAAATTAAATAAAAGGGGGTAAGCTCATTCTATAAACATTCTGTATATATATATATATATACATACATATATATATAATCTATGTTAAATTAAACATTAAAATAAAATCTTTCAGCTTATACCTTTCTCCTTTAATTATCACAATTATTATTTATTTATTACAGGTAAAACAATAGCTGGATTTTAATTACATTGTAAAGCAACAAAATAAGTTTGATTAAAAAAGGCTAAAAGCTTAAGATGTGATAAATTTAGAACTTTATTTTAAACTAATTTATTGAGACTCTCAAATTCAAAACACATTTTTTAGTGTGAATTCAAGTTTATTAAAAAATAAAACATTTCATTTATATAGTTCAA
Organism: Dioctria rufipes; assembly: GCA_963924295.1. Taxonomy (NCBI): domain Eukaryota; kingdom Metazoa; phylum Arthropoda; class Insecta; order Diptera; family Asilidae; genus Dioctria; species Dioctria rufipes. The sequence continues at coordinate 146,245,238 of OZ002742.1, read as the reverse complement.
TATTATACAAAAAAAAATACTACCTAAGCATACACCTATTTATCTTCAATAAAATTACAAAATAATGAAGAAATAAAACTTTTTTGTATAAAAAATCAAAAATTGAAATTTTGTATAAAGTAAAAAGGTTTTGAGTATTTAGGAGACCTTTTCATTTGTTTTTTTTTTTTTTTTTAATAAGTGTAATGACTTTAGCAATAGTAATAATGTTGTTTTTATTTTCACGAGAACTTCCGAATGTATTGAGAAGAAGTACCTCAATAGCGAATCGTAGGACTGCGATATATCGTTAGGATACTGTATGTTCAAGTTTAAATAACTTGCAAATGTTTGCATTATTGCTTCCTTTAGATTCGTGGATACGGGGTTAATCTTGTAGTATCTTTTACCAGGAAATATATATATTATTATTATTAATAACATATTTTCCGTAAACATAATAAATATCATCACCATCAGTTTCTAATAAACAATAAATAATAAAAGTAAAGAATTATTTTAGCGTTAGGTATCTAATGTATAGATTTCATTTATTTTAAGTAGATTTCAAAAGAGCTTCAACAATATATAAAAATAATTCAACGATTTTCACAAATCAATCAGCAAAATTAGTTTTTTGTCTTAAAATAATTCAATTTTTTTATATCGTAATTAATTAATGCTGTAAAATACGTTGTACCTCATCTGGAAGCAATTTTGAATTAAATTCAAAAACTGATTTAATTTTGAAATATCTGCTGAATTTTATTTAAAATTTGCTGATTGATTTGTTAAAAATCTTTGAATTATTTTTAAATATTGTTGAAGTTTTCTTGAAATCTGGTTAAAATAAATGAAATCTGGTTAATTTTTTGTTGGAAATAATACAACCGTATTTTCATACACGCAGACAATTCTATGGACTATTCGTGCACTGTGTAGTGAGCACACTTACACTGATCCGAACTTGCCAAACGTCAGTCTATTAGAGAATTTGACACGCGTCGGTTGTACTTTGTACTTAATTATAAAAATCATCTCAATAAAGCTTTTGAATTGTTATCGGACTAAACGTGCGTTTCATTTATTTTTTGTTCTAGTTATAAATAACCTGCCATTCCCAACAGGTTATGGGCCCAGGCACAAATAACAAAAAAATAAATAAATAAAAGTGTAAGTGAATGGCCATGAATTATGCAATAAGAACCGAGTTGCTCAACAAGGAGAACTTCGATACTTGGAAAATGCAAATGCAGGCATTGCTAACAAAAAACGGTCTGAAGCAATATGTAAATGGTAAGGAAATCAAACCGGATCCAGTCGACGGCAACTTAAATCGTGCCAAGGAAATTTCTACGTGGGAGAAAAATGACGACAAAACAAAGTCGGAAATTATTTTATCAATATGTGCTTCTGAATTAAAGCAAGTAAAGGCGTGCATAACTTCGAAGGAAATGTGGAACAAACTCGAAGGAATTTATCAGTCGAAAGGTCCCGCTAGAAAATCGATGCTTCTAGAACAACTCATACAACTACGCATGGAAGAGAATAGTATCGTGCGCAAACATACTAACAAGTTCTTTGACACCGTCGATAAACTGACAGAGATGGTAGAAGATTTAAATCAAGACTTGTTGTCAGTGATGTTGTTGTGCAGTTTACCACGAAGTTATGAAAACTTTCGGTGTGCGATCAAATCACGTGATGAATTACCGAGTCTAGAAAACTTACGGGTTAAAATAACAGAGGAAAGTGACTATCGTGGTAGTGAATCTAGTTTTAAAACTCAAAATGTATTGTTTGTTCAGAAACACGGACAAAAACATAACTACCATCACAAAAACAAAGTGCACACAAGTGAATACGGGAAAGGTAACTCTAATAAAAACGAAAAATTTCCGTTCCAGTGTCATCGTTGTAGAAAGTATGGACACAAAGCCATCGATTGTAAATCTAAAAACGAAAATCAACAATTTTCAAGATAAACCGAGGATTTAAGTTTAGGTTCATCGGAAGCCTTCATCGGGGAATCGGAATCTAGGAAGTGGTGTCTGGATAGCGGTGCAACAAGTCATATTTGCATGGAATTAAAACATTTTGGTGAAACACAAAATGGTTGTGGAAAGTTGAACTTGGCAAATCAGGACTCAACTGAAATTAAAGCAAAAGGTGATGCATCATTTTTCAATAACTACCAGAAGTCAAAATTGACCTAAAGGACACACTATACATTTCCGACTTGAGAACAAACTTAATTTCCGTCGCAGAAATCACAGAAAACGGGTATGACGTTTTGTTTACAAAACATCACGCAAAAGTTATCGACAAAAAGGGAAAAACTAAATTAATCGCGGAAAAAAGCAGAGGTTTGTACTATTTTAATGAATCTGCAAACTAGGTAGGTAACAGTTCGAAATACGGAAACGCGATTAATAATAATAAACTTCTCGAGCGGCATCGGAAGCTCGGTCACCTGAATTTCGCTGACTTAAAAAAAGTTCAAAGAGACATTACAATGAAGGGTTTGAATTTTTCTTGTACAAACACACATATTAATTGCGAGATATGTTTACAGGGAAAAATGACCCGTACTCCGTTTCAAACATCATCGGATCGAAGCACAAATTTACTGGAAATAATTCATTCCGATGTTTGCGGTCCAATAAGGACTGAATCACTTGGAGGTGCTAAATACTGTGTTACCTTTATAGACGACCACTCAAGGTGGACGGAAGTTAAATTCATAAGGTCCAAAGATGAAGTATTTAAGCATTTCAATGAATATAAACAACTTGTTTAAAACCAGAAGGAAAAGAGAATAAAGCAATTACATACAGATAATGGCGGTGAGTACATAAATAATACTTTTCATGAATTCTTGAAGGAACACGGTATTTCAAGAAAATGCACGGTAGCATACAACCCGGAACGGGATATGTGAAAGAGGAAACCGCACATTATACGAAATTTCCAGATGTCTTTTAATTCAAGCCAAACTCCCACCTACATTTTGGGCAGAAGCAGTCTCAACCGCTTACTATATACGAAATCGAGTACCAACTAGCAGTTTGCAAGGAAAAACGCCATAACAGTTATGGACCGGAAAAGCACCCGATGTGAGACATTTCCACGAATTCGGAAGCAAGGTCTACTGCCTTTCGAGGAAACCAGGAATTGGGAAACTGGAACCCCGAGGTCAAGAAGGAGTTTTCTTGGGTTATGCACAAGAATCTAAAGGCTATAGAATCTTAATACCATCCATAAAACAAGTTGTAATATCGCGAGACATTAAAGTTATTAACACGAAGAAACCTCTTGAGTACTATCAAGCCATCCCCGAAGATTTCTTTAATTCCATAGATGAACGTCTGGAAGTTGAAAAACAAAATCCCCCTATAAAAGTCATAATGGAACCCCCTTCGTTGTTGGAAGAGAAAATCAACCAACCGGAACAGCAGACGAAGAACGAATCTGACGATCTATTCGGAAGCCATGAAAGTGAAAGGCATGGACCTGGATGACCAAGGCTTGTTACGTACCTTTGTGGGGATGGCGGGTATTTTATCCAAAACACTTTTTGATTTGTCTCGGGTTCGTTTTATTACCCTTCTATTTCTTTTCTTTACAATCTCCTTCTTTTTATTTTTAAACTTATTATCTTCTTTCACCAATTTATTCTCTCTCCTTTACAAACTTTTCGCAATCTTCTTTTCTTTTCTAAACTTATTATCTTCTTTCACCAAAGTATTCTTTCTCTTTTACAAACTTTTCACAATCTTCTTTTCTTTTATCAACTTGCAGTAACTTTTCAAAATTTTATTCTTTTAAATACTTTTGGTAAATTTTCCAAATTTTATTCTTTTATATACTTTTGGTAAGTTTTCAAAATTTTATTCTTTTATATACTTTTGGTAACTTTTCAAAATTTTATTTTTTAATATACTTTTGGTAACTTTTCAAAACCGAAACTGCGCCGAACCAAGTGCGAAAATCAACTCTACTTTATTTTAAATTTTACTGCCGAACCGCCGCTAATCCAGTTTAAAATTCAACTCGGCTCTTGATCACTTTTGTCGCGATCAAGAGCCTTCGTTCAGGGTAGAAAATGCATAGTTGCATTTTCACCCTGAGAAAATTTTCATTTATTCTGGACTTGATTAAACAAGTCCAGAATATTTTTCGTTGGACGGAGGCTTGAAATTTGACGCTTTTATAAACATCAGCCACCGTCACGACGATTAGAATTGCCGCGCGCGTATACATACAATGTATTTTCGCGGCGCGCTCTTCTTATCGCGAAAGCTTTTTTGTGATATGTATGTACACTCGTACATACATATTGTAATTTTCACGACAAATCGTACTGAAGGTACGATTTGTCTTTTGCTTTGTTTTTTAAAAGTAAATATTTCTACTGGCAAATTTTGCTTTCGTTTGACTTTATGGAATGTGAAGAAAATTGCTGACGCAATTTTCTTCACTGATTGAGTTGATAAGCTAACCATGTTTTAGGCATGGTTAGCTTATGTGAAAATTTATAATTTGTAATATTTTAATGAATTGGATTTGAAGAACTTATTCAACTTTTAATATCTGTGATAATCAATTTTTAATATCTGTGATAATCATGTTTTAGCATGGATGTATGTATGTATGCCTTCTAAAATTATTCCCTTTTTATACTTTTCAAGGGTATAATTTACATACATAACAATCCTTCCCCCTGAGAAAAAGAGAATTATTCTTTGAAGAGGAATAATTCTCAGGGGAAGTTGTTGTGGGTGCTATCTTGGCGGCTCGGGTCTTGGTCGGTTCTCGGTTGAGTTTTACAACATTTGCAGCTTTACAAAATATTTTCTTGGGGTTTTTTTTTTTTTTTTCTAATTATTTTGTTAAGTTCTTCCCCAGTTAGCAACTATTTGGTTTTTGTTTGATTACCTTATACGTACTACTATTTACTATTTTATTTAGTATTTTATTAGTTTAATTTTAATCTTATATAAAAAAAATTTTAAATTGTTTCTTAGTAGCCTGGTATTGCTTTTATACTCTGTCTATTTTTATTATTTCTACCGTTACTTTATTTTATTCCTGTTCTATGTAGTTCTCTTTACATACGTTTATTTATTCTAACTTATTTCGTTACGTAATTTTAAAAATTTTTTTTCTTTGACAACTTTGTCTGCTTTATTTCTTATTTCTGTTATAACATATTTTGTTATTTATTTATTATTTAGTTTTAATATAATTTTGTGTTTTTTTTTTTTTTTTTAAACAAATTTCGTTTGCTTTCGTTATGTGTAATTCTAGTTCATTTTTCTTCAATGCTACTATTTTTACCTATTAATTTGTTATTTAGTTCTTTCCTTTTGCAAAGGCATGTTTTCTCTAATTTTTTCTTTTTATCTATTTATGAATTTAATACATTTAATTTTATTTTTACTCCATGCATTTTTGGGTACTTTATCCTGTTTACTTTTTGTTTTTGGTTTAATATATACCCTTATTTATTTATTCTTTATTTTTTGCTAATAATTTAATCTTTCTTTTCTAATTATTTGTTTTGGTAGGAGCCTGATGAAACTTATTCTGTTTTTAAAGTTTCCTTTTTTTTATTAACTATGTATTATTCTAAATTACATTTTACTATTTCTATGTTTATAAACTACCCCCTTTTTTTTTGTTGTATTTTATTTATATATATATATATATAGTTTCATATTTATTATTTATTTTTACTATTCCTCAGGCTTGTACATTTTTTGTTTGTTTTTTTTAATTAAATTTTTCTACGTACTTAATGTACATATTTTACCAGGCCTACCGTTTATGTCCTTAATTAGATTGATTAGTTGTGGTTGATTTCTCGGTTGTCTCATCTTGATGACAACAGGGTTAAGATATTTTACAGCCACAGCGATCATTATGGCCAGAACTAGTAGGCTCGTAAATGATAGAGAAGTTGTGGACAGGATATGGGATTGTCTGCTTGATACCTTGTTACTATACTGGTCTAATTTGTGCTGGATATCTTCCAGCGAATGTGTGCCAGTATAGATTGATTTATTGATATCGTCCCCCGTTAAAATCTCTATTGAAACTTGCGTTTGGTTTTCAGATTCTGGTACAATGTCAGCCAGACTCAAACTAAATAAGGAATGATTAAATTGGGGAAATTGTTTGGGTTGAATTATTTTCAGCGGGCGTTTACTTTGACCTTCGTATTTGAGCACCTTGTCACTTATTTGCACTTGACATGGTTGCGTTATCTCTAATATCCCTTGTCCTTCTAGTTTCGAGATTACAAAGTGATCTGGACATGTGATATGTAACACCGGGGAGGTACTAAATGCAAATAGCCACGTATTGGGCTTGCTTAGTTTGATCAGCATGTCTTTTTGGGGAGCTTGTACTCTGGTCTTACATTTGGGCACTTCATTTAAAGGATTATATAGAGTAGTTACGCTATGCCGATGTTACATACAGCCCTTACAAAAAAGAAATTACGTACATACATACGTACATTGAATATCAGACATACGTTTGTCCAAATTACGTACATACATACTTATTTTGCCTATCAGACCTACTTTAAAAGAAAATATGTACATACATATGTACATACCTACATTGCATAGCAAGTGAAACAAATCATTGCATACATGTACATACATACGGTACATTATACCATTTTACCTAAAGAATGGCGCGTACATACATATTATTACTGACCTACAGCAATTATTTCCGCTTATAAAACAAGTGGAAAAAGAAAGTGAGGTAATACCCCGGCTCGCAAGAAATCCCACATTGTAATATGACGACCTTGCGCCGGAGGTAAAACAAATGTATGTATGTAGGCGACCAAATTAATGGTTCACGACGAATGACGTGAAGTAGCATTGACCAGCTGCAAACATTTAACGAAATTTATATTTATGTATGTACGTCTATAAACAAAATACAAACGTTTAACCAAAAATATTTACGGATGATAATGGCCAGCTGTAGATATTGAGCAAAGCGTAATTTATACATATATGTATACGGCGAGCGCTGTGAGGAAATTAATTAAGAGTTTTAGCTTTACTTCCGTAGCAGTTAAGGTTATATTTTTAGTATAAATATTATAACGATTTTATTAAAAGACTAGTTGCAATCGTAACTCAACACAAGACACTTCAGTTGTTATCATTTGGAGCAAAGCTGTTCAGCTACTCCACTACACCATACTAGGAGCAAAGCTAAATTAGCTACTCCATTACACTAATCATTCCACACCTTGGGAGCAAAGCTATATTAGCTACTCCACTACATTACATATAGGAGCAAAGCTATATTAGCTACTCCACTACATTACATATAGGAGCAAAGCTATATTAGCTACTCCACAACACCACATATAGGAGCAAAGCTAAATTAGCTACTCCACCATACTACACATAGGAGCAAAGCTACATTAGCTACTCCGATATATACCGTTACAAAAAAGTGCGACATTTCTGATAACCAAATCAACAAAGTAGGTGCTTGTATGAGAGTACTTGGTTATAATTTGATAACAAGTACTTCAAAAACTCAAACAAGTTTCCCCGCAAAGAAACAGTAACAAATTGGCGCAGCCGGTAGGATCAAGGAAGTTAGTTCAACCTACAAATACTTGAAAAACCTTGATCTTCGAACCTACGAGTGCATACGAACATCTAACTGTTGAATCTGATAACAGAAATACCACGATAAGGCGCTTCTAACCTAGCCAACACGCGGAAGAAGCCGCAAACTGCAGTACGAATTCAATAGATAACCAAATTGAAGAAAGAAAAAATACGGCTTAGCAGAACACTACGATAGAGAAGAAACAACAAAGTTTTAAGTAAGTCTTTATAAAAATTGTTAAAAAAAAGAGGCAACAATTATTAGCGAATTCAATTTAGATAGTGTTAAAGTATATCTAACACGTTAAAAAAAAAAAAAAAAATCGCTGATTCTTCTCGCCCTCTTTTCAGTCTTGGAAAAGTAATTCCAATCTAAGTAGCCGTTATTAACTATAAGGGCAAATCTCACACATTCATGCAAATTTCTTTGTTTTTTTTTTTTTTATACAAAAGTCACTAAACTACTTATTTCCTTTTCTTCCCTACTTCTCTCTCTCACAATTACTCGTGGAAACTCGAAGTTTTGGCTTTCATGCCTAAAACTAACCGAAGCTTTTCATGCTCCGATTTTGAGACGGCAATAAGTTCATTGTCGTTTGATAACACTAGCCCTCCAGGAAGCCCTTCAGATAGCCCTATAGTAGAGCAAAATTCCCCCCAAAGCAGACTAACCATAAACTGGTATCGCGAACATCGTTCAGGCAAACGTTTCAGAAGGCACAGTTTGATTAACTTCCTCATAAGAAACCATAGTTTAAACGATCTAACAACAGAAAAATCGTTAATCAAGGCTAACTCAGATAAAGGCACGTCAGATATAATCGAGACTGAACAAATAAACAAAACAAACAAAATGCCAGTGAATTATGAAAAGGTGGTTAAACTAACGGCACAAATGGTGCCCTTATTCTCTGGGGAATTCAGCTCCCACATCCTCACAGAGTTACAAACTTTTTTAGGCTGTTGTAAACAAGTACAGCAATGTCTAGAAGCGGAAGAAAAAGTAGCTTTTATGCAAATTTTCCCCACTAGGTTGAGAGGTAATGCATACCAGCTAATCGCTTCAAGCTCGCTCACAACATTTGAAGAGGTTGAAAAATTGCTTTATCGTAATTATTTACCTCGTGAGACATACCATGAGCTGATAAACAGATTAATTACTTGTCGACAATATCCACACGAGTCTTTTAACTCATTCACCACTAGGCTAAAAGGCCTATTGTTACAATGTAACGAAGCAGCACATAACAAATACGGTGCTGAAAATTTTAACGTGGTGAAACGACAAATAGAAGATTTCGCTATGGCTTCAGTAAAGAGTGGTGCAACTAATCCGCATCTAAGTGCATATCTACTTACCTTGAATGAAGATTCAGTAGACCAGCTCATTCAAAGGGCACTAGATATGGAAAGATTGCAACACGGACTCCTTCATATCCCACAACCCAATCATTACATTCCTACTACCACAAGCAATTTTCCAATGGAGAACTTTTTAAAGCATAATCCTACAAATTATGCTAATACTTATAATCTCCCTATTCACGAGAGTGTTGCTCCATACCCTTACACCAATGAGATGAGCAAACCCAATATAAAAACGGAATTCAATATACCTTCCATAGGGGAGCCTCTAAAGGTGCCATCAGTGTCTTTTAATACTGATGGGAACCCTACAAATAATTGGCATTCCACTCAAACCAGTTTCACACGAAAACCTTTAGGAAGCCCACCTCTTTGCCAAAATTCTTTGTCTCGACATACAGGAGAAAAAATATTCGACAAACAAAAATTGCTATTAAATAAAATCACCTGCAGCTACTGCAACTACAAGGGCCACACGTATGACGAATGTCTGAAACGAAAAAATACTCCTTTCTGTGTAAACTGCAGAATAAAAGGCCATGATGCCCAACATTGCAAGCAAAATGCCAAGGCACCACCCGAACATGCAAACAGTAACAATCATGCTCGGTGGGGCTCTGCAAATCGGGAGCAAAGAATAAACCACATACAAAATATGTGCGATTTTTGTGGCCGAAGAAGCCATACGGTGTCCACATGCCAGCAGAAACAACGATGGGAGGCCACATATTCGGGAAACGGCACACTGTCGACCGAAAAATCCCCGGCTCGACATTAAATAGAACAGTGCAACTTACTTCAGGGTCCACTCAAACAACAAAGAAACAAACTAGAGAAAATGTTCCAGTGGTAAAATTACCATTGGACATAAGTAAAAACACAGCCGTTCGGCTGATAGTAGACACTGGAGCCGAAGTAAGCCTAATAAAACAGGAAGCATTAAATATACAAAAGCGGATAGAAACAGGACAAAAGGTCACTTTGAAAACTCCATTTGGAGAAGGAAGAACATTGGGTAACTGCCAAGGCACCTTTTTATTAAGCAGCAGTATCCCGTGCAATCTACAGGTTGTAGAAGATAACGCCCAAATCTCGTACGATGGGCTATTAGGTAACGATTTTCTTGCAAAAAATTGCAATATAGAAGGGCCTAACAGATTACTCCGGTTTCCTCGCACGGAAACCAACCCTATTGAATTCACGGTACCTCTCGAAACATCCATAGAAGATGGAGAGGATATACCAAAGGATCAAATAGTGGAGGGATCTGAATCTACTACCGTTTCACGGGCAACCAAAAACGAAAGTTCCTTACTTCCAATTGAAGAAATTTCAAACACTTTGAATGAAGATGAAGGTAGGCAATATGAAGTAGAACTTCAGCGATCTCATAGAATACCTCCTCGATCTCAAATCATACTGAGCATACCGGTACAATTGGACCAGGAAATGCTCTGTTTGTCTCAGGAGATTCAAGAAGGAGTATTTGTCGCAAATTGCCTAGTTAGTCCTCATAAAAATTTCATACCGTTATCCGTTCTGAACGTAAACACAGAACCTGCATTCCTAAGAAAATTAAAACTTACTCTAGTTCCAGTTAATTATTATAACATTAGCTCTCTACAGTTACCTTTGGACGAAATAAATTCCCAAAGTTCCCAGAAAGAAGGCGATCCTTTTTTCCCACGTGCACAAGACAAAAACATATACAACATAAAATCTCTCTATTCATCTTTGGACGACATAAATTCCCAAAGTTCTCAGAAAGAAGGTGACCCACCTTCTCCCCATGCACATTGCAAAAATTCCAATAACTTCGTAAAAGATACGAAAAATTTTAACTCCAATCCATATTCAATAAACGTAAACCACATTTCAAAGTACAGTCCAGACAGACTTGTGGCTTTACGTGAAGAATTACTGTTGGATAAAAACTTAAATCAAGAAGAGAAAAAATCAATTCTAGAACTATGTTATGACTATAATGACCTTTTTCATCTAAAGGGGGACAAGTTAACATACACTAACAGTATAAAACACACCATTCCCACATTACATAATCAACCACCAATAAATCAGAAAATGTATAGACTCCCAGAAACACATCGGGCAGTCATAAATGAGCAAATTGAGGAAATGTTGGACAACGACATAATCCAATTAAGTAAAAGCCCGTGGAATTCTCCATTGCTGATAGTTCCCAAGAAAGCTGGGCCTGACGGCAATAAACGCTGGCGAGTAGTAGTAGATTTCCGTAAAATTAACGAGAAATCTATAGGAGATGCTTTTCCATTACCCAGGATAGAAGATATACTGGATCAACTTGGACACTCCAGATATTTTACTACACTCGATCTAGCAAGCGGGTATCACCAAGTACTTGTTGATCCGAAGGATAGACCCAAAACTGCGTTCAGTACCGCATATGGGCACTATGAATTTAAGAGAATGCCATTTGGGCTGAAAGGCGCGCCTGCGACCTTCCAGCGATTAATGAATTACATTCTAACGGGTCTCCAAGGCTTAGAATGCTTTGTCTATCTCGATGATATTGTAATATATGGAACAAATTTGCAAGATCACAACGAGAAGTTGACTAAGGTATTCGACAGACTTCGAGCTCATAACCTTAAGTTACAGCCCGAAAAGTGCCAGTTCCTTCGCAGGGAAGTGATTTACCTCGGACACAAATGTTCAAACGAAGGAGCACTTCCTGATCCCAGCAAAACAAGTTGTGTCCAAAATTTTCCTCAACCCCGAACGGTTAGACAAACCCAATCGTTCCTTGGGTTGGCTAACTACTACCGCAAGTTCATTCCGAACTTTTCAAAAATAGTCAGACCCCTAACAAATCTTTTACGCAAAGACGTTAAATTTACTTGGACGCAAAAGTGCCAAAACTCTTTCGAGGAAATTAAAAGATCACTTGTAAATCCTCCCCTTCTCTCATATCCTGATTTTACTGAACCCTTTAACTTGACAACAGATGCTAGCAACGAGGCATTGGGAGCTGTCTTATCCCAAGGGAAAATAGGCGAAGACAAGCCTATAGCCTATGCAAGTAGAAGTTTAAATAAGGCGGAACAAAAATACTCCACAATAGAAAAAGAGTTACTCGCTATTGTATGGGCCGCCAGGAACTTCAGGTGTTATTTGCAGGGCAGAAATTTCACGGTCTACACCGACCACAAGCCCCTTAAAGGCGTATTCAACGTGAAAGACCCAACATCGAGATTAGTCAGGTTTCATCATAAACTCTCAGAGTTTGACTACAAAATTGAATATAAGCCTGGAAAATATAATACTAATGCAGATGCGCTTAGTCGAATACCTACCCAGCTAAACCAGACAAACTCCAATTCATTCATTGTGGAAGCTCAGGTACATCACCGAGCCGATTCCGATATAGAAGAAAATGAGTTTAGTTCGCCGCCACCCTCAAAACCTACACACGCACATTGTCACGTAGTTACAAGAGCTCAAGCAAGGGAGACAGAAATGGAAGACGTAGTTCAGAAAACTCCCCATAAAGTTCAAAAGAATTCTCAGAACTTCATAAAAGACTCAGTTGAGATTGGCTCAACTGAGAACAGCCTATTTGAAAACGTTGCATCTGAACACAGCAAATCTCCTATAAAAAATAATCTTATAGATTCCCAAGTTAAATTGCCGGAAATTATCACGGACCCGGAGGAAATCGAAACAATTTTAAAGGACTACCACGATTCTGCATTCGGTGGTCACCAAGGTGTAGTCAAAACCTATAAAAGAATAAAAAGGAAGTACAAGTGGAAAAACATGCTCAGCTCGGTTAGAAAATATGTCCGCAAATGTACTAAATGCCAAAAAATGAAGGCTAGCCCAGAGTATCGTATGCCAATGGTCATAACGGATACTGCCCTAATGCCATTCGAAAAAGTATATCTGGACATCGTAGGTCCTCTTGAGGAAACGCACTCAGGAAACAAATATATTTTGACTTTTCAAGACAATCTTACGAAATTCGTAGACTGCTACGCCATGCCGAATGGCGAAGCAGAAACGGTAGCAGGAATATTTTTCGACGAGATAATTACTCGTTACCGCATTCCTAAAAAGGTAGTAACTGATCAAGGCTCCAACTTCTTAAGCGATCTCTTCAAACGAGTTTGTAAGCTCTTAAAGATTAAAAAACTGCAAACATCCGCTTATCACCCACAATCCAACGGTGCACTTGAACGAACCCACAGACCACTAGTAGAGTATTTAAGAACTATTGTATCCGAAAATCCAAAGGCTTGGGATCGATTCCTGAGAACTGCGGCTTTTGTGTATAATAATAGTCCACATGAAGGCACTAAGCTCACTCCAATGGACTGTCTGTTTGGATTTACAGCGGATGTACCTTCAAATCTAAGAAGCCAGAGCCAATGTACAATCACGAAAGTTACTACCATATTCTTAGGTACAAATTACAGAAAACCTACGCTATTGCCCGAAAAAATTTACTTAACGCTAAGGAAAAGTCAAAATTACACTACGATAAACATTCAAGACCAGTAACTTTCCAACCAGGTGATAAAGTATTATTGAAGAATCAAGCTAAGAAACACAAGTTGTCCCAGATATGGCTAGGTCCATATCTAGTAATAAAAGCTTTCAATCCTGTAAATACTATTATACAAATCGGCAGACGAAGAGTAACAGTGCACAACAACAGGTTAAAACCATTCCACGAATAATAGTTAACCTTTTAAAAGAAAGATAAAGAATACATTCCACCTCAACATACCAAATCAGAGAATACCCTCATCTCATAAATTCAAATCTAACTGAAACCATTCAGAACTTCATCCAACATGTTAACAACACCGTAAAGAAACATATAGGTATGATAAGAGCAGAAGATGCCAATCATATTCTGAATGAGAATTCTTACTCTTTAGATCAATTGGAAGAACAAATAAAAACACTGGAAAAGCAGAGAAAAGAGCGAACTGAATCACAAATGGTTCAAATAAGCTCCCTATCTCTGAGTTCATTGGTAATTTTATTACTAAGCATAATTGGTATACTGAAGTTATGTAAAACTATAAAGAACAAGAAAAAGAAAAGCATAGTGGAAATGCCCAATGTAGTAATCGTAAGTAATCCAAAATCTCAGTTAGATGCTGAGACACCTCTACAACGTAAAGTAGAAATTCCGGGTAACTTAAAGACCAAATGCAAAGAAGATGTCAAATCTAATCTTCATGTTCCAAGCCAGGAAAAGATATCGATGAACAAAGTCAAACAAATTTCCCAAAACTTCCAATCAGAGATCACCAAAGCTCACAAAGCAAGAGTAAAACCCCTAACCAACTCACCAGAAACGGCATCTCAGACCGTTCATTCAGAATCAAAAGATTCAAGTAAGCCACAAACTAACCCGCAACCCCAGGAAAATAAGAGGCAACATTTATCAATACCTCCACCACCACCAATACCACCATCTATAACCCATCCCAATTCATGTACACGCCCCCGCAATTTGCAAGTAGTTTAGTAACTTCTCAAATCCAAGTTAACCAAAATTAATTGAAAATATCTGTCTTGTCTAAAATATAAATAATAAAATTAACGGGAGAGAAATATGTATGTATGGTGTCCAAAGTATATATATATATAGATTAAGGTAAATAAATAAATTGTAACAAAAAGAAATATTAGATATACACCAATAGATCATAAAGACATATAATGGAAAATGTATATACACATATATTGTACAGTAAACGCATAAAAATTTAAAATTATAATGAAAACTTATGTACACACATACATATTGCAATAAATGCATAAAAAAAAATTGTAATGAAAACATATGTACATACAAATATATTACAATAAATGCATTAAAAAATTAAAATTATAAATAAAACATATGTACACATACATATCTTATTGTAGGTGCATAAAAAATTAAAAGGTAATGAAAACATATGTACATACACATATATTACAGTAAATGCATCAAAAAATTAAAATCTAATGCGAACATACGTATATATAGACATATACGGCAACAAATTAAAATTGGAATGAGAACATATGTTACACATATAAATATATAAAGCATAAAGAATTAAAATTGTAAAAATAAAAAAACTAAGAATAAAAAAAAAATAAATGTGTACGTATATGGTATTGTAAAGCCATAAAATGTTAAGTTGTAATTTGATATACAGATATATTAATACAAAAAAAAAAACATATTTATACCTGCATAAGAGAAAAATTTCTTCTTTCTGTATCTAATTAATCTAAACAAAAAATTTTTATAAATAGGCTAGAAATAATTCTCGATAATGTATATAGATAAGTTAGCTTCTTCAACCTAACTAAGTAATCGTCTCAGCGCTCGGCATTATGTATATACATATATGTATGTAACATGTTGTTATTTTTTTTATTATTATCTATCAAAGCCATATACAATGTTCGAATGCGTTATTCCTCTTCTAAGAATAACACATTTTTTTTAAAAAAAAGGGAGGTTTGTTACATACAGCCCTTACAAAAAAGAAATTACGTACATACATACGTACATTGAATATCAGACATACGTTTGTCCAAATTACGTACATACATACTTATTTTGCCTATCAGACCTACTTTAAAAGAAAATATGTACATACATATGTACATACCTACATTGCATAGCAAGTGAAACAAATCATTGCATGCATGTACATACATACGGTACATTATACCATTTTACCTAAAGAATGGCGCGTACATACATATTATTACTGACCTACAGCAATTATTTCCGCTTATAAAACAAGTGGAAAAAGAAAGTGAGGTAATACCCCGGCTCGCAAGAAATCCCACATTGTAATATGACGACCTTGCGCCGGAGGTAAAACAAATGTATGTATGTAGGCGACCAAATTAATGGTTCACGACGAATGACGTGAAGTAGCATTGACCAGCTGCAAACATTTAACGAAAATTATATTTATGTATGTACGTCTATAAACAAAATACAAACGTTTAACCAAAAATATTTACGGATGGTAATGGCCAGCTGTAGATATTGAGCAAAGCGTAATTTATACATATATGTATACGCGAGCGCTGTGAGGAAATTAATTAAGAGTTTTAGCTTTACTTCCGTAGCAGTTAAGGTTATATTTTTAGTATAAATATTATAACGATTTTATTAAAAGACTAGTTGCAATCGTAACTCAACACAAGACACTTCAGTTGTTATCATTTGGAGCAAAGCTGTTCAGCTACTCCACTACACCATACTAGGAGCAAAGCTAAATTAGCTACTCCATTACACTAATCATTCCACACCTTGGGAGCAAAGCTATATTAGCTACTCCACTACATTACATATAGGAGCAAAGCTATATTAGCTACTCCACTACATTACATATAGGAGCAAAGCTATATTAGCTACTCCACAACACCACATATAGGAGCAAAGCTAAATTAGCTACTCCACCATACTACACATAGGAGCAAAGCTACATTAGCTACTCCGATATATACCGTTACAAAAAAGTGCGACATTTCTGATAACCAAATCAACAAAGTAGGTGCTTGTATGAGAGTACTTGGTTATAATTTGATAACAAGTACTTCAAAAACTCAAACAAGTTTCCTCGCAAAGAAACAGTAACACCGATACGAGATCACTTTTTCCATACAAAAAGTGTCCGGAAAATTCCAACTATTTTAGTGGTTCTGGGCCGGACTCTGGGTCACTGAGGGGGATTCTGTCTAGTGGTCTACGTCACAAAGCCTGCCTGGAGAATTCCTTGCCTACCGTCTGGCTGACCAGGAGATGACATTAACTTTTTTAGTAATAATTCAAGTTTTATTTTTTTAGGCTTTTTTATTATGATTTTTCCGTTTTCAAGTGTTGCGCCTAAATGTGGGCTTTTGGTTTTGAACTAATAGTAGTAATAATTAAAGTTAACGCTATGCTATTCTTTTTCATACCAATAGATTCTAGAAGGTGCCAGTGGATAGGGTATTAGTACTGTTGGGGGACAAAATTTTCATCAGAAATACCCTACGGGCTATGGTTCTCGAGATATTAGCGATATTACCTTTTTAGATATAGTTAATATTAGTAATAATTAAAGTTAACGCTATGCTATTATTTTTCATACCAATAGATTCTAGAAGGTGCCAGTGGATAGGGTATTAGTACTGTTGGGGAACAAAATTTTCATCAGAAATCCTCTACGGGCTATGGTTCTCGAGATATTAGCGATATTACCTTTTTAGATATAGTTAATATTAGTAATAATTAAAGTTAACGCTATTCTATTATTTTTCATACCAATAGATTCTAGAAGGTGCCAGTGGATAGGGTATTAGTACTGTTGGGGGACAAAATTTTCATCAGAAATCCCCTACGGGCTATGGTTCTCGAGATATTAGCGATATTACCTTTTTAGATATAGTTAATATTAGTAATAATTAAAGTTAACGCTATGCTATTATTTTTCATACCAATAGATTCTAGAAGGTGCCAGTGGATAGGGTATTAGCACTGTTGGGGGACAAAATTTTCATCAGAAATCCTCTAAGGGCTATGGTTCTCGAGATATTAGCGATATTACCTTTTTAGATATAGTTAATATTAGCAATAATTAAAGTTAACGCTATGCTATTCTTTTTCATACCAATAGATTCTAGAAGGTGCCAGTGGATAGGGTATTAGACATTGGGGGACAAAATTTTCATCAGAAATCCCGGGCTATGGTTCTCGAGATATTAGCGATATTACCTTTTTAGATATAGTTAATATTAGTAATAATTAAAGTTAACGCTATGCTATTCTTTTTCATACCAATAGATTCTAGAAGGTGCCAGTGGATAGGGTATTAGTACTGTTGGGGGACAAAATTTTCATCAGAAATCCCCTACGGGCTATGGTTCTCGAGATATTAGCGATATTACCTTTTTAGATATAGTTAATATTAGTAATAATTAAAGTTAACGCTATGCTATTCTTTTTCATACCAATAGATTCTAGGAGGTGCCAGTGGATAGGGTATTGGTATTGTTGGAGGACAACATTTTCATCAGAAATCCTCTACGGACTGTGGTTTTCGAGATATTTTCGATCTTGCCTTTCAATATTACTAATAATTCAAGTTACCCTGGGGAGTTGTAGATATCAGCATAATGTCACCTTGGATTTGCTGTTTTCTTTCTTGAATATTTCTTAGTGAGGGATTTGTAGATATCAAATGTTCCGGATGACTTTCTATAGGCGTTCTGGGGCAGTGGGGTTCTGGGCATCAAATATTAAATGTTTACTAAACATTAGGCATGCTTCCCCTGTTTATGATGTAATTTGATATCACCGCATTTAAGCTGAATGGTTCAAACACACCTGTGTAAACTTCCTGTTAAAAAAATTCGCATTGTAGCTGAATGAATCATGCACACCTGTGTAAACAAATTTAAGCAATATCAGCACATTTATTCTTTTCACGTAATTTGATACCACACTTCCTGTAGGCACCCAACAATTTTATTGTTCCAAGAATTTTATCGATCGAAACGTTTCATTGGAATTCGCATAAAGTAAACAAATTTTTACATTTTCTTTTTATCTTGAAATGCATTCATGTAAACAATCTCATTTGATATTTGGAATTTCAACCAGCAGAATAAAGTAATCAAATTAATTTGAATGATTTATGTTTTTTTTTTTTGTTTATCGTGTAATTCGATATCATCTCAGCCTGTAAGCAAATTCGTTGGAATTCATCTTGTGCAATGATTATTGTAGCAGCAGGATCATTCATGTTCACAAATTGTTGCTATAAAAGCCCAAGCAAACTCTTGGGGAGCATCAGTCAGTTTTAGTGAGCCTCAGTGATAGTTTAAAAACTTATAAAAAAATTAAAAATGTCTTCGATGTTAGTTAATAAAAGTTTTTCAATAATTGAAAATTTGCGAAAAGATGTGATGGAGTGTTTAAAAAATTCAGTGAATAAAGACTATATTGTTAAAAAGTGCAATAGAAACCTGCATAAATTTCAAGTTGCATTTCAGAAGTGCAATAAGAGTGCTAGGAAACAACATTTCGAGAGCTGTCTTGAGCAAATTAAAGCATTAAGAGCACTATTGAGAACTCCCCGTCGAGGTGGAGGAATTACTCGTGTAAGAAGAAGTGATTTTGTAAAGTGGGAGGAAATAAAGACAGCGTTCGCAGACAGAATTCGACAAGGTGTTATTGCAAATTTAAAGCATATCGATCCGAAGCTATTTATGCAAGACGCTGCTAAATTATTTATGCGCCGCATTAAGAATACATTAAAACATTATTTTAATATTAAAGTTTCTACAACGTTTTGCGGTGAATTTGTTAAGGAAACTGGTGACAATGAAATGATAAAAGACACTAAATATTTCCAAGCGAGAACTGCTGCAATTAGTGCAGATGACAATTTAGAGGAGTGGTTTAAATCAAATATTTTGGATCCAGTAAACACTCAGCTGGAAGAATTCCAGGAAAAAGATAGTGGCTGGGCACTGCACTCTATAATACATCTAGCAGTACACATCAACAAGTTTGAACAACTCCGAGGATCTTCGTATATACCTCTACCGAAGGAGATTGCTTTAAAGCAAGTTTGCATCAATGTGAAAAATAATGATGAAGCATGCTTCGCGTGGGCAATAACATCAGCGCTATATCCTGTAAATATTAACACCAATAGGACCTCATCATATCCACATTATTCTACTGTGCTTAATTTAACTGGAATAACATTTCCCATGACGCTTAACCAGATTAAACAATTTGAAGACCAGAACAATTTGTCAATAAACGTATTCATCCTGGAGAACGAACTTTCCTTCACAACTGTTCCAGTTAGACTTACGAAACACAGGATGGAGCGACATGTCAATCTCTTAATGCTACAAGATGACTATGACCAGGCTGGTGATCATATGGATGATGATGATGATGATGCGGGCAGATATCATTTCTGCTGGATCAAAGATCTTTCATGCCTTGTATCGAAGCAAACTTCAAAACATGGTCATAGAGTATATATATGTGAGAGATGTTTGCTCTACTTTCACTCTGCTGAAAAATTAGAATCACACACTCCTGAATGCGAGAAACAAAATGATTGCAGAATTATGTTTCCATCAGAGGAAAAGAAATGGCTAGAATACAAAAATTATAACCATAAGAATCCACTCCCGTTTTGTGTGTATGCAGATCTTGAGTCAATATTGAAGCCGATTCAGGGAAACGATCAAAATACACAGCGAATCCAGGAGCATGAAGTTCATAGCATAGGATTTTATTTCCACTGCAAACATGATGCCAAGCTCTCATATTACAGAGCATATCGGGGCAAGGACTGTCAAAAATGGTTTGCACTAGAATTGCAAAAGATTGTCTCCATAGCTGTACAGGAAAAGCTGAACATCAGGCCAATGCAACCCCTGACTAAAGAGGAACGGCGTTCGCATATGGAAACTACTTGTTGTCATATATGTGAAAAAACGTTTGCAACCGATGAGAAACGAGTTCGGGATCATTGCCACTTAACAGGTAAATTCTGAGAATCATAATTCAATTTATTTTTTCATAAGTTCTTTTAACAGGAAAATACCGAGGGCCAGCGCACAATTCATGTAATCTGATGTATCAAGTTTGCACCATAGTTCCAGTCATTTTTCACAATTTATCTGGATATGATGCCCACTTCATTATTAAGGATATAGCTACAGCCATTCCTGGGAAAGTGGATCTCCTACCAATAAATAAAGAAAGATATATCTCATTCACCAAGCACATTGAAGGCAGTCACATCAAATTCAGATTCATCGATTCCTTCCGTTTTATGGCAGAATCCTTAGATAAGCTATCATCATTGCTGCCAATGGATAAATTAAATATTACAAGAGCTGAATGGCAGGAATTGGATGATTATGACTTTAAACTACTTACGCGCAAACGAGTCTTCCCATACGACTTCGTTGATGATTGGACTAAATTGGATTTCCAACACTTACCGGCGCAGGAGCAATTCTATAATAAAATGACTGACAGTGATATATCTGCTGAGGACTACAATCATGCCGAAAAGGTCTGGCAGACATTTGAAATACAGACACTTGGCGAATATTCCAATCTGTACCTGAAAACTGATGTCCTTCTATTGGCTGATGTCTTCGAGAACTTTCGAGAAGTATGTATGAAGACGTACAATTTGGATCCAGCACATTATTACACCATGCCAGGACTAACATGGGATGCCATGCTAAAATACACCAAAGTGAAACTAGGGCTGATAACTGACGTAGATATACTGCTATTCATAGAGAGAGGTATTCGAGGTGGTATAAGTCAATGTTCGAACAGATATAGCAAAGCAAATAATAAATATATGGATGATTTTAAGCATGACGAGAAAGATAAATACCTGATGTATTATGATGTAAATAACCTTTATGGATGGGCCATGTCACAGCATTTACCAACCGGAGGATTCAAATGGGTTGATGCTCCCAATATCAACGTTTTCAACATTCCTGATGATTCACCAATTGGATACATATTCGAAGTCGACTTGGACTATCCTCAACATCTACATGATACACATAAGGATTTACCGTTTTGCTCTGAGCATGCAGCACCACCTGGAGCAAAATTAGAAAAGCTTTTGACAACTTTACATCCTAAAACTAAATATGTTATACACTACCGAAATTTGAAGCAATGCTTATCACATGGCCTCATCCTGAAAAAAGTGCACCGGATTCTTCAATTCAACCAATCAGCTTGGCTTAAACCATATATTGACTTAAATGCCACCAAATGGAAGCAGGCTACCAGCGATCATGAGAAGGACAGCTATAAGAAGATGAATAATGCAGCTTTTGGGAAGACCATAGAAAATGTTCCCAAGTATAGCGATATAAAGCTTTGCGTAAAGTGGGAAGGTCGCTATGGTGCAAAAGCTCGGATTGCGGTACCCAACTTCCACAGTGCAACGATATTTGATGAGAATTTAGTTGCTGTGGAATTAAGGCGACTCAAAATCTTATTCAATAAGCCCCTCTATATTGGAGTGGCAGTTTTGGAAATTTCAAAGATATGCCTCTATGATTTCCACTACAGTTTTATGCAGCGTGAATTTGGAGATAAATGTAAAGTCATGTATACAGATACAGATTCTCTAATATATGAACTTGAAGAGAAAAATGCATATGAGTTTATGGCTGAAAATATAAACAAATTTGATACAAGTGATTACCCAGAAGATAATCAATTCAATTTACCGCTCATGAATAAAAAGATTCCTGGTCTAATGAAGGATGAACTGAATGGGAAAATCATGAGCGAATTTGCAGGCTTGCGCTCGAAAATGTACAGTCTACGTATAAACGATGGTAAAACTGTAAAGAAAGCAAAAGGAGTAAAGACTAATGTAGTCCAGAGGCAATGGAGATAAATGTAAAGTCATGTATACAGATACAGATTCTCTAATATATGAACTTGAAGAGAAAAATGCATATGAGTTTATGGCTGAAAATATAAACAAATTTGATACAAGTGATTACCCAGAAGATAATCAATTCAATTTACCGCTCATGAATAAAAAGATTCCTGGTCTAATGAAGGATGAACTGAATGGGAAAATCATGAGCGAATTTGCAGGCTTGCGCTCGAAAATGTACAGTCTACGTATAAACGATGGTAAAACTGTAAAGAAAGCAAAAGGAGTAAAGACTAATGTAGTCCAGAGGCATATCAATTTCGAAGACTACGTCGAATGTTTGAATAACAAGCGAGTATTAACTGCTAATCAGAGCTCCATACGATCGCATAACCATAATGTCTACACGATCAGCCAAAAGAAAATTGCATTGAATCCATATGATAACAAGCGGTATATTATGAGTGGGACAACGGATACTCTACCATGGGGACATTACTCTATTCAATCAGAACAGCAAGGAGCAGACGCAGAAAAACCTATAATCTAAGGCTAGTCTAAGATATGTATTGTAAATAAAAATTGTATTATAGCTAAAACACCATTTAATGAAATAGTTTGTTTTAATTGTATTATAGTCTAAGATGATGTACACTATTGTAAAATAAAGGAAAATATTTTAATTATAGGGTAACCGATTTAAGGAAGCTTAATATAGAATGATACCTTAAGAATTAAATGTTAATCTAGAATGATACCTTAAGAATTAAATGTTAATATTTTTCAATTTATAATAAATCAATAATAATATTTTATATATGGTATTCTTTTATTCAATTTCCCTACTATGTCCAGAGCTCCCGAATAATATTTGCCCACTACCGTGAGCTCCTAATCGGGCGGTTGAGCGTTTTACCCAGAATGTTAGGATGACTTAAGAAAAAAACATTTACACGTGGACTCGACCTTGACTCCGGCATCACCTTTGAAACCGGAAGGGAGTCTGATCTTTGACCTTCATCCGGAAGTGTATTATATATATATATATATATATAAGTGTATAATCAAGCATTTCATGGGGACTCCATATTGCTTTTCAAAACAGGTTAGATAACAGCTTAACAGCTTTTTAAACAGGTCTGATAACAGCTTAACAGCTTTTTAGACAGGTCTGATAACAGCTTAACAGCTTTTAAACAGGTCTGGTAACAGCTTAACAGCTTTTAAAACAGCTCTGATAACAGCTTAACAGCTTTTCAAACAGCTCTGATAACAGCTTAACAGCTTTTAAAACAGCTCTGATAACAGCTTAACAGCTTCTGATAACAGCTTAACAGCTTTTAAAACAGCTCTGATAACAGCTTAACAGCTTTTAAAACAGGTCTGATAACAGATTAACAGCTGCTCAAACAGCTCTGATAACAGCTTAACAGCTTATAAAACAGGTCTGATAACAGCTAACAGCTTCTTAAATAGGTCTGATAACAGCTTAACAGCTTATAAAACAGGTCTGATAACAGCTTAACAGCTTTTAAAACAACTCAGATAACAGCTTAACAGCTTTTCAAACAGCTCTGATAACAGCTTAACAGCTTTTAAAACAGCTCTGATAACAGCTTAACAGCTTTTCAAACAGCTCTGATAACAGCTTAACAGCTTTTAAAATAGCTCTGATAACAGCTTAACAGCTTTTAAAACAGCTCTAATAACAGCTTTTAGACAGCTCTGATAACAGCTTAACAGCTTTTAAAACAGCTCTGATAACAGCTTAACAGCTTTTCAAACAGCTCTGATAACAGCTTAACAGCTTTTAAATCACACCTGTTTAAAAAGCTGTTATGCTGTTATCAGACCTGTTTAAAAGCTGTTAAGCTGTTATCAGACCTGTTTTATAAGCTGTTAAGCTGTTATCAGACCTGTTTAAAAAGCTGTTAAGCTGTTATCAGAGCTGTTTTAAAAGCTGTTAAGCTGTTATCAGACCTGTTTAAAAGCTGTTAAGCTGTTATCAGACCTGTTTTAAAAGCTGTTAAGCTGTTATCAGACCTGTTTAAAAAGCTGTTAAGCTGTTATCAGACCTGTTTGAAAAGCTGTTAAGCTGTTATCGGACCTGTTTAAAAAGCTGTTAAGCTGTTATCAGACCTGTTTAAAAAGCTGTTAAGCTGTTATCTAACCTGTTTTGAAAAGCAATATGGAGTCCCCATGAAATGCTTGATTATACACTTATATATATATATATATATATAATACACTTCCGGATGAAGGTCAAAGATCAGACTCCCTTCCGGTTTCAAAGGTGATGCCGGAGTCAAGGTCGAGTCCACGTGTAAATGTTTTTTTCTTAAGTCATCCTAACATTCTGGGTAAAACGCTCAACCGCCCGATTAGGAGCTCACGGTAGTGGGCAAATATTATTCGGGAGCTCTGGACATAGTAGGGAAATTGAATAAAAGAATACCATATATAAAATATTATTATTGATTTATTATAAATTGAAAAATATTAACATTTAATTCTTAAGGTATCATTCTAGATTAACATTTAATTCTTAAGGTATCATTCTATATTAGGCTTCCTTAAATCGGTTACCCTGTAATTATAATATTTTCCTTTATTTTACAATAGTGTACATCATCTTAGACTATAATACAATTAAAACAAACTATTTCATTAAATGGTGTTTTAGCTATAATACAATTTTTATTTACAATACATATCTTAGACTAGCCTTAGATTATAGGTTTTTCTGCGTCTGCTCCTTGCTGTTCTGATTGAATAGAGTAATGTCCCCATGGTAGAGTATCCGTTGTCCCACTCATAATATACCGCTTGTTATCATATGGATTCAATGCAATTTTCTTTTGGCTGATCGTGTAGACATTATGGTTATGCGATCGTATGGAGCTCTGATTAGCAGTTAATACTCGCTTGTTATTCAAACATTCGACGTAGTCTTCGAAATTGATATGCCTCTGGACTACATTAGTCTTTACTCCTTTTGCTTTCTTTACAGTTTTACCATCGTTTATACGTAGACTGTACATTTTCGAGCGCAAGCCTGCAAATTCGCTCATGATTTTCCCATTCAGTTCATCCTTCATTAGACCAGGAATCTTTTTATTCATGAGCGGTAAATTGAATTGATTATCTTCTGGGTAATCACTTGTATCAAATTTGTTTATATTTTCAGCCATAAAATCATATGCATTTTTCTCTTCAAGTTCATATATTAGAGAATCTGTATCTGTATACATGACTTTACATTTATCTCCAAATTCACGCTGCATAAAACTGTAGTGGAAATCATAGAGGCATATCTTTGAAATTTCCAAAACTGCCATTCCAATATAGAGGGGCTTATTGAATAAGATTTTGAGTCGCCTTAATTCCACAGCAACTAAATTCTCATCAAATATCGTTGCACTGTGGAAGTTGGGTACCGCAATCCGAGCTTTTGCACCATAGCGACCTTCCCACTTTACGCAAAGCTTTATATCGCTATACTTGCGAACATTTTCCATGGTCTTCCCAAAAGCTGCATTATTCATCTTCTTATAGCTGTCCTTCTCATGATCGCTGGTAGCCTGCTTCCGTTTGGTGGTATTTAAGTCAATATATGGTTTAAGCCAAGCTGATTGGTTGAATTGAAGAATCCGGTGCACTTTTTTCAGGATGAGGCCATGTGATAAGCATTGCTTCAAATTTCGGTAGTGTATAACATATTTAGTTTTAGGATGTAAAGTTGTCAAAAGCTTTTCTAATTTTGCTCCAGGTGGTGCTGCATGCTCAGAGCAAAACGGTAAATCCTTATGTGTATCATGTAGATGTTGAGTCGACTTCGAATATGTATCCAATTGGTGAATCATCAGGAATGTTGAAAACGTTGATATTGGGAGCATCAACCCATTTGAATCCTCCGGTTGGTAAATGCTGTGACATGGCCCATCCATAAAGGTTATTTACATCATAATACATCAGGTATTTCTCTTTCTCGTCATGCTTAAAATCATCCATATATTTATTATTTGCTTTGCTATATCTGTTCGAACATTGACTTATACCACCTCGAATACCTCTCTCTATGAATAGCAGTATATCTACGTCAGTTATCAGCTCTAGTTTCACTTTGGTGTATTTTAGCATGGCATCCCATGTTAGTCCTGGCATGGTGTAATAATGTGCTGGATCCAAATTGTACGTCTTCATACATACTTCTCGAAAGTTCTCGAAGACATCAGCCAATAGAAGGACATCAGTTTTCAGGTATAGATTGGAATATTCGCCAAGTGTCTGTATTTCAAATGTCTGCCAGACCTTTTCGGCATGATTGTAGTCCTCAGCAGATATATCACTGTCAGTCATTTTATTATAGAATTGCTCCTGCGCCGGTAAGTGTTGGAAATCCAATTTAGTCCAATCATCAACGAAGTCGTATGGGAAGACTCCTTTGCGCGTAAGTAGTTTAAAGTCATCATCATCCAATTCTTGCCATTCAGCTCTTGTAATATTTAATTTATCCATTGGCAGCAATGATGATAGCTTATCTAAGGATTCTGCCATAAAACGGAAGGAATCGATGAATCTGAATTTGATGTGACTGCCTTCAATGTGCTTGGTGAATGAGATATATCTTTCTTTATTTATTGGTAGGAGATCCACTTTCCCAGGAATGGCTGTAGCTATATCCTTAATAATGAAGTGGGCATCATATCCAGATAAATTGTGAAAAATGACTGGAACTATGGTGCAAACTTGATACATCAGATTACATGAATTGTGCGCTGGCCCTCGGTATTTTCCTGTTAAAAGAACTTATGAAAAAATAAATTGAATTATGATTCTCAGAATTTACCTGTTAAGTGGCAATGATCCCGAACTCGTTTCTCATCGGTTGCAAACGTTTTTTCCCATATATGACAACAAGTAGTTTCCATATGCGAACGCCGTTCCTCTTTAGTCAGGGGTTGCATTGGCGTGATGTTCAGCTTTTCCTGTACAGCTATGGAGACAATCTTTTGCAATTCTAGTGCAAACCATTTTTGACAGTCCTTGCCCCGATATGCTCTGTAATATGAGAGCTTGGCATCATGTTTGCAGTGGAAATAAAATCCTATGCTATGAACTTCATGCTCCTGGATTCGCTGTGTATTTTGATCGTTTCCCTGAATCGGCTTCAATATTGACTCAAGATCTGCATACACACAAAACGGGAGTGGATTCTTATGGTTATAATTTTTGTATTCTAGCCATTTCTTTTCTTCTGATGGAAACATAATTCTGCAATCATTTTGTTTCTCGCATTCAGGAGTGTGTGATTCTAATTTTTCAGCAGAGCGAAAGTAGAGCAAACATCTCTCAC
This sequence comes from Dioctria rufipes, assembly GCA_963924295.1. Taxonomy (NCBI): domain Eukaryota; kingdom Metazoa; phylum Arthropoda; class Insecta; order Diptera; family Asilidae; genus Dioctria; species Dioctria rufipes. The sequence goes on along the minus strand of OZ002742.1, from coordinate 146,217,423 downwards.
ATATATATACTCTATGACCATGTTTTGAAGTTTGCTTCGATACAAGGCATGAAAGATCTTTGATCCAGCAGAAATGATATCTGCCCGCATCATCATCATCATCATCCATATGATCACCAGCCTGGTCATAGTCATCTTGTAGCATTAAGAGATTGACATGTCGCTCCATCCTGTGTTTCGTAAGTCTAACTGGAACAGTTGTGAAGGAACGTTCGTTCTCCAGGATGAATACGTTTATTGACAAATTGTTCTGGTCTTCAAATTGTTTAATCTGGTTAAGCGTCATGGGAAATGTTATTCCAGTTAAATTTAGCACAGTAGAATAATGTGGATATGATGAGGTCCTATTGGTGTTAATATTTACAGGATATAGCGCTGATGTTATTGCCCACGCGAAGCATGCTTCATCATTATTTTTCACATTGATGCAAGCTTGCTTTAAAGCAATCTCCTTCGGTAGAGGTATATACGAAGATCCTCGGAGTTGTTCAAACTTGTTGATGTGTACTGCTAGATGTATTATAGAGTGCAGTGCCCAGCCACTATCTTTTTCCTGGAATTCTTCCAGCTGAGTGTTTACTGGATCCAAAATATTTGATTTAAACCACTCCTCTAAATTGTCATCTGCACTAATTGCAGCAGTTCTCGCTTGGAAATATTTAGTGTCTTTTATCATTTCATTGTCACCAGTTTCCTTAACAAATTCACCGCAAAACGTTGTAGAAACTTTAATATTAAAATAATGTTTTAATGTATTCTTAATGCGGCGCATAAATAATTTAGCAGCGTCTTGCATAAATAGCTTCGGATCGATATGCTTTAAATTTGCAATAACACCTTGTCGAATTCTGTCTGCGAACGCTGTCTTTATTTCCTCCCACTTTACAAAATCACTTCTTCTTACACGAGTAATTCCTCCACCTCGACGGGGAGTTCTCAATAGTGCTCTTAATGCTTTAATTTGCTCAAGACAGCTCTCGAAATGTTGTTTCCTAGCACTCTTATTGCACTTCTGAAATGCAACTTGAAATTTATGCAGGTTTCTATTGCACTTTTTAACAATATAGTCTTTATTCACTGAATTTTTTAAACACTCCATCACATCTTTTCGCAAATTTTCAATTATTGAAAAACTTTTATTTACTAACATCGAAGACATTTTTAATTTTTTTATAAGTTTTTAAACTATCACTGAGGCTCACTAAAACTGACTGATGCTCCCCAAGAGTTGGCTTGGGCTTTTATAGCAACAATTTGTGAACATGAATGATCCTGCTGCTACAATAATCATTGCACAAGATGAATTCCAACGAATTTGCTTACAGGCTGAGATGATATCGAATTACACGATAAACAAAAAAAAATATAAATCATTCAAATTAATTTGATTACTTTATTCTGCTGGTTGAAATTCCAAATATCAAATGAGATTGTTTACATGAATGCATTTCAAGATAAAAAGAAAATGTAAAAATTTGTTTACTTTATGCGAATTCCAATGAAACGTTTCGATCGATAAAATTCTTGGAACAATAAAATTGTTGGGTGCCTACAGGAAGTGTGGTATCAAATTACGTGAAAAGAATAAATGTGCTGATATTGCTTAAATTTGTTTACACAGGTGTGCATGATTCATTCAGCTACAATGCGAATTTTTTTAACAGGAAGTTTACACAGGTGTGTTTGAACCATTCAGCTTAAATGCGGTGATATCAAATTACATCATAAACAGGGGAAGCATGCCTAATGTTTAGTAAACATTTAATATTTGATGCCGAGAACCCCACTGCCCCAGAACGCCTATAGAAAGTCATCCGGAACATTTGATATCTACAAATCCCTCACTAAGAAATATTCAAGTAAGAAAACAGCAAATCCAAGGTGACATTATGCTGATATCTACAACTCCCCAGGGTAACTTGAATTATCCACTGGCACCTTCTAGAATCTATTGGTATGAAAAAGAATAGCATAGCGTTAACTTTAATTATTACTAATATTAACTATATCTAAAAAGGTAATATCGCTAATATCTCGAAAAACCATAGCCCGTAGGGGATTTCTGATGAAAATTTTGTCCCCCAACAGTACTAATACCCTATCCACTGGCACCTTCTAGAATCTATTGGTATGAAAAAGAATAGCATAGCGTTAACTTTAATTATTACTAATATTAACTATATCTAAAAAGGTAATATCGCTAATATCTCGAGAACCATAGCCCGGGATTTCTGATGAAAATTTTGTCCCCCAACAGTACTAATACCGTATCCACTGGCACCTTCGAGAATCTATTGGTATGAAAAAGAATAGCATAGCGTTAACTTTAATTATTACTAATATTAACTATATCTAAAAATTTAATATCGCTAATATCTCGAGAACCATAGCCCTTAGAGGATTTCTGATGAAAATTTTGTCCCCCAACAGTACTAATACCCTATCCACTGGCACCTTCTAGAATCTATTGGTATGAAAAATAATAGCATAGCGTTAACTTTAATTATTACTAATATTAACTATATCTAAAAAGGTAATATCGCTAATATCTCGAGAACCATAGCCCGTAGGGGATTTCTGATGAAAATTTTGTCCCCAACAGTACTAATACCCTATCCACTGGCACCTTCTAGAATCTATTGGTATGAAAAATAATAGAATAGCGTTAACTTTAATTATTACTAATATTAACTATATCTAAAAAGGTAATATCGCTAATATCTCGAGAACCATAGCCCGTAGAGGATTTCTGATGAAAATTTTGTTCCCCAACAGTACTAATACCCTATCCACTGGCACCTTCTAGAATCTATTGGTATGAAAAATAATAGCATAGCGTTAACTTTAATTATTACTAATATTAACTATATCTAAAAAGGTAATATCGCTAATATCTCGAGAACCATAGCCCGTAGGGTATTTCTGATGAAAATTTTGTCCCCCAACAGTACTAATACCCTATCCACTGGCACCTTCTAGAATCTATTGGTATGAAAAAGAATAGCATAGCGTTAACTTTAATTATTACTACTATTAGTTCAAAACCAAAAGCCCACATTTAGGCGCAACACTTGAAAACGGAAAAATCATAATAAAAAAGCCTAAAAAAATAAAACTTGAATTATTACTAAAAAAGTTAATGTCATCTCCTGGTCAGCCAGACGGTAGGCAAGGAATTCTCCAGGCAGGCTTTGTGACGTAGACCACTAGACAGAATCCCCCTCAGTGACCCAGAGTCCGGCCCAGAACCACTAAAATAGTTGGAATTTTCCGGACACTTTTTGTATGGAAAAAGTGATCTCGTATCGGCATAGCGTAACTACTATATAGTAATTTAATGGCACATTCGTTGGACGTCGTTGCCTTTATTATGGGCGTATTTAGTCGGCCTACATACGTGTTTTCTTCCAAATTACTTGTTATTTTCTTAAAGTTTTTCATGTCCTCGCCTTTTAATAAGAGAAATTCCTGAGTTTTTGCGCTATTGGCTATGTATGAATAACCAGGGTCTGGGATTAATGAATAATTAGCTGACTTGGGTACAGGATAGCATTGAATCTGTTGTAGCCTCATTTTTGGCAGATTAAAAATTGGGAGAGTGATTCTCACCACCAATTTATTTTGCATAAGGAGTAATTGGGCCCCTGCCGTTTGGTAGAGGATGGCTAAACAATTCTGATCGTTAGGACAATACGAAGTTGTTTTGCGATATATCTCCAGTAGATTTTTGGGAGACATTAGGAGTGGATGAATATGATTGGGCCTACTAGCCATTATTATATCCAGAAGGGCTTGTTGTCGATATTCAACTTCGATGATTTGGAGCAATAAGCTTGATATTATCTCTTGTCTTAGCTGCCTTTTAGTTAAATCATCGGCCACATGGTGGAGATCGTTTATCTGGTGTGCTATTTTTTGTTGTCGGTCTATTAACATGGCCAGCGGTTTTTGAATCTTTTCCAAGGTTGTTTTAACAACACTGATTTGTTGTTTCTCTAGCTCGGCTAGGGCTTGTGCGTTTGATTCAATTTCTTCTAACCTGCTGTAAATTTCTTTCTCGTTATTGCTGTCCATGGTACCGAATAAGTAATGCATGGCACCACCTATTCCGTCAAATAAAGATCTGGTCTTGCGTTTTCCTGGTACTAGTTCCTTTATTGTTTCCGTGCGCTTTCGTATGCTATCTATTATAGCGTGAATGTGTAGCTGCAGCACGTTGCACAGATCTCCTTGGTCTGTTATATTTATGCACAGTTTGTGCACTAAGTGCTCTGCATATTCCGCTAGCTTTATCTGGGTATCTAGTTCGTCCAAATCTATCTCGGTGAGGACATTCCAGGTGTCATGATATACCATGAGGCTTCCTAGGTCCTCGAAAAATATGCCCGAGCCATTTAGTTGGGTCCTTATATAGGGTTTGTCAGCGATCTCTCCTGTTGTGTATTGGATGAGGAGGGCAAATACGATGAATTTTAGCGCCATTTTTGCTGGGGACTTGTCAGGATTGTCCCACTCCTGAGTGTGACTCCTGGTGCTGTTGAATTTGTTGGGGGTGTTTGATTAGCACCCTCTGTTGCAGATGTTGCTCCCTCGTTGCCTCCTTGACACCGGGGCGGAATTTCCTGCGCGTCGCCCGGCGTGGAAGTTTGTTGTGGAGTTGGTAGGGATGATGATATTTCCTGCGGCGTCTCTTGGTGGGAGCTTTCCCCGCTCATGGACCACCGTATGTGAAATTTGCAGCTAGGGGGGCTTCTGCCATCTTAATTCCCTTGGTTCAAATTGAGAGGGGGGCTTATTGCCTTCTTCGAGGTCCCTCTCAATTCAGGATCGCTGGTTTTTGTGATTGAAGTTCTTTTGCTGCCGGGGGGGGGCCCGTGGCCTACTTAAATTCCCCTGGATAAAAGCTGAAAGGGGGGCGCGTTGCCTACTTCGAAGTCCCTTTCAGCTCCGGATCGCAGATTGACGGTTGAGGATTCTTCCTTCCTTCAAGTGTAGCTTTAGCACTTTTGGTTGTGAACTTCTGATATCCTGGGCTGGGATGAAGCCCGCTATTGTCCCACGTTGGCACTTTGTGCTTTGATGAGGGGGTGGCTGCGTGTTTTACAAACAGAGGCAGTTAAAGCTGTCCGACCCCGAGCGTTGGGAGCCGACAAGATCGAAATACTCCTGAAGCCAGACTCAACTTCAGGCGGAGGGTAGGGTGTCTTGCCCAGTATTCGATCCCGTCTTCAACTCCTTTTTGATTCGTAGGATAGAGGGTTTTCGAGCGCTTATACTTTGTTTGTTTAAAGTAGGCTTCCTCTATCCTACCGGCTGCGCCAATTTTGTTACGTACCTTTGTGGGGATGGCGGGTATTTTATCCAAAACACTTTTTGATTTGTCTCGGGTTCGTTTTATTACCCTTCTATTTCTTTTCTTTACAATCTCCTTCTTTTTATTTTTAAACTTATTATCTTCTTTCACCAATTTATTCTCTCTCCTTTACAAACTTTTCGCAATCTTCTTTTCTTTTCTAAACTTATTATCTTCTTTCACCAAAGTATTCTTTCTCTTTTACAAACTTTTCACAATCTTCTTTTCTTTTATCAACTTGCAGTAACTTTTCAAAATTTTATTCTTTTAAATACTTTTGGTAAATTTTCAAAATTTTATTCTTTTATATACTTTTGGTAACTTTTCAAAATTTTATTCTTTTATATACTTTTGGTAACTTTTCAAAATTTTATTTTTTATATACTTTTGGTAACTTTTCAAAACCGAAACCGCGCCGAACCAAGTGCGAAAATCAACTCTACTTTATTTTAAATTTTACTGCCGAACCGCCGCTGATCCAGTTTAAAATTCAACTCGGCTCTTGATCACTTTTGTCGCGATCAAGAGCCTTCGTTCAGGGTAGAAAATGCATAGTTGCATTTTCACCCTGAGAAAATTTTCATTTATTCTGGACTTGATTAAACAAGTCCAGAATATTTTTCGTTGGACGGAGGCTTGAAATTTGACGCTTTTATAAACATCAGCCACCGTCACGACGATTAGAATTGCCGCGCGCGTATATATACAATGTATTTTCGCGGCGCGCTCTTCTAATCGCGAAAGCTTTTTTGTGATATGTATGTACACTCGTACATACATATTGTAATTTTCACGACATATCGTACTGAAGGTACGATTTGTCTTTTGCTTTGTTTTTTAAAAGTAAATATTTCTACTGGCAAATTTTGTTGAAGGCAAAATTTGCCATGGGAATAATTTCGTTTGACTTTATGGAATGTGAAGAAAATTGCTGACGCAATTTTCTTCACTGATTGAGTTGATAAGCTAACCATGTTTTAGGCATGGTTAGCTTATGTGAAAATTTATAATTTGTAATATTTTAATGAATTGGATTTGAAGAACTTATTCAATTTTTAATATCTGTGATAATCAATTTTTAATATCTGTGATAATCATGTTTTAGCATGGATGTATGTATGTATGCCTTCTAAAATTATTCCCTTTTTATACTTTTCAAGGGTATAATTTACATACATAACAGGCTTGAGCGTACTGAAGCGGGGGGAAGGCCCACAAAGATTTACAACATGATCACGACACAAACGGGAAATTCGGCATCGGAATTTGCGTTTCTCTCGGAAGTACCCATCAAGAATGCTGTATATGGAGCAGAATCCGAAGACTGATACAAAGCTATAGCTTTGGAAATGAAGACGATTATTAAAAACAGCACCTGGGAAACTGTATTTCGACCAAACAACGTCGAAACAATTGGAAGTCGTTTTGTTCTGAGGAATAAGTTCAACTCGGATGTAAAGGTTTACAACATGATCACGACACAAATGGGAAATTCGGCATCGGAATTTGCATTTCTCTCGGAAGTACCCATCAAGAATGCTGTATACAGGGCAGAATCCGAAGACTGATACAAAGCTATAGCTTTGGAAATGAAGACGATTATTAAAAACAACACCTGGGAGACTGTATTTCGACCAGACAACGTCGAAACAATTGCAAGTCGTTTTGTGCTGAGGAATAAGTTCAACTCGGACGGAAGTGTACAGAAGAAGAAGGCCAGAATAGTAGCACAGGGCTTTGTTCAAAAACCAGGTATACATACATTTTAACGAAACTTTCGCTCCTATTTCCAGATTAAGTTCTATTCGTCTCCTAATTTCCATCGCAACTCAAACGGAAATGAAGATTCATCATCTAGACGTTACAACTGCGTATCTAAATAGCACAATTGAAGGAACATTATTTTTAGAACCTCCGAAATATATATCCAAGGCACTGGAATACCTCGTTGAAATGGAAAAAGCTGATAACGACATTCAACCCAAGGCTATACAGATGTTGAAAAGCTTAAGTTCAGGTAACAACGAACTTATTCTTAAAAAATCTCTTTACGGACTGAAGCAATCCGGAAGAAATTAGTATAACACGCTGAAGGAAAGCTTATCTGAGCTGGGCGCTGTTCCCTGTAGCGGAGATCCTTGTATATATCGCATCGGAAACGGAAACAATGCAACGTTGATATCCTATTACTATCCAAGGATACAGCACATTGAATTTCATTAAGGAAAAATTTACGAAATATTTTATGTTGAAGGACATGGGTGAAGTGAAATACTGTCTCGGAATTGAGTTTTTACGAATTATTGAAACTGAAATGTACTTAGTTATAAAAATAATCTCAATAAAGCTTTTGAATTGTTATCGGATTAAACGTGCGTTTCATCTATTTTTTGTTCTAGTTATAAATAACCTGCCATTCCCAACATTTTTTATTAGTAAAAACCAATTTTGGATAAGGAAGCGAGGAATTTAATTGTTCTAAGATCTATGTATTTTTGAGTACTCAAAAGATTTTCAAGTTTATTTAGAGTAGAAAGAAAACTCAGAAATTTAGTATGGTAACCTTACGAAAATATTGCCACATTTCTTTTTAGAACCGTTCTAGGACAAAAATGAAAAGCTGACAGCCTGACATACATAAAACGAAATGTTGTATCTTTGTTCAAAGTCACATGTATCTGATACATTCTGTCGTACTTTAATTTCTTTTATGCATTAAATAAACTTAAATTATTCCAGGGTATAAAAATAATTGTGCTTGGTATATGATTTTAAGTACATAACTTACCGAAATAATTTTTTACTGTATGCATAATATATGTAGATTACATAATAATTAGCTTAGTAACAACAGCAATCCAAGGAAACAAGCCAGGCGGGTTAATATCTTCGCGTAAGGTACCAATCTGTAATCAAGTATATATGTAAGTCGTAGACATTTGACGTAATTCAGCACTTCACGAAAAGTTTGGACACTTTATGAAAAGTAGGCAGATAGTGTAACGGTTTTGACTTAGCCACTTTTTACATTATGTGTCTGAAATTTTTAGTCAATTCATGAAATGCTAAAAGCCTTTATGCCGATAATGTAATACCACCCGATATAACCAAATATTAGGAGAGGGGATGAGTGCTGAAGGGAGAGGTCGCATCGCATCGAGGCCTGCGACACACACACACACACACCCATAAACACACCCGAATACACACATATCCACACAAACAAACACATACACGCAGGCCTGGGTGCGACCTCCCCCTTCACCACTCATCTCCCTCTTCAAGTATTTGGTTATATCTTCTAGTATTTGGTTATGTTGCAAGAAATTGTAGGGTGGTTCATATTTGTTTGTTTATAAATTTGAGTCAAAGCTTTTGCCTTATAGGTTTCAGCAAAAGAAAGTACTTTTAAAATATTACATAAAGAATCAAGAAATCGTCTTTGTTCAGGATAACACGATTTCATATTACTTTGACGACCTCAAATTCATCTCTTGTTAATGTTCTTTGCTTACTTCTTTCAATTAGTTCTCGTATTTTATTCTCAAATGAGAAATTAGTTTCATCTGAGCGGTTGCCAGTTTATGCATGAATTTTAGAAGCTCTTCGATATTCGTCAGGTTTTCAGAGTTACAGCTGAAGTTAGGATGATTTCGTTTTATTAGGACGATTTAAATAATTATTGCGTTGTATAAACGATGTAATTACCTAGTGGAGAATGCTGAGTTGCAATTGTATTACCTAAAGAATTAGCGCAGGAAAATGTTTTCGGGTATCTCTGCACAAGCTTAGCTACAACTTCTCGAAATTCCGTAATTGGTAGGTATATAAAATGATATTGGCCTTAACAATTTTGAGATATAGTCTAAGCCTTTGTTCTTCTTCACATAATTTTAATATAATTTTTTGAAATTTCATCTAAGGAATTTGAAAGTCTTCAAAGAGTTTTTTTCCTTATTTGTTAGGTGCCAAAGTTTCATTTTCGCCATCTAAAAATGCTCCACTTGTCATTGTAAGAGTTGTGCTTTGAAATAAATCAGTTCTCGGTATTAGGTATACTACAATTCAAATGTGATAAACCACACGCAGTTTGTTTATCAACAAAATTATATAAAAGGACTTCATTGTTAAGTGATAAATTTTCGAAAGGGATGCTTTCTTGGCTTGTAGATGCGAGCGGTTCTAATTTTTGATTTTCGTTCAAGAAAACAAAATATATATTCAGAATCGCAGTTTAATATCTGGTCATCATCAATTTCGTTCCCGTCAAGTTCAAGAACAAGCTTTTCTCCTTGCTGCTTTACTTACTGAAAAACATAAAATCTTATTTTAAATTAAATACAATATATTTAATATAATATACATTACCTTCGAGCATAACTCATGGTATATTAAGTTTTACAAATGTAATATTTCTTAAAGTCCTGCGGCGTCCCAAATTTTAAATATTTTATTTTCTTCGTTCATTGTTACATTTATAGTTGAGTATCAATATAAGACTATTTAAATACGTATGCAGATTATGGAGATTCACTTATATAAATAAAGGCAGAGAAAAGTACACTTCACTTTTTTCTTTGTACAATGTGCAAGAAGAAGAAGTTTATCAGTAGATCATAGAAAACTGTTTTATATTAAAAAAATTTGTCCAAAATCTCACGCCATCCCGTTTGATAATTATAAGTCGTTTGTCCATTTTAAAATGCTCGTATGTCTCTCCATCAAATATACAAGTAGCTAATTCGTCAAAGTTACCACATTCTATATTAATGGAAAAAGTATCGGTTGGTTGTGAAGCTTGGAAAAGTTGATGCTTATTAGATAAAATTTTTGTAATATATCTGAAATTTTTACATTTTCTCGTTATTGTTTTAAAATATTGATGCGTATGTTCAAATTGCATTGTCAAAAGTTTGCGAAGTTGACTTAAACATCTTATCATATCAAGGTAATGAGCAATAAGATACTGGCGTTTTGGTATATATTTTATGATGGAGAAAACTTTAAGAACTTTTATTTTTAATGATACTAAATCAAATTTACAAATGCAAGAAGAAAAAACAACCGCCTCGTCCGGGGTTTGAAGCCGGGACCTTCCACTTGCTGCGGGCGACTGCTCTTACCACTGAGCTAACGAAACGATGATTTTCCCCCTTGCATTTATCAATTTGTTATTTTTGTCACTAGCCTACTAAGCCACGTTTTTGCTTTCAGCTGGTATTAAACCAGTAACGATGAAAGCGCACAAATAAATTGTAAATTCAATTTTTATTTATTTTTCCCGCGGACGGGAATCGAACCTACACTTGTTAGAATCGGTCAATGATGGAGCAAGAAAAACTTTAAGAACTTTTATTTTTAATGATTCTAAATCAAATGTTTTTTCTTCTTGCATTACAGTTACAGTATGCCTCGTTTTGCGGGAAAACACAGTTGCAGAGCAACTGCAAATGATTTAGTTTAATTTCGTAATCGGTTGGAGTTATTATTATTTATAGATTAAAATTTTGCATTTACCATGTATTTAACCATCAAGTAAGTACATTTAATTAATTTGTGATAATTATATCTAATTATAATTCTTTTTATTAACAACATATGTATGAATATCACTTTTTATTTTAAATTATCAACTTATAAACCATGTCGAAAAAACTTAAAAGAAAACTGAATGAGGAAACCAGATCCTTTAGTGAGGAATTGGAAATCCAATATTATCTTATTTCTATAAACTGTTTTGTTTACTATACAATTCTGTACTAACAACATTAAAAAAATACAATGCAAATCAGCATTATTTATCTCACAAAGACCACAATTATGTCCAACTAAAAGGAGAAGCTCGAAAATCTGCACTTCAAAAAATGAAAAAAGAAAAGCAGGATCAAACACAAGCTTTCAATGCTTTCAGTAAGCAAGGAACCGCTGCAACTGATGTTACGTTCAAAATAGCGTATATACTTGGAAAAAGTGGAAAACCATTTAGTGATGTGGAAATGATAAAGGAGTGCATTGTTGAAGCAATAGGATGCTTGGATCCTGAGAAAGTTGATAAATATAAACAACTAGCTCTTTCAAGACGGACCATAACTGATCGACAACACGAATTAGCTTATAATGTAACAGAACAGCTTCGCACAATAATTCAAAATAAGGAGGTATATTTTTCAATAGCGCTGGATGAATCCACTGATAAAACTGACTCGGCTCAAATATTATATTTTATTCGTGCTATAACTGAAGATTTTCAGTGTTATGAGGAACTACTGGCTTTAGGCACACTTACCGGAAGAATTCGGGGAATTGATATCCATGATAATTTTAAAGAAAAATGTCGTGAAGCAGAACTAAATCTTGATAATAGGTGAGTGTATGCACTGATGGTGAACCTTCCATGAAAGGGAAAAGAGAAGATTTCATTTCATTATTAAAAAGGGACAATGCAAATTTAAAATCATTCCTCTCCTTTCATTGCATATTGCACCAACAAAATCTTTGTGCTAAATCCACTTCTTTAAGCAATACTCTAGAAAAAATTATTGTAATTGTCAATTTCATCAGAGCAAATGCAATACGACATCGCCAATTTCGAAACCTTTTTATGTCCGATGATAATACGTACAGTGTAGATTTGCCGTATCATTGCAAAGTTCGATGGTTATCAAGAGGACATGTTTTAGTGAAAGTTTTATCATTGCGAGAACAAATTATAAGATTTTATGAGGAACAACAACAACAATGCGAATTACTAGATGAAAATTTTTGCAGAAATACTGCAATTTTTGTCTGATATTATGGTAAAGCAGAATGATTTAAATATTTCTTAGCAAGGTAAAACAAAACGTATTTATGATATGTGGCAAAAACTTCAGTCTTTTCGAAAAAAGTTATTATTTTTCAAAACTATTTTCTCTCGATCAGAAATTTCTGAAGAGCATTTTCCGCAATTAGCAAAAGTATTAAATGAACAGAAATATGGAAGTGCAACATTTCAAGATTATATTGCTGTTTTGGACTCATTAATTGAAGAATATACTGAACGGTTTTCTGACTTTGAAGAACATAGTATCGCAATGAAATTAGCATTTGAACCACATCTAGTTGATATCGCAAAGGCGCCTAGCGAACTACAGATGGAGTTGTTTGAGCTATGTGCAGATAATATTATAAAATCCCTTTTTGATGCAAAGAAAGATCCTATTGAAATATGGAAAAATTCAACTGAATACCCATGTTTACGTCAACATGCTCGTCGACTGTTTTCTTGCTTTGGAACTACTTAGTGTTGCGAAACAACTTTTTCATATCTAACACAAATTAAGACCGATTTAAGGACACAGATAACTGATGTTCATTTGGAAGACCAACTCAAATTACGTGTTAGTAAGCTCGAACATAATATCCAATTACTTTCCAATAAAAAACAGGCACAAAAGTCGCATTAAATTGATTATCTTGATTTTAGTTTATTTTATTTTAATATCATATCATTTTTTAAAAGTTGTAATACATTTTAAAAGTGGTAATATCATCATTTTATTTTATATTGCGGAATATACATATTTTTTTTTAACTAAATAATGAGTGAATTACAATAAAATTGCATTTAAAAAAAAATTATTTTTATTTTTTTACTAGTACTAGAATAAGCTGGTAATATATTTTACGGAAAAGAATAAGCTTATATGTGTGCGGCCTGCTTACTATTTTCGAAATTTAAATTGGCCTTCCATGGTGATAAGATTCCCCATCCCTGGTTCAGTCAATAGGAATTAATTAAGGCCTTTGCGCTACAAAAGGTGGGGTAGTTGTGTTTTTTTTCTTTTTTTGTATATGTTATTCAGTTCCGCGCCCCGATGAAAAATCAACGTTTAGACCCTTCGGGGGGCTCCGCGAGGTCCACCATTTTGGATTAAAAGTACCAAAAATTGGTCTTTTCAAAATAATTCCTCAACGGTTGATCCTATGACAAAAATGTAAAAATTAAATTCGAACAAGACTATAATTCCCTACATTTTTTGTAAAAACATTTTTTTTGTAAATCTGATGTGTAACAAGTTACAGCGGCAGAAACGTGAACATTCTTCCATAAAAATGCATACATATAGTACCATTTATACAGGATAGGAAGTGATAGTGGTCACCTACCCAAACAAAAAATTGTATGGCAAGGAGGAGCGGTATCTCAACCGTTTCGGAGTAACAGGGTGATTAAGAAAATTTGGTAGTCCTTCACAAAATACCCTGTATTTTAAAAAGTACAGAGTCTACGGCCACTTACAGAGCTCATTGTATGCAGAAGTCAAAGCAAAAAAAGGTAAGAAAAGCTGAAATTCTTAGTTTAGGTTTAGTTTAGGTTAAGACTAAACTTAAACTAAGAATTTCAGCTTTTCTTACCTTTTTTTACTTTAAAAAAAGGTAAGAAAAGCTGAAATTCTTAGTTTAGTTTTTTAAAGTAAAAAAAGGTAAGAAAAGCTGAAATTCTTAGTTTAGGTTTAGTTTAGGTTAAGACTAAACCTAAACTAAGAATTTCAGCTTTTCTTACCTTTTTTTACTTTGACATTTTTTTTTTTTGTTTACAAAAAGGTGGTTAACATAATTTGTTTTATAAAAACTGTAAATTGTGGACTCTCCTCTTTAATTTGACCTATTATACCTTTTTACTCACTGTAGCCGTTAAACATTTATTAGCTCATAACCTATTCAGGTCATACCGAAATTAGACAACATTTTTTTTTTAAATGAAGTGTTTTCAGTCACTAAGTGAATAAATTATCTCTAGTTTAGCCCATCATATCTCTAGAGGAAAGAGAAGTACGGGGCTGATCGAGCAATCGTTGAATAGGTCATGAAGTTCTGCATGCAATAAGTGGCCGGACACTCTGTACTTTTCCAATACAGGGTATTTTGTGAAAGACTAGCACGTTTTCTTAATCACCCTGTTACTCCGAAATGGTTAAGATGCAACCCCCCCCCCCCCCTTGCCATACAATTTTTTGTTTGACTACACTGAGCTAAAAACAGGCATAAATACAATAAAACCGTTCATTATCTCAATTATTTTTTTCATTAATATACCTCCAATGTAGCGGTTCATTACGTTAATGAATGTTAATTCATTATTTCTGGAACTATAAATCTTTAACGAAAGCTAGCATTGTAACAATGAGATTAGTTATTGATATAATAAATGTGATTTCTGTAAAGTACAGATTTCATAGCAACAATGAAGTCTATCAACAAAAGTTTCATTAATACCATGCATGCTCGTTACTTTAAAGAAAATTTTCATTAGCCCAATGATGTTTTATACATTGCATTAATGAAATATATTTTGTAAAATTTTCCTTCCTTTAATATAAGAATTTCATTGATTTAATGCAAAATACTTTCATTACCTTAGTGGCAATTATACTTTGTATTTATGAAAACATCATGACCATTTTTATTAATATTATGTGGAATTTTAATTCAGTTGCATTGAATTAAATTAAAACTATTTGATGATATTATATCACTAATTAAATCGATGTATATGTACATCAAATATATTAAACTTAATTGAATGTAATTCAATTAAAATTCTACATTATTTCAATGAAAATATTAATGTTTGTATTATTAATAAAATGTTCGTATAATATTATTTGACTTAAAAATATCAATGCAATAAACATAGCCTAGACGCGCCTCTGTCTTGAAAAATAGCTAAGTTCGTTTTTTAAATTTTCCTCGAAACCAGTTTATAAGCAATGAAAATGTTAATAAGTTTTTTTATTGATTTTTGTATTTCTCGTACCCTTTTCGTAGCAGACGTGAAAATTAAATTTTTGTATGGCAACCCTACGAAAGTGTTCCGCGATTTTGTTCATTTTGGAAAAAAACATTTACAATTTTTATGAGAACACTAATTAAAATTTCAGCTCACTAGATCAGGGCGTTAATAGGGAAATATAAATAAAATGCGTTATTTATTACAAAATTTTTAATTCAAGATATATAATAAATCTCTGTTTCAATTACACGAATTCCAATGTAAAGTTTATATTTTTTTAACAAAATCAATTCAATGTTCGCTACGTTTTTTTAGAAATCGATCTGGATCAACATCAACAGTAATTTCCGCATCTATTTACTTTTGATTGAGCTAGTTTTCTGAATACTAATGTTGAGAAAGTACGAATTTTTAATCTAATGTCTTTAATTTAATATTAAATTGCAAAAAATTAAATAGTAAATCAACATTTTTTAAATTTTTAACCTAATACAACCAGTACAAATATCGCGTGGATAAAGATTTCAATGCAATGTGATCCGCGGGACACTTCTACTTCTAAGTAGAATCTAATGTTTTAATGAATAACTGGAATTATCAAAAGTCCACTTTTAATAGACCGAATGAAGAATATTAACAATAACCCCGTACAATATCATTAAATATCTATCACATTATGAACGGTGCTGAAAGTATATGGTATGCGACTGTCGAATACTTTAGGATATAATGGAGGCGATGTAAAATTTTACTGACACAATGAAAAATTTCATTACTGAGTGAAAAGTTACATTAATGTACTGAAAACTTTTCGTTAACGTCTTTACACAAATATAGATTTGAAATTAATTCATTAGCGAAAAGAAAAAAATTTCATTGGAGTAATGAAAAAATATTGTTGATGCTATGAAGGATTTTATTATTTAAGATAATGAAAATCTACATTGTCTCAATGAATCACTTTCATTCCCACTAAGTTTTTCTATTTGAATGTAACATTATTCATTACATGTAGGAAAAATTACGTGATACCAAGTAAGAATAAATTAGTGAATTCAAGTTAATTGCCGTAATGAAATTTGATTAATATCTAATACAGAAATATTGATTTTTTACATTATAAAGATGAATCTTACATTAATACAATGAATTTTATTTAATAAACGGAATTCATCAATAATATGAAGCATATTTTTCTTTGTGTAAGTGACTACTATCACCCCTGTCCTATGGACCACCGTGGATGAAACACCCTGTATAAATGGTACTATAGGTACACATTTGGGAAAATGTTCACGTTTCCGCCGCTGTAACTCGTTACACATCAGACTTACAAAAAAGTGTTTTTACAAAATATTTAGGGAATTTAGTCTTCTTCAATTTTATATTTTTACATTTTTATCAAAGGATCAACCATTGAGGAATAATTTTGAAAAAAAAAACAATTTTTGGTACCTTTAATCCAAGATGGCAGACCTCATGGAGCTCCCCAAGGGTCTAAACTTAGATTTTTCATCTGGCCGGAACTGAAAAGAAGATTTGGAGGTGAGATTTTCCTTTTTAATGTATGGGATGATATCTGAGGGGTCTGTAGTTAATGATATGTAGAGGGTATTGAAAGTATTAGGCTTTCGAAGTAGACATGAAATTGTGTGAAACTGCGATAAGCTGATATTGTTGGATGATATATGGGATTTTCGAAGGGATCCGCTGATGTCTTGCCTCCAGATATTTCTGTAGTAGGATGTGAGCTGGATGCGTGGAATCTCGCATGACTGCGTTGAGTATACACCTATCCTCAAGTGGCATTATGTTGGATTCAACTTCAAGGGACATGACATGGGTGGAAATCATCGCACCTAGAGAAGTCCTTATTTCTTTGTAATTAATTCTATTCAGGAGAAGGAGGGCAGCTCTGGGTGCATCCATAAAAGGGGGGCACATGTAGTCTAAACACTAGTTTTATTAGACCTTTATATGTATTTACCAAGGGGGTTGGCTCCCCATCTGACAAAACATTTATCCTTTGTTTTCAATATGTGGGCCTTTCCGGAGAGCTTGGATTCCAGAGTGAAACCAAGGAAGGTAGTCTCCGAGACGTATGAAATCAAGGGAAATTTAAGAGAATGTTAGGGAGATTCTCATGGCTACACAAACGTTTCTAAACTATAAGTATGCGTGATTTTTTGTGAGGTACTTCTAAGCCTATTTTTTGCAAGTTAGCAGTTATAATAGTTATACCATATTGGATAGCTTCCAAAGAGCTCTTCAAGGAAGGGCAAGAGGAAAGAATGCATATATCATCAGCATAGGAGATTAGAGAGATATTACCGGGTAAATTGACACCGATGTCTTTGGTGTAGAAGTTATAAAGGATTGGACTAAGTACCGATTCCGGATGCAAGCCCTGGTGTGAGAGATAGGAAATACTCTTGCTGTTACCGCTAGCTACATTCATTTGTTTGTAGGCGTACAGTCGGCTTATAATTGCTATAAGTTGTTCGGGGAAATTTTCTGTACGCATTTTTGCCACCAGAATGTTAGGGAACATTATGTCAAAGGCATTTTGGATGTTAAGGAATTCCACTATTATAGTCTCTCCCTGTATTATGCCCAAGTGAGGTGAGCCCACAATGTGAGGACACAATCTGTAGATGATCTGTTTTCTGGAAACCACATTGGTGTGATGGAAGTGTGCTGTTTGATTCCAAGAAATGTTCAATTCTATGTTTTAGAATGTCTTCAAAAATTTTTCGAGGACCGAGGTGAGTGCTATGAGTCTGTATGAATTAGACACCTTTGGGTCCTTACCTTTTTTGAGTGCTGGTATGAAGGCTACTTGATTCCACTCAGTAGTAATAAAGCTTTTATTGAGAAAGGAGTTGAATAGGGTAAGTACTGTGAGTTTAGCAAAAGTCGACAAACTAGCTACAAGGCTGTATCTTATAAATTCGAGTCCGAGGGCGGAGTCTTTCTAGTTCATTGTAGGTTATCGGCTGACTGAGACAATAGTGTGTGGAGTTCATGATGTTGGAGTCAGAGGTGGGATATTCCCAGTGTGGGCCTGCAGGGCCAGCTATTTTGTTTGCTATGGTATCTAGCGGTAACTTGCACTGTGACTGTGTACGCTTGTGAGTGCCTCTGAAGATCCTAATTTTTTCACACATTTCGGAAGCCGAAAAGTCGGGGGAGATGTTTCGACAGAATTCTCCCCGACACTTTTTCTTTTCCATCTGAAGTGTACGCGTAGTTTTTTTTTCCTGTATTTTAATGCTTCGTTGCTCAGTTCTACGAGGTCCCACTGCTTTAGAGCAGGATATGTTCCACCAAGGATTGGGATTCCTTTTTTGTGAGGAGGCAGAGGGAGTTTTAAGACTGGAGTTCTGAATGGTTTCGATTAAACGGCTGTAGATGACAGATGGATTATTACTATTAAAGTTGCGTAGGGCGTTAGAGATGCTACGATTTAAAGTTTCTTTGTTAAAGCTTCTGGGGATAAACTGTCTCTAAGTGTCCGTAGAAGCAGTTTGATTGGTAGAGATAAGCTTAGTGATGCATGGCTTATGTAGACTGCCCAGAGTGTCATTAAATGTAGACCATCCGCTACCAGGGCGAGATCTGGAAAGACAATAGTGATATCTATGGCGCAAGAGGTGGTTGAACAAACGAGGTTGGGTGATTTGTCATTTAGTAATACTAGATTTCTGTCTTCCAATAGCTTTAGAATTTCATGACCCTTATGATCTGAGTGTTGATTACCCCCGAGTATGTGGTGGGCATTAAGTCCCCACAAATTGGGAGGGAGTTGACTAATAATGTGCTGCAGGTCCTCGGCACTAAAGTTGGCACGAAAAGGAATGTATATACTCAGATTAGATATACGGACTGGGTCTAAAATTATTTCGCAAGCTACCAGTTCTATTGCAGTTTTCTTTGTCTTCGTCTGCGAGATTGTATGATCTAATAGCGTTAGTATCTAAAATCTGTAGATAGAGTTTTAGTGGTCTACAGAACTTAGAGCTTTGTGAGAAAAGATTTTCCTTAATGGTGCATCAAGATTAATGTCATCGGAGAGGTGACATTTCAGTTTTGACCTCGGATGAGTTGGATTTTCGAACGTCAGGGAGTGTGATGGGGGAATTAAGTGTAGCTTTGTAGGGGATCACCTCTTCCATTGGGAGGTCCGCAGAGGAAGGCGCCATTGCTGAAAAATTGTACCTAGGAGCCTCTCGCTCTCTCTTATTTGGGAGAGAGCCTAGGAATGGGAAGTCTGCTTCTGAGAAAGAAAATGTGACGCATAATAGGTCAAGCAGTATAGTCGAATCATTAGTTGTTTTGATTATTTTTCTCACTTCGAGAATTTCTGGGGGCTCTGCGAAGGGCTGAGGCCCGTGATTGAAGTAGATCGAGCCGTTGGAGTAAATATCTTCCTCGTTGGATCCGTCGGGAATGGCGATCATACCCACAGTCTGCAGGAGTTTGGAAGGAGTAACAGTTTTTGAATTTGCTGGTCAGTTCTTTATCCGATGCCAAATTGTTAGCAGTGAATCTATCTTTTGACGAGATTTTAATATTTTGCTTGTTCATAAATCTAATTTCAGATATATTTGGCAATTTTTTATATAGCTCTTTCGAGAGCGTAGTAAGAGGTCAGTTTTTTCCGATAGAGATTGGATAAAGACCACATATTCGGATGTTGGAGAGAAGTCTTGATATTTTGCAGTCAAGGGGGCCCCTGTAATCCGTGGATCTGACAATGGTTTCCTCTGGGGAAACCATTGTAGAATGCTTATGAGTGTACTTCTTGGTATAAGCCTGCAGAGGCGATGGCAATATATATATTTTATTTGTTTGTATATATGTATACATACAAGTTTAAACATGAAAAATTGTATGAAATACTTACTTGAAGTATGTTATCAATGGCACTGTTAATGAGTATGCCGGTTGATTTGTGGGTAAAATCACAAGATATTTGTTTTTTTAATGATTGATAGTAAGGTTACCAGTTGATTACCATGTTACTAAGAAGATTTTTTATATTTTTAATTTTACTTAGCTCTGGTATGCTGCTATATAAATAGCGAAAAGAAAGCGCGTCCTTACTGATTCAAAGATGTAAGCAGAATCCTCGAAAACTTGTTGTATCTCAAAATATTTGACATCCTTCTCATATCAAAACTAACTGAATATTATCATAGATAGCACAAGAACTAGATGTCGCATGCAGTACCGAAAAACTATACAAAATTTATATGGCTGGGTGTTCCCATTCCGGAATGAATCGCAACATTTGAAATGAAGTATACGTCGACTGATTTATATTTTTTCGAATCTGAAGTGTTGAGGGAGTCGATCAAATGTATATAAAACTGCTATTATTTATGCTTTCGGCACTCTATAAAACATGTTATGGTCCATTCTAGAATGCACTACCCATTTCACATCCTGTCACCTGTGTACTCTGCTCTAGTATACCATACGGCATCTAGTTCTTGTGCCATCGGGTATGTGGAATGCAAATTTCCAGGAGGCATATGCACACCAAGCAGTTTATGTTTACCTTTCGAAGAACTAGGTGGATTGTAAACTTCAAATGAATCTTGAAATATAATTATTTCGATTTAATTTTCAGCACTTCGAAAAACAAACGATTAGTTTGATATAATTTTCCATCTCATTAGTTAAACAAGTTATCTTTCTGGTTATTTTCGTCGTCTAAAAATTGCGTCTGCACAGTTTTGTTTTCAAAGCTTTTTAAAATTGAAATGTAATGATACGAATATTTTTACGTCCTACATAAAATCAGTAGGCTCAATAAAAGAAACACAACAATTATATTTATTTATTTGAAACTATAAATATTTGCGAATTTAATTTTCAGAACTTCATTAAATCCTTTCGTGAGGCAGAAATGCGTTACGTTTCTTTTTAAGTTACTTACGTCAAATCGGTAGTGTCATAGTATCATTTCATTCAAAGAAGAGGTAATGAATTGTATCCTCTGTTACATAAAATTTCGTTTTTAAATTCAGGAAAAGGGGTCCCAAATCTGGCGATTTGTCATTTGATTTCTGTTTGCAGTATATCGTAGGCTTTTCACAATCGCTAATTACATATTTCGGTGAAGTTTCGCTACATTCTGCATAATCACGGATTCTTCTGTCCTTTCTAAATGTATGACTATGTAAAGAACATTTTGTTCTCAACACTTTATTGCAATTCTCATTAGGACACAAAAAACTTTTGTGTAGCAGATGCATGGACGAATGAGTTACAATTTCTCTAAAAGTATTACAATACATGTCAGTTCAATGAAATAGACGCACCTTCAATATTAAGAAAATGTTTCATATACAGGGTCTAAGTCATTTATTTTTTAAATTATAGACATTTCTTTTGTTTTCGAGAAAATGCACACCCTTGATGGTTTTTAGCTCCTGGTGCTACAAATCTTCACTATTCTTTCAATTTTATTTTTCTTGTGTAATCCCGAATAGTGCTTATGTCACCTGTTGCTTTAAATTCTAAGCCAACTGCTCCAGCTTGTAAGAAAATGTCACATTTTGCCGAACCAAGAATAGAAAATTAATACTTCACCCAACTTTAACTGACTGTACTGAAAAAAAAAAAAATGTACTACGCCAGTTTGGCAAGTAACTTTAAAAATTGACGCATTTAATAAGGATTCTAAAATGGTATAACACTTGCTACATTATTTCTTAGATTATGGAAAACAAAATTTTTTCTTCAAGAAACCCAGTTTCGAAAAATATCTTTTTACCTACTAAAAATGATTCTAGTGTACCTAAAGCTTGCCGTAAGACCATAACTTTAAGATTTTAGTTTGAGTGAGACGGAGAGTCATTGTATGAAGTGTGAGTGAGCCAGATAGTGACGCTAGCGAGTCAAATCATTCAGTTTTTACAAATATGCACCGTCTACTCTCTACAGAGGGTCGACTTCCAAACCAAGTACATGGTAAAGGAAGAAGTTTCTTACCTTACGAGGACGTACTACTTCAAGCAGTCGAAGAAGACCCAAGTACTTCGGTACGTGTAATCCAAGAAAGCCCAGGAGTGCCTAAAAGTATAGCTCACCGAATTTTACAAAAACATGAGTACCAGAATTACGGAAGCAGTTGAATTTGTCAACAACAAAAGATTTGCCCGTCTGATAACCCGATCTTTTTTAAAAAGATGTCGAACTTGTATTGCAGCTGAAGGAAGGCAGTTTGAACATCTTTTGTAAATAATAAATCTTAGCATCCAAATAATTGGTGTTTAATTTTAAACTTAAGGAAAATTTGTCCTAAATTTAACAAAAAGTTAGCATATCTAACTAGAAAGCGTCACTATCTGTCTCATCCATACTTCGTTTAATGACTCTCCGTCTCACTCAAACTAAACTCTTAAAGTTACGGTCTTACGACAAGCTTTGGGTACACAAAACAAAACACAAATTTTAAAACTCCCAACATTTTAGGGAATGTTCCCTACATACTACGGAATATTCCCTAAATTTTAGGGGTGGAAGGGGGGATTAAAAAAAAATTCCCTACATTTTAGGGAATATTCCCTAAATTTTAGGAGTGGGGAAACAAAAACTCCCCACATTTGAGGGAGAAAAACCTACCTAAATTTTAGGGGTAAAAAACTAATCTACGTTTCCAAGGTGGAGCTTTCCCTAATCTTAACGACAAATCCGTAACCTTTGTGGCACAAATTGTTGCCACTCACTTTAGAGAATTCTTTTTTACTGCGTAATTACTGGAAATAATTTTTAGCTGAATTAAAAAGACGTGTGAGCGCAGACCAAAAGCGCACAAGCGCAGTTGTAGTTATTTGAACTCTGTCCACAATGAAGCACTGTGTAGAAAAAGAAACAAGTTAATAGAGGTAGGTATTATATAAAACAAACCAAGGCAATATATCAATTTCGAAAGAAATCTACGTTGCATATTAACAACAAAAGAAAATATAGCTGATTTTCCCAAAATTATATAAAAGTTATTAACTCAAGGAGCAAAAAAAGACTAATAAGATATGTAGTAGTGTAGGAAAGTGGCGCATTGTCCAATATCACCAACCAGATCACTTCAGTTCAAAAAATAGTTTCCATTCCAATTTACCACCAAAACAAGCAAAACTCAAGTTAGAAATTGACGTTGGGCCAAAATAATTGAATCCTACCGCTCCAAATAGGAATGAAAAGGATGGCACTTACTGACGTGCAATTAAAAGAACATACACAATCTAGCCAGCCTCCAGCTCTGCTCCGCTTCTCCCGCGCATTCTGTCAGCAGCCACAGGCCTGCCGAACATTGGACTCAGTACAGCACAGCATAGGGCAGGATAGCATAGGTTTTTGTAACATACGGAAGTAAATGACCAACCGCATATTATACACGGCAGAAGCAATATGCGGTCGGTCATTTACTTGTGTATATTACAAAAGCGTACGCTACCTTGCCCCACGCTGTGCTCTGCTGCGTGCGGCAAGCCTAAAGCAGGAGATTTCCAACAATTTAGCAGAATGCTGACCCCCGATTCCACATAAGAGACTTTTAAGGGATCTCTTAACCTCTTAAATTTAGCAAGTAAGAGATTTTAGAAGAATTAGTATTCTACATAAATTTTTGTGGAGAAATATTAACTTTAAGAGGTTAAGAGGGTTTGGAGAATCTTTTAGTCAGCCCAGCTATTAAAGACGTTTAGGTACTTTTCAAGAAGAAAGAAGAAGTAATGGTTTTGGCGAGGCGATGATGGCAATATGACTAACCCACACGTAGTTATAATTGTGTGCGTCTTTAATCAAGTTACAATTATCGATATAAATAATAATTGTATGATAAATTCACAGCACGTAATGATAATTGAGTTATTATTTTAATACCTAAATCGTAGATAAAGAGTTACACAGCCGTCGTTACGTCCAACAGGATTTTCGTATAAACCTGTAGCAAAAATAATTATTTGTTACCAAACCTTTAAAGTGACGATAATATTGTTAAGTAATGGAGATTATCGTAAGGCTATGTCATTTCTGTTACTTTAAAGGCAAAAGATTTTAACATTCTGAAATTCTATACAGCCTCAGAAATAGCAGTGATTCA
The DNA here is from genome assembly GCA_963924295.1 of Dioctria rufipes. Taxonomy (NCBI): domain Eukaryota; kingdom Metazoa; phylum Arthropoda; class Insecta; order Diptera; family Asilidae; genus Dioctria; species Dioctria rufipes. The sequence goes on along the minus strand of OZ002742.1, from coordinate 146,193,180 downwards.
AGTCGTCTCTCATATTGCTCAGAACTATCTGTGCATGGCTCAAATTGTATAATTATTTCATATTTCACAAATTTGATCATATTTATATAATATATACGAATTATATAAATATGTATTTATTTTACAGCATTTTTATCCAAATTTCGGTATTTTAAACAAATCAATTTCTGCAACTATCACGATAAGAGATTTAAGTGTACCTCGGTGAGGTGATATTTGACAGATATTTTCGTTTACTAGAATACCAAATATCTTCACAAAAATTTCCACAAAATTTAAGAGATCAGCTGACGTCTGACATCTCTTAACTCTTTACGTAGAATACCAATGTCTGCTAATGGGCTTTGACAGCCCAGTTAAGAGGATAAGAACTCTTATCTCTTATGTAGAATCGGGGTGTTAGTCCACGTTTCACATATTGACGCTGAAAAGCATAAACGTAGTAACCAAAATGAAACTATTCACTGGAGCCCAAAAACTTTTTCAAAATCAAAAGAAAAATCATAACTTCTAAACTATTTGTGATAGAAGTGCTATTTTTGGACAAATATTTTTTTAAATTATATCTACAATTTGTAATAAGTAGAATTATGCTAAAGTTAGTATAAGTATTAGTTTTTCCAGTTACAGCAATCCGTTTTTTGTTTTACGGACCTTAAGAATGCTGTGAATAGCTATAATGTATGGAACAAAATCAATGTTAAACAAGTAAAAAAGCTAGAATTGGTCTAAGACCAATTCTTATGATACCCTAGATGAATGCCCGTATGAAATTTCGTATTGTCACCCTTATGTGCAAGTTTAATTTTTGAAGCAGTTTTTCGCATATATTTCTAGAACGGTTTGTCGGACAGAAAAAATTATTATAACCAATTTTATAGGATTTCGTATTCTGAAAAAGTTTTTAGTACAATAAAAATGTCTTGGACTAACCGTTTTCACAGTATACCTAAAAAACCTAAATTTTTATATGGCAACACCAAGAAGGAGGTTCCCTATTTAGTCAATTTTTGAAATTTTATTTGCTAGTACAATGAAAACACCACGCAGCAAATTTGAGCTCTCTATATTGATGCGTTCTCAGGCAGTGTCCAAATATATAGTGAAAAACGAAAGTTTTGTATTGTAACCCAGCGAAGGAGTTGCCCGATTTGTCTCATTTTCGAACTTAATATTACCTTTTTTTTTTAAAGTCCGTGCCAATTAGCTAATTGCCAATTAGCTAATGACCAACCAAGCTGCTAATTGCCAATTAGCTAATTGCCAATTAGTAATTATGTAATTGCCAATTAGCTAATTGTTTGAACAAATGTTGCTAATATCTCGAAAACCAGAGCCCGTAGAGGATTTGTGATGAAAATTTCATACCTTCTATGTTGAGTCTGTCGAAGGTTCCCGAAAGTCCAAGTCTTTTAACTAGTCTTTCTGTTATCAGATTTATTTGAGATCCGGAATCTAATATGGCTCGACACTCGATGCTTTGACCAGAGTTGTTGCTCACCCTTACGATAACCGTGCTTAGTAGGATATAATTCCTAATATTAGCCGTGGCCTTTGCGGTAAGTGAGTTCGATCGTTCAGTCCCATTGCCTGATGGTACTAAGCTCTTTCTTGATGATTGGGCCGTAGTTGCTGCAATATTGTTATTTTTTGACAGTGTATTACTCGCCGGCAGTTGACTTATATGAAGCAGTGTATTATGTCTTTTTCCACATTTAGTACACCCTCTGGATGGACAGTTGGCCATCATGTGACCCTTCTTTAAGCAGTTGAGACAAGAATTAATTCTTTTTACTAGTGCAATTCGTTTGGATGGCGATAATTGAAGGAATTTTTGACACGCGAAGAGTTGATGATCGGTGTCATTGTTGCATGATGGACAGTTTGTCTTAACTGTTGTGGTTAATGCTCTCTGCGTGTGCTGCCTTCTGTTTTCCATCTTAGTTGCTTCGCCGAGGGCCTCCAGAGACTGAAACCGTGTTTCTAAAAAGTCTAGAAACTCTTTTATTGTTGAAAGTGATCTAGGCTGAGTTAGTGATTGTTCCCATAGTGTGTGTGTGGTCTTATCCAACTTCTTTATCAAAATGAGTAATACAAGAGCATCCCAATGACTTGTATTGACATCTAGGTTCTCCAGGGCAAGAAGGCACTCTTGTGTAGTGTCATGGATTGTCTTATTGCGAAGGCACTCTCAGTTGTTGCTGCTGGTTGCGAAAGTAACTTGTTGAGAAGTGCAGTGACCAGTAATCTTGTATTTTCATAACGGTCCTTGATTACCTTCCAGGCTGAGAGATAATTTGCTTCGGAGATACTTAAATGTCTGACCAGTTTCTCAGCTTCTCCAGTTAGGCTACCCTTTAAATACCACAATTTTTGACATGCGGCAATGGGTTGACTGTGAACCAGCTCAGTAAATAAGTCGCAGAATTGCTTCCACTTTAAATAATCGCCATCAAATTTGGGTAATTCTACCTTTGGGAATTTCATCATTGGTCTTGCGCTGAGTTCTGTTCTTAATGGTGCTATCAGCTTCTATATCTGATTGACAGCGACTTAAGCATTCATGCAGTTGTATGAGCATGTCGTGTGTTTGTTCTTCCAGATCAAAATAGCCTTAAATATTGTTCACGTCATCTTTGTTATTCCAATGATTCAAACTTTGGTTGTGTAAATTTTGAATTTGCTGCCAGTGGTCTTCGATGGCCTTTATTTTAATCATGTAAAATCGCTCGGAGCGAAGAGGCTCACGTGCTTCCAAATTGGTCAGCATCCTCTTTAAACCTTTCATTAACACCAGTTGTTGGGGAATCATTCCAATAACAGTTTCTGTGACTTGCTTTACTGGTTTTGGTTGTGTTTTATCATTCTTCTTCTGAGTGGATTGGGCCTGCGTCTCTGTGACTTGCTTTACAGGCTTTGGTTGTGTTTTATCATTCTCCTTCTGAGTGGATTGGGCTTGCATCTCTCTGACTTGTGCTATTTCTGAAGATCTTGCTTCTTCTTCTTCTTCCTGCAGCTGCTGCATTCTAGTGACCATCTCGCTTTTGATTTTCTCGTAGCCACTTCGAATTCCTTCGTAATACTCATTCATGAAGTATGCGTGAGATAGTTCAGAGCCATGCCTAGTGCGTATCTCGGTGTCCACCCTTTCAAAGTCATCCCATAGTTGGTTAATGGACGTAATACGCTTGGTTAGATACTCCAATGTCTTGCGGTATTCCGAATCCTTTCCGTAGTTCTCCGCTATCCGCTTAATTTCGTCTCCCGTTGTCTTTTGACGAGCAGTGAGTTCTTTTAGGCTCATCTTGATTTACTTTGTACTTGAGTGAGCGAAGATAAAACACTTTTGAAAAGTACGTGAATGTTAATCACGTCGGGGTCACCAAAATGTGCAGCATTCCTTTATTCTGCCTTGCAGTGTCAAAGCACATAAACCTTGACCAATGCAAATTGAAATGTAAGACCAAGGCACATAAACCTTGACTTCTTGTAGAAGGTGTAAACGGTGCAATATACCGCTACACTAAGATGATACGTAAGGCGGAATCACTAGTAAAGGTTTTGCAAAGATTGTAATGGAACTTGTTAAAATGAATACGCGATGTCTTTTAATATACAACTGAATATTAATTTATTTCCTCAATCTTACTCTATATATATACAAAAGCTAACTCTAAGTCAATGCATAAGGTACAAAATTTTTACACTGCTGAATTGACATTAATTTTCTTGCAATACAATTTTGTGGATTGCAATACAATTTTGTGAATTATTGCAATGTAAGTATTATTGGGTCACCGCATTCCTAAGCAATGCAGTTTTACATATGTAGCAATTATGTACAATTGTTTTTTTCTTGTTTTATGCGTACATTGACCTGAAGTAATTCAGTATGTACATGGTCAGCTTAATAAATAATATTCTACGATTTCAACACCTGTCAACAAAAATATAGTAAAAAGACGAAAAATTATGATCAAACTATATCTCTAGTAGTTATTATTAAAGTTGTTGATTTCAGTTGTCAACATAAATATGGTATGAAGAAGAAAATATGACAAAACTATATCTCTACTAGGTATTATTAAAGTTTTTTTAAATTCATTTGTAAACATAAATATGATACGAAAAAGAAAATATGACCAAACTATATCTCTAGTAGATATTATTAAAGTTTTAAATTCACTTTCTTAGTCAGTGCAGTAAGAAAATTATATACAATGATTAGGTAACAGCACTTACAGTTTTGGTTGATTATGCTCCCTCGCTGAGGCACCCCAAGAGGTTTCACCATGTCACTGGATTCGATTTTTATTTTGTGAAATTGACTAGTGCAGAAGAAAAGAAATTTAAATTTATGCGAAGTATTATAATCTATCTACATGCCACATTTACATACTTTTTACAAAGTCACCTAATGATCTCGAACTACAGCACATTGCTTGTAACTTTAGCTCTTGTGAATATAATTCCTTCAGTTTTCAATAAATTCCTTATAAGAACACTTTATAATAACTTGATGAGACTCTTTGGAACTGCCAAATGGAAAGATCAGTGCACGAATTCTGGTGATATAATTGATAATCTCTGAAGTTATCCCCACGTCGGCATTAATTACTACCACTTTGGTGAATTTGCCCAGAAAAATAGCTTATCACATTGTTGAATCGTGTTTCTGAATATTTCCTATAACTCGTTTTATCGTTGGCCGACGATTATTATTATATTTCCTCTTATATATAATTTTTTTCCACTCTCTTATCAGAACGATTAATATTATTTAGGTTTATATTACTTTTACTAACTACTTGCGATTACCCTTGATTTCATTTGGCTGCCCGCATAAGGTACGGTATCCGAGGTTTAGTTATTTGACGCTATTTCGGAATTTTTCTTCCGCGTCTGTGACTTCAGGCGGTGTTATCGACAAATTTGGGAACTGCTGTCTAGTCACCACCCGCTTCTTTGTGGGCCAACCAGTTTTAATTTTTTCGCTTTTTATTCGTTGAAAAAAATTGAATAATCTTGGTTTATCGCCAGCTACCTTAGATCGCCCACAAATTTTTTTATCACTTTTTGTACTATTATCTAGAATCGAATCTTGAAGACTGCAATCAAAGGAAAGTTGATCGATTCTCTCCTGGTGAGGGGTTGTTGAAAAATAATTTCACTAATTGGAAATAAGTTAGTGCTAGAAATGAAAAATATTCTAAAATTACTTACAGGATCTATTCCCTTGCCGATGTTTACAGAAAAAAATTTTGGGCTAATTCCTCGAAGTGTTCAACTGAGAAGATTTGACACTACAGAGACGATTGTCTTCTTATTCTCTATCTCAACCAGCATGCCACACGGCATTCGAAGAAACGCACTTCTCTCGGTCTGGGTGCATTCGGATATTCTGTTTGACAGCAGCCGGCATACACGCTGCAGTATTTATCAATGTAGCATATTGCTATATGCAATACGCTACGACCATAACAGTTTTCTGCAACATCGAAGGAAAAATTCCCATCCCTAACGTAAGTTTCCATGTAATATAAACCCATTATCAAGATACAATACTAATTAGTAGAATATTCCCAAAATATAGGAAGGATTACACGACTTGAGTTTGATTTGAGGGTAAATAATCAAAGATCGTGTTATCCACGCTGAAGGAGGTCAAAGGCTTAAATATCAGTTGAATCTGGATCGACCAGTTAATAATATGTTATGTAGGGAGAAAACCTTACTTCCATCTCTTGTATTAAGAAAGAAAATCACCTGTTTTTTCAAGAGACAATTAACTTTCGCTTCAACTTCTATGTATAAGTATCTCAACTGAGGACTGATAAAGCTAATTTCGGAACTGTATATCAACACAAAAATGGGTACATACTTATTTTACTCGACTAACCACTCTAGCAGCTATCAAAACTTTTTAACTTCATGATTTGTTCTCAAGCTCGGTAAATGCCCAATCGATATCGGATGCAATCCTTTAAATTATATATAAATACTCCATCGATATGGCCAAAAGGTCCGTGAATCGGACGCAATTGTTTAAATTATATATGAATACTTAATCAATATAGTAAATAGTTCCGTGAATCGGACGCAATTGTTTAAATTATATATGAATACTTAATCAATATAACAAATAGTTCCGTGAATCGGACGCAATTATCTAAATTATATATGAATACTTAAATTGGTACATGTTCATCTGAATCATTTAAGCGGCTCTCTAGACTACGAGTAGTCATTTATAAAGGGCTTTCCAATAAGAGGTGTTATTTTGATATTCAAAGAAAAATGCCATTTTTGAGAGAAATGATCGGATATTTATTTCATTATTAAGAGGAAGGTATGCCGCTAATAATGGAAAATAACATCAGCCAAATGACCACCACGACCACGCCTAAAGGACCATATCCTTTTCATGAAATTTTCCATAACAAAATCGCAAAGTGGCTGCCCTATGTCCTCGATAGCCTCACGAATTCCATCTTTGAGGACTTGAATCGACACTGGGCTGTTGGCGTAGACTTTCTCCTTCACGTGGCCCTAGAGGAAGAAGTCGCAAGGTGTTAAGTCACAAAATCTCGGTGGCCAATTGTGATCACCTCTTCGAGAGATAACACAGTCCGGAAACTTTTCCCGTAAAAGATCAATGGTTTCGTTGCTTGTATGGCACGTAGCGCCGTCTTGTTGAAAGTAAACGTTGTCCAGATCAATAGCATCCAATTCCGGCCATAAGAAATCATTAATCATCTGTCGATAGCGCAATCCATTCACCGTAACTGTTGCTCCAGCCTCATTTTCGAAAAAGTTAGGTCCAATGACCACGCGGGACCATAAACCGTACCAAACAGTCACACGTTGAGGATAGAGAAGCTTTTCAACAATAACTCTTGGGTTTTCCGAGCCCCAGATGCGACAATTTTGCTTGTTGACGAAGCCATCGAGATGGAAATGGGCCTCATCACTCAAGATGAGTTTTCGATGGAATTCCGGATCATTTTCATGCATTTCAAGGAACCAATCAGCAAAGACTCGACGTTGTTGATGATCGGCCGGCTTGAGTTCTTGCGTTAACTGAACTTTATAAGCCTTAAGACCCAAATCTTTATGCAAAATACGGTGTAATGACGTTTGTGGAATGCCTAATTCCAAAGAACGACGAAGAATGGACAAACCTGGGTTTTCTTCAACACTTTCGGCTACAGCAGCAATATTCTCGGCTGTTCTTGAGCGACGTGCACGAGTTTTATTCTTCACATCACTCACTTGTCCCGACAGCTCGAATTTTTCTACCAATTTCTGTATTGCGATTCGACAAGGTGCTTCACGACGACCCAAAAATGTTCGAGTTTAACGAACCGTCTCTGCCACATTTTCACCATTTTTATAGTGAATTTTAATAATTTCAATGCGTTGTTTAATGGTGTATGGTTCCATTTTTATTAATGGCGTAGTTTCTACTTGTCAAATGCCAGATAGCATCCTATGTAGATAAAAATACAGGAAAACAGAGAGTCTAGTACTGGTATAACAAAGTGGGAGTAAGACCTTTTCAAAACTATAATAACATCAATCTCTTTTTTCCTAACTCATTAAAGTGTTTTTGTATGAGTTTAATAGTGTCCTATAGACTGGATTTAGGTTTAAAGTATCAGTCCGAAAATTAATGTTGTTGTCATTGAGTTGTAAGTATATATGTATGTATATAAGACTGGGGAATTTCAATTCAAGTCTTGTCCTACAGAAAAAATCAAAGAATTAAATGCTATAATTTTGGGGGCTCAGCCGGGATTTTTTTTTCTGATGGTCAAGCAGAGCTTGAATTAGGATTTGCCGGTCGAATTTTCAGAACTCAGTAGGCTAGATTTGAAACCTGTTGTTTTTTATTGCGACCAAGTTCCTTTACTTGACCGCTGGTAGAATGTGTAAAGGTACTTAACCCTTGCACTAAAAGTTGCTTGCAGGTACTGAACCAACAAACTAGATTTGAAATACCGAAAATAGTTGTGATCAAGGTACTTAACCTGTATCACTAGCTTGTTTGTAGGTACTTAACCAACAAACTAATTATTATCGATGATAATATAAGTAATTAAAAGACTTGCTTCACTTAACAAACTTCAAAGACTGATACTTTATTTAAAAACTCAAAATAATTTATACAAAGAAAAGGTGCTGCAACTTACTTAATAAATTCACATATAACAAAAAATTGCTTACGCGTTGTGAAATTTATATTTTACTGACCAAAAGCAATTTTATGTACGATAATTTCAGTTCTCACAGAATGTTTTCATTCTTGCGCAACTTAAGCGGTGTACTATGTCGTCTGAAGACGTAATCTGAGTAGGTATGCACATTTTGTGAGAACGGAAATTATTTTCGCTATTTGTTGACTGAAGAATTTGTCGATGTGCAATTATAGCGTAATTTATAATTTCGAGAAATTATAAATTACGAACGTTAAATCAATGCTTGATTTAACATCCTCCCCGCGTTGAGCGGTTGCTCAATAATTCTGGATCTATTTGGAGTCTGACATTACATTGAGAAGTTGTTCTCGGCAATGGAATTGGAGGTTTGGAGAGAGCATCACGTCTTCGTGTTGACATGAATCTATAGGTTAAATAGCCAGTGGCAGCAATTATTAATAACAGGCTCATGTATCCGATGGCAAACTGATGAATGTCATGTTGCGTTAAACTATGGAGAGGTACGTGTTCACTTGTCAGAAGAGATTTGATCCTCCGTTGAAGATCTTGAATGTCGCTCGCATAATTTTATGTAAATTTAGGTTGATACAGAATGTCCTCCGTCGATTCTGCGGGTGAGAGTTCCGTGAAGTTTGATGTGATAAAACGTCCTGTTATGTTGCTATAGATTGCATTATGTCCATATATCGTTGATGTTTCGTCTTTCACGATGCACTGCGACTCTATTTCGAGTATTCCTGACCTTTGAAGCGTTATCTGGGTAGCCGAATTTCCACATACAATGTTGATTGTTTAGGTTTAGTCACTGTATAGATCCATTGGTTTGGATTGGTCAGTTGTATCCATCTCGGCTTGTGAGATGCTAAGATAATTTCGCAATTTCTGGGTGTTGAGTGTGTGATAATGCTGATCTCACACGCGCTTCTGTTGGAGTGCTTATTATACAGTGGATAGTGCTGTTTAGAGATGACGCCTTCTTCTCCCATTGTACGAGTGTTAAGATCTGATTCTGACAATGGATAATACTGATCCATGTGCAGATTAATAATGAGAAATGGTGTTGAGGATTTTATAGCCATGAGGGTTTTGTTTGTTACAAATGGTACTGAAACTATGCGTAGCATTTCAAGGTGCTCGTATGAAAATAATGGGCGCTTTATACGGAAAATCATTTGATTATGAGTAATGTGCCCCTGGACACTCATGAGCTTATATAAAGTTGTTAAGTCATCTGGTTTGGCGGGTAATCTCAACGACGAAGGAAGATGCTCCTGTATGCGGGTTAACTCGCTACCTAGTTGGCTTGGTGCTAACAAGTAGGGATTGATTTTGCCATGATGAGTATCAATCAACACATCCCATAAGTTTGATTGCATGCGTTCGAGGCGATTGATTGCTAGAACTAGTTGTAACGACAAGTCTGTGAATGTCTGACTGGATCTTTGCTGATGTAATTCATGGTTCATGTTGTTGAGTTTAGCTATTGTTAAGTTGAGATATTTGTCCAGATCTCCAAGACGACCTGCTATTGCTTTTTGGGAATTTTTTATGATATTAGAGGTAGAATCAATGATAGAGGTTTGATTTCTAATTAACTCCAAGAGATGATTGTCGTTATGATTAAGGTCTTCTATGACTTGTGCCATTTTATCAGCATATTCTGTATCCAAAACACCAAAAAGTGAGCTAGCCAGATTTCCTATGATATTGAGAGGAGCTCTTTTTCTTCTTGCTCGTATGTTTTTATGGTGGTGTAGTAGTAGCTCATTGCCATCTTGCAGTTCCTTGAGTATGCTCTCAAATTGTTTTAGGGTGGGATCACATGATTGTCTGTCACTGATCATTTCACATAGATCCATTAGCTTGTGCACTCCACTTGTGATAGTGTCATACTCTTGCCAAAGTGCGCTCAAATTGTAATGTACTACAATGTTCCACTCGTTAGATATGAGATGAGCATTTCCCATGGATTCATTCAAAATACAACCCTGGTTTTGACTTGAATGGTTTAATATTGACTTGGCCAAGGATTGGTAAGATTAAACAGGTGAGTAGAAATGCACTCACAGCTGAATTTGAACGATGTTTTCTTTTGGACTGTGTAGTGTATTCAGCATTCGATGCTGTGGATGATGATTGAGGCTCATTTGATGTTATCACCTCGTGTCTGGATCTGGAGGCAGAACGAGTGTTGATTGCTTCTCGTTTGCGTTTTATTGAATGTACCTCTTCAGCTGATGTGGATTCTTTGGTTGAATCGGTAGCATTGGTTTCTTCTTCCATTGGTAATGGGGCTAGTTTGTGTATGGGCCTTCGAAGGACACCAGATGATGTTTTGATGTCTGCTACGCGAACTAGGCCATCGTGTCCTTTTATTGTTTGGATGATTCTGCCTAATATCCAATTTGTTACAGGTACATTATCTTCTTTAATAACAACCAGCATCCCTGGTTGAGCATTGTTGCAGTGTTGCTTCCACTTATAACGGTGCTGTAGTTCACTCAGATACTACTTAGACCACCGTTGCCAAAATTGATTTTTTATATAGGATACTAATTTCCATCTTTGTAACGAATTAAGTCTAGATGGTTGTGCCGCGGTTCTACGATTGCTGTTAATGGTTCCTCTATTAGGAAATGGCCGGGAGTGAGCGCACTTAAGTCGTTTGGGTCATCTGATGCTGGCGTTAAAGGCCTCGAGTTTAGTATTGCCTCTATGTCTATCATGAGCGTCTCTAGCTCTTCGTAGGTTAGAGAGCCCGATTTTAAATTCCGCTGCAGGAAATGCTTGGCTGATTTGACTGCAGCTTCCCATAGGCCGCCAAAATGTGGCGCTCGAGGTGGTATGAAATAAAAATCAATTCCCTTGGGCGTGCAATATGTGGTTATTTCTTGCTGAGAGCCTTCACTATGTAAAATCTCCTTGACTTCGGCCAGTTGGTTTTTGGTCCCCACAAAGTTTGTAGCGTTGTCGCAGTACAGGTTTCTGCAGTTTCCTCTTCTGCCTACAAATCGTCTAAGACATGCAATAAAGGCAGCTGTGCTCAAGTCGCTTGCAACCTCGAAGTGTATTGCCTTTGTGACAAAGCAGCAAAAAACTGCAACATATGCTTTCTGTGGCCTCTTGCCTCTCAGTTTGTAATGAATCCAAACAGGTCCGAGAAAGTCAACTCCTGTGTTAACAAACGGCCTTTCTGGTTGTACTCTATGCTTGGGGAGATTTCCCATGAACTGGCTTAAAAGTTTTGGTTTGGCTCGAGCGCAGCGGATACACCTTCCAACTATTGACCTTGCTGTTGTTTTGCCCTTGATAGGCCAGTACCTTTGTCGCGTGGTGCTCAAAAGTGTCTGTGAGCCGCAATGTAGATTCTCCAGATGAATACGTGTCATCAATAGCCTGGTGAAAATATGCGTGTACGGAATTAACATTGGATGTTTTGCATCTGTAGCTAATTTGGAAGTTTCTAGACGTCCCCCGACTCTTATTACGCCCTTGTTGTCAATAAAGGGACTCAAAGAGCTGAGACTATTACTGTTGTCAAGAGTACCTGTTTGATGAAGCTGTTTTATTTCGTCTCTGAATTCTTCTCCTTGAATTGTGCGGATAATGACGGTAAACGCATCTTCAAGTTCGTTGACTGACAGATATTTTTGTTTTTTCCGAGAGCCTATCGGAATTTGACAGTTTCGCACAAATCGTAACATATAGCTGACGATTCGTTGCCAGCGACTAAATTTGTTTTGATGATCAATTGTGTGAATAAAGTGTGGGGTGTCCACTGAAGCTGCCAGAATAACCCTTGGAGGTTTCTTCTCCAAATCAATGCTCTGCTTGATGTACTTGGAAGGCCATGAGTTTTTTGGACCGTGCAGAAATAAAGGTCCATAAAACCATGTACTGCAAGATGCCAATCTCTCTGGTGGCACTCCTCGCGATAAAATATCGGCCGGATTCTGTTTTGACGGAACATGTTGTCATTGTTCAGGCAGTGAAATTTCCTGGATGGATGCAATGCGATTTGCAATGAATGTATGAAATAATGCTGCTTCTGCGTTTGTCCATGCCAATGTTATCTCTGAATCAGTCCAATAATAACATGAAAGGTCTTTAATATTTAGATCTGCTTTAACCCGGCTGACTAGTTCAGCTGCGAGTTTAGCTGCGCATAGTTCTAGCCGTGGAAGCGTAGTTGGCTTAGCTGGAGCTACCTTAGATTTGGCACAAAGAAGACGCACAATTCTCATTCCATCCTCATTGTTAGCACGTAGGTAAACGGCTGCTCCATATGCCTTCTCAGAACCATCAGCAAAGGCATGCATTTCGATTGATTTAGGTACCCTTCCAGAAAACATGTGTCGAGGTATCTTTATGTCTGCAAGTGCTTTGAGACCTTGGCGGAATTGGAGCCAAGAAGAGTGGAGCTCCATTGGGAGCGCTGCATCCCAGTCAAACTTGAGGCGCCACAAATGCTGGAGAAAGATCTTAGCTATAACCACTACTGGACTCAATACACCCAGTGGATCAAATAGATGAGCAATATCAGATAGCACTGTCCTCTTTGTTACCTTGTTTTGCTCAGTGTATGTTGCCTTGATGCAAAATTCGTCTGATTTTGGGGTCCAGATTAACCCTAGTGTCTTAATGGATTCTTCTGTGTCGTGTATGTCGAGTTGTATGGCCTTATCTTCTGTAGGAATGGACTTAAGTAACTGTGGGTGATTAGCACACCATTTTCTAAGCTTAAATCCCGCAGCATTTAACGCTTCCTGTAGTTGCTTCTGTGTTTCTATAGCTTCGACAAGACTGTCTGTGCCCGTCATTAAGTCGTCCACATAAAAATTGCTCTTACTGATTGCAGCAGCCAAAGGATATCTGGCTTCTGAGATCTTTGCTAATTGTAGCAGACATTTAGTTGCTAGGTATGGCGCTGTTGTGGTGCCATAAGTTACGGTGCATAGCTCAAAGCATTTCATAGATTGTGTTGGCTCATCTCTCCACCAGATTAGTTGATATCTTCTATCTGCTGGGTCGACCATGATTTGTCGGTACATCTTCTCAATATCAGCTGTGAATGCAAATCGTGGCATTCGGAAGCGAAGAAGGATAGTAAACAAATCATCTTGGACAGTCGGGCCTGTACACAATATGTCATTTAACGAGACATTTGTTGAGGTCTTACTGGAGCCATCGAACACCACTCGTACACTTGTCGTGGTGCTGTCCGGCTTAAGCACAGCGTGATGCGGTAGAAAATAGTGAGGACCCTTAACAGTGTTGAGATCGATTTCGCGCATGTGTCCGAGACTTATATACTCTTTCATGAAGTTGTTGTATTGTATGGACAACTCAGAGTTTTTCTACAGTCGTCGCTCCATTGCCAGAAATCGTCGGAGTGCGATGTCTTTGGATACGCCAAGCTTATGTGGATCATGAAGAAATGGTAGCTTAACCACAAATCGCCCAGTGTGATCTCTTCTTACTGTTTGCGAAAAGTGAGATTCGCATTTTTCTTGTTCGGCTGTGAGTCTTTGAGAAGGTGCTGTTGCCTCTTCTAGTCTCCAAAATTTTTCAACCTGAGCCTCTAAATTGGTTTCCTCAATAGTCGAGACACCACATATTCTGCTTTGATGTGAGGTTCTGGGTGTGCTTCCTGCGACAATCCAACCAAAAATAGTATTTTGTAGCGTGGGTAGGTTAGTTCCAAGCCGTATTTGCCCAATTGAAAGAATTGGTAATAAATTTCAGCACCTAAGAGCAGGTCTATCCGATCTGGTTTGTTAAATCCTGGATCGGCCAATTTTATGTTTGTTGGAATTGGCCAGGATTGAATGTTTAGTTTATATGCTGGCTGTTGAGCAGTTATTTGAGGAAGGATAAAGCCTTCTATGTGGGCTGAGAAGTCATTGATTCGAGACTGTACTCGCATGTTTATTCTGTGTTGAATGAGTTGCTTGACCTCCCCAATACCTTGAATATGCAGCGAATCTTCCTTCTTCTGTAAGTTTAGCTTCTTGGCCAACCTTTCGGTGATGAAATTTAATTGTGATCCGGAATCGAGGATCGCTCTACAGTTCACGGCATCTCCCTTGTAGTCTAGGACCTCGATGAGTACAGTGCCTAATATGACATAATTTCTTTGCGACTGTCTTGCCTCTGCTGACAATATTATTGAATTGGTTCTTGTAGTAGTGTGACTCGTGCTTGGCTGTGCGTTAGACGAATTGACCTTATTTGATGTTAGGTGAGTTGTCTGATCTTCGTGCAGCAACGTATTGTATTTTCGCATACACTTAGCACAGCATCTTGATGGACAATCTACTGCCAAATGAGTGCTCTTGAGTCAATTGGTACAAACCTTCAACTGATGAGCAGTCCTAAAACGTTCTGATGGCTCTAGCTGGAGAAATTTTTGGCAGGCGAATAACCCATGATTTTTGTAACAAAGTTTACACAGTAAGGTCTGAGTCTTCATGTTTGAACTCACTAACGCAGATGATCTGCTGAACGCTCTTAGCTCAGTTTTATGTCTTCCTAAGGTATCTAGAGACTGAAATCGTTGCTCCAAAAATTTTACGAATTCCGCCATAGGTTGAAGCTCTCTGGGAGCTTGTAGTCCCTGCTCATATAAAGTATGAGTAGGTTTGTCCAATTTCTTAATAAGCAAGTGTAAAAGAATTGGATCCCAAGCAGTCGTCACTATTCCAAGATTATTAAGTGCCATTAAACATTCCTTCGTTGTGTCGTGAAGTTTCTTTACTGCTGTGGCTGATTCTGACACTATGGTTGGCTGGGTTACTAATCTGTCCAGCAGAGCTGTCGTTAACAGCCTCTTGTTATTGTAGCGCTGATTTAAAATTTCCCATGCGGCTACATAATTTTCTTCGGATACTGATAAATGTCTAATCAGTAATTCAGCCTCTCCAGTTATGTTCGTTTTAAGAAACCACATTTTTTGAGAATTTCCAATAGGTTGCTCATGCACCATTTGTGTAAACAGATCATGGAAATGTGTCCATTTCAAATACTCTCCATCGAATTTTGGTAGTGCTATCTTGGGTAGCTTCATTTGTGGTGTGGATATTGTGCTGCTTTGATTAGCATTCTCCATTGAGAGTTCATCGGATTTTTTAAATAACTGAATGGTGATATCTTGCGTAAAATCCTCTAAATTGCAATATTCTTTATCACTGTATGAGATCATATCTTCGGCTGTCTCCCAAATTTGTTCGTTGATTGCCTTTATTTGCGACCAATACTCGTTGATTGCATTGATTTTGACTATGCAATACTGCTTACTCTGACCTTCAAGATTAATATTTGAAAGTACTCGCTTCAACTGTGTGATTATTCCCTTCTGTCGTCTATGTAAACCTTCTGCCATATTTGAAGAGGCCATGCTTTGATTACCTTGGAATTTTGTGGGTACTGGTTGCTCCGAGGATACTTGAGATGGGCTTGAAGTGAATTGCTTGGCTTTTGGCTTGGGTGGGTTTTCTTTCATTCCCTGAGCCAAATTTTCTGATGCAGTTTTACTTTGAAGATTTTCCATGATCTCCATCCTGTACGCCTCATATATATTCTTTATTTTGTCATAGTAACTATCCTTGTAGTATGCTTGATCGAGATGACTACTGTACTTGTCACGTATGCTGCTATCGACGACATCGAATGCTTCCCATTGTTCGTCCAGTTGTTCCAATCTTCTCTGTAGGAAGGTAGGGTTTCTCTCCTGCTGGGTTTTTGATCTATAATCGTTGATAAGCCGCTGGATTTCTGCTCCAGTCTGTTCCTGTTGATATACCAACTGCTCCATTAGTATGATTCGTCTCCTGATCACGTCGGGGTCACCAAATGTTTTTTATTGCGACCAAGTTCCTTTACTTGACCGCTGGTAGAATGTGTAAAGGTACTTAACCCTTGCACTAAAAGTTGCTTGCAGGTACTGAACCAACAAACTAGATTTGAAATACCGAAAATAGTTGTGATCAAGGTACTTAACCTGTATCACTAGCTTGTTTGTAGGTACTTAACCAACAAACTAATTATTATCGTTTATAATATAAGTAATTAAAAGACTTGCTTCACTTAACAAACTTCAAAGACTGATACTTTATTTAAAAACTCAAAATAATTTATACAAAGAAAAGGTGCTGCAACTTACTTAATAAATTCACATAAAACAAAAAATTGCTTACGCGTTGTGAAATTTATATTTTACTGACCAAAAGCAATTTTATGTACGATAATTTCAGTTCTCACAGAATGTTTTCATTCTTGCGCAACTTAAGCGGTGTACTATGTCGTCTGAAGACGTAATCTGAGTAGGTATGCACATTCTGTGAGAACGGAAATTATTTTCGCTCTTTGTTGACTGAAGAATTTGTCGATGTGCAATTATAGCGTAATTTATAATTTCGAGAAATTATAAATTACGAACGTTAGATCAATGCTTGATTTAACACCTGTAATAATTTGGGAAAGTGTGTGAAAGTTTCATAACCAAAAAAGTCTACTAAGTGGTTATGGATGTGGTGGTGGAAGCAATCCTTTGAAACGGTGTCGTGTATGCCAATACGTCAATGCATAAGATTCACTTAAAAGTCATTAAAGCATGTTTAAAGCGTCCGGGGTGACTTCCGCCTAACGGTTACAGTTACAGCACAAGTGCAGTAGTTTACATTAAAGATAATAATTAACGTTTGGCTGTTGAAGGGATGAAGTAAGAGGGGTGTAGGTTAGGTCAGGTTAGAGTGGCGGCTTTCGCACGAGCTCCTGCGATCAGCCTGACTTAGACCATTTGCGGTCCTTTGTGATATATAAGAGAGGTGAAAGCATTCGTGGGAAGGGCTACGACGTTCTGCATGTAAACTGAAAATAGTTCATATTTTACACTTTGTTTTAGTGAGAGATTTCTCCTGTTTTTTTTTTTTTGTTTATGAAAAAAAAAGGTAGAAGGTATTAACCTATTTGCCAGGGTAGCATCTGCATATGAAATCTTTTGTGAGTAGGCGCACTGCGAGGAATTATGGGATGATTTAGTGTTATTGATATTTCATTCTTTTGTATATAAGCGTTTGGCGATATCAACAGGAGACCTATAGTGATAGGAAGTTATTGCATAGACATTAATCAGGCGTCCATTATTAGTTGTAAACGAAGTGGATGTAGTTATACTGGGGTACAGGCAGTGTACGTTGAGTAACTACATATATACCCTCTGCGCGTGAAACCGCTATAAATGAATTAGATACGTAAGCCATTCTTTTATCCCTTGCTTTCTGTATATAAATATTATCTTTACTTGCATTTATTAATAGTGTCAGTGTAGTGTTTAGTATTGGTGACGCATTCTAGCGTATAAAATTTCTTATTGCCAAAAATTTCTACCGATATATCAGGGTAGATAATGCCCGGGGTGAGCCATTGAGACTATATTTAAAGTGTGGTTATCTAACGTTAGTACGGTCAATGCTGTCACCGAGGCAGCTACCATATAAGGTCATCGGCGTGAAGTGAGAACGAAAAACCTCTCGCGTTAGTCGTAGGTATTCAGAGGTCTGACTGCCTGCTTTTCTTTTATGCGTGTTCATTGAAGTTAATTAGGCGCTATATATGTGTTATATCCAGGGTGAGCTGTCATTAATAAATGGCAACTGGGCATGAACTTACTTCAATATGAAATTAGTTGGCGGGACAAGCAGATCGTGGTAACCTAAGTCGAATGTTAAACTCGAGTTCAGTTTTCGTTTACCGTAGACTGAAACACATATGTAACCCTTATTATTGTTGAATTGGAATCCTAAATGAATTGTCACCGAGATTTCATTTGTTTGATCATGAAGTAACACAAATACTATAAGATTACTTTATGAATTTACCCTTCACATGCCCTAGGTATTAGGAGCTCTTTTAAGTAATTGTGCAAGCATCGTAAACGACATTATAGCGCGTTTGGCTGGGTCGAGATCACGTGCAGGTGCTGAAGCTACCCAAGCGGTGTTATTGTAAGTGAGAAAAGCTATCGCGTAGACCACAAATTGATGTTAGTTTGTTATTGTGGTGAGTAGTATGGCCATATTGTCAAGATTATAATGTAGTGAACCAAGTGACGTATGGTAGTGTTTTGATGCGTGAGCTATACTTATTGCGTTCCGTATTTACTATATATATATTAGTTAGGTGTAAATATTTCTGTCTTGCTATAGCTGGATACATTAAATGGTATCATCTTAAGTTCTTTGGCAATCATTATTAGAGATAGAGGTTGTATGCAATATATGTAGGCTATTGCTTTTGTTTAAAATTTTCGATTGCGTAAAATTTTGTGTATATCAGCGTAACAGCTGAGGCAGCATCGAACGCTCAGTGCAAACCATTAGCGACATATCTGGATTTTCGTCGTCCACAATCGGGAAGCTCGGTATCCTATGGTACGTACACCTGGGCAGTTACCATATGAAGCATTGGCTTGGAGTCGAGTGTGACTCCTCCTATATCATCTTCGCCGGAGTTTTAGATTGTCTACGTGATCAACTGCTTTCTTAGATTTATAGTTTTCCTATCAGCTAGGTGTAAATTGTATAGATTCTGAGCATATTTCACCGCATATGGTATTAGGAGCGATCTTAAATTTTCCCCAAAAAATTAAAATTATTTAACTATGGTAAGAGAAGTGGTATAACGTGATAAAACATTAGGCTAAGGGTCAGTGTTGCTGTACTGGAGAGTAAGGTATACTTCTGCCTCCATTAAGCGAATCGATGGGCATCTGTATTCAAGCTCTTTTGAATTTAGTAGTCTAACAAATTGAAATGCGGAAGCTCATAAAGTTTGCCAATGTATGCAGGTGCGCTTAATGGCATTGCGAACAGGATAAAATTAGCAGGATTCATACAATTAAGCTTCAAACAAAGCGGGTATAAAAGAGAAACAAGTACGCATTACATCTGTTCATGGTCAGTGTAAGTTCACAAGTATAGCAGCAGCCAACAATATTCGGAACGCAGTCTAATTATGGCAGTATGTATATATATATATGAGAGAGTCAGTCGTGTAAATATGGAATTCGTGAGCGCTTGAAGAATTACGATTATTTTATTTTATGCATTCACAATTCTACATTCTACATGTGCATAACATAAAAAAGGGGGTAAGGAAATAACGATAAAGATATTATAATAGAGATCCAAAGGCAGTTGCGCACGAGTGACGTAAGTGCGTGGAAAGAAAACTACAGAGCAAAGTTACCTGAGCGATCAGCAGCGCCTGTTTAGCAGTCGGAGTCGTTTAGTGATAAAGCCATTCATCAAAAAGACAATCTTGGAGTCACTAGCTGATGTATTGGCGGGGTCCGTATTGAGGTGGTACCGAAGAAGACGCGAACAGCTAACGAATTACAAAACATTTAAAAAAATTCCTGGAGGAATTTGAACCTTTGAACAGTGTGGAAAAGCTACTAAGGCACATAAAAGAGAGGAAGCAAAGGGAGAATGAAAGTATTGTGCAATATATTTCGGTGATCGAAGATTTATTTATGCGTTTGCCTCATCCGCCCAATTAAGAAGAAAAAGTAAGAACAATTAGGCGAAATCTTCTACCCCCGTACGTGCGTGCTTTAGCGCTCATTGAATTTAAATCTGTAGAGGAACTGGAGAAGTCTTGCCGAAAACTTGAAGAGGGTGAAGCTCAGGCAAAGGAAAATGTAAGTTCTTTTCAAGCCAAGCCTGTGAATGCTAATCTTTACGGTCGTGATAATTGGAGACCTCGTATGTATGGAGGGCCTAATGGAATGCAGAAGTTTAGTGCGGATAGTTACAATAGGAATTATAGAGGACATAACTATCACTCTAATGAGTTTCAGCGGCAGCAAGCGAGCAACAGACTAGAGTACAACGATCCTACTTACAGAAACATTGGAAATCATCCGCGGAGAAACGTCGTCAGTAATACAAACAATGTCCCTAATAATACTCGCGAGTAGCATGACAGGAATCAGGGTAATGAGTACCACTCGAGGAACGCCAATGTGTGTGATCGAAGGCAAGTAAATGTGATAGCAACGAAAGCAAACCAGAGCATACATAACGCTGAGAGAACGGAAAACATCAACGAAGCTGGGATGCAGAGGACGGGACCAGCTTCAAAAATAAGCCGTCTTCAGTCCACAAACTAAGAGTGAGCAGTAAATGTACAATCAATCCCAATGGCGAACGTCCACACATTTTATTAAGTATATTGGGGGCAGAAGTTGTAGCTTTATTAGATAGTGGAGCATCCATAAGGATTCTCGGAAAGCAAGGAATAGAATTATTAGAGAGTCTTAATCGCAAGCAGTTAAGGAAGACTGCCAACCAATTTTTACGGCCGATTCGACTAGTCATAATGTATCAAAGGTATTTTATATTCCGGTGAAGTTCAAAGGGGTAATAAAAATTCTAAAAATAATGGCTATCGCGTCCATAAACAAGGGCATCATCTTAGGAGTAGATTTTTGGTAAAGCTTTCGAGTCTTGGCAAATGGGAAGTTAATGCAGTTGTGATTCAGGAAGGTTGTGGTTTAAAGAGCGCTGCTACTTTATCGGAAGGGCAAGCATTGAAGCTGTGTGCAAGCATGGATCGTTTCAGGAATTTGAGCAATGGAAAGCTAGGTAGAACTCACCTACTGAAGCACAACATAGACACGGAGGATGCTGATCCGATTGTGCAAAGGGGCTACCAGGTATCCCCAGCCATACAAGAAAGGTATGTCAGAGAGATACAACGGATGTTGAATCTGGGGGTGATAGAACTTTCGTTCAGTCCATGGTGCTCACCGGTGGTGCTAGTTAAAAAAGCAAACGGGGCCGATAGATTATGTATAGACAGTCGCAAACTTAATAAAGTGACTAAACGATCAGCATACCCCCTTCCTCGCATCCACGGTGTTTTGGCCAGACTTAATAGAACGCGCTATTTATCGACGGTTGATCTCAAAGATGCCTAATGGCAGATACCCTTGACTGAAGAGTCTAAGGAGAAGACAGCGTTCTGCATACCCGGTGGGGGTCAATATCAGTTTAAAGTAATGCCTTTCGGTTTATGTAACAGTGGCGCAAGCTTGCAGCAACTGATGGATAGGCTATTTGGTTACTCGGAGGCAGTGTTCCCGTACTTAGATGATATTATAGTTGCTATAGAAACATTTGAGGAACATGTGAAAGTGCTTGATTGGGTTGCGAATAGATTAGAAGAGGCCAAGTTGTCGGTCAATTTCGAAAAATGTCAATTCGCTAGGACAGCATTAAAGTATTTGGGATTTATAGTAGATAGCAAGGGCTTGAGAACGGATCCGGCGAAGGTCGAGGTAACGTTAAATTTCCCTAAGCCACGGAAATGAAAAGGTTCATTGGTCTAGCTTCATGGTATAGGCGCTTCGTACCTAATTTTGTTGCAATTGTGGCTCCCTTGCACGACCTTACCAAAGTAAAGCTTAGGCGAAAAGTTCTAACGTGGACAACTGAAGCAGAAAAGGCGTTTGTGAATTTAAAATCAAAGTTGGTAGAATCCCCGGTACTGTCTAATCCTGACTTCAGCAAGCCTTTCGTAGTGCAGTGCGATGCATCTAATCATGCAATTGGAGCGGTGTTAATTCAGAAATCCGAAGAAGGCGAAGAACAACCGATAGCTTACGCAAGTCGCAAACTCAGAGGCGCAGAGCTCAACTACACCACTACCGAGAAAGAGTGTTTAAGTATCGTATTTGCTGTGGAGAAATTTCGTGGTTATTTAGAAGGCTACAGATTCTCAGTAGTAACAGATCATTCCGCGTTGACTTGGTTATTCAGGCAACAAGACTTGGCTGGAAGGTTGGCAAGATGGGTGATGAAACTACAGTCCTTTGATTTTGAAGTAAATTTCGTGAAGGGGAAAGAAAACGTAGTGCCAGACGCACTGTCAAGAATTCCTGCGGTAGAGCTATTGGATTGTATCCCAGCAGTAAGCGATAAGTGGTATTACGAAATGGTGGAGCTAGTACGGAGCAATTCGAGGAAAATGAGCAGGTGGAAATTGGTGGAAAAGGAATTATTCATTAAAGATGTCAAAGCAAGTTTCACCGAGATCCAGTGGAAGAGAGTCGTACCGGTGTCTTCTCGACTTGCAGTTTTAAGTGAGTGTCACGACGCTCCGCGATCCGGTCACTTAGGGATACATAAAACGAAACAGAGAGTGTTAGCTCGGTATTATTGGCCTGGAGTTTCTAAAGATGTGGTGAGATACGTGAAGTCGTGTGAAGTTTGTCTAGCTTTAAAGAGTCCACATCATAAGCCCTTTGGTTTAATGGGAAAATTCCGCAGTGCTGTGAGACCTTGACAAATGATTGCCTTAGATTTGATGGGGCCATTCCCTAGATCAACGAAAGGAAACACCCACCTTCTGGTGATATGTGACTGGTTCACATAATACGTATGCATATTCCCCTTACGAGTCGCCACAGCAAAAAACGTAACACAGATTTTGGAAGAAAGGATTTTCCTTGAATATGGTGTACCGGAAGTAATAATCACGGATAATGGCAAACAGTTCGACTGCAATCTATTTAGGAATTTATTAAAAGAATACGACATCAGTAAGTTTTGGCTGAATTGCAGATACCATCCTCAGAGCAATTTCACAGAACGTTGGAACAAGGTCATTGGCGCATTACATTAGAGATAACCATAAGGTATGGGACCAACAAGTAGCAAGAATAAGCATCGCACTAAGAACTGCTGTAAATGAGGTTACAGGGTACAGCCCATTCTATCTGAATTATGGTAGAGAGTATTTAGGATTTGGATCCGATCATAAATTGTGTAATGACTGCGATGTCGCACACATTTTTGAAGTACGTGAACAACAACTCGATAGATTGCAGGATATGTATCACGATATTTATAGACGGATCGATAAGGCATAAAAAAAAACAAGAAAAATTTTGATAGACATGTTTCGAATAAGGAATTTAACGTAGGCGACGATGTTTTTAAGCGGAATTTTATCCTACCCGACGCCAGTAAACACTTCTCCGCAAAACTTGCACCAAAGTTTATTAAGTGCAGGGTGTCCGATAAAAGGTCAAAGCTCGAGTATAGATTAAGGGATACTTGGGGTACAGACCTCGGTTGGTGGCACATTCGTGACTTAAAGCCGAGCAGTTCGACGTAATAAAGTCTAGTTAGGGTTACAAAGGAAAAAAGGAAGGGTTTGAAGTCCAGCAGTTATTGACCCACCCTCATAGTGTGAAGTCACAAATAAATCATAGAAGTTTAATAACAGACTTTATTAATGGGTAGACAGGTTTTAGCCACACAAGTAGTAAGTATTAACAAGGAAAGTTCAGTCATTTCGATTGCCTTACTTGAAATTAAAAATAGCTTAGAGTGGGACCCCAGGTGCTGGGAGGGCCTAGACGAAGTATAGCCCGTAGGAGGCCTTACATGATGCAGTACAACGCATCCGTGGTCCACCATTACTTGAATTTGAAACAGAGCTGATAGATGGGTTGACGGATTTAGCACTATAGGTGCTCACCAGGAATCTAGAAGGGGTAGTAGAGATGGAGTAAGGTAGTTTAACAGTTTACTGTTCATTCGCTAAACAGAGTAAGATAGGAATGCACAGGGCCAATGACTTGCTCTGGATTTCCGTAAATACTAGACAGAATGCAGTAAGTCGAAGTTTCATTACAGTAAATGAAACTCCAACGAGGTAAAGGGGGAATGTAACGGACGGTGTCGTTCCATGTAAACCTGAAAATATTATCACTTAAAACATAACGAGAGTAGAGTATTTTATAAATATGATAAGATTTGCGTAGAAAGGATAGTTGTCTAGCACGGTCCATATACGCAGGGTATCGAAGAAGCGCTGAAATTTAACACTCGTTGAGATCCCCATGCTCACATAGGCGCATGCTCACACTAGATGCGATAGAAGAAGCATATTTTGTAGAAACCTCGAAATAAACACATAAAAACATAAACATTTTGCAGTAACCTAGAAATAAACACATGAACATATTTTGCAGTAACCTAGAAATGAACAAAATTGAACATTAATAGAAAGAAATTGGTGATCTTGAATTAGCTACACTTAAAGACTGTATAGTCTTAGACTGTAAATGTACCTGATGGTTATAATTAAATCAGCCTAGACGAGTAATTACACATTAATCCCAAGCATGAATTGTGCGACATGTAATGCTTGCCTAGCTTCGAAGGGTAAGATTCATTGAATTTAAACATAGGTTTATAAGCTATACCACATATGGTATGTAGCACTGTGTTATCGCACAAATGGGGGCTTCGCTCACGCCATATCAAATGTACACAGACTTGAACAAATTTTTAACTATAAACAAATTTTTAACTATAAACAAATTATTAAAACACTTTCCCGAATTAAATAGATTGCGAACTGTAAATAAGAAATTGTCAGGAGAACCTGTAATAGGGCTGAGGTTATTTGTAATAGATTTAAGGCCAGAATGTCAAAGTGTTGTGAAGTTTGAGGTAATTGAATAAATGGTTAGGTAAGGCAGTTAGCGTTAGCAGCGCGTCGTATGAATAAAAATTGTGTCGCTTCAGAATGGAATTGTTAGAATTTTAATATAGTGTAAAGCTTAGCATAGATTAACATGTGCTTTTTGTGAAGGAGTAGCAAGTAAGAAATATGTTGTGTGGGCCGCTAGTAGGTAGTCAGTGTGGAGGCCAGTGGGATCGCGGCTTAGGTTGATGTGCAGTGGAGTGAAACCGCGTGGTAAAGTTCGACTTTAAGTTCGAAAAGGAAACACCGAGCAGCGAGATTTGCGGAAGACATTTGGTTCTTTTTGAAGAAGTAGCCGAGATAGAAGGCAGGCGGATGTTCGTTTGTAAGAATTAAAAAAAAATGCAAATAGTATTCGAGTGGAAGAAGGCTCATTTGAGCAAATTATAAAGTTGGTTTGCGATTACGGGTTTAGTGAGGTAAACCTTGAGAAAGGATTGAATTTAAAAAAGAGCAACGAATCGTTAAATAAAGTAAAATCAAGGAGAAAATCAGAAGAGAAGACGGAAAGCTGTGAAAAATAAAAGTGAAAAATTAATTATAGCGCACTCATTATTGTTTTATCAAACTAAATATATTTTGGTTCAACCAACCAGTTACTTGGTAGGTCCATGGCATTGGTGGAGAAACGGAGATCCAACCTGGTGACTTTCTGAGCTGATTAATTTTCGAACGAGCCGAAGGCTTAAACTGATCTAGAAGGATAAGAGGCGCGTATATAGAAGAAAGGAGAAATTAAAAAACAAAACAAACAAAACGTGAAATAGCTACATCTACATTGCTGCTGGTCGCCACACAATTTTAAAGGAAACAAAGAGGTTTGTAAGTTAGTTTTATTTGGCCATTAGGTAGTTATAAGAAATAACTAAATTTGCATCACTATATTGAACTCCTTATTGCATAAATATATAAACATTTTGTTGAATAAAATAAGTGAATTTACAGAAGACTGGGGAATTTCAATTCAAGTCTTGTCCTACAGAAAAAATCAAAGAATTAAATGCTATAACCTCCTAGAATATATTGGTATGAAAAAGAATAGCATAGGGTTAACTTGAATTATTAGTAATATTAACTATATCTAAAAAGGTAAAATCGCTAATATTTCGAGAACCATAGCCCGTAGAGGATTTCTGATGAAAATTTTGTCCCCCAACAGTACCAATACCCTATCCACTGGCACCTCCTAGAATCTATTGGTATGAAAAAGAATAGCATAGCGTTAACTTTAATTATTACTAGTATTAACTATATCTAAAAAGGTAAAATCGCTGATAACTCGAGAACCATAGCCCATAGAGGATTTCTGATGAAAATGTTGTCCCCCAACGGTACCAATACCCTATCCACTGGCACCTCCTAGAATCTATTGGTATGAAAAAGAATAGCATAGCGTTAACTCTAATTATTACTAATATTAACTATATCTAAAAAAGGTAAAATCGCTGATATCTCGAGAACCATAGCCCATAGAGGATTTCTGATGAAAATTTTGTCCCCTAACAGTAGCAATACCCTATCCACTGGCACCTCCTAGAATCTATTGGTATGAAAAAAGAATAGCATAGGGTTAACTTGAATTATTACTAATATTAACTATATCCAAAAAGGTAAAATCGCTAATATCTCGAGAACCATAGCCCGTAGAGGATTTCTGATGACAATTGTGTCCCCCAACGGTACCAATACCCTATACACTGGCATCCCCTAGAATCTATTGCTATGAAAAAGAATAGCATAGCGTTAACTTTAATTATTACTAATATTAACTATATCTAAAAAAGGTAAAATCGCTGATATCTCGAGAACCATAGCCCATAGAGGATTTCTGATGAAAATTTTGTCCCCTAACAGTAGCAATACCCTATCCACTGGCACCTCCTTGAATCTATTGGTATGAAAAAAGAATAGCATAGGGTTAACTTGAATTATTACTAATATTAACTATATCTCAAAAGGTAAAATCGCTAATATCTCGAGAACCATAGCCCGTAGAGGATTTCTGATGAAAATTGTGTCCCCCAACAGTACCAATACCCTATCCACTGGCACCTCCTAGAATCTATTGGTATGAAAAAGAATAGCATAGCGTTAACTTTAATTATTACTAATATTAGTTCAAAACCAAAAGCCCACATTTAGGCGCAACTCTTGAATACAGCAAAATCATCATAAAAAAGCTTACATTTAGGCACAGCACACCATGGGCAAAAAAAATAAAACTTGAATTATTACTAAAAAGTTAATGTCATCTCCTGGTCAGCCAGACGGTACGAAAGGAATTCTCCAGGCAGGCCCTGTGGCGTATACCACTAGACGGAATCCCCCTCAGTGGTCCAGAACCCCAGTCCAGAGCCACTAAAATAGTTGGAATTTTCCGGACACTTTTTGTATGGAAAAAGTGGTCTAGTACTCTCCAAGCTTAATTACTTCCGTAAAAACATTAGGAATTCGTTGGCATCCTAAATCAGACAAATTTTCGCTCGTAACCAAACCTTCGAAAACGCACGCCAAGGTAACAAAACGAAACATTTTCTCAGATATTGCATGACTGTACGATCCTTTGGGTTGGTTAGCACCAGTTATAATTACAGCAAAGGTGCTTATGCAATCATTGTGGGTCACGGGATGCGCATGGGACAATAAGGTCTCAGAAGCCATTGAACATCAATTGGATAGTTTCAAAAATAACTTAAAGTCTATCGACAACTTACAAATCCCTAGATGGATTAACTATTCATCGAATGCGTATATCCACATACATGGCTTCTGCGATGCATCAACAAAGGATACGCTGCCGCAGTCTATCTACGCGTAGGAGTTAAGAATAGCGTGTTCACGACTAAATTGCTTACTGCCAAAACCAGGGTAGCTCCCAGAAAGCCAACGAAAATACCACGTTTGGAGCTAAATGGAGCTCTACTATTAGCAAGACTGTTTCAAGCTACAATAAAAGACATGCGCCTGCAACAGCTTCCAGTTTTTTCTTGGACAGATTCCACCATTGTTCTGCAATGGATAAAAGAACATCCCGCACGATGGAATATGTACGTTGCAAATCGTGTAGTAGAGATTCATGACGTCATACGCTTTGAGCAATGGCGTCATGTGTCAACGAATCATAATCCTGCGGATGTGGCCTCAAGAGGAGTGCCTGCTGCGGATTTAATTAATAATCACCTATGGTGGCATGGACCATCATGGCTATCGGCGGAGTAAGATGCATGGCCAAAATTTAAAGATATTTCGGAACGAACCAATCTAGAGGCTAAAGAGCCTATTACAGCAAAACTTTTAGCAAAATTAGATAACAATTTCCTTCTACGGTATTCATCATATACTCGCCTCGTTCGCATAGTAGCTATGATGCAACGATTCGTACACAATTGTCGGCATCCTCATAATAAACGCTTACAGTATATCGCTTCGCTGGAATGGAACCAGGCAGAACTAACAATATTTAAACTGGTACAACAAACTGCGTTCGCAGATGAGTACAAAATTATATTGAACAAGAATCCGTTGTCGCAAAATAGCAAGTTGATTAAACTTAATCCTTTTATGGGCGACAATGGCTTGTTACGAGTGGGTGGTAGACTCGATAATGCTTCAATTGCATACAATAGGAAACACCCAGTCATCTTACCACGTGATCATCATGTCACATTAATTTTAATCGACGAACTACATGTAGAAACTCTACATGGAGGTCCATCACTGGTCCACAGCACTAGTCGAGATCGATATTGGATATTAGATGCTAGACGATACATTACCAGTAGATTAGATAAGTGCATTACATTTTTAAGTATCGCACTACAACTAGAAGTTAGTTTATGGGAAATTTACCATCAGCCCGAGTAAATGAGACGAAGCCATTTACGCAAGTGGGAATTGATTATGCCGGACCTGTAATGATAAGAAGCTCAAGGTTACGCAACGCTAAGTTACAAAGGGCATACTTCTGTATCTTTGTTTGTATGGCTGTACACTTAGAATTGGTGTCAGATCTCATATCTGAAGCATTCCTTGCAGCATTAAAGAGATTTGTAACTAGAAGACGATTGTGCACAGACATATATTCAGATTGTGGCACCAAGTTCATTGGTGGAAAAGCGACAAGCCATTCATACCTCAACACTAGAAGCAGCAAAATATTTTTCCTCCAAGCAAATCAACTGGCACTTCAACCCTCCAGCCCCTCCACATTTCGGAGGATATTGGGAAGCGGGAGTAAAGTCAGTAAAGCGGATTTATTTATCCATTTCTTAATTGGCCAAGCACTAAATGCGATTCCAGAGCCTGATTATACAAATGAACATGTAGTGTTGTCCAAAAGATGGCCGTACATTCAACAATTGAATAAACAATTTTGGGATAAGTGGTCAAAGGACTACCTTAACCAATTGTAGAACAGACCCAAATGGTACACAAGGCAACCGAACATGCATGTTGGAGATGTTGTCCTTGTCAAAAGTGAAAACATGCCACCCACTAGCTGGGCAATGAGTATAATAGAGCAAATACATCCAGGTTCCGATGAGCTAGTGCGGGTAGTACGAGTCAAAACGCGAACTGGTAGTTTCTTACGACCAATCGCTAAAATTAGTCCCCTACCACTAGCATAAGACTAACTACCAGTTCTTAGTGTCGTCATGTGTCTATCCAGATGTGTCACATTGTTGGCTGAGGGTCATAATCATTTTGTTGCACTATACTTACAAGCTACCATTTCAGATGTCATCCACATATGAACTAGAGGATACATTGTATATCTTGGAAGTAATCCAATTTAGTCCGCCAGGAAGTCCGGAACTGAGGATGCTGAGAGATATAGGTTGTGATGTCTTTGGGATACCCCGACAGGAGCTGGACAACAAAGTGATTCCAAGTATGTAGTAGCATAAATCCACCGGGAAGCAGGCAGGAATTGGTCCCGGAGATCACTACAAGGGGAAACAGAGCGACATCAACAAATCGAAATATAATTGCCGCAGAACCAAGGTTCTTGGTCCAACGCCATTTACCGATCCCCATCCGGAGCAAACGGTAGTTATTAATGGCGGTAGAATCTCGGCCTTAACAGGGAGAAACCCATTAATCTCCCAGATAAGTATCAGGTTCCCCTACGAGTGAAAAAGGAGGTAACAATGATTTTTCATCATTATCACAAAAGGGGTATACGTCAAATAAAGCAATCGTTGGTTGAACGAACTGTTCAACGGGGGGAGTATGTTGAGCACACCTGAAATAATAATAATGAAAGAACATTAAAACAAATCTACTAAGTATTTCATACTTCCCTGAATTTCCTCCTGATTCCTCCAGCCACATCTGCAGGTACATCCTCCATATCGGGAGCGTATCTGAAATAAAAATTATATATAGATATTAGTTTGAAGTAACTAATTAAACAAGGTAGTATACAAAAAACTACAAGAATAAGCAAATTACATGCAAAACTGCCAAGAAACAAATTTCTTGGCAGTACAACAACAAAAACATGCAAAATGTAAATAATGCAATTTATTCGCAAAATTCATATGCTCTGCATAATAAACATTTGCAAAACATGCAAATATGTTTAAATATGCCAAACATGAAAACTTGCAACACGCACATACATTATAATTAGTGAAATGCAACAATTTATGCCATTGTTGACATTTCAAAAATCACCTATCCAACATGAATAATTTAACAGAATTTGTATATTTCTTGCAAATTATTCATATTGGAACACATAAATAATTAACAAGAAACACTTACAAAGTAATAAATTACACTTACCTGGATAATTAATCCACAATTTGCGGCGAAAAATACAAAAAACAACACGGCACTTACGAACTAAAATACCGCCATCGCGACTGTCAAATTGACTCGCGAGAAAGTCAATTAGGTGAAATAGAATGCGCGCAACCTACTTAGCAGGCTTAGAAAGTGCGAATTTCACCAACTAATTAGATATTTAACAAAAAAGATGAAACTAATTCCCATAATGAGTGGGAAAAAGAAAGAAGTGGAAAAACTGAGAAATATTTGCGTTCCACAGTGGAAATTGTCATAATATGGCAGGGAGCCGCCATCTTGATAAATTTCAGGAAAACTAAAATATCTAAATAAATAAATTATGAAAATTCATGGATAATGTAATATAAATTACTTGAAGGAAATTAACACATTTTGAAATAATTGAACAAGTCAGGCAAATTCTGCTTAATTCGCATTTTTCTTGTGGAACTTATGTCAAAATGGCCGCTTAGGGCCTATAAAAAGGAGGCAATCCCTAAGAACTCTCTCAGTATTTCCAAAGCGATCATACATGCTACTTCCAGCATCCGATCAAGTGACTAATATCTAATATCAGCAACAAAGCATATAATAAAACGTACCCAGGTACTTATTATACATGCTAGAAATTTGTGCAAGTTGTTTTGGCAAGGGAACAAGGATCTTGCATAAAAATTAAATATATGCCAACTTTCGGTATTTTAATAATATATGCAATGAAACATCCTAGTTAAATTAAGTTAAGATTAAAGTGAAATAAAAATAAGTGCATAAAGCGTGATAACTTTAGAAAGGGCTATAAATTGCATTTAGTTGAACATATGCCAAGATATGGCATAATAACTACACATGGAATTGAGCAATTAAGGAGCAGAGTTATACAGTATAGCGAATTTGTGAATTTCGAGTGTATTGGGAAGAGTTTTCAATAAATGCAACAGTAAACACAAGTCCACATATCTTATTTTTCATACCGCTACACTGTTCATCTAATTACCGTAATCTAGCTGTGGTTATCAATTACAACTACATTACAAAACACGCTCTGATTTATTAGCCTGCGGTAGGTAAAAAAAGATACTGTTCGCAAGTACTTTACACTATACTTATCCAGCGGTCTGGCAAATTGAGCTGAGCAAAACTGGACTCCATTATGAAAGACTATCTTCGGGACTCCGAACGTATGAAATACTTCTGTCTCGATGAACTGTCAGACGTTAAGAGTAGATAGAGGTTTTCCTCATCGGTCTGAGAATTGGGAATTTTGAGAAGTGGTCAAGAACTATCAGAATATAAACATTTCCGTTAGTCGATCTGTCAATCTGTCGATGAGACTGAGTCTAAGGATGGTATTGTGGGCTTTAATATCCTTACACACGTCGTAGGCTGCTACGTAGTTTCTGACATCGACTGTCATTTGAGGCCAGGACACATATCTTCTTAATCGTTAAAGTGTTCTCTATAAGTCCGTGCGAAGCTAGTGGCGGATCATGCACTTTTGAAATAGTGTCAGAGACAAGCCCTCGAAGAATCCAAAGCTTCCAAGCTTCTTTCTCTTGAATTGGATCGCCTGTTCTCGGAACAGTCCGAATATAAACTAAGCCCTGACACAAAGATGTGGTAGTTGTATGGAAGCTGATTTAACTTTCTGCGTCAGCTCCTCATATTCCAACGAGTTCAAATATGGACAACTAATGTCAACTTCCGGACCAGAATATTCAGATGGTGAACAGCGCTCACAGTGAATCCATGACAGAGCATCAGGAACGACATGCAGGCTTCCATTTCTGTGTTCCATAATAGTGAAGTCGAAATATTGAACTCCAAAGAGCAAGTCTACCGCTAAGGTCCTTTTGAGACATCAGCCATTTCAAGCTCGCATGGCCAGTCACTATCTTGAACTGCATAAGTTTAATTAAGGGTCGGAGCTTCTGTACAATTAAAAATGCTGCTAAGCATTCCTGGTCTGTGACTGTATAATTTCTCTGCGCTGAGTTCAACTTTTTCGAGACGTAGGCTTTGGTTTCTCGTGGGCATCGACATATAGTTGCATCAGCACTCCACCAATACCTCGCTGTCTGGCATCGCACCGTGTAAGGAACAACTTGGTGAAATCTGTGTTGTGGCCCAATATAAGGAAGAATCTTCCAGCAGCCAAGGGCGCATTTTAGTGAAATAATTAGCAATTGCTAAACAGTAACCTCGCATGGTACTGTTCTGCAACTGTCGGTTATTTTGCTGATTAGCTCAACAGCTGGCTGCGATGAGCACTTAGTGGAGCAATCGACGATTACAATAATAATTAACCTGGCATGGTAATTCTTATGTAAAGCGATTGTTTACTACTGAGCGACTCAGGTGCTGCAACCGGTAGAACAAACGGCAAGGTTGTTGTCGTTTGTTTACATCCGCGTTGTTAGTAAAGTTTACTTCCGAATATTGGTGCATAAAAGACCAATGACTGGTCTGGCGAGTGCTGTTAAGTGAGCAGTCGCCCGTTAGTTATCAGTCGCGGGTAACTTTTGTTATAATAGTATCAAGTTTCCGTTCGGTTCGGAATACGTTTAGAAGTATTAAGGAAGGTCAGTTCGCGATAAATAAAGAATTATTCCATTTAGAGAAATTCGAGTGTACTTTTATTTCGAAGAAAGTTTTATCGTGATCAATTATTTGGTTTTCGTTGTTTGATTCCATAGGGACACGACATTTGGCGCAGCCTGTGAAACTAGTTAAGAAATTTGAGAACTTCTTTCTGCTGTGTTTTTTTTTTATTGCTAGCTTTCTTTCAAGAAATTTTTGTAAGAAGGTGGAAATTTGATTATTTTATATATTGATTTTTTTTTAATTCTTTTACGTTTCAGGTATTTAATAAGTATCAGATTAAGTGATTTAAATTTTTGTGTTTTGTGATTTTTTTTTTTTTTTTTTTTTTTTTTTTTTGTGAAATTGGAAAATAAGAAATTACACTTACATCATTTGAGTAGCTGATCTTCATCAGCTACTCAACACAAACATACACTGGGAGCAAAGCTAATTTAGCTAGTCCAAATACACACACTGGGAGCAAAGCTAATTTAGCTACTCTACACATACACACAATGTGAGCAAAGCTACTTTTAGCTACTCCAACAAACACTAGGAGTTGAGCTATATTAGCTACTCCAAGCATACATACACACATACATACAGAGTTAATTTTAAGATGTGATAAACTTCGGAGTAATATATAAGAGGCAATATAGTAAGGTGCAAGATTTTTATAGATGTGTTTGGGATAAGTGAAAGTTGGTCATAAGAATTTCACCAGTTTCAACGTCACGTTTCGATTTAGGCGTTGGTCGTACGCGCGTTTATTTTATTTATCGGGGTTTTGAGAGTCGTAATAACGCCGTGTTATATTTTGGACAAATGTATTCGGATTTTACGCAGGTAGGAAGTTTTAAATAAAGTATGGTATATTTATATTTTCATTGGGTGCATCTGAATAATAAAGAATTAAAAAAAAAATTTGAGCATTTGTTTGTTTGTATGTACGCATAATAGTTGAATTGAGTGTGTTAATGGTATGATAGTTTTGAATGCTTACGTTATATTGAGTATTGGTAGTCGATTAGTATCTATCTTTTGCGAAAGATCTGTTCTAGAGGACGTTGTAGAAATTTTTCGGTTCGCAGGTATAAAGTATATGAAAGTACCAGAACGAGTTAAAAACAAGGCAAAATAGAAAATCATAACATTGTACCAGATGGCAGATACATACGAAAAGGTCATGGATGGTAGCTAAATATGTACCAATGTTCTCGGGGGAAAGTTCGCCAAAACTAGTAAAAGAAGTTTACAGATTTCTTAGCTCCAGTAAGGACTTGTACGATCGACCAACACAGAAGGAGCAAGGCATTTTTATTTCATGCGTAAAATATCGCCTGGAAGATGACGCTTATTACCTGATAAGTTCTCAAGAGCCGAAGGACTTCGAATCTTTGCAGCTAGCAATAAAACTGCATATTTTCCGAGAAAATCTTTCAGTGAATTATGCACTGAAATGTTGGCATGTAAGCACAGATCTGGAGAGGACATCAGGGAGTTCGCGGATCGGATGAAAGAACTGCGTGATCAGATAAAGGAGGCTGTCTCGGCCAAATACCCGGGAGGGGAGAAGGGACTATTAGCTGAGTCGGAGGCCGATGCTGTAACTGCCTTTAAAGCTAGTGTGTTGAGTAGACCCACGCAGGTGAATCTTACAGGGCGAAAGTTTGAGTCACTGGAAGAAGTGAGAGCGGAAGCCAGTTATTTCGAAAAAGATGCCAAAAGACTTCAAGTGAGAGAATCGGGAGTATGGCAAGAAGACCGAAAGCCAATGGATGGATTTTAGCAGAGGCGAGCCCAGACAGAATTCGACACCGTTCTTACCCAGAACAGGGCCAGTGTCATCAGAAAGATACCAAGCCTCTTGACAAGGAGAACACCTCTAAGATCTATTGAGTGTTTTCTATGCGGATAGCGTGGACACTTTGCGAGAGAGTGCCAGCAAGTACTCTTCTGTACTGAATGTCAGGAATATGGGCACGATGAATCCAATTTCCAAATTCACCGCGTAAGAGTGGCCAACTATGCAGCTAGCATTCAAGATAAAATCCGTTCTGGAAGGGAGGGGCTTTATTGCCAATTCTGCCTAACACGTGACCATTATACGGATATCTGCGTAAAGAAGTATTTAGCAGATAGAGAAGAAGAAAAATTGATTTCCAGTAATAAATTTATCATCAAAGTCACATCAGATATAGCTTTACAAGGTAAGTTTACGCTTTTAATTGACACTGGGTCCACGTGTAGTTTAATTAAAGTCAATAAAATAAAAAGTAATACAAGCACAGCAGAAAATACAAATTGGAGGACTGTTTGGATTTACTAGGAGCTCCATAGGGACTTGTGAAGCGAAGCTGCAAATAGATAATAGTCAGCAGGCTTGCCAATTTAATGCCATTGGTGACACTGACTCAATTCCAGCCGATGGTATCCGTGGAATGGATTTCCTGAGGGACAGAGCTATCATCGACTATGTAAATAGGGAATTATGGATACAAAACGTCGGCCAGGCAAAGGAAGAAAATGCTGTTTTCGAGAATGTCGCAGCTAGTGGACAAGTTGTACCAAATACTCTGTAATTGTCCAGTCAAAGAACCCCTTTACAAGCGAGAATAGAGGAGGTTGAAAGAAGAAATCATCAGTACAGGTGTTAATAGAAAAGACAACGAATGGAAAGTTAAGACCACCAGTGTAGAGTAAATCGCGACAGTGCGAGACTTCACGAGGTAAGAATCGATGAATTTATGGAGGAGAGGAGGAGGCGAGATGAATATTATGGCCACAGCGGAAATAGCCTCGAGGATGGATGTGCATTAGTAAGAGTTGCTAATGCAAGAGCCTATCCTGAAAAAAGCATGAACTCCTCAGATGGGCAACACGGATCTCGTAAGTATCCTGAACGAATTGCATGGCGCTACAAAGGTAGGAACAATTTCTTGGCAAATACGAAAGCCCAGGGGATTCTGCAAAAAGGTAAGTTTAAATTTCGGCGATATAATAGTAAGCCGGATAGGACAGATGTACGTCAAGGCAGAAGGAAAGTAGGGGAACGGAACTTCTTTCATGTTGCAAATGCGACTTCTACTACAAGTTCAATAACCCCTTAGAAGGTAAGTAATGGTTATGACCCAGGAATTGGGGGGCTTAACCAAATATATGTCCAACAAATTCCCTTTAATTTCAGGAGAAATTCGATGAGCGGAGCTTGATATGGACAGGAAAATATTGAAAGGATGTAAAGTAAATCTATAAAATAAAAGGTACGAAGGTCTTTAAAAAAAAAAAAGGGAGAGCAAGTGAATAACGGAAATTTGAAAATTTAAAATAAAGAGAGATTAGGAAAAAGAGTTATCTAATTACTTAAATAATAACCAGAAGAAAAAAAAGAAAAAATTGAGATTTAAAAAGAATTAAATTGAATAAAACAGGAAGAAATAGAGATCTAAAAGAAAGAGAATATTTAAAAAAAAAAAAAAATATTACTTGACACGAAATAGAAAGAAAAAGTTAGAAGTATAAGAAATGTATGAAGATAATAAATAAATGTTTAAAGTTACAGATGGAAAACTAAAAAGTAGGTTCAAGAAAGATTAAAACTAAAATAGTAATGAATATAAAGGAAAACAATATGTTAACAATGTTGAAAAGCAACGAAGAGGTTGTTAAAAATAAGAGTTAAGAAAAGATTGAAAATTTAGAAGAAATATAAGATTTAAAGAGAAGATATGGTAAAAATTTAAAAGTTTTTAAAAAATAGGAGTTAAAGAAAGAAACTTGTAAAGGAGACAAGAATGAAAAGATAAAGGTTTGAAGTAGAATACAGAACAAAACTAAAGATTTCTAAAGAAAAAAAAAAGAAAACACAAAAAAAATCTGTTTAAGTAGAATAAAAGGGTTGCCATATATTAGTATCGTATAAGTATAGGGTTTGGTTTTTCGCCAGGAAAGCGGTAATCACGATAATTTGTGCACTCTTCACCTTGCTGGAGAAGGAGAAGACAATATATAGTATCAAGCCGTACAGGAGTGTTTTTCGAGCACCGTGGGAAAGTTAATTTATACACCATACATTGAACTATCCTGCCCACACGGAAAATGCTGCACTTAAAAGAAGACACAAACTCCGCAACCATAAAGATTTGTGTTAGACATGCACAAGGTAACCGTAGATGAATTCCACAGAAATGATCTGGATGCCGAACTTGGAGCAACCACTGACATATATAATATGGACCGCTTAACTTTCTATTTAATATGGGCTCAATTGCTTATGTCAATAAAAGTTCTTATGCCGGTGCCAACATTGAAAAAATCATTGGCGGGAAGTTGAAAAAATAAGCGCGCATCTCGAAAAGTGATTATAATAAAACGTTTCGGACTTCTGCTTCATATCTTATGAATATATTGCCTTTGGTAAGACAATTTTATCAGTAATAACCCTAAATAATTAATTTAAAAAGATTTATTTCGACAGACTCATTTATTTATTTTTTGTTTACAGTTCTCCTCAGTTGGTACTTGGTGCTTAGACCGAAAGAGTCAGCAATATAGAAGTGAGCCCACTTTTTGCAGTGCATTTCCATTAACGTAGTCAGTCCATATTATATATGTCAGTGGGAGCAACAGTGAGAAGGCCCGAAAATACAGCCACATCTTATATAAACATTTATTGGAAAGCTAAAATTAGGAAACCTGACGGAACTACTACCGCATAATTTTGTGTTAAGAGGTCTGTAATATGGTGTACTTTCTAACATATATATATACCGTACTATATGAGATATAAAAAAGAAACAAATCTTTAAGTGCACGTGGACTCTCAATATAATTGAGAGAACTCCATCGTACTTAAAAGAAACTTTTTTTTTTTAAAAAACCATTTTGATGAGTCCGTCCTACCACCGACCCTCACAGCAACGATTTCCATTGAGATGTTTCTTGAAATGAAATAGAAAAAGCGCCTGTAAAGAGAAATGGTCATACGTTCTATGATGATCACATCTTAAAAGCTACAAACTGATGTAATGGTTTCCAGAAATGCAATGTAGATGAAATTACTCTTACCAAATAATTAATGGGATAAAGTAGCATTTCAGCGTAAAATGTTATTTGAAATTCAAAGGTGATCAAGTGCCAGCAGCATTATCAGGAATAGTGTACCGTTTGAAACTTTAGAAAAGTGAAAAGTGCGAGCCTTCATCAGAAAACCATCAAAAGGCTCAATAAACCAGAGGTTATCCAAGCTAGCAGAGACCAGTATATAGTCATCATGTCAAGAACAACAAACCTGCAAACAGTAAATTTACCCTCGTCCGGAAAGCAGATGGTATAATTAGAGTAGCCATAGTATTGTAATTAGAGAAGTTTGGGGCAGCCATAGAAAGTATACCCTTAGATAGAATTTTTGTATAAGTAATTTTGTTATATGTAAGTGCTATAAATACTTGTAAAAAGAAAACTTGTACTTTTTGTTATTTTTGTTATTAGACAGACAATAAATACGTTGTATATTTTAAAATGCATGTGAATTAATTAAGAATATTTGTTTTAATCATGTAAATTTAGTTAAAGAAAATGATTATAGCATTGAAAAAGTACATAGTTATTGGGAAAATACGTTAGTTGTGAAAGAAAAATTTCATAAAGTAAAGATATGCATGAAGAAAAAAAAATGTGTTAATTGTGAAAAAAAAATTTAATAAATTAGGGATAAGCATGAAGACAAAGGAAAAATATATATAAGGAAAGAAATATATGTTAAAAAGAGTTAAACAGATAAACTATAAAATTATTACTGAAAATAAATACGTGTAATCAAAAAGAAAAGATAGTATACAAGTGGTAAGAAAGAAAAACAATGCAAAATGATAAAAATGTAAGAAAAGATAAATCAGAAGATCTATATTGATATGTAAGAAAAATGTAAAACAATCTGAACCGAACGGAGACCAAAAATACTTTCAATTTTTAAGACTATTGCATTCTCCAGATCTTGTTCCCAGCGGAAACTAGTTTTTCCAAGGGGGGAGGGATGTTGTGGCCCAATATAAGGAAGATTCTTCCAGCAGCCAAGGGCGCATTTTAGTGAAATAATAAGCAATTGCTAAACAGTAACCTCGCATGGTACTGTTCTGTAACTGTCGGTTATTTTGCTGATTAGCTCAAAAGCTGGCTACGATGAGCACTTAGTGGAGTAATCGACGATTACAATAATAATTAACCTGGCATGGTAACTCTTATGTAATGCGATTGTTTACTACTGAGCGACTCAGGTGCTGCAACCGGTAGAACAAACGGCAAGGTTGTTGTCGTTTGTTTACATCCGCGTTGTTAGTAAAGTTTACTTCCGAATATTGGTGCATAAAAGACCAATGACTGGTCTGGCGATTGCCGTTAAGTGAGCAGTCGCCCGTTAGTTATCAGTCGCGGGTAACTTTTGTTATAATAGTATCAAGTTTCCGTTCGGTTCGGAATACGTTTAAAAGTATTAAGGAAGGTCAGTTCGCGATAAATAAAGAATTATTCCATTTAGAGAAATTCGAGTGTTCTTTTATTTCGAAGAAAGTTTTATCGTGATCAATTATTTGGTTTTCGTTGTTTGATTCCATAGGGACGCGACATTTGGCGCAGCCTGTGAAACTTGGTAAGAAATTTGAGAATTTCTTTCTGGTGTGTTTTTTTTTTATTGCTAGCTTTCTTTCAAGAAATATTTTTAAGAAGGTGGAAATTTGTTTATTTTATATATTGATTTTTTTTAATTCTTTTACGTTTCAGGTATTTAAGAAGTATTAGATTAAGTGATTTAAATTTTTGTGTTTTGTGATTTTTTTTTTTTTTTTTTTTTTTGTGAAATTGGAAAATAAGAAATTACACTTACATCATTTGAGTAGCTGATCTTCATCAGCTACTCAACACAAACATACACTGGGAGGAGAGCTAATTTAGCTACTCCAAATACACACACTGGGAGCAAAGCTAATTTAGCTACTCCACACACACACACAATGGGAGCAAAGCTAATTTTAGCTACTCCAACAAACACTAGGAGTTGAGCTATATTAGCTACTCCAAGCATACATATGTACATACATACCAGAGCTGGGCAAGTACCAAAGAAAAAGTACTTAAGTACAAGTACAAATACCGAAGGCCTGAGTACTTCAACGTAAGTACAAGTACCGCATGTATGAAAAGTACTTGTAACTAAGTACTAAGTCTATAAAAAGTACTGAGTACTTTATGAAGTACTTTTTAAAGTACTTTTTTAGAATCTTTGTACGTTGGCAGTAATATAATGAAGTTTATCGAGTTCAGTTAATATATATTAATAAATAAATACCTTTTGAAAACTATATTATGTGGTACCAGTGGCTACTATTTATAGTTTTTCATAGTTTTCGGTGCTGCAAGTAGAGTAAAACTTTCACCTCTCCTTGCTACACTCACAAAAACTATTAGAGGTCCGCCCAAGCACCCATTATCGTCTCCAAAAATGCATAGCAATTCTAAGGAAAAAATTTCCAGTGAATTTCTAAGAAAAAATTGGGGCCTTACCTACATCAGGTCGTGTCATCGTTGATTTTATATTGGAGCGAGGCATTGCTTGCTTACCCTTGTTTATGTTCACTGACGTAGATAATATGGACTGCTTGCGTTTCTACTTCTCATGGACACAATTGCTTGTGCCAAAACGAGTTCTTACGTCGGTGCCAACATTGAAAAAATCATTACCGGGAAGTTGGAAAAGTGAGCACGCAGCTTGGGAAGTGATTTTAATAAAACATTTAGAAATTCTTCTGTGCATCTAATGAATACATTGTCTTTGATAAAACAGTTTTTGTCAGTAAGAATCCTAAATGATTAATTTAAAATAATGTATTACGAAGAATCCACTAATTTATTTGTTGTTTTCAGTTCTCTGTCAGTTGGTAATTGGTGCGTAGGCCGAAAGAGTTAGTAATATAGAAGTAAGCCCACTTTTTGCAATCCATATTATACATGTCAGTTGTTATCTCATCAAGTCGAGGCATCGTCGATGTTCATCCAAAACATATTTAATTCATATTCAACAAAATTCATGCAAAAAATGTATTGATGTAATAAATAAATTCTCACGAGTCATAGAAGAATTTGCTGATAAGAAAATCAGAAAGATTCAGTCCAGACGTAAACTGACACTTTTGTTTTTCACTACCGCGGTGTCTTGTAAGAATACGCCAGATGACACTTTTGTTTTTCTTGGCACTGGCTCGTGAGAATTTATGTAGATGATAAAATTTGTTTCTTTTTACTGAGTAAGCGTTTTGCTAATTGTATTTTTCACATATTTATGTAATTGAGTGTATAAAAATCGGAATTCGAAAGAAATAGAGCTCAGTTTGTTACAAATGTTCGGCGGGTGTTTTACTTATCAATCTTGTTGCTAATCTTTTTACTCTTCAGCAAACTCCTGGTGTGGTGGTTCAAGTACTGCGCACACCTCATAACACAAGTCAAGGTACAAGAACCTTTGGCTTTTTTGCGACTATAAAGTAAAGGCACTTTATACATTTTGGTGACCCCGACGTGATTTTCGTTCACGTCACACATCTCGTTCACATATCAAACGCACCTCCAGTGCTGTATCAACATGAGCTTAGACCAGCTTACTCAACGCCAGAAGGATACAGGTGATGAAATCCAGCGTCTGGCGACCAATTATTCGAAGGATGGAGATGACCGCAAGAACAAAGCATACCTTCAACAGAGGCTACAAATGATTGATAAACTATGGGCCGACTTTGAGGAAACAGACACTCAAATTCGAACTCTATACGGACAACGATTGGAACATAGCTACTTCACAAAGAACTACTATGACGGCATACACATGGGCTATGAGAAATTTAGAGGACAGATCATGTCTAGATTGCCGTTACACAAAGAGACTCATGGCAGCAAAAGCAAATTACCCGATGCACCCAGCATCAAGGAACAAGATACGGCTCAGATGGAGCTTAAGGGAAAAGAAAAAGCAGCTGATGTCCTGTCTACGGAGCCCATACAAGAAGAACCAGCTGCCAAGGTAGTCGAATCTAATAAAGAATCTTCTGTTTCAACTGTGAGAACAAATCAGCTTCGTGTTCTGGTGAGTAAACAGCAGTCACTTATGCATGCCATTCAACGTACTCTTGTTAACCGAGAAGGGCCAAGTGAATCTCAAACACTCCAGATGAGAATCAAAACAGTTGAGCGGCACTTTTCAGTATTGCAAGAGCTTCACCATAAAATATGGGGTTTAGAAGATGCTCCTGACAATTGAAAGCTACTTCAATCTGGAAGAACAGATTCAGAATACACTTGCTCTTCTATAAAACAGTTGAGCCAGATAGTCCAAACTACCAATGGCAGCAGGGCAATTAACGAAGAAGCTACCACAGCCAATGTAATCAGAGTGAAACTACCCAAGATCTCCTTGCCAACGTTCGACGGGGATTATCTGAAGTGGCGGCAGTTCCGTGATCTCTTCGTAGAGTTGGTCCATAATCAGCCCATTGCAGAATGTCAAAAGTTATGGTATCTCAAGACAAGTCTCTCGGGAGAAGCAGAAAGGCTCATTCGGCATATCACTACTTCAGAAACAAGCTATGCAACAGCATGGAAGCTAATCAACGACAGATATGAAAACACCCGACTGCTCGTCACCGCCTTAATAAACAAATTGCTCTCCCAACAAAGTATATCCGTCGAAGGCCCAATAGCAATCAAGTCCATGCACGACTCAACACAGGAGTGCTTGCTGGCCTTGCAAAATTTAGGAGTACCCACAGATCAATGGGACCCTATTGTCATTCACATCTTGGTCAAGAAGCTGGACAAAACCACCCATGCATTGTGAGAACAGTCATTGGCACAACCAAG
Source organism: Dioctria rufipes (assembly GCA_963924295.1). Taxonomy (NCBI): domain Eukaryota; kingdom Metazoa; phylum Arthropoda; class Insecta; order Diptera; family Asilidae; genus Dioctria; species Dioctria rufipes. Next base: position 146,150,119 of record OZ002742.1, on the reverse strand, counting down.
AAACCTGCAACACCTCAACACTTTCTTAGACTTCCTAGAGACTCGCTTTCAATCATTGGAAGCGCTAGGGAGCAAGGGCAGAGGAATAGAGGAAAGGAGACTCCATACATTAAAGTCTTTAGCTTCGATAACCAACATAGGGGCAACTTGTCCAGCTGGTAAAGGTGATCATAAGCTTTTTACTTGTAGAAGTTTTTTGCAATTATCACCAGAAAAGAGAATCAGCCTCGGGAAGGCCGCCAAACTCTGTTTCAATTGCTTGAGCACTGGACACAATTTAACTGCCTGTCCCTCCGGCAATTGTACACGATGTTCTCGTAAGCACAATACACTGTTGCATCCTCCAGACAAAACTCACAGAACAGAGAAGGTCAACGAAAATTCAGGTAAGGTGCTGGCATCAATCCGACAGTCAGCATCCACCAACCGCTCTGCGAAGGAGCCTGTGACAAGTCCACCGGAAATAGACACGTCAATATCACTAACAACCAAAACGGCAGCAACAACAAGGGGATATATACTCTTAAGCACAGTCTTGGTCAAGGTGAGTGGTGGAAACGGACCAGCTATTGAGTGCAGAGCGGTCTTAGATTCAGGATCGCAAGTAAATCTCATCACTGAAAAAATGGCCAAAAAATTGAGACTAACGCAAATTCCCGAATCAATGTGCATAGAAGGAATCGGGCAAAGAAAACAACAAGCCCAACGCAGAATCAATGGATTTAATACAAGATTGGAGGCATACGTCTTGCCACGCATAGTATCTCCTCAGCCGACACAGATGATCGACATATCAAAATGGCCCATTCCGAATAATATTCAACTCGCCGATCCTGACTTCAATATACCGAAGTCAATAGATCTCTTGATCGGCGCGGAGCTATACTACACAATACTATACATCGGACAAATCAAATTAAGCGAGACACTACCAACACTTCAGCATACCGCCTTCGGGTGGACAGCAGGTGGCAAGATTACAAACGAAACTCAAGCTCAGGCATCATGTGCACTCCTCGAAGAGCAAGAAATGGACCAACAATTAGAGAAATTCTGGAGATTGGAGGAGACAACAACTAACACCAGCAACTTCACAGCTGCAGAAACACGCTGCGAAAGCCATTTTAACCAAACTACAAGAAGGAACTCCAACGGTCGCTTCATTGTACGATTGCCATTTCAGAAGGATCCCAAACAATTAGGAGAATCAAAGGATGTCGATTTCCAACGCTTTGTGGCCCTAGAGCGACGACTCGCTAAAAGTACAGAGCTGAAGGATCAGTATTCTCAATTTATGAATGAATACATAAACCTCGGTCATATGAAGGAAGTCAAATTGGATCAGATCGAACGTCCCTACTGCTTCCTACCTCACCATTGTGTGATCAAACCTGACAGCACTACCACCAAACTCAGGGCTGTGTTTGACGCATCTGCGAAGACTTCATCCAACCTCTCTCTCAATAATATTCTATACACGGGGCCAACTATTCAAGATGATGTATTCTCAATTCTGTTGAGATTCCGGATACCAAGATTCGTCTTTACCGCCGATATAGAAAAAATGTATCGGCAGATACAAGTTGAGGAGGTTGACCAGAAATTTCAACTAATATGGTGGAGAAGTAATGAAAATGAAAGGCTTAAATGCTTCAAACTGTCAACGGTTACCTACGGCACAACTTATCTGTCAACAAAATGCCTTCAAAGGTTGTCAGAAGAAGCAGCTGTAGAATACCCCCTTGGCGCCAAGGCATTAGCTCACGATTTTTATGTTGATGACATGCTTACCGGCTCAGACAGTCTGACAAACACCATAGCCATGCAAGACCAATTGAAGTTCATCCTTCACTCAGCAGGATTCAAATTAAGGAAGTGGTGCTCAAATCACCCAAGACTACTGGAGAATATACAGGAAGAAGATCGCGAGTTACAATTAGATTTCACCAATAAATCTGAGGAAGACATCAAGACAATTGGTTTGACTTGGCTACCTAAAACCGATGAGTTTCAAATCAGACCATCATGGAATGATAAGGACAAGGTCACAAAACGCATAGCACTCTCCGAAATCGCACACCTTTTTGACCCTCTAGGCATAATGGGTAGGGTTGTCAAGTGGTCAACACAAAAAAAGAGAACATTTTAAAAAAAAAATTATTAAAATCAAATTTTATACATAAAGATATTAAGGAACATAAAATTGCACTTATAATTCAAATTTGTGCTTTAAAAATATAAATTAAATTTAATTTAATCATCTTCATCATCATTTTGATCACTTTTTTCAATGTATTTATCTACATTACTAACTTTGTTCAAAAAAATTTCATTTTCTTTTATTTCTTTATAAAATTCCAAACATGAAATATTTTTATAATTATAAACTACGCTCAAAATACCTCGGACAGTGGAAATTTTTAGCTTATTTCTTTCTTTAGTCCACTGGCCGCTAATCATGGAAAATATTCTTTCAACATTAGCATTTTGACCAGGTATTGCGAAAAAAAATTGACATATTTTTAAGAGTTCTGAATGAAACTCAACAGCATTTGTTTTAAAATATTCTGTCCATTTGAGACAGGTAATCAATTTTCTAAAATTTTCTATATTAATGTTTTTTTCTACAAATACCTTTAAATTATAAAATTGATCAAAACATTTTACATCATCAACAACGATGTTTTTAGATGCAAGCAATACTATCGTATTCTCAATTTCTTCCCATGTTGGAACTCTATCTAATTTCATCCAAGTAACGCTTTCAAAATTGGATAGTTGACTAGTCCATAACTTTAAATATTCATAAGACATCTTATAGCAATTCATGCAATTTAAATTGAATTTATCTATTTCATTTTCCAATCCATTTTTTATATTTTCAGACAAAATAGACTTTACTTTGATTGGAAAAAATGATTCCTCATATCTATGATGCAATGTATTTGCTAATGAATTTGTTGTAGCCATTACTTCTAATACAGAATTTTGTTCAGATTCTATTTCTAATATTTTTTCATGAAAAATATGCATTAATGATTCAGCAAATTCTAAATAAGCTTTACTAAAAGCATCTTCAAAAAATAATTTTAAAATACGAGGAGAGTTATCAATTGATAAAAAATAAGCTTTTAAAGCAGGATAAACTTCCAAGACTCTTTTCACAGCGGGATAAAGTGATAACCAGCGCGTTTTTGAATGTTTTAATAACGCTTTATACTGAATGTCTACAAATTCGCAAAAATTTTTCAAAGATTCTGTCCTTATTGTATAAATTGAAAAAAAAAATTATAGAGTTTTAAGATTATAGATTCTAAATCTACTGTCATCGAATCAAATCCATGCTGTGCGGAATTGTGAACAATATGAGCAGGACAACCAACACCTATTAAATCTTTTCCAAATTTCAATTTTAAAAGGCTGTAAACATTGTTTTTCCCTGATCTCTTCAAACCTCCAAAATTAGTGTTACAGTTGTCAGCAGAAAAAGCAACACATTTTTCGATAATATTGTATTTTTCTAAACAAGTGTTCAAATTATCACTTATTGTCTCTGCTGTTTCGTTTGGCAAAGAATATAAATCAATCATTTTTGTCATTATTCCATTATTTTTGTCAAAAAATTGAATAAGAACTGGGAACATTTTAATTGCCCCATGATTACTTCCATCTGTTGAAACTGATATAAATGGTATTTTGGACAATGATTGCATTATATTTTCAATGCAATATGGAGCGATGACATTATTTGCGATACATCTCGTTTTTGTCTTTCCAGATGAAATCCGCTTAGCTACTTCCGAATCATCAAACATGTTTGACAGTAATTTGTTTGTACAAACGGTGGAATTATAACTATAATGGTGCTTTAAAGTGTGGAATGCTAAAGCTCCTTCGACAGCTGATACTTTGTGATCCAGAGATGAAAATTTTTTTGTAAAAAAATTGCATATGGAATTGGAACTCTCTCCTATACGAATAGTATTTGTATGCTTTTTTGACGCAATATGTTGTTCCAAATCGTATTTGCCTTTGTTTGCAACCGAAACTGTAGTATTACAAACAGTGCATATTGCCTTGGATTTTGAATTTGGTGTTGATTTAAAACATACAAATTTAGCTTGCAGTTCTTCAGTAAATAAACATTTTCGTTTACTCATATTTGGAGCTAAAATAGAAAAATCCAAGAATATAAAATATAAGACTCTAATTAACAATAATAAATTACATACTTACTTGTTTATTTAACACAAAAAAATATAATATTAATAATTACTTTTCACTTGCTTATTTTATTTATTTAACACAACAAATTATAATAATAATGATTTCTTATCAAAATCGTTAATACACACAAATTATTTCATCTTTAATTTTAAATTCAATAAATATTGACAATGACAGTGACAGGACAGCAATAGCATAGCCTGCTTTTTTTCAAATTTTTGAATTTTTATACCGAGTTTCTTTTTAAATTTCAACTTAAATTAATTAAAAATCAGCGAAATTGAAAAAAGAGAACAATTTGAATATTTATAGAAAAAGATAGAGGACAAATAAAATGTGCTAAAAAAGAGAACATGTTCTCTTTAAAAGAGACCTGTTGACAAGCCTAATAATGGGTCCAGTTGTAGTAATAGAAAAAATATTTCTACAGAAGCTATGGACGCTCAAGCTAGACTGGGACGCAGCTCTACCTCAGGAACTCCACTCATCATGGATTAAATACCGAGAAGGGTTGAAAACATTAAGCAGCATAAAAATTCCAAGACACGTGCTAGCTCACAGAGTGCCAAAGGCAAAGGTGGCTCCAATAAAGCAAACTACATTGCCAAGACTAGAACTCTGTGCAGCCAAAATGGCAGTCGAGCTTTCAGAACGGATTAAAAGAGACTTGACGTTAAAAAATGAGACCATATATGTCAAGGCCCGCAGCAAAAAAGAAAAGTGCAATTCAAGAAATACAGAAATTCATTCTCAAGCGCACATTATCTCTAATATAAAATTCATGTATAGATAAATTTTCATTCCCACGAAAAATATTTTCTTCATATGCATGGGCAAATTTTGCGAAGCTTAAATTTTGAAGAGTAAGCATAATTTTGTGAGAAAATATTTTTGTGGGAAAATATTTTGTGGGAAAAATATGAAATTTAAATTAAATTCTAGACAGGAAAAATTTGTATATAAATCATAGCAATTAATAAAATGTTAGTTAGAATGGAAATAAAGACCTTCATACGAAGTTCGACGTTTTTATTTTGCTACTACGAAGCTATTACTATCCCCCCCACAAGTGGTAAGGTTGTAATAGCAGGCAGACTAAAGTGGTTTGGAAAAAGCTCCAATCCACTCTAAATCAACATTTGGTGACCCCGACGTGATCAAGGGATCAGAGCTACCATACAACGGCTTTTGGCCCAAAGAAGGAAGGAAGGAAGCCAGTGATTCCAGAAGAGGAACCAGCCCCAAGGGATCAGAGCTACCATACAACGGCTTTGGCCCAAAGAAGGAAGGAAGGAAGCCAGTGATTCCAGAAGAGGAACCAGCCCCAAGGGATCAGAGCTACCATACAACGGCTTTGGCCCAAAGAAGGGAGGAAGGAAGCCAGTGACTCCACAAATAGCCACTTCAACCCTGGAGGACCTCATTGCCGAACAGCAGAAGATTGGGAAGACAATCGAGCACTTCATTTCTAATTATAACAAGGACTCAATCGACAGAAAGACACCAGAATACCTGAAAACAAGGCTTGATACTCTGGAGGCCGAATGGACCAAGTTTGTGAATAATGATGAACGTTTACAACAATTAGCAGATACGGACCCGAACAATGCGTACTTCACAAGCAACTTCTTTAAGAAGGTACAGGGTGGTGTCATGAAAACTAAAGAGAAGATAAAGGCATTAACCATCCTTACAACTAGAGGGGAGAAGTCAACTGCAGCGGAATCAACAAAGGACGATCAACCAGGTGCCACTGAGGAGGAAGCCGAAGAGTTCTCATTCAATGAATATGAGGAAGATATCGATGAACAACTTCAAGGGTTGATAAGAAAGCAGAAGGTTCTCATCAAAGCTCTTACTAGTCTTCTGCAGAATATCCAATCCACAAAACAAGAAGCCCATCCCAGACCATATTACGAGCTCAAGATTAAAAGCATAGATAACTATTGGTTAGACATATCACAAACCAACCAGACAATTTGGGCACTCACAGACAGGTCAAGCCCTGGTGGCTACCAATTAGAGTTTTTTATAGAAACAGAGAAATGGGTTCATGAAGTCCTAGTTGAATTAACTCAGAACCTAGAACAATTTTGTCAAACCACTACCAACCATAGTCCACAGATGAAATTACCAAAAATTGTTATACCAACGTTCGATGGTAATTATTTAAAATGGAAGCAATTTTTCGACCTTTATACTCAAATGATTCATAATCAACCTTTAAGTAACGCCCAAAAGATGTTTTATCTCATCGGAAATTTGAGTGGTGAAGCTAAAGCACTAATATGCCATCTACCAGTCTCCGAAGAAAATTATATTTCAGCATGGGAGATTTTACAAAACCGTTACAACAATAAACGACTGCTAGTAACGGCTTTACTGAACAAATTACTTGCTCAACCAACAATTCATACGGAATCAGCATCAGCAGTCAAATCTCTGCATGATGTAACCAAGGAATGCATATTGGGCCTTCAGAATGTGGGAATAGAAACAACAGCGTGGGTTGCCATCCTACTACATTTAACTCTCAAAAAATTAGACCGAATTACGCACGGACTATACGAACAAAGCCTCGAAACCCCCAAGGAAATTCAGTCCATCTCGTCATTTCTAAACTTTCTGGAACTTCGCTTTCAGTCATTGGAAGCCCTGGGCAACAAGGGACGCTTAGAAGGCAAGATCAAAGGAGGTCAAAGGCGGCAGCTCTCGAGGCTCTCTTCTCTAGTTGGTGCTTCAACTCTGAGCTGCATTTCATGTAAGAAGGATCATCCACTGTTTGCATGTGAAAGATTTTTGCAATATTCACCAAAAAACCGAATGAGCTTCTTAAAGAAAAATAAGCTCTGTGTGAACTGTCTAAGATCTGGTCACGCTGCATCTGAATGTACCTCAAGAAGTTGCTCAAAATGCTCAAAAAGGCATAATACGTTAGTACATTTCGATGAACCAAGGCCAGCAACAAAACCCGAGCAAAAAATTCAAAAACCATCGCAAGGGCCCGTTAATCAGACAATAATTGAAGGCCACCCAATAAGTCTGGCAGCAACCATACCATCTCCGCCTCTTGAGAAGAGTAATAAATACGTATTTCTAGCAACTGCAATAGTTTACGTACTGGACAAATATGGGCAAGCAACTAAATGTCGCGCCATTTTGGACTCCGGATCACAGTCCAATTTTATTTCTGACAGGCTGTGGCGAAGGCTGGGTCTTAATCACGTAAATGAGGAGCTGAACATAACTGGAATTGGAAACTCCAAACATCGAGCTGAAAGAAGGGTAAATATAACCCTCAATTCATGTACCAGTGGCTATAAGGTACACTTAGAGGCATTTGTGTTGCCATCTATTGCAAACAATCAACCACATAAATATATCGACATTGAGAATTGGCCTATTCCGTCCAACATTCAACTTGCTGACCCACAGTTTAGCATCCCACAGAAAATCGACATGTTAATTGGTGCAGAAATATACGCCTCTCTTATGGCAGTTGGACAAATTAAGTTTGACGATTCCCTTCCAACTCTACAGAATTCTGTACTCGGATGGTTAATCATGGGTAAGGTTTCAAATTACTCACACCCTGAAACATTTTGTGGAATCAGCAATGCTAGTATAGATAATCGGATCGAACGATTTTGGGCACTAGAGGAAGCCGAATCAGTCAAACAACCAATGACAGCTGCGGAACGGTACTGTGAGCAACATTTTAAGGAAACAACTCTCCGAGACAAGGGAGGAAGATTCATTGTGAAATTTCCGTTTAGACAAGATCCATCTACGTTGGGCCTATCAAAGGACTTAGCACTGAAACGATTTTTCTCTATCGAAAGAAAATTAATGAAGAATCCAGAGCTTAGAGATCAATATGTAGCATTCATGCGGGAATATGAGGAACTGAAGCATATGGAAAAAATAGACCCAAGATCTATTTCTACTCCTCATTACTTTATTCCACATCACTGCGTGCATAAACCAGACAGTAGCACGACTAAGCTGCGGGTAGTGTTCGACGCCTCTGCCAAAACTTCAACAAACAAATCTCTTAACGATGTGTTGTACAATGGTCCCACAATTCAAGCTGACCTCTTCACTATTCTTATACGCTTCCGTCTTCATAAATATGTCTTCACTGCTGACATCGAGAAGATGTACAGACAAATCAGGGTGAACGATACTGATCAAAATCTGCAATTGATAATATGGCGAGAAAATCCAGAACAGCAACTTAAACATTATCGACTGAAAACAATAACATATGGCACTACCTCTGCTCCATATTTAGCAATAAAGTGCCTACGGTCATTGGCAGAGGATAATAACAAAGAATACTCTTTCGGAGCCAAGGCAGCATTAAAGGATTTTTATGTAGATGACGTCATGACAGGAAGTGACAGCATGATGGAGGCTTTAAACATGCAAAAACAACTGACAGAGCTTCTTAAATTGGGAGGATTCCGCTTGAGAAAGTGGTGCAGCAATAATCCAGAACTGCTTAAACATGTTCCAAAAAATGACATTGAACTAAAACTAGACCTGGATGATGAAAAGGAAGGTCATATCAAGACATTGGGAATAACATGGTGGCCGCAATCTGACGTCTTCGCAATCACAACGAACTGGTCAGAAAGAACTAAAGTCACGAAACGTACCGTCTTATCAGATATAGCCCATATATTCGATCCACTCGGCATCGTTAATCCAGTAATCGTTCAAGCAAAAAAATTTCTTCAGAAATTATGGCTTTTAAAATTAGATTGGGATGCTGCACTTCCCTTGGAACTTCATACTAAATGGGTAAGGTTTCGTGATGAGTTAAAGGAACTTAACAATGTGACAGTTCCTAGGTATGTGTGCTCCAAATCCAAGGTAAAAACAAGGGAAATGCATGGATTTGCGGACGCTTCAGAAAAGGCCTATGGAGCAGTAGTATATATACGGACAATAGATCATCATGGAAACATAACTGTTCAATTGATGTGCTCAAAATCGAGAGTAGCACCCACCAAATCAACAACGTTACCACGTCTCGAGCTCTGTGCCGCCAAACTTTTAGCAGAGCTAACTGATCGTCTTCATAAAGGTATGGAGACAAATTGCGCACACACATATTACTGGACTGATTCAACAATTGTACTTTCATGGTTGCAGTCCGAGTCATCAACATTTAAAACCTTTGTGGCAAATCGAGTAGCATGCATTCAAGAATTAAGCGACATAAAAAGATGGAAACATGTCGGTACTAAGGAAAACCCTGCGGATTTAGTATCAAGAGGAGCAGGTCCAACCCAACTCTTAAATTCTGAAATATGGTTCAACGGTCCACGATTTCTAAGAGAACCAACATTTAAATTTTCACCAAGCACTGCACATAGCCCTATTTCCGAAGATGATGTGGAGAAAAGGACGTGCCGAATTACACTGCTCTCAGTAAAGGATCACACACCGCTACTCTTGGCAATAAACCACAGAAATTCTTTCCCTTGTCTTCAGCGCATCACTGCCTATATACTACGTTTTATAAACAACATCAGGAAGAGGAAGCCCGAAAGAATAAGTGGAATGGCTCTCAGTGTTACGGAACTAGAAGCAGCAAAGGAGGGTATCATTAAGACCATACAATTAGATTTTAAGGATGAACTGGCACAACTAAAAAGGGATGGATTCCTCAGTAATACGAACAAATTGACTAATCTTACTCCTTTCCTTGACACAAAGGATATTATGCGAGTTGGAGGTAGATTGGAAGCCTCAAATTTGTCATTTGACGCCAAACACCCAATATTGTTATCTGCTTCACATCCATTCACGAAACTTCTGCTGAATCATTTACACATCCAACAACTTCATTGTGGCCCACAAACACTTCTTGCCATCGCTCGACAGCACTACTGGCCACTTAGAGGAAAATTTCTTACGCGATCCATAGTCCACCATTGTGTTAGGTGTGCTAGGGCTAAACCTCGTCCACTCTCTCAAATAATGGGTAGCCTACCCTCAACCAGAGTTCAACCTGCGAGACCATTTGTTAATGCAGGCGTAGACTTTTGCGGACCAATTTGGACCCATTACAAAATTAGAGGAAAGCGTCCACAAAAATCCTATGTAGCGGTATTTTGCTGCTTCGCAACTAAAGGAGTACACCTTGAAGTCGTATCCGATTTAATCACCAATGGTTTCATCGGCGCATTAAAACGGTTCATCGGAAGACGGGGAATGTGCAGAAACATATATTGTGATAATGCAACCAATTTCGTTGGTGCTCGAAATCAACTGGAAGAGCTGCAACAAATATTCCAGTCTCAGCAGTCAAGGGAGGAAATTGTCAATTTTAGTACCACTAAAACAATTGACTTTCACTTCATTCCAGCACGAGCTCCCCACTTTGGGGGATTATGGGAAGCAGCCGTAAAATCTGCAAAACATCTGCTGCAGAGAACAGTAAGCTCAGCATCACTCACATACGAAGAACTTGGAACAGTAATGATAGAAATAGAAGCGGTATTAAATTCCAGACCACTTACGCCGTTGTCGTCAGACCCTAATGATTTGACTGCTCTAACTCCAGGACACTTTATAATTGGGGAACCACTTACATCGTTAATAGATCCAACTACTAACCCAGTGAAAACGAACTTACTGGAACGATGGAAACTAGTCAGCTATATAAGGACTGAATTTTGGAGGCGGTGGTCAAAAGAATACTTGAGTGAATTACAACAACGATATAAGTGGAAATTACGATCACAAAACATACAGCCAGGTACCATGGTAGTTATAAAGGACGATAACCTCCCTCCGCTTAAATGGCAATTAGGACGAATTACTGAAGCCATCAAAGGTGCCGATGGTTTAGTGCGTGTGGCAGACGTAAGGACAGCATCTGGAGTTTTTCGTAGACCTATTCACGCACTTTGTCCTTTGCCAATTACAGAAGATGAAAGGGAAGAAGACAAAAACCAAGCTAATACAAATCTTGTGGCTATGCAACGGCCCATCACGAAAATAACAACAAAACATCCATATAAAGGTCGGTTTCTACCCATAAATTCAAATTGGCTTAAAAGGTCTTCAAGTAATCATACCACTTCCATGCAGAGTACGAATAATGAAGAAGACATAGGCACAGAACAACCAGTAAAAAAGAAACAAAGGGAACCACGTATCTCAAAATCTGTACTAAGCTTAGTTCTACTAATATCCCTGATACTACCAGTTTTTAGTAGAACTCTTGAGCCAGTAGAAATCACCCGCTTTGATCATCAACCAGGATTATATTTTGAAAATCTGGGTATCACCAATCTTGTGGCGAGTGAATGGAACCTACTTGTGTTTTATGATCTGGAAAACTACTGGAAGGAATTCAAAAGTTTTGAAAGGGGAATAAAACGATTTAGCCACCTATGTAACCTCACAGAAGATGGAGAGTATTGTAAGGCAATATTAGAGCAGTTCTACTATCATATGAATGAAATAAAGGACAACAATGAGCTGCTGTTGAATCAAAATGAATACACCGCAGCCAGAACAAGGAGATCACCCTTAGACATAATAGGCAACATTGCAAATAAATTATTTGGTATTCTAGACCAAAATTATGCCAACCAAGCATCAGAAATAATAGATAATATAAAAACAAACGAAGATTATCTTTTACAACTGCTGAAAAATCAAACCTCCTTAATAGAATCAACTACCAACATTATGAAAAAGAGTCAGGAACAAATTAATAGCCAATTCGAAGGCTTTGAAAGGTCTCTAAAGCAACTCACTAATGAAGTACATGAAGCGAACTCGGTGATAGAAAAACAGAAGAGAGCTCAGCTAACCGCAACTTTATCCATGTATACCTCACTGATTATGTCCAACTATCAACACATACAAGAGGCACTAATAGAAGTAATTACCGACACCCGGAATGGGAGAAGCAATCCAATGCTTCTTACACCAAGGCAATTAAAGAATGAATTGAGCAATATCAAAAATCACCTACCCTCAACGTTGCGACTGCCAGGATCGAATGATCACCCAGACTTGCATCTATTATACAGCTTAATGACTGTTCACGGAGAAGTAACACCGCGACATATAGTTTTCAACATTAAACTTCCACTATTCACTCGAGAAGAATTTGAAATGTTCAGGTTGCTACCAGTGCCAGTACTGAGAAATAACACCTTCTTGGCAATAAAACCCTCAACCAGTTTCCTATTGGTAAGCCTTCATCGTGATCAATATTACCCAATAACAGATATTGAGGTAACAAGGTGCAATTCGGTTGGAAAAAGCATCCATCTATGCAACCAAGTCCGACCAATTTACAACAAGGAAGCCAATATGTGTCAAAAGGGAAACGAGGATCAACATCGTATGCGGAATAAGGACGGTTCAAAAAACACTCCAGAGCTCAGGATTGCTTAAATTCAACGATAACTGTCTAATTAAACAAGAGTTGATGACAATTAGCTCTCATAACATCTATCCAACACAGGTCAGATCTTCTTTTATGCCTTCAATGAACTTAACTGATCATCCATTATCCATCGACATAAAGAAGTTCACACACCCTCCTGACGAACATCAATTAAAATTACATCATCAACAACTACATGATATTATTGACCTACAAAGGGCAGTACAAGACGTAAAGGCACATCAACATCTCCCGGTGAAAATACAACCTCACGATGTCCACCAATTCACTATAGGATATTCATCATTAGCAGTCATAGTGATGATTGCAGCATATCTTATCTGGAGTCGACTAAGATCGAATTCAAGGGGTGCGATAAATGCCATAAAACCAACGAGAATGTCCACTTCCAAGGAAGAAGATTTCTCCTTCGAAATTCAACAAGATGTTTAACATTATTGAGCAAAATGCTCAACCCCGGGAGGATGTCAAGGCCCGCAGCAAAAAAGAAAAGTGCAATTCAAGAAATACAGAAATTCATTCTCAAGCGCACATTATCTTTAATATAAATTCATGTATAGATAAATTTTCATTCCCACGAAAAATATTTTCTTCTTATCACATATCTTTTTATGTAACATGCATCCTTCATATGCATGGGCAAATTTTGCGAAGCTTAAATTTTGAAGAGTAAGCATAATTTTGTGAGAAAATATTTTTGTGGGAAAATATTTTGTGGGAAAAATATGAAATTTAAATTAAATTCTAGACAGGAAAAATTTGTATATAAATCATAGCAATTAATAAAATGTTAGTTAGAATGGAAATAAAGACCTTCATACGAAGTTCGACGTTTTTATTTTGCTACTACGAAGCTATTACTATCCCCCCACAAGTGGTAAGGTTGTAATAGCAGGCAGACTAAAGTGGTTTGGAAAAAGCTCCAATCCACTCTAAATCAACAATATACTTATGGACGGATTCCGAAATTGTCCTCAATTGGATAAACTCGCCCTCCTCGTCGTTTCATACTTTCGTTGCGAACAGAGTGTCCACGATACAACAACTGTCTGTGCCCCAGCAATGGCGACATGTAGGGTCTACGGATAATCCAGCTGATGTCTCATCAAGAGGAATCGCACCAGAAATGCTAAGCTCTTGTAATCTTTGGTTTTACGGACCCATTTTTCTGCACGGAAGTGAGGCGGCATGGCCAGTCCCATACATCAAGGGACTGCCGAGATCCAGTACTGAGAATCGACACACAATCGCAGCGGCCACCACAGCAGATGATGATATACACTCTGTATACTCAGTGGATCATCGAAATTCCTTCGCTCGACTCAAAAGAATTGTGGCATACGTTCTCCGCTTCGTTTCAAGGATCAGACGCCAGTCCTGTGAAACTATGAGTGAACCCCATCTCAGCCTGCAGGAACTTCACGAAGCGGAAGAAACAATAATAAGACAAATGCAGGATCAAGGGTTTAATGGAGATATCTGTCATTTAAGGTAATCCGGAGAAGTGGCAAGGACCAGCGCACTGTCTAGCCTTACGCCCTTCTTGGATGAGAGAGGAATCATCAGGGTAGGTGGACGATTAGAGGCATCTAGCTTATCATATGATGCTAAACACCCGCAGCTTTTACCCTATTCTCATCAATTCACTAAGCTGTTGATAAACGACACGCACATAGAGAGATACCACGTTGGCCCGCAGGCATTGCTAGCTATACTTAGGCAGAAATATTGGCCAATCAAAGGGAAAACCCTCGTCCGATCGGTAGTACAACGATGTGTACAATGCGCCAAGGCAAAGCCTAAGTTTTTATCCCAGCTAATGGGAGATTTGCCCGCAGATAGGGTGCAGCCAGCGCGACCATTCGTGAATGTGGGAATTGATTTCTGTGGCCCTACATACACTCACTTCAAAATCAGAGGGAAAAGACCACAAAAGTCGTATATAGCTGTTTTCTGTTGCTTTTCTACCAAAGCCACGCATCTGGAAGTGGTGAGTGATTTATCTTCAGCGGGCTTTTTGGGAGCTCTCAAGCGCTTCATAGGACGCCGAGGTACTCCCAGGAACATTTACTGTGACAATGCCACCAACTTCGTTGGAGCCAAAAACCAACTAGAAGAAATAAAGGACATGATGACAGATAACAAGACGAGAAATACCATAGCAGCAGCTTGCAGTTCGAAAGGAATTGAATTTCACTTCATACCTCCGCGCGCACCGCACTTTGGGGGACTCTGGGAGGCGGCAGTTAAGTCGGCAAAGTTCGTGATGCAAAGAACAATTGCCTCAGCCGCACTGACTTACGAAGAACTTGAGACGGCCGTAGTTGAAATAGAAGCGATTCTTAACTCCAGGCCAATAACCCCAAAATCCTCAGACCCCAATAACTTAATGGCGTTGACACCTGGGCATTTTCTCATTGGGGAGCCTTTGACAAGTTCCATCGATCCTAGCACTCAACCCCAGCATACAAGCCTCATCACTCGCTGGAAACTCGTCTTGCACATCAAAAATGAATTTTGGCGCCGCTGGTCCAAGGAGTATTTAAGTCAACTTCAACACCGATATAAGTGGAAACAGCGGTGTCAGAACATCGAACCAGGCCACATGGTCATAATTAAAGAAGACAATACGCCCGCCTTGAAGTGGCCACTGGGACGTATAATTAATGTCATCAGGGGCAATGATGGTCTAGTGCGAGTGGCAGATGTTCGAACGTCAAGTGGTATTCTCCGACGAGCAATACATAAGCTAGCACCTCTTCCTGTTGAAGAAGAGCAATCTTCAACGAAGCCTGTCGACGGCGTACTGCACTCATTAAAACCAATCAAGTGTAACAGCAATGATGGACAAAACATCTCGAAAACGCAGAACAATGTCAGTGATAACTCAAGTCACATCGATAAAGACGAAAACACCTTAAATAAGGGTAATACGAGTCCAAGAAAAAGGGCTCGGCGGTCATTAGGCAGCGCAATAGTTACATTATTAATGACTTGTTTGATGCTGCCAACAACCCAAGGCTCTCCGCTAGAGTTACGGCCCTTTCAATCCCAGCCTGGTATATATTTTGAGAACTTGGGAACAGCCAACATAATTTCAAGCGAATGGAATATCATTGCCTATTATGATATGCAACCTTACTGGAGCAAATTTGAAGTATTGGCAAACTACACCAATACCTTAAACTACTTCTGTCATCTAATGAAGGAAAGGGATATCTGTCAAAGAACTGTGGGTCACTTTCAACGCCTAAGTGATGAATTGTCCAGAAATAATGAACTGTTACTTCCGAAAAACGCATCCAGAGTAAAAAGAGGAGCATTGGATTTCGTAGGTAACATTGCAAATGTGTTATTCGGAGTGTTAGACTCCAACTGTGCAGAAAAAATGTCTGAAACCATTGACACCATACAACAAAATGAGGATCACATCACAAGCTTGATTAAAAACCAAAATTCTCCCATAGATGTGACAGTAAATGTAATCAAGAGGAACCAGCAAATCATAGATAAGCAATTCAAAAATCTTGAATTCCACATCAATGAGCTAACCAAACAAATCAACGGCTTAAAGGAAGAGCTTCATCAACAAAGGATATCTGAAATCTTCACATCCTTAACGATTCAAGCAACTTTGTCCGCGTTAAACTTTCAGCGAATTCAATCATTAATATTGAATGTGCTCATCGACACTCATCATGGGAAAATCAACCCACAACTCATATCACCTCTGCAACTAAGAAAAGAGCTGTCTACAATAAAGGAACATACCCTTGTCACTGAGGCTTCCAACGGCACAGGATGATACACTAACGTTATACAATCTAATGACCATTGAAGGAAAGATTGCAACAAGGCATATAATCTTCAAAATCAAGCTACCACTATTAGCACTGGAAGATTTTGAGCTCATTAAGGTTATATCTGTACCAGTATTGATCAACAACACTTTTCTGACAATTAAGCCGTCCTCACCATTCTTAGTAATAAACCTGCATCGTGACCAATACTACCCACTTACAGAACAAGATCTGAATTCTTGTACATCCATAGCCGAAGACAAATATCTTTGCCGACAAAAACATCCAAATTGATTTGATTAACCAGCTTCCACAATCACACGCATGTCGAGTAATAAAAATAGGAGATGGTCCACATTGGATAAAACTTTACCATCCTAATGAATGGATTTATGTCCTCAAGCAGGAAACGACAGTGAGTGTTGTGTGCGGGAGTAACGTGACAACGCTAGTACTCAAGGCGGCCGGTATCCTAAAAATTCAAATTGACTGTGTCATCAAGCAGGAACTTGTAACTATTCAAGGGCACAACATCTACCCAACAATTTCAAGGATGTCTTATTCACCTTCAGGCAACTTGACTAAACTTATAATGCCAACCCAGACACCCTTCTCTTCTAATGAGACCTACCGTTATCATCCGAGCTGGGAAGACCTAGACGACCTCAAAGGACAGCTTCAGCAAGTCTATAAGGAACTGCCAACAAGAAGTCATATTCTCGGAAATGATATCCATCAATTAGCCGTATCATATATTGGACTATTACTAGCCGCAGCCGTCATTCTCTACATTGGCTGCAAATTCCGTGCAACGATTTTTCAGCCTTTTGTCAAGAAGAAACCTAAACCTGCACCAAGGTCTTATGTCAGCACTTCCAACAACGAAGACCCGGACTTTAGCATCAATTTTGATGCTTAATTGAACTAGGCATTCAATTCGGGGGAGAATGTTCATCCAAAACATATTTAATTCATATTCAACAAAATTCATGCAAAAATGCATTGATGTAATACATAAATTCTCACGAGTCATAGAAGAATTTGCTGATAAGAAAATCAGAAAGATTCAGTCCAGACGTAAACTGACACTTTTGTTTTTCACTACCGCAGTGTCTTGTAAGAATACGCCAGATGACACTTTTGTTTTTCTTGGCACTGGCTCGTGAGAATTTATGTAGATGATAAAATTTGTTTCTTTTTACTGAGTAAGCGTTTTGCTAATTGTATTTTTCACATATTTATGTAATTGAGTGTATAAAAATCGGAATTGGAAAGAAATAGAGCTCAGTTTTTTACAAACGTTCGGCGGGTGTTTTACTTATCAATTTTGTTGCTAATCTTTTTACTCTTCAGCAAGCTCCTGGTGTGGTGGTTCAAGTACTGCGCACACCTCATAACACAAGTCAAGGTACAAGAATCTTTGGCTTTTTTGCGACTATAAAGTAAAGGCACTTTATACAGTCGATTTTATAGTTAGTGGTTTTTGTTCTACTTGCCCAGTTTTGTTTGTATGTTATTAGTTTGTCTAAGGTTCTGCCTTGACGCGTGAATGCGGTACATTCTTTGACAGTTCTTTGCGTGCTGTAAAACTCAACAAAAAAGGAGTTGCGCTAGAGATTGTGCTTGCTTTTCTACGAAGAGTTAGGTATTTGTAGGTACTTAATAGACTCAGAAATACCTAAGTAAAAATCTGGGTACTTAAGTACAAAACTAAGTCTTAAGTACAAGTAAATAGAAGCAAGTACTTATGTTCAAGTACTAAGTAGGGGCATTTCAAAAGTATTGAGTAATAAGTCTTAAGTAACGAAAATGTACTTTAAGTAGTACTTAAGTCTTTTTTTACTTAAGTATTGCCCAGCTCTGATACATACAGAGTTAATTTTAAGATGTGATAAACTTCGGAGTAATATATAAGAGGTAATATAGTAAGGTGCAAGATTTTTATAGATGTGTTTGGGATAAGTGAAAGTTGGTCATAAGAATTTCACCAGTTTCAACGTCACGTTTCGATTTAGGCGTTGGTAGTACGCGCCTTTATTTTATTTATCGGGTTTTTGAGAGTCGTAATAACGCCGTGTTATATTTTGGACAAATGTATTCGGATTTTACGCAGGTCGGAAGTTTTAAATAAAGTATGGTTTGTTATATTTATATTTTCATTGGGTGCATCTGAATAATAAAGAATTAAAAAAAAATTTTGAGCATTTGTTGAATTGAGTGTGTTAATGGTATGATAGTTTTGAATGCTTACGTTATATTGAGTATTGGTAGTCGATTAGTATCTATAATAAAGATGAGTTTTGCGAAAGATCTGTTCTAGAGCGCGTTGTACTAATTTTTCGGTTCGCAGGTATAAAGTATAAACGGTATTAGTGAAAAGGTGAAAGTACCAGAACGAGTTAAAAACAAGGCAAAATAGAAAATCATAACAGTGTACAAGATCGCAGATACATACGAAAAGGTCATGGACATGGTAGCTAAATATGTACCAATGTTCTCGGGGGAAAGTTTACAGATTTCTTAGCTGCAGTAAGGACTTGTACGATCGACTAACAACGAAGGAGCAAGGCATTTTTATTTCATGCGTAAAATATCGCCTGGAAGATGACGCTTATTACCTGATAAGTTCTCAAGAGCCGAAGGACTTCGAATCTTTGCAGCTAGCAATAAAACTGCATATTTGCCGAGAAAATCTTTCAGTGAATTACGCACTGAAATGTTGGCATGTAGGCAGAGAACTGGAGAGGACATCAGGGAGTTCGCGGATCGGATGAAAAAACTGCGTGATCAGATAAAGGAGGCGGTCTCGGCCAAATACCCGGGAGGGGAGAAGGGAATATTAGCTGAGGGAGGCCGATGTTGTAACTGCCTTTAAAGCTAGTGTGTTGAGTAGACCCACACAGGTGAATCTTACAGGGCGAAAGTTTGAGTCACTGGAAGAAGTGAGAGCGGAAGCCAGTTATTTCGAAAAAGATGCCAAAAGACTTCAAGTGAGAAAATCGGGAGTATGGCAAGAAGACCGAAAGCCAAAAACAGTAAGTGCACCAAACAGAAGGCCAACGGAGGATTTTAGCAGAGGTGAGCCCAGACAGAATTCGACACCGTTCTTACCCAGAACAGGGCCAGTGTCATCAGGAAGATACCAAGCCTCTTTCGGCAAGGCGAACAACTCTAAGATCTAGTGAGTGTTTTCGATGCGGACAGCGTGGACACTTTGCGAGAGAGCGCCAGCATGTACTCTTCTGTACTGAATGTCAGGCATACGCCACGATGAATCCAATTGCCAAATTCACCGCGTAAGAGTGGCCAACTATGCAGCTAGCATTCAAAATAAAGTCCGTTCAGGAAGGCAGGGGCTTTATTGCCAATTCTGCCGAACACGTGACTATTACACGGATATCTGCGTAATGAAGTATTTAGCAGATAGAGAAGAAGAAAAATTGATTTCCAGTAATAAATTTATCATCACAGTCACATCAGATATAGCTTTAGAAGGTAAGTTTACGCTTTTAATTGACACTGGGTCCACGTGTAGTTTAATTAAAGTCAATAAAATAAAAAGAAATACACCGATACAAACACAGCAGAAAATACAAATTGGAGGACTGTTTGGATTTACTAGGAGCTCCATAGGGACTTGTGAAGCGAAGCTGCAAATAGATAATAGTCAGCAGGCTTGCCAATTTAATGCCATTGGTGACACTGACTCAATTCCAGCCGATGGTATCCGTGGAATGGATTTCCTGAGGGACAGAGCTATCATCGACTATGTAAATAGGGAATTATGGATACAAAACGTCGGCCAGGCAAAGGAAGAAAATGCTGTTTTCGAGAATGTCGCAGCTAGTGGACAAGTTGTACCAAATACTCTGCAATTGTCCAGTCAAAGAACCCCTTTACAAGCGAGAATAGAGGAGGTTGAAAGGAGCATGGCAGAAATCATCAGTACAGGTGTTAATAGAAAAGACAACGAATGGAAAGTTAAGACCACCAGTGTAGAGTAAATCGCGACAGTGCGAGACTTCACGAGGTAAGAATCGATGAATTTATGGAGGAGAGGAGGAGGCGAGATGAATATTATGGCCACAGCGGAAATAGCCTCGAGGATGGATGTGCATTAGTAAGAGTTGCTAATGCAAGAGCCTATCCTGAAAAAAGCATGAACTCCTCAGATGGGCAACACGGATCTCGTAAGTATCCTGAACGAATTGCATGGCGCTACAAAGGTAGGAACAATTTCTTGGCAAATACGAAAGCCCAGGGGATTCTGCAAAAAGGTAAGTTTAAATTTCGGCGATATAATAGTAAGCCGGATAGGACAGATGTACGTCAAGGCAGAAGGAAAGTAGGGGAACGGAACTTCTTTCATGTTGCAAATGCGACTTCTACTGCAAGTTCAATAACCCCTTAGAAGGTAAGTAATGGTTATGACCCGGGAATCGGGGGGCTTAACCAAATATATGCCCAACACATTCCCTTTAATTTCAGGAGAAATTCGATGAGCGGAGCTTGATATGGACAGAAAAATATTGAAAGGATGTAAAGTAAATCTATAAAATAAAAGGTACGAAAGTCTTTAACAAAAAAAAAGGTAGAGCAAGCGAATAACGGAAATTTGAAAATTTAAAATAAAGAGAGATTAGGAAAAAGAGTTATCTAATTACTTAAATAATAACCAGAATAAGAAAAATGAAAAAATTTAAATTTAAAAAGAACTAAATTGAATAAAAAAAGAAGAAATAGAGATTTTGAAGTAAACAGAAATTTAAAAGCAAAAAAAGGAGATCTAAAAGAAAGAGAATATTTAAAAAAAAAAACAAAATATTACTTGACACGAAATAGAAAGAAAAAAGTTAGAAGAATAAGAATTGTATGAAGATAATAAATAAATGTTTAAAGTTACAGATGGAAAACTAAAAAGTAGGTTCAAGAAAGATTAAAACTAAAATAGTAATGAATATAAAGGAAAACAATATTGTTCGAGCAAGAGTTTTTACTCGAGTTTCAACTATTTGTTTTAAGAATGAAAAGGTACAATTAAATGAAAAAACCACTTTTTATTTGTGTGAACTCAACAACTATGATCTTTATTTGACGGTAGTACAAATCGAAGTAAGGAGAACATCGAGATCAGAAAAAATGATTGAAAGAGAGATAAGAATAAACTAACTAGTTCAGTGCATTTAGACCAATTCTTTTTAAGTTACAATTGTATTTCAGTGCATTTCGACTAATTGAAATATTTGAATTGAGAAAGAATTATAATTAGCAAGAAATTAAATTTAATTGTCTAGCTGAATTTAATTTAGTGAATGATATACAATATTTTTGAATTAACATAATCTGGGAGTATTACTAGATGACTGAACATGCCGCCGCCTTTTGAAAGTATCGAAGATGGTTTCAATCTTCTTCAATAGGTAAAGGTGCAACCTTGTGTATTGCCCGTTGAATTATACCAGCCTGCGTTTTAATTTCAACTACTCGAGCTCGGCCGTCTGAACCTGGAATGGCCCGTACGATGCGTCCCATACGCCATTTGAATGGGGGAAGGTGAATTAGGACTAGAGAACCTGGAGATAGATTCCGATTTGAGGACTTCCACTTGAATTTCTCTTGAAGGGTTACTAAATATTCTTTCGACCATCGTTGCCAGAAGTGCTGAAGTAGCGCAGATATTCGTTGCCATCGACGCAGATAATCAAGTTTTTGTCCTGTCCTAGAAGGTTCTAGAAAACAGTCTAATGGTGCCTGGTTCAGGAAGTGTGCAGGTGTTAAAGCTTCTTCATCATTAGGATCCGACGACAAAGGGGTAATAGGTCTCGAATTTAGCACCGCTTCAATTTGAACCATGACCGTTGTCAGTTCTTCGAACGTTAACTTGACTCCTTGCAGTGTTCTGTACAAATGTCCCTTCGCAGATTTAACCGCAGCCTCCCAAATCCCACCAAAATGAGGTGCTCTTGGAGGAATATGGTGAAAATTGATATCTTGATTGGAGCACCATGTTATAATGTCCTTTTGATATTGCTGCGAGAGAAACGCATCCCGAAACTCTGCTAGCTGCCTGCGGGCTCCAACGAAATTAGTGGCATTGTCGCAATATATATGTTTGCTTAGATTTCTTCGACCAACAAATCGCTTCAGTGCAGCAATGAATGCAGCTGAGGTTAAATCGGACACCACCTCAATGTGTACCGCTCTTGTTATGAAGCACACGAAGACTGCCACATAAGACTTGGAAGTATTCCTTCCGCGCCCGCCGTATGTTGTGATGAATGGCCCACAGATGTCGACTCCACAATGAGTAAATGGAAGTGAAATATTAACTCTCCCCCTTGGTAGATCACCCATAATCTGCTGTTCTAGTCGCGGTCGATACCTGAAGCAATGCACGCAATTCTTGACAACTTTTCTTGCATATTCTCGAGCATTAACTACCCAGCAGCGTTGTCGCATGATAGAGACTAAAGCTAGCGGACCTGCATGAAAATTTTTATAATGCAGGAATCGTATATAAGATTCAATAAATGGATTTCTACTAGGAAGCAGCATGGGGAATTTTGAATCGTACGGTAAATTTGAATTTTTTAATCTGCCTCCCACACGAAGTAGTTCACATTTTTGACTTTCATCCAGGAAAGGACTAAGTTTCAGGAGATAGCTTCTCGGGTTAATGTCGCCTTTCCTCCGTAGCATACTAATGTCTTCGGCGAACTCCTGCTGTTGAATCCTCCAAACAATTCTCATGAAGGCAGTATCTATTTCAGCTGCTGACAATTCTCCTGTAATAGTAGGAAATTGCTGGCATTTACGTTTGAGATTGTTGATGTATCGTAAAACTATTGCAAATCGACGACAATTCTTAATGAAGTTGCTGCAGGTGTAGATTCTTTCCAAGAAAGCATCCGACATAGTACACATCAAAATTGATTGGAACTTCCTTTTCTCCGGAATATTACGAATATCATGTCTTATTTTTATTGCAGGCCAGTGTGCAGGTTCTTGATGCAAGAATTCTGGACCAGAAAACCAAATAGATTCAGCAAGCTCTGTGACACTGGAACCACGAGATATGATATCTGCAGGATTTGATTTCGAGTTGACATGCCTCCAGGTAGCTTCTTGAGTTAAATTTTGGATTTTTGATACCCGGTTCGCAACGAAGGTCTTCCAAGTTGATGAATGATGTGATAACCAATCCAGCACTATCTCCGAATCAGTCCATAAGAATATGGTATTGTATGGTTTGGACCAACTGGAACGCACTTTCTGTAAAAGTTCTGCAAGTAATAACGCCCCACATAATTCCAAGCATGGCAATGAGCGGGTTGTGCGTATTGGTGCTATCCTAGATTTTGCTGTCATAAGATTAACTGAGATATTTCCTGAATAGGTCACGCAACGAATATATAAACAGCATCCATATGCCCGTGTGGATGCGTCCGAAAAGCCATGTATCTCAATTTTTTCCGTTTCACTCGCTGGCAGAAGTACTTGTCGCGGAATCTGTACATTTTGTAGGTTATTCAGTGACTTCATAAAATCTAGCCATCGAGATTCCATTTCCATTGGAACAGATTCATCCCAGTCCAACTTTAGTATCCAAAGCTCCTGGAGAAAGATTTTAGCTTTCACCACAAGGGGATTGATAAGCCCCAATGGATCAAAGAGTCGTGAAATATCAGCAAGAACTGTTCGTTTAGTTACCTTTGAGTTATTCCTCATATTCGGCTGGTAGTAAAAGCGAAATTCGTCTGCCACAGGCTCCCAAACAATGCCAAGAGTTTTAATAATATCGAAGTCGTTAATCCTCAAAGGCTTTCCACGTTCTGCCTCTGGGATTTCTTGAAAAAACTGGTCGTCATTTGAATACCATTTGCGCAATCTTAGTTGTGCTGAACCCAAAACCATATCAACATCCTTTCTAATTTGGTGAATTTCGTCCCTTGTTTCTGCTCCGGTAATAAGGTCATCCATATAAAAATCACGTTCTATGATACGTGAAACTTCTGGCATTGTAGAAAATATATCGCGAGCTAATTGAAGAAGGCATCTTGTTGCCAGAAATGGAGCACTAGCCGTTCCATAGGTTACTGTATTTAATCTATAGACTTGCAGTTCGTCGCTTGGGTTTTCTCTCCATAATATTAGTTGGAAATTTCGATCCTCTGGCTGCCCCTTGATCTGTCTATACATGGCGCATATGTCGGCAGTCAAAGCATATCTGTAGCCACGGAAACGCAAGATAATTGAGAAAATATCTTCTTGGACAACTGGGCCAACCATGAGTAAATTGTTTAAAGAATGGTGCGAAGATGTTCGACAAGATGCATCGAAGACAACGCGGACCTTAGTTGTAGTGCTGTCGGGACGGATGACACACTGATGTGGCATAAAGTAGTGAACTTTTGGAATATCTTTGACAGAAATCTTTTCCATATGATTTGACTGAAGATAGTCTCGGAGAAACTCATCGTATTGTTGCTTTAATTCCAAATTTTTGTTAAGTTTTTTTTCTAAACTAATGAAACGATTTTGAGCTATTTCACGGGAATCGCCCAAGTGCGTCTGAGGATTTTCTTTAAAGGGTAGCTTGACCATAAACCTGCCATCAGATAAACGAGAATAAGTGTCCTTGAAGATGTTTTCACATTGCAACTGTTCTTCAGTCCATTTAGAAACAGTCGCTACGCTCTCCTCTTCCCAAAATTTCTCCACTAATTTGGTCAAACAATCATCTTCGTAGTATTTAGTATCATCTTTACATACTAGGGTAGCGTATTTTCCTGGTTGTTCATAAGTATCAGAACACCTTCCTGCAACAATCCAACCAAACAATGTCTTTTGCAGCGTTGGAAGCTCGTCGTTCAATTTTATTTGCCCAACGCACAATAATTTAAAGAAATGATCCGCTCCAATTAATAAATCAACCTGTTGCGGTTTGAAAAAATTTGGGTCCGCTAATTGGATATTGGCAGGAATGTGCCAATCCTCGATAAGAATTTTACGCTCTGGTTGCGCTCCTGTAATGGTTGGTAGAATATATACCTGAAGGTTCGTTTCAAAATCATTGATGCGTGATTGCACTACTGCATGCGATGAATATTTAACCTTGGAAGACGTGTCCCCTATACCGCTTATGTTAGTTTCTACTCTATCTTTTCTTAGCTTGAGGCGTTGAACTAATCTTTCGATCATAAAGTTTATTTGCGAAGCAGAGTCCAAAAGAGCACGGGCCAAATGAAAGGAACCAAATCTATCTTTAACTTTGATTATAGCTGTTGCTAAAAACACATGGTTGCTTCTAATTATTGGCAAATATGACGTTTGTAAAGAAGTATTAGCAGCAGGTTGGATCTGAGAACACTGATTAGTCGAGATTTGTTGTGGGGCTTCCAAAGACTGAATACCGAGGATTTCACCCGTAGACGGTGTATTAGAATCTCTTGAAAATTTATGAAGTAAAGTATGATGCGGTAACGAACACACCCGACAGCGTTTTACGGAACATTTCTTTACACTATGTCCTTTAAATAAACAGTTTATGCATAGTGCACGTTTTTTAACTTCATTAAATCTTTCGGAAACTGATAAGTTAGTGAAATTCGAACATTTATAAATGGCATGCCCTATTTGACCACAAAAAGCACATGAAGACTGAGTGGTGGCTAGTGATGTCTTTGAATTGGACCGCGAAGAATTTACTATATTGCTTGATTTACGTGGTTGACTGAATGTTTCTCCACTATTATATAACTTTACATCACGCGACTCGAAATACTGACAACGTTTGCTAAGAACATCAGATGCTTGTTTCCACGAAGGCAATTTTCCGAATTCCACTTTTTCTTCCCACATTGACTGAGAATCAGGATCTAATTTCGCGTTGACTAGATAAATAACGAAGGCATTAGCGATATCCTCATACTTTCCTAGTGACTCAAGAGCACTTAAGTGAGCATTTGTCGTATCAATGAGCTTTCTTAACTGAGGAGCAGAATTTTTCGTTACCTTTGGTAGATTGAACAACGCAACTATATGCTCTTGAAAAATCAAGTACTTATTGTCGTACCTAGCTTTAAGGTGATCTAATGCTTTTGCATAATTGCACTCTGTGACCTCATAAGCCTGAACTGTATGTAATGCGGGGCCACTCAAACAGGACAATAGATAATTAAACTTTTCCAGAGGTGATAACGTGTCCACTTGGTCAACTAATTGCTTGAAACACCCCATGAAATTTGGAAACTCTGAATATTTTCCAGAAAATTGAGGAAGCCGCATTTTGGGCAAAGTACTCCCTGAATTATTTGCAACAATCATTGACTGAGATCGAGACTCGTTAGAAAAGCTTTCACGCACACCGATCTTTAACGATAATAACTTCGACTTTGTAGCGCAATACAGATCTTCCAGATCCCCTCTAATTTTAATTTCATTCACATCCTCCGGCAAATGTTTCTCAATCGAACTCTGATAAGACAGTAGCTGTTTAAAATAGGATTCTAATATTCCTAACCTACATTCTAGCTCTGGAGCAGATAATGCATCTCCTTTTTGCTCCACGAAATTTTTGATTCGGGTGATGCAGCCCCTAGTTGAAGCCCTCTGAGTTTTTAACTCAGCTAATTCTTTCTCAGCCATTTCCAATGCGAATAATTTACCACCCCGGCGTAATTATCACTATTACGATGCAAAGTTGCTGATACCGTTTTGAGTTTTTTTTTTTTTTTCAATATAAACTAAACACTTGTCCGAAAATGTTTTTATCGGTCGTGTATGTAAAACAATTCCCAAAATTATTTAAAGAAACTAAAATGGCATGCAAAATAATTGCAAAAAATGCAATCTTAAATCTATGAAGCACAGAAATTATAGTTTATTCAATAAAAATTTTTGTTCATAATTTATTCTGCTAAAGTTCACTGGAGCACTATATATTTTTTCTAGTCTATTTACACAATAAGCATATGAAATACAAAGAATGTTACCGTTAATCCTTTTCCAATCAATTTGCATAACAATGAATACCGCTTGTTACCATGCACTCTGCTGAAAATACGACGAAATTACTTCTCCTTCAATACTGATGACCAATTGCCGAAATTGCAATGAAATTAATTTCTTCAAAATTATAATTGAAGGCGATGAATTATTTTCCTCAGATGTACATACCTACATATAGGTACTTGCCAACCGAATCGAAATTATCAATTTCTGAAAACAATGCGACTGGAACTTGATCCACGCTGATAAGAAATTTGTTGGGATCACCTTCGGAATGCACTTATGCGACGAATTTTCCTTTCGATAATTAATTATTAAATTTGTAGCTCAAAGGTGTCCCTGCTCGGGCGCCAAAATGTTCGAGCAAGAGTTTTTACTCGAGTTTCAACTATTTGTTTTAAGAATGAAAAGGTACAATTAAATGAAAAAACCACTTTTTATTTGTGTGAACTCAACAACTATGATCTTTATTTGACGGTAGTACAAATCGAAGTAAGGAGAACATCGAGATCAGAAAAAATGATTGAAAGAGAGATAAGAATAAACTAACTAGTTCAGTGCATTTAGACCAATTCTTTTTAAGTTACAATTGTATTTCAGTGCATTTCGACTAATTGAAATATTTGAATTGAGAAAGAATTATAATTAGCAAGAAATTAAATTTAATTGTCTAGCTGAATTTAATTTAGTGAATGATATACAATATTTTTGAATTAACATAATCTGGGAGTATTACTAGATGACTGAACAAATATGTTAACAATGTTGAAAAGCAACGAAGAGGTTGTTAAAAATAAGAGTTAAGAAAAGATTGAAAATTTAGAAGAAATATAAGATTTAAAGAGAAGATATGGTAAAAATTTAAAAGTTTTTGAAAAATAGGAGTTAAAGAAAGAAAGTTGTAAAGTAGACAAGAATGAAAAGATAAAGGTTTGAGGTAGAATACAGAACAAAAGTAAAGATTTCTAAAGAAAAAAAAAATTAAAACAGAAAAAAATCTGTTTAAGGAGAATAAAAGGGTTGCCATAGATTAGTATCATATAAGTATAGGGTTTAGTTTTTCGCCAGGAAAGCGGTAATCACGGTAATTTGTGCACTCTTCACCTTGCTGGAGACGGAGAAGACAGGATATAGTATCAAGCCGTATAGGAGTATTTCTCGAGCACCGTGGGAAAGTTCGTTTTTACACCATACAGACCATACACCATACACCATACTATCCTGCTCACATGGAAAATGCTGCACTTAAAAGAAGACACAAACTCGGCAACCATAAAGATTTGCGTTAGACATGCACAAGGTAACCGAAGATGAATTCCACAGAGATGATCTGGATGCCGAACTTTTAGCAACAGTGAGAAGGCCCGAAAATACAACTACATCTTAGATAAACATTTATTGGAAAGCTAAAATTAGGAAACCTGGCGGAACTACTACCGCATAATTTTGTGTTAAGAGGTCTGTAATATGGTGTACTTTCTAACATATATATATACCGTACTATATGAGATATAAAAAAGAAACAAATCTTTAAGTACACGTGGACTCTCAATATAATTGAGAGAACTCCATCGTACTTAAAAGAAACTACTTTTTAAAAAAAAAACACCATTTTGATGAGTCCGTCCTACCACCGACCCTCACAGCAACGAATTCCATTGAGATGTTTCTTGAAATGAAATAGAAAAAGGGCCTGTAAAGAGAAATGGTCATACGTTCTATGATGATCACATCTTGAAAGCGGCAAATTGATGTAATGATTTCCAGAAATGCAATGTAGATGAAATTACTCTTACCAAATAATTAATGGGATAAAGTAGCATTTCAGCGTAAAATATTATTTGCAATTCAAAGGTGATCAAGTGCAAGCAGCATTATCAGGAATAGTGTACCGTTTGAAACTTTAGAAAAGTGAAAAGTGCGAGCCTTCATCAGAAAACCATCAAAAGGGTCAATAAACCAGAGGTTATCCAAGCTAGCAGAGACCAGTATATAGTCATCATGTCAAGAACAACAAACCTGTAGCCATAGTATTGTAATTAGAGAAGTTTGGGGCAGCCATAGAAAGTATACCCTTAGATAGAATTTTTGTATAAGTAATTTTGTTATATGTAAGTGCTATAAACACTTGTAAAAAGAAAACTTGTACTTTTTGTTATTTTTGTTATTAGACAGACAATAAATACGTTGTATATTTTAAAATGCATGTGAATTAATTAAGAATATTTGTTTTAATCATGTAAATTTAGTTAAAGAAAATGATTATAGCATTGGAAAAGTACATAGTTTTTGGGAAAATATGTTAGTTGTGAAAGAAAAATTTCATAAAGTAAATATATGCATGAAGAAAAAAAAATGTGTTAATTGTGGAAAAAAAATTTAATAAATTAGAGATAAGCATGAAGACAAAGAAAAAATATGTATAAAGATATATATAAGGAAATAAATATATGGTAAAAAGAGTTAAACAGATAAACTATAAAATTATTAGTGAAAATAAATACGTGTAATCAAAAAGAAAAGATAGTATACAGGTGGTAAGAAAGAAAAACAATGCAAATTGATAAAAATGTAAGAAAAGATAAATCAGAGGATTTATATTGATATGTAAGAAAAATGTAAAACAATCTGAACCGAACGGAGACCAAAAATATTTTCAATTTTTAAGACTATTGCATTCTCCAGATCTTGTTCTAGTTTTTCCAAGGGGGTAGGGATATTGTGGCCCAATTTAAGGAAGATTCTTCCAGCAGCCAAGGGCGCATTTTAGTGAAATAATTAGCAATTGCTAAACAGTAACCTCGCATGATACTGTTCTGCAACTGTCGGTTATTTTGCTGATTAGCTCAACAGCTGGCTGCGATGAGCGCTTGGTGGAGCAATCGACGATTACAATAATAATTAACCTCGCATAGTAATTCTTATGTAAAGCGATTGTTTACTACTGAGCGACTCAGGTGCTGCAACCTGTAGAACAAACGGCAAGGTTGTTGTTGTTTGTTTACATCCGCGTTGTTAGTAAAGTTTACTTCCGAATCTTGGTGCATAAAAGACCAATGATTGGTCTGGCGAGAGCCGTTAAGTGAGCAGTCGCCCGTTAGTTATCAGTCGCGAGTAACTTTTGTTATAATAGTATGAAGTTTCCGTTCGTATCGGAATACGTTTAGAAGTATTAAGGAAGGTCAGTTCGCGATAAATAAGGAGAAATTCGAGTGTTCTTTTATTTCGAAGAAAGTTTTATCGTGATCAATTATTTGGTTTTCGTTGTTTGATTCCATAGGGACACTACATCTGGACATACTAACAAGGAGCAGAAGTAAGTTTCTCCTTCAATAGTTCCAGAGACGTGTGGACTTTAGGTTTCCATTGGAACTGACTGGGATTTTTCAAGGTATCTGTAATGGAGGCATTTAGATCAGATTTTTTCAAGGTATCTGTAATGGAGACATTTAGATCAGCATAGTTCGGAATATACCGTCGATACCATCCCGCCGTAGCTAGTAGGCGTCGGGCTTTCCGAACATTCTTAGGTGACGTATAGTCAACTATGACCCAACTTTTATCGGGGTCAGTTCTTATTCCTCCTTTCCGACAGTAAAACCCAAGTGCCCTGTCTCTGTAATGCAGAACTGACTCTTCATATGGTTGATAGTGAGGCCATCTTTCCTCAAACAATCCGCTACATGAGATAGTAAGGTGAGATGACAGTCAAAGTCTTGTGACAAAACTAACAAATCGTCTAAATAGACGACAAATTTCTCCTGAAGATCGAACTAGATGACTTTGCTCATAAGGCGGCACATAGCTTACGGACAGTTGCAGTAGGCGGAATGGCATCACTGTGTACTAATAAAGAGCACGTCCAGGTACTGTAAACAGGGCCTTCTCTCAGGAATCAATCTCTAGTGAGATCTGCTAAAAATTGTCTTTTAAGTCCAGTCTTGTAATGTAGTTTGCCGGAGGCAGTCGACTCAAAAATGCGTCTATCTGCGGTAGCGGATGGGCGTCCTTCTTAGTAACGGAGTTGACTTTCTTGGCGTCAAAACAAAGCCGAACTTCTTCAGGCTTCCTCACTAGAACAACTGGCGAGCTCCAAGGGCTCTGGCTCTCCTCTATCACACTTAGTGATAGCATTTGCTCTAATTCGGCGTCAATCAAACTCTGCACTTCCGGTGAAATCAGATAAAACCTCTGTTTTGTCGGAGTAGCATCGTTTGTATCGATCTTATAAGTGACTAAAGATGTTTTTCCTAAGCCCAAGGAGGCGAAGGAAGGGAAAAGATGTTTCGTGGCTTCAAGACGTTAGTTTTCTTGAACCGAAAGAGCATGGCGATCAGTGTCTGCGGCAGCTAATTGGCTGGGCATTACTTCCGCGACTATTCCCTACGCAGAACATCCAACCCAAATAGACGCCAGAAGTCTATTCCCCTTGTCTGAGCCCAGGAACCACTTAAAAACACCCGTTTTGGGTCTTACTACGGAAAGTAACGTCTAAGTCCACATGACCATGGACATTCGTCATTGCACCATTAGCTATTTCCACTTTAGTGTAATACTTCTTCCATTCGACATCTGCATCAGCTAGCTTCTCCAGAGATCCCTGGCCTAGGTTACTGACAGTGGTACCACTATCAAGTAACCTAGTCCCGGTTTGCCGGAGCAGCTTTACCTCGGCATACAGCCGAATCTCTGTGGCGACGCGACATATTAATTCGCCTGACGCCGTACAACCGCTGTAACCACAGTAAAGAAACTAGTAGAAAAAGTACGCGAAATACCTTGCTGTTGACATGAGGTTTTTAGCTAGGTAGGCTTTCTTAAATAGATGTAAAAACAAAAACAAAAAATATTAGTCTAGTCTAGTCTTTCAGTTTGATTATCATGTTTTATGTTTTAATGACTACGAATAAGCAACAATTAAAAATAAAAGAATTTCCTAGCAATAAACTTAATTAAATTTCATCGAAGGCAATTCTCGATTTACTTCGACGAAATCATCTAAGAAGATCTCTGGCAGAACTCCCGAAAGCTGTTCTTTTAAATTGAAGTCATTTCTTTCAGGATTCCTCAAGATCCCCCTCCAGAGGTTTCAATTTAAACACAGGCTTCTAACCTCTGACTTCCCATGATCTATATCGGTAGGATTATCACGCACTCAAGATTAGCAGAAGAAGTGACTTGCCCTATTAATAAGGCTCCACTTCAATGTAAACTGGTACCGAGCTGCGCACATTATCTAACGCTTTCTGTGCACTGTTCGACATATAACAAGGACAACTGGACTGTCATTGGGACAGTCCTGTTTAACATATATATGCAGTCATTTCCAGTGTATTTTTCCAGCTTTTATTCCTTCTAGGGATACAGAGCCCTGTCCTTACTAAGACAAGTACTATAAGAGTACTTGTCTATCCATTACTCATCAGTTTCAGGACTCCCTTAAGAAGCCTCTCAAGTTGATCTTAAGAAGCCTCTCAAGTTGATCGTAAGAAGCCTCTCAAGTTGATCGTAAGAAGCCTCTCAAGTTGATCTTAAGAAGCCTCTCAAGTTGATCGTAAGAAGCCTCTCAAGTTGATCTTAAGAAACCTCTCAAGTTGATCGTAAGAAGCCTCTCAAGTTGATCGTAGGAAGCCTATGATTTCAAGACCACATTATCTACACATTTCAACTCACTGTAACAAGTTCAAGCATTGCTATAGGAACACAACAAGCCTTATATGGTCTTATCTTAAGACTGAACAACTACGCAAAACCTCATCATCTTGTGCAATTACATCAGATCAACGGTTGACTCAACAACCTCCCAGATTGTTCATCCCGTTAAAATACGGCAACTGTAGAAGAATTTCTCGTTAAAAATTGGTGGCATACCACTAAATTCCACTAAATTGGTGACCCCGACCAGGAACAACAACAGCATCCTTCACAGCAAGAGTATTCAAGGTTAGATAGTTTAGTTTACATTGTTTAAAACATTGCATTATATTAAATATCTACACAGTTATATATATATATTGGAATTTGTGAACCGACTGTCATCAGCGAGCGAGGCATTTCAGGGCAGTTCAAATTTTAACTTTTCTCGAATTTTTGTCATCCTCTTTTTCATTTCGAAGTTCTTTTCGTTTACCGTCTCCGACCTGTGAATAGAAATGTTAGACGGTAAGGTAACAAACGGCGATTTAACGGATGTTAGTGTGGACTCACTTTCTGGTACAGCGCACCCAGCAGTATTAGGTGCTGTTTCCATCAAAGCACCACCATTCTGGAAAAATAGTCCAGACATGTGGTTCCTCCAGCTCGAGACACAGTTTGAATTGGCAGGAATCTCGCAGGATAAAACTAAATTCTACCATGTGATCGGTGCCCTCGACGAAAATGCTATACGCCTGGTCACATTGTGACATTGTTTATAATCCCCCGACTTCGAACAAGTTTGACAAGTTGAAAGAGGCTTTGATTTCCAGACTTTCAGGTAGTGAGGATCAGAAACTCAAACAGCTGTTAACCGAACTTTCACTTGGCGACTCGCAACCATCACAGCTGCTTAAAGAAATGAGAGCCCTTAGTAAAGGCAAACTAAACATAGAGATACTCAGATCCCTTTGGCTTCAGCGTTTACCGCCACATATGCAAGCGATATTAGCTTGTAACCCTGGTCCACTTGACGATTTGGCAGCATGTGCGGATAATATCAGTGAAGTCAACCCAAAACACGAGGTATTTTCTGTGACCCTTTCCGCGGAATTTCAGCTCACATTAGAAGACTTGGCGCACAAGGTGCAGAGCCTTACAAAATTAGTCGAAAGGTCATTGACTTTTCAACGAGATTCATCAAGACATAGGCAGTCTAGAAACGAATCTAGACATAGACCAAGCTCTCGTCCTACGACACCAATCTTTAAACCAGGACGGTGCTGGTATCATGAAAAGATTGGTGATAGGGCCAGAAAATGCATTCCTCCCTGCAGTTTTAAAATTGCGAGTCAAAATTCATTGTCAAATATTAACATGACTGGCGGCGTAGCTCCAAATTAAAATGCCCTCTGCCCTTGACGACAGGTGGAAGAGGCATAGCTAATAGTCGTCTTTATATCTTTGATAGGTCATCTCGAAAGCATTTTTTGATTGACACAGGGGCAGATATCTCTGTCATTCCCAAAACTGCGGTTAATCGCCAACCATATACCAATTTGCATCTAGTAGCGGCAAATTCATCTCCAATCAGCACTTTCGGAACAAAACTACTATCACTGGACTTGGGTCTTCGAAGATCCTTTTCATGGCAGTTCGTCATTGCAGACATACCTAAGCCCATATTAGGCGCAGATTTTCTTGGTCACTATGGACTTTTGGTGGACGTGAAGAGGAAGTCACTAATTGACCCACTCACTTCATTAAAGTCTTCTGCACAATGGTCGTATGCTAGTCTACAAGTCTTTCTGTCCTCATAAACTCGGACATTGCTCCTGAAATTCGAAAACTGCTGAGTAAATACCAGTCCATTGCAGTGGGATCAAATTTCATAAAACCAGTAACCCATACAGTTACGCATAGAATTGATACTAAAGGCCCTTCTATCGCTTCCAAAGTTCGTCCTCTCTCATCCGAAAAATTAGCAATCGCAAAAAATGAGTTTGAATTTTTTCTGAAGCAAGGTATCTGTCGCCCTTCAAATAGTTCTTGGTCTTCCCCATTAGACGCTTAAACGCTTGTACTATCCCAGATCGGTATCCGATCCCCCTGATTCATGACTTCGTCCACCATTTACAAAATTGCGAGTATTTTTCTACCTTTGACCTAGCCAAGGCGTATCATCAAATTCCGGTAGAGCCTCAAGACATACCAAAAACGGCAATTTGTACTCCCTTCGGCCTATTCGAGCTCACTCGAATGACTTTTGGCTTATGCAAAGCGGCACAATAATTTCAGCGGTTTATCCACATGGTCTTGCAGGAATTCACATTCTGCTTCGTTTACCTGGATGACATTTTAATCGCCTCTAAATCCGAAACTGACCACTACAATCATGTTGAAAAAGTTTTTAAGCGGCTACAACAGTCCTGTTTAACATATATATGCAGTCATTTCCAGTGTATTTTTCCAGCTTTTATTCCTTCTAGGGATACAGAGCCCTGTCCTTACTAAGACAAGTACTATAAGAGTACTTGTCTATCCATTATTCATCAGTTTCAGGACTCCCTTAAGAAGCCTCTCAAGTTGATCTTAAGAAGCCTCTCAAGTTGATCGTAAGAAGCCTCTCAAGTTGATCTTAAGAAAACTCTCAAGTTGATCGTAAGAAGCCTCTCAAGTTGATCGTAAGAAGCCTCTCAAGTTGATCGTAGGAAGCCTATGATTTCAAGACCACATTATCTACACATTTCAACTCACTGTAACAAGTTCAAGCATTGCTATAGGAACACAACAAGCCTTATATGGTCTTATCTTAAGACTGAACAACTACGCAAAACCTCATCATCTTGTGCAATTACGTCAGATCAACGGTTGACTCAACAACCTCCCAGATTGTTCATCCCGTTAAAATACGGCAACTGTAGAAGAATTTCTCGTTAAAAATTGGTGGCATACCACTAAATTCCACTAAATGTCATCCGGAATCGACACTGAAATGTAGGCCAGTTTCTTTCGTTTTGATTTAATTAGTCGACAATATTTACGCCAACGGACACTTGATAGTTTCTCTTTCTTCTTTTCAGGATATATAATTACTACAAATCCAGCTACTGAGGAGAAAATACGGTCTCGTACGATATTGTAATTTTGTAGATGCAGGTGATACGGCGTCAATGGATTTAAAACATGCTCACGCTCACTCGTCATCGCAGAGTTTGGAGGCCGTCTTAGTATCGCGTGAGCAGGAGACTGAACCTCGTGCTCGGCAACATCGCCTGAAGAAGTTACAATCGGTGTTAATGAGACATCAAAAATTAAGGACTCTTCTAATGAAGTGTCTAATAAAAGTGCCTTTGACTTCCTACTTGTGGAAACGGGGGCTTGAAAATCTGCAGATAAATCAATTAAGTCCTCTGCCAAAGGATTACTTCCATATGTTTGACTGTCAGATGGATTGTTAATATCACTAGAGTCACTAAATGAGATTAACGGACAGTCTGAGGATTGTTCGCTGGGGCCGGTGGCTTGAGCAGATTGTTGTTTCGGTTCAGCGGTTGACATGGAGCAGTTCAATTCGTTGACATTTCAGATGTCACCCTCGGTCGAGAGGAGGTGTTGCGACTCCCGACCCGCTTCAAGTTTTTTTGTATACACTGTCTACAATTTTGCTTGAGACGTCTGCTTTTCCGCATGCATAGCAGAACACGCATAGCCACTGTTGTAGGCAATCTTGGTAATAGTGCCCTTGTTGGATACAATTCCAACAACTCATTTGTCTGTCTGCGATAGCTGATACGTCTGCCATATTGGTGTCATTCTCTGGCGTTTGGGACAAGTCATCCATCTCACTTATACGATGACTATAATTGGTGTTCAGGCCACTAGCAGTTGCGATCCGCAGCTGAGTGGCTTGTATCTGCGTTATCAATGCTCGGAGTTGGCCTATGGTGTTAGACGGCTGTAAGCAGATTTTATTCTGTATTTCTGGTAATGAGTTCGATTTTATTAGCTCCAGAAACTCATTGTCTGGCATAGGATGTTGCAACTGATCGCGTAGTTGCTCTAATATCTTGTGATAAATGGTTCACCAGGCTTTTAGGACTCCCCTTGAATTAGTCAACTGGCTCTGACATATACCTGCGTAGGCGTTGGATTATCCCTTAATAAAGACCAGTACCTGACAATAATACTAACATATTTCTGATAAGGAGATCAAAATCTACTTCGAGAGCAAAGTAGGTCAGTGCTTCAACTCGGAAAACAAACTGATTCACTGGAAGCTTCCAATTATCTCCACTATAAGAAATGTTTCATCGCCGGATGGGACTGCCTGATCGTCTATGCCATGAAAGTGTCTGAGCTCGATTACTTGCGTAAGGTGGTGCCTGAGGAGCAAATGTCGCTGGAAAGGAATGTCTCGGTTGACTAGCTGAGAACGAGTCCCCTGACGCGGATCTCTAGAAGATTCTGTAAAGTATCTAGGTGGTATGACACGATCTCCGCAAGGTTATGGTGGTGGACGAGAAGCACCCGCTTGCTGAATGACAGCAGGGATTCGTTGTCGAACTGAGTTCTGACACTGGATATGATCATGTCTCTATCTAAAACGCCTTGCCCCGAAGGTGCAGGTGACGGACTAATCCTTCTGGAACTGGTATGTGAGATGGGTACTGAGTGCAACCCAGGAAATAAAGATCTACGACTTGACTGTGGAAGTGTTAAAGGTGGTATCTTGAGTTGTGGCGGCTGCTGAGGCAGATTCAGAGTACCGTGCCGAATTGGAAACCTCTTCGGGAAGGTACCATTGTAAGGCAAGAAGTCTTGTTGTGTAAGCGCATAGCGACAATTTGTGTAACTGGCTTCCTCAGTTATCCACTTCTGCAAGCAGATCTGATGGAACATGTGTCCGCATGTTGTCACTACAGGCTCCTTCTTGCCTGTCCAGTCTCCGTCTTGGCTGATGGACCACTAATTCAGCCTTGGCAAGAAAACATCTGCTCCTGGTGGAGGTGTTGGTGCGATAGCCATGATATAAAATTATTGACAGTCTCAAAGTAATAAGATTGGTCGTATAGCACGAGTGGCCAATATCTGAATAATTCAAGCGCTTATACAAAGGTTTGAGGTAATCCGGGAAAAGAAAAGCAGGTATGGTCGAGGCTGCTATCGGGACGACAAAATGTTCAATTTGAGAAGTTCAAAAAAATTTTCCACAACTGAGGATTGATTCTTAAAAGTAAAGGTTGATGTGCAAATTCGGTGTTGCCATCTAATTGTACTGCAGTAGATATAGCTCTTAATTCATTTTAGTTCTCAACGGAATCTCAGAAAAGTCGGGTTAGACAAGCCAAAGCCTGAGAATATTGCTAGAAATTCTTTAGCCAGGCAGTTGGCAGTATGCCAGCTCCTGATTACTAAAGGTCCCCGGCATCACTTCCATCCTCCAACAAATCTTTCCTTCCTCCTCGGTCGACTGCACTGCCTAGCTAACCCTCCAGTTGGCCAAACCCATGAATCTTGCCAACTAGTTAGCAAAAGCGAAAAAAGGCATCTCACAGATTTATGACTCCGTCCAGCTAGTGGGCCAAGGAAAACATGCCTCTGTGAGAACACAAACGAAAAACCATTAGTAAGGTCACCTGCCATTTCCATGGCTGAAGGCCAGCGGGAAAGATAAACAATTCAAGAAGATTCGAATTCAAATTCGAAAGATTTTAAGCTTAACCGAAGTTAACTTCAAAGTCGGCCTTTCAAAAAAAAATCATTAAAATCGAAACTTGAAAAACTTACTGAAATCTCAAAAACTTTAAACTCGAAAAAATAGAAAACTTTGAAACGACAAAATGATCTATAGATAATATTTAACAGTTGGACATAAGTCCGCATGTAACTTCCACTAGATATGAGAATTGGCGTCAATCAATTAGTAAAATACCAAATGATCATCTCACTACAAATCTCAGTCCCCAGCAAAAGTCACACTTAGACCACTGAAGTCTGGCTGAGGTGACCCTACGTTGGGCGCCATTTTGTTATGGTATCACTTTCCGGAGTGAGTACCACTGTACGTGAAGTCTATCCTGTCAGCAGGAGCTGACAGCTCACTCCCGTGAACCAACAGCTTCCGCTGTCACGACCCATAATAAAAAAAAAATATTGGTGCCTATTCAAAAAATGGCGAGCAACCCATCCAGCCCTGAAGGGGCCCTTACACTACTTACCCTTCCTCGCTATGAAGCGCAGATGTTCTGCCTTCTTGCTGCTATGCCCCATGCACCCAACGACACTGAGGGCAGAAAATTTTTCCAGTGTCCCTATAGATCACGTGAAAGAGTTGTGAAGGAGCGGACCTAGTCTACGATGAGTTCGAAGAGGGCTCCAGGAGAGCTATGAAAAAAAACTTAGCCTGTCTCCATTACGTTATAAGGAAATTGTATTATTTCAAAATTACAAGTGATTTGATTTTTCGCTAAATTTCACCTACGTAGTATTCTGATTCTGGTATCCGACATCTAATTGTCCTGTCATTTTCCACAATGCTAAGG
The DNA here is from genome assembly GCA_963924295.1 of Dioctria rufipes. Classification (NCBI taxonomy): domain Eukaryota; kingdom Metazoa; phylum Arthropoda; class Insecta; order Diptera; family Asilidae; genus Dioctria; species Dioctria rufipes. The sequence continues at coordinate 146,110,460 of OZ002742.1, read as the reverse complement.
TGGATATGACAGATTTTACTTTAACCTCTATATACTACTACGCTACGATGCCAGCGTCACGGAGGAACCCGAAGAAATAGTTAGTTTTTATGCGAAATTGATAAAGTAAAAACTGAATCACTTACTTGTACTAGACATTTTTCGGAAGTTTTCTTTAGTATTTGGAGGCCTTATATACTCATCTCCTTTCTCCAACAATCCTCTGGTGCTAAGTCGCCGTGCTGGGCAGCCGGGCTTAATTTTGCTTCCTATTAGCGATATTTATTTCACAACTGATTTTCTTGACGTTATTTCACTTTAATTATTGATTGCACTCTTATTTGAGGATTTTTTTCTCCCGATGGTTTTCTATTAGCCGAGGTTTTTTTTAATCCCTTCTTGCTTTCGTTTTTGTACTACTAGTCGTGTTTCTTCACCATCCCAACTTAACCCTCTCGACCACACTTGACAACCTCTTTTTTATCTTTTTCTTCTTTCTCGATTTCTTCTCCGAATTCAGCCCGTCTGCCGTCAAGTGAGCAACATCGGAAAAATGGCAGCACGATCGCAACGACCATAGCACTGTGCAACTTTGCAACCATTTTTGATGTTTTTTATTCTTCATCTAAATCTAGCGAAAAATTACAATAAATGCTTAAAGGTAGGCAATTTTGTTCTATGAATGAGTTTAGCAAGACATTTTTCCTGAATATTCTTAAGAAAATGTGCAAAAACGAAGAAGGATTACATTTTAAATGTTATTAAAATAACGCATTGATGACGTGTTATTTAACAACAAAATTTTGGTAAAACTGATAAGACTGAAATTAAAAGTCCAACATTCGCAATATTTTGATTTTTAGTTTTCAAATAGAGAAGAAAAGGGGAAACAATTGTGAACATTAAAAAGCTCGCAATAATTATCTATCGAATAAATTATAAATCAACAACATTAAATTGATTACAGTCAAAATAAATGTCCACTGATGTAATTTAACTCCCTCGATGGAAAATTCCACCCATGACATTCTCTAAATTATTCCCTCGATAGAATAATTTCCTAAAAAAAATAAAGGAACCCACAAAGTATTTAAACTTAAAAAAGTCATAAAAAAACCTTATATAAATTAGTTATCCAGGTCAGTTCCGCAATCTCAAAACTGAGTAGAAAATTGGTGCTAAAGAACTTAAAATGCTACAAGAAACCAAAATCACAAGCTATCCTCTATCATGGCTCGATCAAAAGTGCGAATAAATACAAAAAAATTACATAAATTAATATTAAATGCACCAAAGCGTACCTGCCTCCGTATATTTACATCTTTTGATGTCGTCAAATGACACCAACAAACGATAGCTCATAACTGGATACAGCGGCTATATAAAGCCAATGAGCCGCAGCAGAAAATCATTCTTAGTCTCGAGCTCATCTGGCTTAGAGACTAATCTAAATACAAGAATAATTTTTCCCACGTCCATTATAGAACATTAATTAAATTAAATTTCTATCATTTTCCACACCTAAGCAGAAGTATAATTCTGTGCAGAGATTAATCTGCAATACTCCTGCTCACACCTAAGCATAATAATAATTCTGCGCAAAGATTAATCTGTAATACTCCTGCCCACACCTGAGCAGAAGAATAATTCTGCGCAGAGATTAATCTGCAACACTTTTATCCTCTACATCATTTTGCTGCCCTTGCACTTTCACTCACTAGTAAGAAGCATTTCGTTACAGTTGTGCTCTCATGCACTAGCAAAAATGCATTCTACTACCCTTCTGCTCTCACGCACTAGCTAGGAGCATTTTGTTACTCTGCTGCTCACACGCAATAGCAGCAGTAACATTGCTACCTTTATTCTGTTGACAGATAATAATTTCTAGTCGTTTTCTTCTTTTTCCAGAACTGAAGGAACGCAATAAGACTCAAACATCACTGGTGTTAAAGGCCTAACCACAATGTGCATATGCTAGCATATGCAAAGACACGAGCAACTGCTTTTCATAATGACAACCCGCAAGGAATAACAAGCCGTTCGTCAAGTTTTAGTTCCGTTCGTCAACTTCTGTCTGTACGCACATGTTCGTACTTTGCATAACTAAATTTGACAGTTTGTGTAAATACTATAAAAATATTAGTGATGCATAAGGAAGCATTCGTGATATTTTCAAGGCTTGCATATGCAAGCTTATGAACATTGTGGTTAGGCCTTAAAATTTAATTTAAATTTTATTGAATTTTATATTGTGAATTTTTACTATGATATTTAGTTTTAAGCAAATGAATTCTTGTTTTAATAAAATTTTAACGAGTGAGTTGTCCTTTTAAAAAACCGGCACTCTCTCCCACTTCGGAGACTAGACCTCACAATAAATATTGATAATTTTTGTACCATATACATATGTACAGCTTCAGAAAAATTTAGACTTTTGTTCGTTGGCAAAACCAACCTGCCTTGATGCTTTAAAAACGTCAGCTTCTTGCCAATTGATTATGACAACAACTCAAACCCCGAGACCACTGATGATATCAGCATTATTTAAATAAATAAATAAACAATGAGATAGTAAAATCCTTTAACCAAAATTAAAAATTCTCCTTTTATTGGATAATTTCAATTTAAAAATTTATTTATTCAGACCCAACCGGCATAACCGCCACACAGTAAAAAATTTCATAACATTAATTGGCAATTGAGAACACTCAACTATAAATGTTGTAAAATTACATGTCGAAAATACTTGTAAGTTATTGCTGTAAACTTAAATTAAAGTATGTAAACTCAATTACACATTTGTTGTGAAATTAAATAAAAATATGTGAGTTATATTACAATTTGTTTGAAAATAAATTAAAGTGCATTAAGATATTCCACAGATGTTGTAAAATTAAACAAAGGTGGGCTAGTTGATTCCACATTTGTTGTAAAATTGAACAATGGTGTGCTAATTAATTCCACATTTATTGTCAAATTAAATAAAAGGGGGTAAGCTCATTCTATAAACATTCTGTATATATATATATATATATATATATATATACATATATATATAATCTATGTTAAATTAAACATTAAAATAAAATCTTTCAGCTTATACCTTTCTCCTATAATTACCACAATTATTATTTATTTATTACAGGTAAAACAATAGCTGGATTTTAATTACATTGTAAAGCAACAAAACTGCAATAAGTTTGATTAAAAAAGGCTAAAAGCTTAAGATTTGGTAAATTTAGAACTTTATTTTAAACCAATTTATTGAGACTCTCAAATTCAAAACACATTTTTTAGTATGAATTCAAATTTATTAAAAAATAAAACATTTCATTTATATAGTTCAATATTATACAAAAAAATACTACCTAAGCATACACCTATTTATCTTCAATAAAATTACAAAATAATGAAGAAATAAAAGTTTTTTGTATAAAAAATCAAAAATTGAAATTCTGTATAAAGTAAAAAGGTTTTGAGTATTTAGGAGACCTTTTCATTTGTTTTTTTTTTTAATAAGTGTAATGACCTTCGCAATAGTAATAATGTTGTTTTTATTTTCACGAGAACTTCCGAATGTATTGAGAAGAAGTACCTCAATAGCAAATCGTAGGACTGCGATATATCGTTAGGATACTGTATGTTCAAGTTTAAATAACTTGCAAATGTTTGCATTATTGCTTCCTTTAGATTCGTGGATACGGGGTTAATCTTGTAGTATCTTTTACCAGGAAATATATATATTATTATTATTAATAACATATTTTCCGTAAACATAATAAATATCATCACCATCAGTTTCTAATAAACAATAAATAATAAAAGTAAAGAATTATTTTAGCGTTAGGTATCTAATGTATAGATTTCATTTATTTTAAGTAGATTTCAAAAGAGCTTCAACAATATATAAAAATAATTCAACGATTTTCACAAATCAATCAGCAAAATTAGTTTTTTGTCTCAAAATAATTCAATTTTTTTATATCGCAATTAATTAATGCTGTAAAATACGTTGTACCTCATCTGGAAGCAATTTTGAATTAAATTCAAAAACTGATTTAATTTTGAAATATCTGCTGAATTTTATTTAAAATTTGCTGATTGATTTGTTAAAAATCTTTGAATTATTTTTAAATATTGTTGAAGTTTTCTTGAAATCTGGTTAAAATAAATGAAATCTGGTTAATTTTTTGTTGGAAATAATACAACCGTATTTTCATACACGCAGGCAATTCTATGGACTATTCGTGCACTGTGTAGTGAGCACACTTACACTGATCCGAACTTGCCAAACGTCAGTCTATTAGAGAATTTGACACGCGTCGGTTGTACTTTGTACTTAATTATAAAAATCATCTCAATAAAGCTTTTGAATTGTTATCGGACTAAACGTGCGTTTCATCTATTTTTTGTTCTAGTTATAAATAACCTGCCATTCCCAACATTTTTTATTAGTAAAAACCAATTTTGGATAAGGAAGCGAGGAATTTAATTGTTCTAAGATCTATGTATTTTTGAGTACTCAAAAGATTTTCAAGTTTATTTAGAGTAGAAAGAAAACTCAGAAATTTAGTATGGTAACCTTACGAAAATATTGCCACATTTCTTTTTAGAACCGTTCTAGGACAAAAATGAAAAGCTTACAGCCTGACATACATAAAACGAAATGTTGTATCTTTGTTCAAAGTCACATGTATCTGATACATTCTGTCGTACTTTAATTTCTTTTATGCATTAAATAAACTTAAATTATTCCAGGGTATAAAAATAATTGTGCTTGGTATATGATTTTAAGTACATAACTTACCGAAATAATTTTTTACTGTATGCATAATATATGTAGATTACATAATAATTAGCTTAGTAACAACAGCAATCCAAGGAAACAAGCCAGGCGGGTTAATATCTTCGCGTTAGGTACCAATCTGTAATCAAGTATATATGTAAGTCGTAGACATTTGACGTAATTCAGCACTTCACGAAAAGTCTAGACACTTTATGAAAAGTAGGCAGATAGTGTAACGGTTTTGACTTAGCCACTTTTTACATTATGTGTCTGAAATTTTTAGTCAATTCATGAAATGCTAAAAGCCTTTATGCCGATAATGTAATACCACTCGATATAACCAAATATTAGGAGAGGGGATGAGTGCTGAAGGGAGAGGTCGCATCGAGGCCTGCGACACACACACACACCCACCCATAAACACACCCGAATACACACATATCCACACAAACAAACACATACACGCAGGCCTGGGTGCGACCTCCCCCTTCACCACTCATCTCCCTCTTCAAGTATTTGGTTATATCTTCTAGTATTTGGTTATGTTGCAATAAATTGTAGGGTGGTGGTTCATATTTGTTTGTTTATAAATTGGAGTCAAAGCTTTTGCCTTATAGGTTTCAGGAAAAGAAAGTACTTTTAAAATATTACATAAAGAATCAAGAAATCGTCTTTGTTCAGGATAACACGATTTCATATTACTTTGACGACCTCAAATTCATCTCTTGTTAATGTTCTTTGCTTACTTCTTTCAATTAGTTCTCATATTTTATTCTCAAATGAGAAATTAGTTTCATCTGAGCGGTTGCCAGTTTATGCATGAATTTTAGAAGCTCTTCGATATTGGTCAGGTTTTCAGAGTTACAGCTGAAGTTAGGATGATTTCGTTTTGTTAGGATGATTTAAATAATTATTGCGTTGTATAAACGATGTAATTACCTAGTGGAGAATGCTGAGTTGCAATTGTATTACCTAAAGAATTAGCGCAGGAAAATGTTTTCGGGTATTTCTGCACAAGCTTAGCTACAACTTCTCGAAATTCCGTAATTGGTAGGTATATAAAATGATATTGGCCTTAACAATTTTGAGATATAGTCTAAGCTTTTGTTCTTCTTCACATAATTTTAATATAATTTTTTGAAATTTCATCTAAGGTATTTGAAAGTCTTCAAAGAGTTTTTTTCCTTATTTGTTAGGTGCCAAAGTTTCATTTTCGCCATCTAAAAATGATCCACTTGTCATTGTAAGAGTTGTGCTTTGAAATAAATCAGTTCTCGGTATTAGGTATACTACAATTCAAATGTGATAAACCACACGCAGTTTGTTTATCAACAAAATTATATAAAAGGACTTCATTGTTAAGTGATAAATTTTCGAAAGGGATGCTTTCTTGGCTTGTAGATGCGAGCGGTTCTAATTTTTGATTTTCGTTCAAGAAAACAAAATATATATTCAGAATCGCTGTTATGGAAGTATGTTGCGGGAGTGATTGTTCAGGACGTTAAGTCCAAACTGTCAGCATGAGCTGACAGATCACTCGATGACAGCGATAGCACAGGGCGGCATGCTAGCACCTCGGCTAAGGTTGGCGGAGAGTGTGGGGGAGTTCCCGAAAATACCTGCCACTGTCATCACCCATAATCAAAAAAAATATCATGCCTACCTACAAAAAAAGCCGGCACACACTCGGTCCAGAAGGGACCCTTACGTCACTTACCTACTTACTGTGAAGGCGCAGATGGCATGCCTTCATTGCCATGCCCCATCCTCCCTTTGACTTGGGGGGCACTATTTCCAAGTCCCTTTGTTGACCTGTGGACGAGAAGTAAACGAGCGAACATAGACGACCTTCATTTCAGGTGAGAGGGCTCCAGGAAAGTGAAAGGAGAAAATTAAGAAGTTCAGCGCATCTTCAATTCGTTATAATATTTATTTACAAAAATTTATATGGAAATACGTAAGTGGAAATCAAAGAGACAATCTTACAACAACGTACTAGCACGTCTATATGATTATAACTATCACGTCAAAGCGTAACCTTCCGCGAACAACATTCTGCAACGAAGGGATGTTAATATTTCAGAGTGTATCTTCTGATCAAACTTTTGTTTCCTCCATTTTTTTGGTTTTACTTACTTAGACTATTTCTTTTTTTTTTCTTTTCAGAGGTACTAATTCCAACCGAACCCGATACTTAACTTGAGAAGGACGCGAGTGCCACAAACGAGAAATTTGCCATAATGATATTAGTTATTTAACATTGAAGGTACTTACATTACTGATCTCCGACATGTTGAAGCGCTCCAGCATCCGGCTCTCATACCTAAATGAGTAAAACAAATTTGATTTTCCCTGAATCACCTTCTTAAGCGTCCAAAATCAGAATAATATTTGAATTTTAAGTTCAATGTGGCTAAAGATTAGTACCTAAGGGCACAAGTGCATGCATTTAAATAAAATCTTTCTTTAATAATTATCAATCAACGGCTTTTAGATTTCCTTGCTATAGCTACCTATCATCTCGGGATGATAACAGCCGCCTGATCTGACCGAAATTCTGAATGAGCTGATACGAGGTTGGAATGTAATAGTTTCCGTTTGTAGTAAATTTAGTTTAAAACATCTTATTGCAGAATATTCGTCCGTTTAGGCTAACCGAACGTGTTTAGAACAATCTAAATTTTGAGCTACCACTTATGATATATAAATACATATAGATATATATATATATATATACGAAACCAAATGCAAAAACAAAATTTATATACAAAAACGCGTTAACTTAACTATTCAGTGAAGCACTGAGCTTCCAAAAACTTTTCTTAATAAGAAAATATAAAAATAGATTCACGACGAACTAATATAGCTACGTCTATACGTCACCTTCATTAGGTGAATCTTCTCCGTCGTCAATGACAATTTATATACAAAAACGTGTTAACTTAACTATTCAGTGAAGCACTGAGCTTCCAAAAACTTTTCTTAATAAGACTGGTAATAAAACTGTTGAAATATACCACAATCACGCTAAATTTACTAATTTAAGCCAATCCGAACTAATTCTCCTTAATTTAATATTGTTTATTCTGCTATTCATTGATTGATTAATTCATTTATATATGTATACTGATTACTAAACTATGTATCGTCGTGGAGCCCAGCGCTATACGCTGCTTCAAGCAGGGGCTTTGAAATAAATACACTTTGATTTGATTTGATTTGATTTGATCATTAGTACTTGCTCCTAGCGATGTTTAATAACGTTATTATCCGTGTACTTAATTTTATAATCATTTTCTTCTATTGTTCTTATATGTTAGGATTTATGTCCTTCTACTCTTCTTATCTATCATAGTTAAAATATAAATGTGGGCTATTTTTCATGGTCTAAGAAATTATAATGTTTCAGAATGATAAAAATGGAAAGAACTTATCAGATCTCGTTGCTTGTCCCGCGTAGAAATCCAATACTCGGTGGGTTAATTCGCCGGTAAATAGAATCCCTTATTTAAATTTTCTTGCTGCCGAATGCGCAATTTACCCTGTGGATGAACACTTCACACAAATTCCTGTTTGATGGGCATCTGCAGCCAGTTCCCAGAATATTTGAACGATCCTCGAGGGAAGCGCCTTTATTTTGATCTTCCTCAGGTTGATCCCTTTTTGTGATCGGTTTTACGTGTAAATTTCTACCTTGACTTTTACAATTCTTTCGTTTTTAATGAATACTATCAGAACCACCTTTTCCTAATTCTTCTCCGCCAAAAAAATCTTAACTCTTCTCCTCTTCTTCTTCTTTATCACCTCAGCATGTCATGCTGAGGTTGACGACACATTGCTTCGTCGGGGTACGTCTGGTTTTCGTTCTTATTTAACGAGGCCGGCCTACACGCATCAGTACAGGTAGCATATTGCTATGTGCATTCTGCTACGACCATAACATCGCAGTTTAATATCTGGTCATCATCAATTTCGTTCCCATCAAGTTCAAGAACAAGCTTTTCTCGTTGCTGCTTTACTTACTGAAAAACATAAAATTTTATTTTAAATTAAATACAATATATTTAATATAATATACATTACCTTCGAGCATAACTCATGGTATATTAAGTTTTACAAATGTAATATTTCTTAAAGTCCTGCGGCGTCCCAAATTTTAAATATTTTATTTTCTTCGTTCATTGTTACATTTATAGTTGAGTGGCAATATAAGATTATTTAAATACGTATGCAGATTATGGAGATTCACTTATATAAATAAAGGCAGAGAAAAGTACACTTCACTTTTTTCTTTGTACAATGTGCAAGAAGAAGAAGTTTATCAGTAGATCATAGAAAACTGTTTTATATTAAAAAAATTTGTCCAAAATCTCACGCCATCCCGTTTGATAATTATAAGTCGTTTGTCCAGTTTTTAAAATGCTCGTATGTCTCTCCATCAAACATACAAGTAGCTAATTCGGCAAAGTTACCACATTCTATATTAATGGAAAAAGTATCGGTTGGTTGTGAAGCTTGGAAAAGTTGATGCTTATTAGATAAAATTTTTGTAATATATCTGAAATTTTTACATTTTCTCGTTATTGTTTTAAAATATTGATGCGTATGTTCAAATTGCATTGTCAAAAGTTTGCGAAGTTGACTTAAACATCTTATCATATCAAGGTAATGAGCAATAAGATACTGGCGTTTTGGTATATATTTTATGATGGAGAAAGAAGAACTTTAAGAACTTTTATTTTTAATGATTCTAAATCAAATTTACAAATGCAAGAAGAAAAAACAACCGCCTCGTCCGGGGTTTGAAGCCGGGACCTTCCACTTGCTGCGGGCGACTGCTCTTACCACTGAGCTAACGAAACGATGATTTTCCCCCTTGCATTTATCAATTTGTTATTTTTGTCACTAGCCTACTAAGCCACGTTTTTGCTTTCAGCTGGTATTAAACCAGTAACGATGAAAGCGCACAAATAAATTGTAAATTCAATTTTTATTTATTTTTCCCGCGGACGGGAATCGAACCTACACTTGTTAGAATCGGTCAATGATGGAGAAAGAAAAACTTTAAGAACTTTTATTTTTAATGATTCTAAATCAAATGATTTTTCTTCTTGCATTTGTAAATTTGATTTAGAATCATTAAAAATAAAAGTTCTTAAAGTTCTTCTTTCTCCATCATTGACCGATTCTAACAAATGTAGGTTCGATTCCCGTCCGCGGGAAAAATAAATATATTTTATGTTTTCAAAACAGATATTACGATAAGAGCAGTATTCTGTTATTATAAAACCGAAATATTCGATTTGATATTCATCTATTTCATTATTCATTACCAGGCGACAAATTTTAAGCATTTAAACAAAAAGGATCACACATTAAAATTTAAATTTTCTATTTTCTACCATTCGTAACAAACGGAAAATATGAAACGAAATAGAAATTTTCAATCCCAGTACCTGGTAATAAACTCCTGCCCTTTTTTTAAATATGGCAGAGACACATCTATGTCTTGCATTTTCAAAATCTTCTTCTGTAATATTTGTTAATTCGCGCGCCTGAATTAAAAAATATTTTGTTTCAATGCGAGATTAAAAATCAATTTTAAGTCTAGCATTTTAAAATCATATATTCTCAATTATTGAGATTATAGTAGAAATAAACTATTAATCCCAATAGTTATAGCGGTTCATACAACTTGCATTGCAGAGATTATTGTCTTTTAATTTGTAATGCGACGAAATACAAATAATTGCATTCTTTTGAGCACATAGAAACAAATTGCTGTGAATAAGAAATTGAAAAACAATTTGTTGTTATGCACCTCAAATAGTGGACAGAATCAGTCAACTAGATAATGCAGTTATTTGTAATAGGTATATTGAATTATAAATGCACAATAATCTGTTCAAAATAAGTTGTCGCTGTATTTGTGATTATTGTTAGACTTAAACATTTTTTTTTTTCACAATAACAGTGCAAAAGTTTTTCTCTGATTGCGAGATTTTGTTATTGCGAAATTTGTTAATACGAGAACTTAAAATGCAAGTAATTGGATTCGAAATTTTGTTTTTCGAGATTTGTCTTTAAATGCGAAATTTCGTATTAAAGATGTCAATTTGCGGATAATTACCGTTTACAGATTTAAATTGTGAAAAACAGTATAAATATAGATGCAGATATTTATTGGAACTACAAATTAAACTCTGTTTTATTAGAACAGCTTATATGGTAAGTAAGTTTATAATTTCTTCTTATTTAATAATTCTTGTAGCTGAATTAAAATTAGAACAATTAAATGGGTGAGGTAGTTAAAATAGGTAGATTTCCATTTTTGTTTATTACGGGAAAGCAACAACAATATTTCGATGAAATCGGTTTTAAAATTTCTAATTCTGAAATAACTCTAAATAAGATAAACCTATATATTACTTATAGCGCGACAAGTGGCAGCAGTTGGAAACACTCTTAAAAAAGTGGGGCTTTAAACGGTCGTTGTATTTTAAATTGCAATTATTCAGCGAAAATATAGATAATTTATTGGATGATGCAATCCTTACGCAGATATGATCGACAGAAGACATAGCAAATAAAATAAAGTTTAGATACTTAATACGATCATTACATAAAAAAAATCGAAAATATTTGGCAAACGAATTTGAGGTTAGACAAAAGTTTGTAATCATATGGGTTAGAAGTCATCAGAAATATTTTCGCAATAATGACTACTGCCAATATTGACATTGTTGCTACATCTGAGGACAACACTCAAAATGGCTTTGCTTATGATCAAAATATGATAACCATACCACTATTTAATTCAACTGGTAACGAGAGCCTTTTTGATTCAAGTATTTGTAACGGCTTAGATAGAATTATTACAGCGGAAGAAAAATCTGATTTTGAAAATATTTTAAAATCCTGGGGATTTAAAAGCGATGTCATACAAAGACTTTATGGTAATATTGTAGAATTTCTGTTTGCAGTAAATTGCTAAGCATTTTCAAAATACAGGTACAGGTCTAAAAGTATGGCACTTAAAAACATTTGTGACAGCGACATAAACGCTATTTTTCTTGCTATTTAAAACTCAACTTTACTCCTGGCGGAAAACCCTTCAAAGTGACGAAACTGTATTGTTTATAACAGAATATCCTAGCACGTCTAGAACACCCACGCCTGTGTCCACCGTCTCTTCAGAAAACCAAACCTTATCTTTGGATTCCAATGTATCATCTATATCTATATATATATAGAAAAAATTTAATTTTAATTTCAAGTTTAATTTTTAAAGAAATATAATGAGATGAAATAGGTGCCTTGTAGCTCTTAAAAGTTTGTTAAACAATTTTAATCTTAAAGCTAACGTACTACATACCACGGAAATTTGGAGGTTGTCCGAGAGGAATGCTTTACGATAGGCACAAAAACAAGGCTTCTAAGTTGCGTCGGAAAGGCCTAATACAAAAGCAATCGAAAAGAGCTATCCCTAATTCCAAAGATCACGAGCAAAATGTGGTAAATAACCCAAGTGCGAGTACATCAAAAGAAAATGAAGAGTTAGATATAGGTTCTACAAAAAAATTTCATATGTAATTTAAGTACTTAATAAATTTTTTAAATGTAGAAAAAGAAGAATATGAGAAAATTAAGTCTTGCTTGCGATATAATTACAGTGGGGAAGACTGTCAAGAGAAATATAAAAAAATAGCATGCAAAAGACTTCAGGAATATAAAAACTCTCGCCAATGCGACATATTTACAGAATGGCCAATGTTAAAAAGTTCTATCGCCCATATTTTTGTAAGAAGAAAATTTTGTGAAATCAAAACAGATTAATAATTCGTAACTTCCTTTACAGATTGATATAGACTTCGAAGTTCTGTATCCAGGAAAATATTATGAATTACTTTCAAAGTGGAATAACTTTGCTGCTAAATTAGAACCGATATTCCAGAGTGACTTGAAAGACCCTTCGTGTATAGAAGAAATAAAACTACTTAAAAATGTATCAACAGATGGTAAGTTCTTACTGCCTTATAACTAACCTGCATAATTTTTTTTTACATGTGTATATTTTTGCATCTTTTTCTATAGATACAACAAGTTATATTTTAATGACTTCCCTGCATGGTCTTCTGAAGCCCAACTCAAGAGTTGCAATTAAAAGTACTGTAATTTCTTTTAACCCTTCTCGTTGGAAACCCAGTATTAAGGATACCCAGGATAGCTTTGTTGTACATCGAACATCTAATAATGACTCGGAAAAAGTTGTAACCAACAAAAGGAAGACATGTGAGATGGTTAAAAGGACGCTTCAGCCTTTTATGATTGTTGAAGGTGAAACAGTTGCTTTAATAAAAAACTTTTATATTTATTTAGATAACGTGTACTTAAAATTTAATACTTTTGTCCAATGTATAGATGTATGTTTAAAGGTTTTTCACATTTTTTCACTAGAATATCCTGTAGAATGCGAGCAAGTGTAGACTTTTATCCAGTATTATTTTTATAATATTCAAACTATACATGATAAGGATAGTCCTCAATTGATATCTCGCTTAAATTCTAAAATTTTGTAAGTGTTTTAATAGTTATCCTAGATATTATTTAAAAAATGTGCTTATTATTGACTAAGATTCAGGAAAATTTTGAACAAATTATTTGCCTATTACTGAAAAGCATTTCAAGTCTTATGAAATTAAAAATAAAACAATTTTTTTTTCTATTTTATCTATTAATACTTTTACAAGTCCTCCACTTCATTTATGTGTCTTGCCAAATGGCAAGTTGTTCATTAGAAATAAATATTACACTGAATTTTTAATTTATAAATAATAAGTATATCTGGATTTTTCAATGACAAATGTTTAATTTCACTGTGATTTTTGACCTGAATGTTAAGAATACATTATTTTTGTTTTTTACTTATTAATAAACTCTAATTAAAATATTAAAATACAATACGTCTTTCATTACAAAAAAAAAAAAAAAAAAAAAAAAACTTTTATATTCCACTATTTATTTTATGTATTTATTTTCTAACTCCAAGCATTACATGCTACAATTAACAAATTTAGCCGAGCTTAAAGTAAGCATTTATTGCTTAAATTCAGAATTTGTACTTACTAAATTCAACCACCGTATATGCTTGATATGAGAGTAGACATACTCGATTCGAGAATGTTGAAAATATTTTAAATTGAGCACGATTTGATCTTAATATAAACACCCGGCGTGGGTGACCGAAAATCATCATCGTCTATGCTTAAATTAACCCCCGTTTTTGCTTAATTTTAGCAACTATTTTTCTGAGTGTAGTCCAGTCCAGGGGTGAGAACCTGCGGCCTTTTGAAATATTCGTTGCGGACTTATGACATAGTTTGTATTTTATTACAAATTACAATTGAAATTCTTTTTGTGAAAATTTTTGAAATAATTATTAATACTAATAATATTTTTCAAATATTTTTTCGGTTACTTTTCTATAAGATAAACACAGTATGCCTCGTTTTGCGGGAAAACACAGTTGCGGAGCAACTGCAAATTATTTAGTTTAATTTCGTAATCGGTTGGAGTTATTATTATTTATAGATTAAAATTTTGCATTTACCGTGTATTTAACCATCAAGTAAGTAGGTACATTTAATTAATTTGTGATAATTATATCTAATTATAATTCTTTTTATTAACAACATATGTATGAATATCACTTTTTATTTTAAATTATCAACTTATAAACCATGTCGAAAAAACTTAAAAGAAAACTGAATGAGGAAACCAGATCCTTTAGTGAGGAATTGGAAATCCAATATTATCTTATTTCTATAAACTGTTTTGTTTACTATACACTTCTGTACTAACAACATTAAAAAAATACAATGCAAATCAGCATTATTTATCTCACAAAGACCACAATTATGTCCAACTAAAAGGAGAAGCTCGAAAATCTGCACTCCAAAAAATGAAAAAAGAAAAGCAGGATCAAACCCAAGCTTTCAATGCTTTCAGTAAGCAAGGAACCGCTGCAACTGATGTTACGTTCAAAATAGCGTATATACTTGGAAAAAGAGGAAAACCATTTAGTGATGTGGAAATGATAAAGGAGTGCATTGTTGAAGCAATAGGATGCTTGGATCCTGAGAAAGTTGATAAATATAAACAACTAGCTCTTTCAAGATGGACCATAACTGATCGACAACACGAATTAGCTTATAATGTGACAGAACAGCTTCGCACAATAATTCAAAATAAGGAGGTATATTTTTCAATAGCGCTGGATGAATCCACTGATAAAACTGACTCGGCTCAAATATTATATTTTATTCGTGCTATAACTGAATATTTTCAGTGTTATGAGGAACTACTGGCTTTAGGCACACTTACCGGAAGAATTCGCGGAATTGATATCCATGATAATTTTAAAGAAAAATGTCGTGAAGCAGAACTAAATCTTGATAATAGGTGAGTGTATGCACTGATGGTGAACCTTCCATGAAAGGGAAAAGAGAAGATTTCATTTCATTATTAAAAAGGGACAATGCAAATTTAAAATCACTCCTCTCATTTCATTGCATATTGCACCAACAAAATCTTTGTGCTAAATCCACTTCTTTAAGCAATACTCTAGAAAAAATTATTGTAATTGTCAATTTCATCAGAGCAAATGCAATACGACATCTCCAATTTCGAAACCTTTTTATGTCCGATGATAATACGTACAGTGTAGATTTGCCGTATCATTGCAAAGTTCGATGGTTATCAAGAGGACATGTTTTAGTGAAAGTTTTATCATTGCGAGAACAAATTATAAGATTTTATGAGGAACAACAACAACAATGCGAATTACTAGATGAAAATTTTTGCAGAAATACTGCAATTTTTGTCTGATATTATGGTAAAGCAGAATGATTTAAATATTTCTTAGCAAGGTAAAACAAAACGTATTTATGATATGTGGCAAAAACTTCAGTCTTTTCGAAAAAAGTTATTATTTTTCAAAACTATTTTCTCTCGATCAGAAATTTCTGAAGAGCATTTTCCGCAATTAGCAAAAGTATTAAATGAACAGAAATCTGGAAGTGCAACATTTCAAGATTATATTGCTGTTTTGGACTCATTAATTGAAGAATATACTGAACGGTTTTCTGACTTTGAAGAACATAGTATCGCAATGAAATTAGCATTTGAACCACATCTAGTTGATATCGCAAAGGCGCCTAGCGAACTACAGATGGAGTTGTTTGAGTTATGTGAAGATAATATTATAAAATCCCTTTTTGATGCAAAGAAAGATCCTATTGAAATATGGAAAAATTCAACTGAATACCCATGTTTACGTCAACATGCTCGTCGACTGTTTTCTTGCTTTGGAACTACTTAGTGTTGCGAATCAACTTTTTCATATCTCACACAAATTAAGACCGATTTAAGGACACAGATAACTGATGTTCATTTGGAAGACCAACTCAAATTACATGTTACTAAGCTCGAACATAATATCCAATTACTTTCCAATAAAAAACAGGCACAAAAGTCGCATTAAATTGATTATCTTGATTTTAGTTTATTTTATTTTAATATCATATCATTTTTTAAAAGTTGTAATACATTTTAAAAGTGGTAATATCATAATTTTATTTTATATTGCGGAATATACATATTTTTTTTTAACTAAATAATGAGTGAATTACAATAAAATTGCATTTAAAAAAAAATTATTTTTATTTTTTGTACTAGTATTAGAATAAGCTGGTAATATATTTTACGGAAAAGAATAAGCTTATATGTGTGCGGCCTGCTTACTATTTTCGAAATTTAAATTGGCCTTCCATGGTGATAAGATTCCCCATCCCTGGTTCAGTCAATAGGAATTAATTAAGGCCTTTGCGCTACAAAAGGTGGGGTAGTTGTGTTTTTTTTTATATGTTATTCAGTTCCGCGCCCCGATGAAAAATCAACGTTTAGACCCTTCGGGGGGCTCCGCGAGGTCTACCATTTTGGATTAAAAGTACCAAAAATTGGTCTTTTCAAAATAATTCCTCAACGGTTGATCCTATGACAAAAATGTAAAAATTTAATTCGAAGAAGACTATAATTCCCTACATTTTTTGCAAAAACATTTTTTTTTGTAAATCTGATGTGTAACAAATTACAGGGGCAGAAACGTGAACATTCTTCCAAAAAAATGCATACATATAGTACCATTTATACAGGATAGGAAGTGATAGTGGTCACCTACCCAAACAAAAAATTGTATAAATAAAAAGAGATTACTCTTTTGGACTTTTTACCGGGTTAAACTTAATTTTCTTCAAGAAAGAATTTTTTTTTGGGATATCTCCGGTATATAGCAAAAGCTAAAAAAATGTTCTAATTTGTTATTTCATCACACAACCCATTAATTTTTGGTGACAAGTTTCAAGTCTTGGTTTGACTCATCAACAGGTCCCAAATAGCGAAATTGGGTGATTAGAAAAACAAATGAAAAAATGAAAAAAGAAGAAAAAATGAAAAGTTTACGAAAATAGAAAAAAACAATTTTTTTATTTATTAAAAAAATTTAAAAAAATTTTAAAGAAACAGATTCATTCGAAGCGAATCGAACCTGTATACGCCACGCAGTGGGCTGAAAAATGAAGAAGAAAAAGGAAGAAGAAGAAGCGTTTCGTGTCAGCAGAAAACCTTCCACTCATCGGTGCAGCTTGGTTTTCTGCCTGCTGTAGACGCTTGAAAATAGATCAAACCGATCTCTTCTCATATAACCTCAGAATAAATTCTGGGTGTGAATTATATGAGGAAAAAACACTCCTATAAAAGCCCAGGAGGAAAAATAAATAAAAAGAGATTACTCTTTTGGACTTTTTACCGGGTTAAACTTAATTTTCTTCAAGAAAGAATTTTTTTTTTTTTTTTGGATATCTCCGGTATATAGCAAAAGCTAAAAAAATGTTCTAATTTGTTATTTCATCACACAACCCATTAATTTTTGGTGACAAGTTTCAAGTCTTGGTTTGACTCATCAACAGGTCCCAAATAGCGAAATTGGGTGATTAGAAAAACAAATGAAAAAATGAAAAAAGAAGAAAGAAATGAAAAGTTTAAGAAAAATAGAAAAAAACAATTTTTTTATTTATTAAAAAAATTTAAAAAAATTTTAAAGAAACAGATTCATTCGAAGCGAATCGAACCTGTATACGCCACGCAGTGGGCTGAAAAATGAAGAAGAAGAAGGAAGAAGAAGAAGCGTTTCGTGTCAGCAGAAAACCTTCCACTCATCGGTGCAGCTTGGTTTTCTGCCTGCTGCAGACGCTTGAAAATAGATCAAACCGATCTCTTCTCATGTAACCTCAGAATAAATTCTGGGTGTGAATTATATGAGGAAAAAACACTCCTATACAAGCCCAGGAGGAAAAATAAAAATTCTTTCTTGAAGAAAATTAAGTTTAACCCGGTAAAAAGTCCAAAAGAGTAATCTCTTTTTATTTATTTTTCCTCCTGGGCTTGTATAGGAGTGTTTTTTCCTCATATAATTCACACCCAGAATTTATTCTGAGGTTACATGAGAAGAGATCGGTTTGATCTATTTTCAAGCGTCTGCAGCAGGCAGAAAACCAAGCTGCACCGATGAGTGGAAGGTTTTCTGCTGACACGAAACGCTTCTTCTTCTTCCTTTTTCTTCTTCATTTTTCAGCCCACTGCGTGGCGTGTACAGGTTCGATTCGCTTCGAATGAATCTGTTTCTTTAAAATTTTTTTAAATTTTTTTAATAAATAAAAAAATTGTTTTTTTCTATTTTTCTTGAACTTTTCATTTCTTTCTTCTTTTTTCATCTTTTCATTTGTTTTTCTAATCACCCAATTTCGCTATTTGGGACCTGTTGATGAGTCAAACCAAGACTTGAAACTTGTCACCAAAAATTAATGGGTTGTGTGATGAAATAACAAATTAGAACATTTTTTTAGCTTTTGCTATATACCGGAGATATCCCAAAAAAAAAAATTCTTTCTTGAAGAAAATTAAGTTTAACCCGATAAAAAGTCCAAAAGAGTAATCTCTTTTTATTTATTTTTCCTCCTGGGCTTGTATAGGAGTGTTTTTTCCTCATATAATTCACACCCAGAATTTATTCTGAGGTTATATGAGAAGAGATCGGTTTGGTCTATTTTCAAGCGTCTGCAGCAGGCAGAAAACCAAGCTGCACCGATGAGTGGAAGGTTTTCTGCTGACACGAAACGCTTCTTCTTCTTCCTTTTTCTTCTTCATTTTTCAGCCCACTGCGTGGCGTATACAGGTTCGATTCGCTTCGAATGAATCTGTTTCTTTAAAAATTTTTTTAAATTTTTTTAATAAATAAAAAAAATTGTTTTTTTCTATTTTTCTTAAACTTTTCATTTCTTTCTTCTTTTTTCATTTTTTCATTTGTTTTCTAATCACCCAATTTCGCTATTTGGGACCTGTTGATGAGTCAAACCAAGACTTGAAACTTGTCACCAAAAATTAATGGGTTGTGTGATGAAATAACAAATTAGAACATTTTTTTAGCTTTTGCTATATACCGGAGATATCCCAAAAAAAAAATTCTTTCTTGAAGAAAATAAAAAATTGTATGGCAAGGGGGAGCGGTATCTCAACCGTTTCGGAGTAACAGGGTGATTAAGAAAATTTGGTAGTCTTTCACAAAATACCCTGTATTTTAAAAAGTACAGAGTCTACGGCCACTTACAGAGCTCATTGTATGCAGAAGTCAAAGCAAAAAAGGTAAGAAAAGCTGAAATTCTTAGTTTAGGTTTAGTTTAGGTTAAGACTAAACCTAAACTAAGAATTTCAGCTTTTCTTACCTTTTTTTACTTTGACATTTTTTTTTTGTTTACAAAAAGGTGGTTAACATAATTTGTTTTATAAAAACTGTAAATTGTGGGCTCTCCTCTTTAATTTGACCTATTATACCTTTTTACTCACTGTAGCCGTTAAACATTTATTAGCTCATAACCTATTCAGGTCATACCGAAATTAGACAACATTTTTTTTAAATGAAGTGTTTTCAGCCACTAAGTGAATAAATTATCTCTAGTTTAGCCCATCATATCTCTTGAGGAAAGAGAAGTACGGGGCTGGTCGAGCAATCGCTGAATAGGTCATGAAGTTCTGCATGCAATAAGTGGCCGGACACTCTGTACTTTTCCAAATACAGGGTATTTTGTGAAAGACTAGCACGTTTTCTTAATCACCCTGTTACTCCGAAATGGTTAAGATGCCGCCGCCCCCCCCCCCCTTGCCATACAATTTTTTGTTTGACTACACTGAGCTAAAAACAGGCATAAATACAATAAAACCGTTCATTATCTCAATTATTTTTTTCATTAATATACCTCCAATGTAGCGGTTCATTACGTTAATGAATGTTAATTCATTATTTCTGGAACTATAAATCTTTAACGAAAGCTAGCATTGTAACAATGAGATTAGTTATTGATATAATAAATGTGATTTCTGTAAAGTACAGATTTCATAGCAACAATGAAGTCTATCAACAAAAGTTTCATTAATACCATGCATGCTCGTTACTTTAAAGAAAATTTTCATTAGCCCAATGATGTTTTATACATTGCATTTATGAAATATATTTTGTAAAATTTTCCTTCCTTTAATATAAGAATTTCATTGATTTAATGCAAAATACTTTCATTACCTTAGTGGTAATTATACTTTGTATTTATGAAAACATCATGACCATTTTTATTAATATTATGTGGAATTTTAATTCCGTTGCATTGAATTAAATTAAAACTATTTGATGATATTATATCACTAATTAAATCGATGTATATGTACATCAAATATATTAAACTTAATTGAATGTAATTCAATTAAAATTCTACATTATTTCAATGAAAATATTAATGTTTGTATTATTAATAAAATGTTCGTATAATATTATTTGACTTAAAAATATCAATGCAATAAACATAGCCTAGACGCGCCTCTGTCTTGAAATATAGCTAAGTTCGTTTTTTAAATTTTCCTCGAAACCAGTTTATAAGCAATGAAAATGTTAATAAGTTTTTTTATTGATTTTTGTATTTCTCGTACCCTTTTCGTAGCAGACGTGAAAATTAAATTTTTGTATGGCAACCCTACGAAAGTGTTCCGCGATTTTGTTCATTTTGGAAAAAAACATTTACAATTTTTATGAGAACACTAATTAAAATTTCAGCTCACTAGATCAGGGCGTTAATAGGGAAATATAAATAAAATGCGTTATTTATTACAAAATTTTTAATTCAAGATATATAATAAATCTCTGTTTCAATTACACGAATTCCAATGTAAAGTTTATATTTTTTTAACAAAATCAATTCAATGTTCGCTACGTTTTTTTAGAAATCGATCTGGATCAACATCAACAGTAATTTCCGCATCTATTTACTTTTGATTGAGCTAGTTTTTTGAATACTAATGTTGAGAAAGTACGAATTTTTAATCTAATGTCTTTAATTTAATATTAAATTGCAAAAAATTAAATAGTAAATCAACATTTTTTAAATTTTTAACCTAATACAACCAGTACAAATATCGCGTGGATAAAGATTTCAATGCAATGTGATCCGCGGGACACTTCTACTTCTAAGTAGAATCTAATGTTTTAATGAATAACTGGAATTATCAAAAGTCCACTTTTAATAGACCGAATGAAGAATATTAACAATAACCCCGTACAATATCATTAAATATCTATCACATTATGAACGGTGCTGAAAGTATATGGTATGCGACTGTCGAATACTTTAGGATATAATGGAGGCGATGTAAAATTTTACTGACACAATGAAAAATTTCATTACTGAGTGAAAAGTTACATTAATGTACTGAAAACTTTTCGTTAACGTCTTTACACAAATATAGATTTGAAATTAATTCATTAGCGAAAAGAAAAAAATTTCATTGGAGTAATGAAAAAATATTGTTGATGCTATGAAGGATTTTATTATTTAAGATAATGAAAATCTACATTGTCTCAATGAATCACTTTCATTCCCACTAAGTTTTTCTATTTGAATGTAACATTATTCATTACATGTAGGAAAAATTACGTGATACCAAGTAAGAATAAATTAGTGAATTCAAGTTAATTGCCGTAATGAAATTTGATTAATATCTAATACAGAAATATTGATTTTTTACATTATAAAGATGAATCTTACATTAATACAATGAATTTTATTTAATAAACGGAATTCATCAATAATATGAAGCATATTTTTCTTTGTGTAAGTGACTACTATCACCCCTGTCCTATGGACCACCGTGGATGAAACACCCTGTATAAATGGTACTATAGGTACACATTTGGGAAAATGTTCACGTTTCCGCCGCTGTAACTCGTTACACATCAGACTTACAAAAAAGTGTTTTTACAAAATATTTAGGGAATTTAGTCTTCTTCAATTTTATATTTTTACATTTTTATCAAAGGATCAACCATTGAGGAATAATTTTGAAAAAAAAAAACAATTTTTGGTACCTTTAATCCAAGATGGCAGACCTCATGGAGCTCCCCAAGGGTCTAAACTTGGATTTTTCATCTGGGCGGAACTGAAAAGAAGATTTGGTGGTGAGATTTTCCTTTTTAATGTATGGAATGATATCTGAGGGGTCTGTAGTTAATGATATGTAGAGGGAATTGAAAGTGTTAGGCTTTCGGAGTGGATATGAAATTGTGTGAAACTGCGATAAGCTGATATTGTTGGATGATATATGGGATTTTCGAAGGGATCCGCTGATGTCTTGCCTCCAGATATTTCTGTAGTAGGATGTGAGCTGGATGCGTGGAATCTCGCATGACTGCGTTGAGTATACACCTTTCCTCAAGTGGCATTATGTTGGATTCAACTTCAAGGGACATGACATGGGTGGAAATCATCGCACCTAGAGAAGTCCTTATTGCTTTGTAATGAATTCTATTCAGGAGAAGGAGGGCAGCTGTGGGTGCATCCATAAAAGGGGGGCACATGTAGTCTAAACACTAGTTTTATTAGACCTTTATATATATTTACCAAGGGGGTTGGCTCCCCATCTGACAAAACATTTATCCTTTGTTTTCAATATGTGGGCCTTTCCGGAGAGCTTGGATTCCAGAGTGAAACCAAGGAAGGTAGTCTCCGAGACGTATGAAATCAAGGGGAATTTAAGAGAATGTTAGGGAGATTCTCATGGCTACACAAACGTTTCTAAACTATAAGTATGCGTGATTTTTTGTGAGGTACTTCTAAGCCTATTTTTTGCAAGTTAGCAGTTATAATAGTTATACCATATTGGATAGCTTCCAAAGAGCTCTTCAAGGAAGGGCAAGAGGAAAGAATGCATATATCATCAGCATAGGAGATTAGAGAGATATTACCGGGTAAATTGACACCGATGTCTTTGGTGTAGAAGTTATAAAGGATTGGACTAAGTACCGATTCCGGATGCAAGCCCTGGTGTGAGAGATAGGAGCTACTCTTGCTGTTACCGCTAGCTACATTCATTTGTTTGTAGGCTTACAGTCGGCTTATAATTGCTATAAGTTGTTCGGGGAAATTTTCCGTAAGCATTTTTGCCACCAGAATGTTAGGGAACATTGTGTCAAAGGCATTTTGGATGTTAAGGAATTCCATTATTATAGTCTCTCCCTGTATTATGCCCAAGTGGAGGTGAGCCCACAATGTGAGGACACAATCTGTAGATGATCTGTTTTCTGGAAACCACATTGGTGTGATGGAAGTGTGCTGTTTGATTCCAAGAAATGTTCAATTCTATGTTTTAGAATGTCTTCAAAAATTTTTCGAGGACCGAGGTGAGTGCTATGAGTCTGTATGAATTAGACACCTTTGGGTCCTTACCATTTTTGAGTGCTGGTATAATGGCTACTTGATTCCACTAAGTAGTAATGAAGCTTTTATTGAGAAAGGAGTTGAATAGGGTAAGTACTGTGAGTTTAGCAAAAGTCGACAAACTAGCTACAAGGCTGTATCTTATAAATTCGAGTCCGGGGGCGGAGTCTTTCTAGTTCA
Organism: Dioctria rufipes; assembly: GCA_963924295.1. NCBI lineage: Eukaryota > Metazoa > Arthropoda > Insecta > Diptera > Asilidae > Dioctria > Dioctria rufipes. Next base: position 146,086,646 of record OZ002742.1, on the reverse strand, counting down.
TTGTAGGTTATCGGCTGACTGAGACAATAGTGTGTGGAGTTCATGATGTTGGAGTCAGAGGTGGGATATTCCCAGTGTGGGCCTGCAGGGCCAGCTATTTTGTTTGCTATGGTATCTAGCGGTAACTTGCACTGTGACTGTGTACGCTTGTGAGTGCCTCTGAAGATCCTAATTTTTTCACACATTTCGGAAGCCGAAAAGTCGGGGGAGATGTTTCGACAGAGTTCTCCCCGACACTTTTTCTTTTCCATCTGAAGTATACGCGTAGTTTTTTTTTCCTGTATTTTAATGCTTCGTTGCTCAGATCTACGAAGTCCCACTGCTTTAGAGCAGGATATGTTCCACCAAGGATTGGGATTCCTTTTTTGTGAGGAGGCAGAGGGAGTTTTAAGACTGGAGTTCTGAATGGTTTCGATTAAACGGCTGTAGATGACAGATGGATTATTACTATTAAAGTTGCGTAGGGCGTTAGAGATGCTACGATTTAAAGTTTCTTTGTTAAAGCTTCTGGGGATAAACTGTCTCTAAGTGTCCGTAGAAGCAGTTTGATTGGTATAAGAGATAAGCTTAGTGATGCATGGCTTATGTAGACTGCCCAGAGTGTCATTAAATGTAGACCATCCGCTACCAGGGCGAGATCTGGAAAGACAATAGTGATATCTATGGCGCAAGAGGTGGTTGAACAAACGAGGTTGGGTGATTTGTCATTTAGTAATACTAGATTTCTGTCTTCCAATAGCTTTAGAATTTCATGACCCTTATGATCTGAGTGTTGATTACCCCCGAGTATGTGGTGGGCATTAAGTCCCCACAAATTGGGAGGGAGTTGACTAATAATGTGCTGCAGGTCCTCGGCACTAAAGTTGGCACGAAAAGGAATGTATATACTCAGATTTGATATACGGACTGGGTCTAAAATTATTTCGCAAGCTACCAGTTCTATTGCAGTTTTCTTTGTCTTCTTCTCTGAGATTGTATGATCTAATAGCGTTAGTATCTAAAATCTGTAGATAGAGTTTTAGTGGTCTACAGAACTTAGACCTTTGTGAGAAAAGATTTTCCTTAATGGTGCATCAAGATTAATGTCATCGGAGAGGTGACATTTCAGTTTTGAGCTCGGATGAGTTGGATTTTCGAACGTCAGGGAGTGTGATGGGGGAATTAAGTGTAGCTTTGTAGGGGATCACCTCTTCCATTGCGAGGTCCGCAGAGGAAGGCGCCATTGCTGAAAAATTGTACCTAGGAGCCTCTCGCTTATTTGGGAGAGAGCCTAGGAATGGGAAGTCTGCTTCTGAGAAAGAAAAGTTGTTTTCTTGAAAGGGATTGGTTTGATAGGGGATTGGTGCAGGGTATTTTGTCTTCCGTTCCACTGCTTTATTACGATCCTTGAAAGTTTGTCATGATTTGCGCGCGGCATAGTGGTTACCACCACAGTTGGGACAAAATGGAGATAAAGTACAAGAGACTCGGATTGCACAATTACACACTTAACGCATTTGGTCTTTGACCTACACTTTGATTGGAAGTGCCCAAATCGCCAGCTGTCCCGGCATTAGACGATTCTGTTTCTTTATGGGAATATCGGAAAGATTAGCCCGTCATATTAGAGATAGGGCGGAATGATCAGCCCCGAAAATGTGACGCATAATAGGTCAAGCAGTATAGTCGAATCATTAGTTGCTTTGATTATTTTTCTCACTTCGAGAATTTCTGGGGGCTCTGCGAAGGGCTGAGGCCCGTGATTGAAGTAGATCGAGCCGTTGGAGTAAATATCTTCCTCGTTGGATCCGTCGGGAATGGCGATCATACCCACAGTCTGCAGGAGTTTGGAAGGAGTAACAGTTTTTGAATTTGCTGGTCAGTTCTTTATCCGATGCCAAATTGTTAGCAGTGGATCTATCTTTTGACGAGATTTTAATATTTTGTTTGTTCATAAATCTAATTTCAGATATATTTGGCGTCCTTACTGATTCAAATATGTAAGCAGAATCCTCGAAAACTTGTTGTATCTCAAAATATTTGACATCCTTCTCATTACATATCAAAACTAACTAAATATTATCATAGATAGCACAAGAACTAGATGTCGCATGCAGTACCGAAAAAGTATACAAAATTTATATGGCTGGGTGTTCCCATTCCGGAATGAATCGCAACATTTGAAATGAAGTATACGTCGACTGATTTATATTTTTTCGAATCTGAAGTGTTGAGGGAGTCGATCAAATGTATATAAAACTGCTATTATTTATGCTTTCGGCACTCTATAAAACATATTATGGTCCATTCTAGAATGCACTACCCATTTCACATCCTGTCACCTGTGTACTCTGCTCTAGTATACCATACGGCATCTAGTTCTTGTGCCATCGGGTATGTGGAATGCAAATTTCCAAGAGGCATATGCACACCAAGCAGTTTATGTTTACCTTTCGAAGAACCAGGTGGATTGTAAACTTCAAATGAATCTTGAAATATAATTATTTCGATTTAATTTTCAGCACTTCGAAAAACAAACGATTAGTTTGATATAATTTTCCATCTCTTTAGTTAAACAAGTTATCTTTCTGGTTATTTTCGACGTCTAAAAATTGCGTCTGCACAGTTTTGTTTTCAAAGCTTTTTAAAATTTAAATGTAATGATACGAATATTTTTACGTCCTACATAAAATCAGTAGGCTCAATAAAAGAAACACAACAATTGTATTTATTTATTTGAAACTATATATATTTGCGAATTTAATTTTCAGAACTTCATTAAATCCTTTCGTGAGGCAGAAATGCGTTACGTTTCTTTTTAAGTTACTTACGTCAAATCGGTAGTGTCATAGTATCATTTCATTCAAAGAAGAGGTAATGAATTGTATCCTCTGTTACATAAAATTTCGTTTTTAAATTCAGGAAAAGGGGTCCCAAATCTGGCGATTTGTCATTTGATTTCTGTTTGCAGTATATCGTAGGCTTTTCACAATCGCTAATTACATATTTCGGTGAAGTTTCGCTACATTCTGCATAATCACGGATTCTTCTGTCCTTTCTAAATGTATGACTATGTAAAGAACATTTTGTTCTCAACACTTTATTGCAATTGTCATTAGGACACAAAAAACTTTTGTGTAGCAGATGCATGGACGAATGAGTTAAAAATTTCTCTAAAAGTATTACAATACATGTCAGTTCAATGAATTAGACGCACCTTCAATATTAAGAAAATATTTCATATCCAGGGTCTAAGTCATTTATTTTTTAAATTATAGACATTTCTTTTGTTTTCGAGAAAATGCACACCCTTGATGGTTTTTAGCTCCTGTTGCTACAAATCTTCACTATTTTTTCAATTTTATTTTTCTTGTGTAATCCCGAATAGTGCTTATGTCACCTGTTGCTTTAAATTCTAAGCCAACTGCTCCAGCTTGTAAGAAAATGTCACATTTTGCCGAACCAAGAATAGAAAATTAATACTTCACCCAACTTTAACTGACTGTACTGAAAAAAAAAAATGTACTACGCCAGTTTGGCAAGTAACTTTAAAAATTGACGCATTTAATAAGGATTCTAAAATGGTATAACACTTGCTACATTATTTCTTAGATTATGGAAATCAAAATTTTTTTCTTCAAGAAACCCAGTTTCGAAAAATATCTTTTTACCTACTAAAAATGATTCTAGTGTACCTAAAGCTTGCCGTAAGACCATAACTTTAAGATTTTAGTTTGAGTGAGACGGAGAGTCATTGTATGAAGTGTGAGTGAGCCAGATAGTGACGCTAGCGAGTCAAATCATCCAGTTTTTACAAATATGCACCGTCTACTCTCTACAGAGGGTCGACTTCCAAACCAAGTACATGGTAAAGGAAGAAGTTTCTTACCTTACGAGGACGTACTACTTCAAGCAGTCGAAGAAGATCCAAGTACTTCGGTACGTGTAATCCAGGAAAGCCCAGGAGTGCCTAAAAGTATAGCTCACCGAATTTTACAAAAACATGAGTACCAGAATTACGGAAGCAGTTGAATTTGTCAACAACAAAAGATTTGCCCGTCTGATAACCCGATCTTTTTTAAAAAGATGTCGAACTTGTATTGCAGCTGAAGGAAGGCAGTTTGAACATCTTTTGTAAATAATAAATCTTAGCATCCAAATAATTGGTGTTTAATTTTAAACTTAAGGAAAATTTGTCCTAAATTTAACAAAAAGTTAGCATATCTAACTAGAAAGCGTCACTATCTGTCTCATCCATACTTCGTTTAATGACTCTCCGTCTCACTCAAACTAAACTCTTAAAGTTACGGTCTTACGACAAGCTTTGGGTACACAAAACAAAACACAAATTTTAAAACTCCCAACGTTTTAGGGAATGTTCCCTACATACTACGGAATATTCCCTAAATTTTAGGGGTGGAAGGGGGGATTAAAAAAAAATTCCCTACATTTTAGGGAATATTCCCTAAATTTTAGGAGTGGGGAAACAAAAAATCCCCACATTTGAGGGAGAAAAACCTACCTAAATTTTAGGGGTAAAAAACTAATCTACGTTTCCAAGGTGGAGCTTTCCCTAACTTTAACGACAAATCCGTAACCTTTGTGGCACAAATTGTTGCCACTCACTTTAGAGAATTCTTTTTTACTGCGTAATTACTGGAAATAATTTTTAGCTGAATTAAAAAGACGTGTGAGCCCAGACCAAAAGCGCACAAGCGCAGTTGTAGTTATTTGAACTCTGTCCACAATGAAGCACTGTGTAGAAAAAGAAACAAGTTAATAGAGGTAGCTATTATATAAAACAAACCAAGGCAATATATCAATTTCGAAAGAAATCTACGTTGCATATTAACAACAAAAGAAAATATAGCTGATTTTCCCAAAATTATATAAAAGTTATTAACTCAAGAAGCAAAAAAAGACTAATAAGATATGTAGTAGTGTAGGAAAGTGGCGCATTGTCCAATATCACTAACCAGATCACTTCAGTTCAAAAAATAGTTTCCATTCCAATTTACCACCAAAACAAGCAAAACTCAAGTTAGAAATTGACGTTGGGCCAAAATAATTGAATCCTACCGCTCCAAATAGGAATGAAAAGGATGGCACTTACTGACGTGCAATTAAAAGAACATACACAATCTAGCCAGCCTCCAGCTCTGCTCCGCTTCTCCCGCGCATTCTGTCAGCAGCCACAGGCCTGCCGAACATTGGACTCAGTACAGCACAGCATAGGGCAGGATAGCATAGGTTTTTGTAACATACGGAAGTAAATGACCAACCGCATATTATACACGGCAGAAGCAATATGCGGTCGGTCATTTACTTGTGTATATTACAAAAGCGTACGCTACCTTGCCCCACGCTGTGCTCTGCTGCGTGCGGCAAGCCTAAAGCAGGAGATTTCCAACAATTTAGCAGAATGCTGACCCCCGATTCCACATAAGAGACTTTTAAGGGATCTCTTAACCTCTTAAATTTAGCAAGTAAGAGATTTTAGAAGAATTAGTATTCTACATAAATTTTTGTGGAGAAATATTAACTTTAAGAGGTTAAGAGGGTTTGGAGAATCTTTTAGTCAGCCCAGCTATTAAAGACGTTTAGGTACTTTTCAAGAAGAAAGAAGAAGTAATGGTTTTGGCGAGGCGATGATGGCAATATGACTAACCCACACGTAGTTATAATTGTGTGCGTCTTTAATCAAGTTACAATTATCGATTTAAATAATAATTGTTTGATAAATTCACAGCACGTAATGATAATTGAGTTATTATTTTAATACCTAAATCGTAGATAAAGAGTTACACAGCCGTCGTTACGTCCAACAGGATTTTCGTATAAACCTGTAGCAAAAATAATTATTTGTTACCAAACCTTTAAAGTGACGATAATATTGTTAAGTAATGGAGATTATCGTAAGGCTATGTCATTTCTATTACTTTAAAGGCAAAAGATTTTAACATTCTGAAATTCTATACAGCCTCAGAAATAGCAGTGATTCAAGTCGTCTCCCATATTGCTCAGAACTATCTGTGCATGGCTCAAATTGTATAATTATTTCATATTTCACAAATTTGATCATATTTATATAATATATACAAATTATATAAATATGTATTTATTTTACAGCATTTTTATCCAAATTTCGGTATTTTAAACAAATCAATTTCTGCAACTATCACGATAAGAGATTTAAGTGTACCTCGGTGAGGTGATATTTGACAGATATTTTCGTTTACTAGAATACCAAATATCTTTAAAAAAATTTCCACAAAATTTAAGAGATCAGCTGACGTCTGACATCTCTTAACTCTTTACGTAGAATACCAATGTCTGCTAATGGGCTTTGACAGCCCAGTTAAGAGGATAAGAACTCTTATCTCTTATGTAGAATCGGGGTGTTAGTCCACGTTTCACATATTGACGCTGAAAAGCATAAACGTAGTAACCAAAATGAAACTATTCACTGGAGCCCAAAAACTTTTTCAAAATCAAAAGAAAAATCATAACTTCTAAACTATTTGTGATAGAAGTGCTATTTTTGGACAAATATTTTTTTAAATTATATCTACAATTTGTAATAAGTAGAATTATGCTAAAGTTAATATAAGTATTAGTTTTTCCAGTTACAGCAATCAGTTTTTTGTTTTACGGACCTTAAGAATGCTGTGAATAGCTATAATGTATGGAACAAAATCAATGTTAAACAAGTAAAAAAGCTAGAATTGGTCTAAGACCAATTCTTATGATACCCTAGATGAATGCCCGTATGAAATTTCGTATTGTCACCCTTATGTGCAAGTTTAATTTTTGAAGCAGTTTTTCGCATATATTTCTAGAACGGTTTGTCGGACAGAAAAAATTATTATAACCAATTTTATAGGATTTCGTATTGTGAAAAAGTTTTTAGTACAATAAAAATGTCTTGGACTAACCGTTTTCACAGTATACGTAAAAAACCTAAATTTTTATATGCAACACCAAGAAGGAGGTTCCCTATTTAGTCCATTTTTGAAATTTTATTTGCTAGTACAATGAAAACACCACGTACCAAATTTCAGCTCTCTATATTGATGCGTTCTCAGGCAGTGTCCAAATATATAGTGAAAAACGAAAGTTTTGTATTGCAACCCCCCGAAGGAGTTGCCCGATTTGTCTCATTTTCGAACTTAATATTACTTTTTTTTTAAAGTCCGTGTACAAAATTTCAGCTCTCTAAGTATACGCGTTCTCGAGTTATCATGCGCAAAGACAGACAGACGGACGGACGGACATGCAAAAATCAAAATAACTTTAAATATTATGCGTGGGTGTTTAATCCATTTTGCTCTACCATCATTATTTCGAGGTGTTACAAACGGAATGACAAACTTAGTATACCCCTATAGATTTCATCTAAGGTATAAAAACTTAAAGCAACTGAAATGCTGTATCAAATAGATACACCTTATTTATTTGTATGATATATGTGAGCTGTATCCAAGTTCTATGTATACAACAAGATCTAACTTTTAATGTACAATAGCACAGAACAAGACAGGTAGTTTAAATAAAAGGCTGTAGTTACTTTTAAGTTCTTATCTAATACTTTTAACGTAGTAAGACTGTATTCTGAATTATCTATAAGTTAAAAAGAATAGAGTAACTGCATCTCTCATGCCAAACTAAGCAATAACAAAATGCATTAACAGCTATTTTTCATAGTCAATAAGTCCTTGAAAATGTAGTAACTTCGAACAATGTCGAGGCTTAAAGACAGAAGTCATCATTTTACGATCCGCAAAAATGACGTAAGCCTTTCCAGCCGTAAAACCTCGGATGCTGTGTGTAACTCGCTTAAAAATTTGCAGATCTTCCTTTGCTTTAAGCACCATATGTTTGAAAAGTAGCGGATTTCGAACCTATTAGTGCAAATCAATTCGCAGTTACTGGAAAAACTGCAGGCGTTTTCAATGGCGTAAATTATTTTATTTTCATCGTAGAGATTTGAGAGCCAGACCATTCGACGCAGTTTTTTTTTCTGATTCAAATGGTGTATATAACGTATTTTTGACATTTTGGTCGGCAACGATGTTAATGCTTTCCACCGTTAAATAATAATAATAATTTGAAGATCTGATTAATTATATAAATTATTTGTTTTAGTCACATTAGAGGCTATTGAATGAATGAAGCGTTATAAACAAAATAATAGCGACTAATCTCATATCGTTGATCACGAACACCGGCCCAGCTTATCCTAATCTACAAAACTTGAAAGCAATTAAACTCCCGTTTTTCAACCCAATATACGATCTCACTTATTCAACCAATGAACCAAGGAGTACCTATATAATAAGATCTTTGAAAACCCAATTAAAGCAACTTCATATTATGAAAATTATGGAAGTAATCGAAAGAACTAGGTATTTACATAGATACTGACGAAATTTCATTATCCTCATTCCAACATGTCTTCTCAATGCTATTAGGAACAAGGGAATTTCAATAAAATACATAACTAGGAGTTGAAGTTTGCTTTTATTTTTCAATTTTTTAACTAAAAAGTGAACTAACAAAGCCTCTCAATGGGTCCATAGATACAAAAAAATGTTGGGAATATTCCCTAAAATGTACGGAATATACCAAAAAATGTAGGGAATATACCAAAAAATGCAATTTACAGTGTAGGTAAATTCTTTTTTTAGAAAAATTATCGTCTAACGTTAAGATTCGGGTATGATACAGGTTTTTTGGGATGCTTCTTATAACACACACTAAAATTTTACCGTATTATTAAAGTAATTAGAGTTTCCTCAGATATGAGATATTATTCAATTTTCTACAATGCTTTTATATATACATAGGTATACCCAGTAACGCACCCAGGATTTGGCTTTGGGAGACCATGGGTGTCCCAAGTCCTAAGGAGTCGAAAAAATAGGGCTAGTCGCGTCCTGCACCCATCTGAGCACTTAAGAACTGTTATTGTATATTTAAAGGTTTTATTTTATTTGATCGGACTTTGTAATAATATACAGACTACATTTTATAGATAATTTGTAAATTTTGTTAAAAAAACCTGATGGGGATCGGTCCCGTTCGTTCACCCTCCCCCTGGATGCGACCCTGATATACCATGGCTGTGTTCAACTTTTGACTAGAGCCGGCTTTATCTGGCTATAGCCAGAATGGCTGTAGCTAGGGCTCTTATTTGTGTGAGTAAATGTCAAACATGAGTCATTTTATAAATTGTTTCAATTTCATTGTAAGAATTATGTCGAGTAATAAAAGTAAATTAGTTGCAATAGCAACTAAAATAAATTAATGAATTGATTCCCTAGAAAATAAAGTGAAACCTATATTAATAAATAATTTAATCACAGCGCAAATGTTCAACATTACCGTCCTTGTCTGTTAATAATGGCACATTATTTTCGTAAATAATTTCACCTTTACTATCCACACAGTAATAAAATTGTGACATTTTTTTGGTTACTTGACATCAAAAACTAAACAAACAAACGTCAAGCTACTTTGGCTTCACCTCCAGAGCACTAACCAATTTGGCTATAGCCGGCTACAGCCAAGAGTTTAACAATAAATTCTGACATGACAATTGAGCTAACATTTATAGCTCTTATTTTTGGCTCAAGATCGGCTATAGCCAACAATTGAACGACCTCATTTTGGCTATAGCCAGCTACAGCTGGCTCTAGTTAAAAGTTGAACACAGCCCATATACATTAAAAATTAAATAAACTTACATAGGTAGGGTATATTTTTATACCGTAGATGAAATCTATAGGGTATACCAAGTTTGTCATTCCATTTGCAACGCACAGAAATAATGATGGTAGAGCAAATTGGATTGGATACCCGCGCATAATATTCAAAGTTATTTTGATTTTTTCATGGCCGTCTGTCCGTCCGTCTGTCTGTGCGCACGATATCTCGAGAACGCGTATACTTAGAGAGCTGAAATAAATTTTGTACACGGACTTTAAAAAAAAAGAGAGTAAAATTAGTTCGAAAATAACAAAAATCGGGCAACTCCTTCGTGAGGTTGCCATACCAAAATTCCGTTTACCACTATATATTTTGACACTGCCTGAGAACGCGTTGACATAGAGAGCTCAAGCTTGGTACATGGTGTTTTTATAATAATAGCAAATAAAATTTTAAAATGGGCTAAATCGGGCAACCCCATCTTGATGTTGCCATATAAAAATATAGGTTTTTTACATATACTGTGAAAACGATCAGTCCTAGACATTTTTATTATACTAAAAACTTCTTTAGAATACTCAAACCTATAAAATTGGTTATAATCATATCTTCTGTCCGACGAACCGTTCTAGAAATATATGCGAAAAACCACTTCAAAAATCAAACTTGCAGAAAACGGTGACCATACGAAATTTCATACGGGCATTCATCTAAGGTATCATAAGAATTAGTCTTACAATTAGACAAATTCTAGCTTTTTTACCTGTTATTTAATATTCAATAGTAAATTGTGCAATATCAGTAGTCTAAAACAAACTATTAATATGAGAAAAGATTTGTATTGTTAGTATTTACTATGCAATCAAAATATCGTATTAATCTTCTTATGTTAACATTTTTAAGTTTTTCCAAAAACCTGCAAAAGTTTTAGTTCCCAGCCACCAAACTTCTAATTCGGGCCAAAAAATATCCAATTTCCGGCCAAGTTTAAACTCAATGAGAATTATAAAGACTGTTGTCGGTATTTTCAAATATTTTCTTTTAGTACCCATATTTTCATACTTTATGTAACGGAAGTACATATGTACCTACTTATATTTAAATTTACTTATACCTTTGGACTGTTTACATAACAAATTTTTATATAATTCTGCTTTAATTTGACATTAAGTCTTAAGAGGACTCAGTACCAAGTTTTGCAAGTTTCATACATTTTTCAATGCGAATTTCTGGCAAACTATTTGTACCAGAATAATCATTTATATCTTAAATTAAACGTAATGAAAATCTAGGAAATAACGTCGAGTTTTTTCATTTTTAGTGGAGCTATTTTTAATTGTTTAACTCTAATAGTACTTATTTTCTCTCTCGATATTTCACCGATGAGAAATTGCAATATTTCGTTGAAAGTTGTGGAAATATAAAGCAAAATAGTATATTTAACATTTATGTGCAAAATTAATATTTAGGAGAGTTAATTCTCATAAAAAATTTTCAATTTCTTTGAACTGCAAATTCTCATTTTCGTCTTAAATTTTCGCTAGATGTCTCTAATGTGACTTGTGGTCTAGGTCTAGCCTAAATTTATATGAATTTTCATTCTTTCAGGACATAAGCCTACGTATAGTAAGTTTTATTGCCTACGGACTCGCTGGTATCTAAATTGAATTTTTTGCTGAGTACTGACTCCTGCCTGATTCGAAGTTGTTAAGACGATGCGTTTCTACTGGTAAAGAAGGAGTATCATTATTTAGACTATGTCTTGCTACATTGTCGTCGACAAAACCGTCTATAACTTTCTTCAAAGTACCCTTTGCAGCTAATGCGTGATTCGTGTCATAGTCATTGAAATTGATTTGCATTCGTGTATACTGCCAAAATTTTTGACGCCTTATCTTTTTGAAATGTGAATCATAGCATCTAATGAAACTGCCTAACTGCCTGATGTACAGAAATACAAATGTGTGCCACATGAAATAGCAAATCGTTCAGCCCATTGTTCTAAGTCATTGCGTTTGACTCTACGTTCAACTTTTACCGCTCGCGAAAGTGAGGACTAAATGGCAGCGCACCTACTGATAGAAAAAAAGAAAGGCGGTCGGGGGACCCCCAACAGAAGTAAAACGTATTGAAAAGAGAGAGTGAGACATTCAAATATCCACGTAGAGTATTATAAAGTTTATTTAAAAAGAGTTAAGCTAAAACTGAAGTAAATTTACTTTTTAAAGAGTTGGAAATTATTTAATATAAAAATATGGAAAAACCTTTGACAACAATTAAAATACATTTATAATTTGCAAGTAGGTACCTACAAATAAAAACAATTTTAACTCTTTTTGTGTTTTTAATCAATTTAATAGACTTTTTTTATACTTTATAAAAGTTATTCATCATTTTTCTATAAAAGTTACAATAGGTTTGTGGTAGGAACAATACGAAACAATTATAATTGAATTCATTTTATCAATAAATCTCGTGAATACTGCAACAATATTTGTACCACCCCTAGTTGTAGTTTCATTAAGCATAGTTAAATTAAATTTATCTTTTAAAAATTTCACTAAGAATAACGAGGCATCTGTGCCGAAACTTCACAAGCCACGAAAAAGACTCCCTCTCTACCGCATGAGAGCTCCAACGGAGTCCTCACATTCTAAAATATTTACAGTGCTCTTACGTAAAACTGACGTACAGAAAAATGGTGTTATGATAATTTTAAGCTTGCTTTCTTATCTTCCGAACTGAAACAAAATTTTTATATCTTTTCTAACAAAATTATTTAAAAACAAGTAAAAAAGCTAGAATTGGTCTAAGACCAATTCTTAGGATACCCTAGATGAATGCCCGTATTAAATTTCGTATGGTCACCGATCTATTCAAGTATTGATTTTGAAGTTGTTTTTCGCATATATTTCTAGAACGGTTTGTCGCACAGACAAAATGATTATAACCAATTTTATAGGATTTCGTATTCTGCAGAAGTTTTTAGTACCATAAAAATGTCTTGGACTGATCGTTTTCAAAGTATACGTAAAAAACCGAAATTTTTATATGGCAACACCAAGAAAGAGTTGCCCGATTTAGTCCATTTTTGACATTTTATTTCCTAATGTAGTAAAAACATCATGTGCGAAATTTCAGCTCTCTACGTCGACGCGTTCTCAGGCAGTGACCAAATATATAGCGGAAAACGAAATTTTTATATGGCAACCCCACGAAGGAGTTGCCCGATTTGGCTCATTTTCAAACTTAATTTTACTTTTTTTTTTAAAGTCTGTGTACAAAATTTCAGCTCTCTACGTGTTCGCGTTCTCAAGTTATCGTGCGCACAGACGGACGGACGGACAGACGGACGGACGGACGGACGGACGGACGGACAGACGGACGGACGGACGGACAGACGGACGGACGGACGGACATGCAAAAATCGAAATAACTTTTAATATTATGAATGGGTGTCCAATCCATTTTGCTCTACCATCATTATTTCGAGGTGTTACAAACGGAATGACAAACTTAGTATACCCCTATGATTTCATCTAGGGTATAAAAAGTATTTGAACCACATAACTACGATTCCTCAAACAAAAACTCTCAGCTAAGTAATCATTGTATGCCGCTGTGCCGTCATGGTATGCCATGGGCTGATGATGTCGAATGTAGCTGCCTACAGATTCGGACTCCGGCTGCACGTACCCACATGTAATTATTACTCAGTTGTAGCGAGCGTAAAATGATAAGGTTACTTTGTATTTTATTATTTTGTTAAGTATAAGGTATATAGGAAAAGTAGAAATTGGGAAGGTAAGGAACCAAGCTTTAAATTGCTAGAAGACTATTTTCCTGTATATGGATAGTAGTTTAGGCTCTATAGCATAGTCAATGTTTGGCACTTTTCCATAAGTATCAATATAGAGCATTTTAGAAAATGGACTCACAACGCATACATATAGATTTCTGTTTCATGGCTTGGGAAGTATTCTCGAGGGTTTTGCAAGCACCCATTGCCGTCCAAATGCATACAAATTTTGAAGAACATGTAGGGAAGGCCACAAATTTTTCTTAGAAAACTCCCTACATTTGAGGGAGAAAACCTACCTACATTTTAGGAAAAAAAACTAATCTACGCTTCCAAGGTGGAGCTTTCCCCAATCTTAATGACAAGTATCTAACCTTTGTGGCACAAATAGTTGCCACTCACTTTAGGGAATTGTTTTTTACTGCGTAATTACTGGAAATAATTTTTAGCTGAAATAAAAAGAAGCACTGGGTAGAAAAAGAAACAAATTAATAGAGGTAGCTATTATATAAAACAAACCAAGGCAATATGTCAACATAACGGAGGGTTTCGAAAGAAATCTACGTCGCCTATTAACAACCTCGATCGCAGAAAAATGACAAATTGCGGAAGTCAAAAAGAAAAATATAGCTAATTTTCCCAAAATTATAAAAAAATTATTAACTAAAGGAGCAAAAAAAACTAATAAGATGTGTAGTAGTACATATGTGGGAAAGTGGCGCATTGTCCAATATCACCAACCAGATCACTTCAGTTCAAAAAATAGTTTCCATTCCAATTTACCACCAAAACAAGCAAAACTCAAGTTAGAAATTAACGTTGGGCTAAAATAATTGAGGTGAATCCTACCGCTCCAAATAGGAAGGAAAAGGATGGCACTTAATCACTTCGAGGAGGTGCATTTACAGCAACATACAAAATCTAGCCAGCTTCCAGCTCTGCTCAGCTTTTCACGCGCATTCTTACTACTGCCTAAGGCCTGTAGCCTGACGCAGCACAGCACAGCATAGGGCATGATACCTATGCTACGTGCGGCAAGCCTAAAGCAGGAGATTTCCATTTAGCAGAATGCAGAGACTTAGTCCACATTTCACATATAAATAAGCGTCGCTAGACGGAAGAATATTATACATTTGAATATCTGATTTATTACATAAATTATTTGTTTTAGTCACATTAGAGGCTACTGAATGAATGAAACATTATATACAAAATAATAGGGACTAATCTCAGATCGTCTGATCACGAACACCTGCCCCGGTTATCCGAATCTACAAAACTTGAAAGCAATTAAACTCCCATTTTTATACCCTAGATGAAATCTATAGGGTATACTAAGTTTGTCATTCTGTTTGTAACACCTCGAAATAATGATGGTAGAGCAAAATGGATTGGACACCCACGCATCATATTAAAAATTATTTTGATTTTTACATGTCAGTCCATCTGTCCGTCCATCCGTCCGTCTGTGCGCACGATAACTGCAGAACGCGTCCTAGAGAGCTGAAATTTGGTACACGGACTTTAAAAAAAAAGTAAAATTAGGTTCGAAATTGAGATAAATCAGGCCACACCTTCGTGGGGTTGCCATACAAAACTTTCGTTTTCCACTATATATTTGGACACTGCCTGAGAAAGCGTCGATATAAAGAGCTGCAATTTAATACATGGTGTTTTCATTGTACTAGCAAATAAAGTTTCAAAAATAGACTAAATCGGGCAACTCCTTCTTGGTGTTGCCATATAAAAATTTAGGTTTTTTACGTATACTGTGAAAACGATCAGACCAAGACATTTTTATTGTACTAAAAACTTCTTCAGAATACGCCATACAAAACTTTCGTTTTCCACTATATATTTGGACACTGCCTGAGAAAGCGTCGATATAAAGAGCTGCAATTTAATACATGGTGTTTTCATTGTACTAGCAAATAAAGTTTCAAAAATAGACTAAATCGGGCAACTCCTTCTTGGTGTTGCCATATAAAAATTTAGGTTTTTTACGTATACTGTGAAAACGATCAGACCAAGACATTTTTATTGTACTAAAAACTTCTTCAGAATACGAAATCCTATAAAATTGGTTATAATATTTTTTTCTGTCCGACAAACCGTTCTAGAAATATATGCGAAAAGCCACTTCAAAAATCAAACTTGCATAGATCGGTGACCATACGAAATTTCATACGGGCATTCATAGGGTATCATAAGAATTGGTCTTACAATTAGACCATTTCTAGCTTTTTTAATTGTTATTTAATGTTCAATAGTAAATTGTGCAATATCAGTAGTCTAAAACAAACTATTGATATGAGAAAAGATTTGTACTGTTAGTATTTACTATGAAATCAAAATATCATATTAATATTATTATGTTAAAATTTTTGTGTTTTTCAGTAAACCTGCAAAATTTCTCGGCCAACAAACTTCTAATTCGGCCAAAAAATATCCAATTTCCGGCCAAGTTTAAACTCATTGAGAATTACAATGACTGTTGTCGTTATTTTCAATATTTTCTTTTAGTAGCTATCTTTTCATACTTTATATAAGGGAAGTATGTACCTACTCATATTTAAATTTACTTAGACTTTTGGACTGTTTACATAACAAATTTTCATTTAATTCTACTTTAATTTGACATTGAGTCTTAATAACTTTAATTGGTAGGTATGCCTGATCCCAAGTTGTTAAGTCGATGCGTTTCTACTGGTAAAGAAGGAGGATCATTATTTAGACTATCTGTTGCTACATTGTCGTCCATAAAATCATCTAAAATTTTCTTCAAAGAAACCTTTGCAGCTAATGCGTGATTCGTGCAATTGCCATAGTCATTGAAATTGATTTCAATTCGTGTATATGTCAAAATTTTTGTCGCCTTATCATTTTAAAGTGTTAATCATAGCATCTAATGAAACTCCCTAACTTTCTAACTGTTCTCTTACTTTGTAGCGTACGCCCCGGCGCCTTAGCCATTTGAACCCCCGACTGTTGCTGGAAAACGATAGTCAAGTTGTAAACGAATTTAAAAAAAAAAAACATAATTGGGCTTCCTTTAAAATCCCGCAGACAGATAATAATCAATAAGTATAAGACTAACCCTAAATGCAAACACTAAAATTATAAATAAAAATATAAAATAAACAAGTATAATTATTCGTTGATTATGAACAAACTGCATTAACTACTATATAAGCATAGCCCAAGTTCAAATGGAAAGAACACTTGATAAAATACGGGGAAATTTGATAGATATCTTCCGCATAACAACATGGTGCAGAAAACAATGGGAATGTCAAGAGGACTTGGTTTCCGGTTTTTTTTCGGGGGTGGATTCTTCTCTCCGAGATCCGACAAGCACGAAGAAAAGTCAAGCAACAAAATTTAAATTTGAGAAGACCACAGTTTTAAGAAAAATTATTACAAGCAAAAAAAAGGGTAAGGAGGAGATCCGCAGCTAGCCGCTTGAGGACAGTTTTAATTTTTTTGGAGGACGCAAGATCGACCTTAAGGAGTTCGTCTAAGGACAAGGTTCATCCACGTGGAATAAAAAAAAAGAGCTAAGTTACTGAATAAATTGAATTAACTAACTTAAACGAAAAAAAAAAATAAAGAAGAAACGAATTAACTAAGTACTAATATAGAAGTAGAAACTTTAAACTTAAGTGGCATTAGATAGAAATGTAGTAAGGACGGCCTTAGGGTAATTCAACCCTCCAATTTATAAAAGGGATTTGTTAAGGAAGTAAATTACTATTAATAATTCTTCCAATTTGAACAATGTCTTCTAATTACAGACTCTTACACAAATTAAGCAAATTTTCAGTGCAAATAAATGTGAGCTCAGACAATCCCTAGATTTTTGGCGAATGTGTAGCTCTGCCGATTCATTGATTGCAAAATACGTTGAGTCATGTTTGAAATGAAAAAACTGAATTATTTAATATGGAAGGTGGGGAATATTTTTAAATTGATAGAAGCAATACGGGATAATATAAAGAAATGGTTAACATTGTCTTTATTATACTTAAGAAGTTACTGTGTGTTAAACATTGAAAGACTTGTTTTTGCTTTCCAGTGTGATTTGTGGTATGAAGGCAACAGAATTCAACGCATTTTCTCATTTTGTTGTGTAGTGTTGTGTTTGAGTAATAAAATATAAACAATTTTCTTAAAGAAAGTGCTTAGATTTTTATACTGGTAAATGTACAAGTAATTAAATAACAAAATTCCTAAATCAAACTTTTAGTAAGGAGGCTTATTTACATTATGCAGAAATTTGAAGTTGAAACTAATGAATTTTTCCATAAGAACAAAAGCTAAGAGAAATACGAAGTCGTAGCACTCTGATGCATCCAAAGAATCCGATATTAAGGCCTGGAACATAAAGACGGCAAGAGTGAGGAAAGAATGGCACAAGTTTTATAGTTTTCTCTTTCGCGCTACGGCAGAGTTGGAGCTACCAACACAATATGTCTTTTCTGAACGTTTTCTTATGCCAATTGATGTTTTTATTTTGGCTGCAAATGCAATCACCACAAGAAGAATAAAGCAAGGATAGGGTTACCATGCTCCGTCTCTCTTCCCCATACGCAGAATTCAGGTAAAAATAACCTAAACGTTTTAAAGGGTGCTCAAATCCTGATATACAGAAATAAAAATGTGTGCCACATGAAATAGCAAATGGCTCAATCCATTGTTATAAGTCAGTGCGTTTAACTCTACGTTCAACTTTTACCGCTCGCGAAAGTCAAACATTTATTTTGTTTTGGTTTGCAAATGGTGGAAGCGTAAAACTTCCAAATCATCCATTTTAGTTAGTAAAAATAGGGAAATACATTTAGTTCAATTGACGAATTCATCATAAATTGCAAGTTATATTTTTCCTCTATTAATTTCGAGAAAGTTTAACTACTTTTTTTTTTGTATTATTAAGCCAAGCTCAATGGATACTCTATGATCAAAAAAGCATAGCATGTGTATGCCGGAGAAAGCAGGTTCGGTATAAAAATGCATGACGGAATTTCACTGTACGGCCGAAAGTCATTGGAAGGGTAAAAACGTGTGCACGGTTTGCAGCACGAGTATTCTGCAAGGGATCAGGGGGCCTATTATTGAATAACGAATGGTTTTAACGTATTCGTTATATAACGAATGGTTGATAACGAATCGTATACACCGTTCGTATTCTTGAACCTCTTCGTTATAAAGTCGAAGTGGTGAAAAAGTATTTCAACATAACGAGTGTGGTAAGATTAAATCTGTCAAATTACAAATTGGATATCGTCAGCTGTTTCATATTTTAAAATATAATTTGTAAAAAATGGCAAGCTTCAGTGAATTGTCATTATTGTTTGGTCCTGAAATCGTTAAAGAATCTATGGACTATCAATTACGTCAATAGTTAATCAATTCCTGCACCCTTAATTCAACGCTGGATAGAAAAAAAGGTTGCAGGAGGACCTCCACCAGTGCCATGCAAATGTTTTTTATGCCGCCGCAGATTTTCCTTTTACCACACATTTTTATCCTGCCAAATCTGGACTGGAAATTTTCTATTACCTTTGTTTCGAATATAATATCATAAAAAAACGTTTCTAGTTCTTTTGTGCTTCGGGTATGGAAATTAATACTGATTTTATTTTGCCACAATTCCGTGGCATCTTTTGAACTGGAAGAGTTCTCATATTTACCAAATCTCAGTTTCTGGTTTTCCTTTAAAAACTGAATTAGTTTAGTTTTTTGAGCATATGATATTTTCGCACATCTTTTATCTCCCATTATCACCCATAAAGTAGCAGCTGATTCACTTTTCGTTTGGCATAACGAATGGTTGAACCCACTCGTTAAATAACGAAGGGTTTGCGTTCGGTATATAACGAATGCGGATTTCAAGAATACGATTCCGAATGGTTTTGACAGTATAACGAATACGGAATCTGTCTTCGTTATTCAAGAATAGGGCCCCAGACTAGATAACGATAAAGGAACGAAAGGCATCCAACATTGCGGCGGTGCTTGGATTGAGTCGATATGACAAGTAATTGCCACATCGACAATGAGCTTGAAGACTCTCTTTTGGACAATATCCAATGAAGCTAAGCTGTGCGACCTCCTCGGCACAGATATGGGAATTGTATACCATTCTCGGTCTGATCTAGGACTTGTGAAGGGCGATAAATGCGATGGGCTGAAATTCTTACACCTTTTCAGAAATCCAAGGCATTTCGACGCTTCTTTGGCAACAGAGAAGATGTGATCTGTCCAGCTTAGGTTATTGGAAATATTAATGCCAAGAATCCATAAAGATGGTGTATATCGTAAATCAGTGCTCCTTCAAAATAAATGGAAAAGTTGTGATCTCGTTTTATAGAGGTAGACTTAGACTTAGAGATTATTATCAAAGTCGTTATTCAATGATGTAATATGCAATTTCATTTAATAGATGTGGCATGCCGTCTGGAGTCCCCAAGAGTGTCAAACGAGTAACCGAAATCAAGGGTACTACATTTATAGAGGAGGGGAGGGGAGAGACCAAGTGCTTTAAGTTTGGTTAAAATGGCTGGATGCCAGATCTATCAAAAGCCTTTGAAATATCTTGCGCAACTATTTTGGACTCACCAAAATTGTGAAGACTACGGTTCCAACGTTTCGTAAGAAAACTTAGGAGATCTTCTGATGAGCGTCTAGTCCGGTAGCCATATTGGCGATCGTTGATAAGTTGATTGATTTCTAGATAATACTTCATTAATTTTTAGTTGATAATAGATTTAAAAACTTTCGAAGTGTTTGCAGTTGGTCGCTAAATTGCACGATCGCTACTCTCTCCTTTCTTGGGAACGTGAGCTAGTTACCAAGCAGTTGGATATTTTCCTGTCGAATAAGACTATACCCTACTATATCGTTAAGGACATTGAACACATTTCTCGTAAATGTAGTATGTATTGGCTCTTGTATATATACACGAAGTGGATCTAGTAGCCAAAATATTAGCTTTATCCAGGGAGTCAACAACCACTTCAAGTGAAGGTATAGACGAACTGCTGAAGTTGTGCCTGATGGTTTTCTCCAGAGACCAGAAATCTTTGCTGACTTTGCGGTTTGCCAAGACTCTTGTTTAACATTCTGTTCAAAAAGAATTTTTTTTCTGGACATAATCGACTTGCAGGTTTTCCGTGCAGTCTTGTAGACTTGTTTCAATTCTGGACATGAATGCAATTGATAGGAGCGAAAAGCACTTTTTCGCTTCTATTACTTGGTTGAACCAAGAGCGATTTTGCTGTTGTTGAGATCTGATGTAGGAATAAGGAATGTATTCACACATTCCAAGACTTAGAATCTATTTAAGTTCTAATGTGCATTCATCAATATTCCTTGAAGCAAAACGAACCACCCAATTAATTTCTTTAATATACTGAATAAGAATTTCCCAATCAACATTTATATTCTGTTTTATTTAACGTTTGAGTTAAGTATTCTAGTAAATCTATTGCATGTTACGAAATAAGAAAACATCTTTATTCTAAAATAAATCTCTTGTTTTAATTTAATAATGGACCACAACAATAAGCAACGATTTCAGATGCGTCACGAGGGGGGTGGGGGGAGTACAAGTCAGTTTTTTTTTAGCGTAACTAATTTAATTTACAAATAAGCAATAAAGGATAATCTGTCATTTTACTTCATTTAAAGGTGAGATAAGCATGCAAAATTTCAAAATTAAACGAAATTTAGAGGGGTGTAAGTCACGCATACTTAGGGAATAGACGCCTGAGCAGCTATCACTGATCGCCTATAAGACCTAATTAAAATTTTCTTTTTTTAGATTCTGTATTTAAGAAAAATTGCATATTTTAACAAAAAATGGACCCGAAAGATATTGTTTTCCACATCATTGTCTTCAAAATGAAAAATTTAGATAATATAGTATTTATTGCAATTTCATTGAACCTGTATTAAAATTTGCAAAATGGAAAAGGTACGCTATTCCGGTGGGAAAGTTATTTTGTAAATTTTCTGTCAGTTTCAGACGTACATACAGTATACATGTCGATATTTCTAATCGCTGTCAATTATAAATTTGTATGGCTTTAGGTTTCTTTTTAAAATTTTGAACGGAACAAATTGTGCGGATTGTAACTGAATAATTTAATGGGTTTCATTGCTTATAAAATTGATTAATTTATTGAGGATAAAGAAAACATTGGCGTTATGGTCCATGTCGAGATTTTTGCAGATAAAACTTGAATTTCAAGATCTTCGAAAAAAGCAGGTCTTAAGTTCCTACTCATATGGGCCCCGGACGCGACCTTAGAGCCGTATTTCGACTGCTTTTGGACTTGAGACAACTATGGTTACCTCAAAACCCAAATCCTGGGTGCGCTGCTGAATTATTTGTTTGCCGTTGTGTAGTTTTGTTGAATTTCTCCAATTACAAGTTATACCTAATTGGTGGTTCTTTAAATATTTGTATTGAACCGCCGATAATATTCTAATAAGCCGTCTTTACATCGAAGACTCATAAACGACACCTTGGCAGCTGTTTTTTAATTAAAAAAAACCTTCCATGGCTCTGTCAAACACCCGAAGAAAAGCCTCGCTCATGTCAGCACTTCCGTATTTCTCCATAATCTTTAACAGCCACGACCTAAAGTGGAGTGAAAGCTGAACAGCTAGCCATGCGAGCTGCGTTCTCCAAGCGTATCAAATTCAACGCTTCCATATATTTTTATATTTTTTACAAAAAGTGCAGTAGAATAGATTTACTGCGCAGTGAAACATTTTGTTAAAAAAAATTCAGAAGATACTTTAATTTTTTTTCAGTGGTCTTCAGGAAGGGCCTCGCACCCACTAGTTATATCCGCCACATACAAAATTACCCCATTATCGCAAGAGTAATTTAGCTCTATAGTGTTAGATTAGATTTGTATTCATTTTGTTTTTTTTTTTCTTTCACCTAGTTATTGACTCTGTCTTTTGTGATACCCTTTGATGTAAAAACACAATCTCAGGTTATTTTTTTTTTAAATAACAACAACCAGGTTTTACCCGGTCGACCTGCTTTGAAAGGCATTTTTTTGATAATCATTTATAATTTGTTGGACAATATCTATCATCTAATATACACATCATCTATATAGAGCTAAATGGAAAGCCCAATTTGCTCAGTTTGGTATACCAATCAGCAATTCTTATCTCTACCGGTTCTGTGAGAACAGTTGAAGGTCAAGATTTTCCAACACCTTCTGGTAGTTTGACTGTAAGTTTTTCTTGAAGCTGGATCTGGGAATTCGGTAAATTTAGCTGATTTTCCTTATTGACACACTCTTTTTTACTTTTTTAAATAAACTTCTGTGGTGCTTCTTCCCTCTCTTCGATGTATGTGACAATTTTAAGGTATATAATAAAAAGCCTTAGTAACAATTACCTACCCCTGCCCTTAAACGCAATTTTAGGGTTCCTATTTATGAAATTCTAAGCAAATTCAGTAACTGGCCGTGAAAAGAAACATAGCTTATATTTCCGAAAACGGCCGGCCATGCAAAAAATTTTACTGAAAATTACTATCTTCCTAGATACCGACCGGCCAAAGTTTCTTTCAATTAATAAAAAAAAACAAGAACTAGTTTTACCAATATTATAGGTACTATTTGAAAACTGCAAGTTAAACTTACTATAAAAGCCGAAGTCCTTTAAACCAATTAGTATCTACATACCTATTTCGTCTAGTTAAGAAAGGCTAGAACTCTCATTCATGAGGTTGCTGCCACAGATCACTGACTATTGAACATAAAGATTTTTCATACCATAACAGCATGTGGATGAAACCATTTTGTGTACATATAGTAAAAGTTTCGATCGACGCAAAGTAACAATGCGGCAAAAATAATCCTTCAAAGGACTTTTTTTAAGAGTTTGGCGCTGGAAACTGCGGCCTGGGGGTGGCCGGGAATAGACAACTTTACCTTATTACAAGTTAAAATATTGTGATCATACCTATTAAAACAAATAATTCCGTGTCACAGTCGGGTGACACCTAAGCTCAACGTACTTTCGTAATGTTTATACATTTCTATAGCCAGAGAGGCAGAGGAGAGAGGATATTGTGTTTTCTGTACCGTGCTTTTCTAAAAACAATTGCCACGCTAACGGACGACCGCCGACGGGCGACTGCACTGCAGATTCCTATGTAATACACTCTCCATAAAACGTTCCTGCAGAAAATTCTTCCTATTACTGCAATGCAATAGTCCACCCTCTCAATTTTGTTTAAGCCTTTACACGACATTTCGTCCAAAAATGGAGGAACGAATACCTCATTTTCTCTGTACCGTGCTCAAAAGCCAGTTTTTTACACCGATTGGCTAGGAAATGTTAGCTGATTTCTCTACCAATCAGTAATCGAACTTCCCAAAATATATCATTTGGGCTTTCAATTAGCAGACATCATCATACTGCGCGGAAAGCGAAGCATGCCTATTCACTTGGTTTGGAGGGGAATTCAACATGAGATGAGATAGAAAGAAAAGGCAACTTTTCTAACGTAACAACTATATGTATCTACGCGAGAACGACTAGATTTGATTAGCTTTGATCAACTGTATGGACTTGAAAGCAAGGCGAGAAGCAGTTGTAATTAACTAGGTCACTTGTTCCTATCTGAGTGACAGGATTTATCCACTATTTATACTCATCATGGATTGGGCGGCTCATTAATTGCCCCTGCCCTGGGTAAAAGATTGAACATTACATATTAATTATTTCTAAGTGAAACACAAAATTTCATAAAAGACAGTTGCTGAAGAAGAGAAGAGCAGTATTATCTGATAAAGCACATGTTGTTTATTATAGCGCGTTAATAAAAAAAATAATGGCTGATGCGGAAGGTAACACACTTCTGAATGGGCGTTGTATTATGAGTATTGCTTGTTTTATCCGACATCTACCAGCAACTCGAAAATATTAAGTAGGAGCGGCCATATCTTATTGGACATCATCATTGCATAGAGGTTGGTTGCATAATGTATCACCACCATACCATTCCTACTTAACTTCAACATTTTAAGGGGGAGAATTCGTCTTTCTCATTCTCTCTCAATCTCCTGCGCCAGACTTACTTTGCCCCTAACCAGTTTATCCAGACCAGATCCCTACTCGGCGATTAAAGCGACAAAACCGGTTCACTTTGTAAAAACTTTTTTTACGACACATTTGAACGTAGTTTAAGCCTGATAGATTGTAAGTGAAAGAGATCGTCTAATAAAATACTTTCTAAAAATAGGTTTTTAAGGTGTGTACGTGTGGAGCCATTGAAAAGTAATAATAATTTTTTTCTGTGGAGTGAATAAACTAACTTCGGCGCAAAGTATGTAATTGTGTATGAATAAAAAATGTCGCAAAGATAATGTATTTTCAGTGGAAGGGGAAAGGAGACGCAGCTTTTAAGCAGCATAAGTGCGAGAATTTGTAGTGAAGCTATGAAAATCCCCAGATGGTTATAGCGGTAGATATAATTTATGGTTACTTTCGGTTAGAGAAAAAGGGATGCAGCATTACCAATTGAGTACTACAGCACAGCCATACGCATTTAGAATTTACCCGCAGCTGCACTGCATAAACTAGAAAAATGTTTCGCGGGAGAGAGCTGGCAACAGCGAAGCGACTATCGTTGTTGTGTATGAGTTGCCTCGAATTTAGTTTGTATCTCTCTTTCGTCGTGCGAACGTTTTTAGGGGTTACGAGTAGAAATGGCGAATTATTTTGCAAGAAAACT
Organism: Dioctria rufipes; assembly: GCA_963924295.1. NCBI lineage: Eukaryota > Metazoa > Arthropoda > Insecta > Diptera > Asilidae > Dioctria > Dioctria rufipes. Next base: position 146,061,390 of record OZ002742.1, on the reverse strand, counting down.
GTGATTTAAGGAAATATTTAGTGTTTTTTGTGTTTATAATTTTATTGAGAAGTGGTACACTATGTATGGAAAAGACGAGTGTGCGGTGATAAAAAGTGTTTGATTTCTGCTTTGCTTGATTTTAATTTACGTTTATGGAAACTTTTAAGTTGATGTCTTCTTGTTTTTGTTACTATGGAACGTCGAACGTTTAAATTTTATACGAAGAGGTATTAGTAGTTTTAATTTCTTATTGATTTCCCTGGATTTTGTTCTTTTGCTTTATTTTTCTACATTCTTGCATTTCCAAATCCATTGCCTTTCTCATCTTAAGCAAAGCAAAACCGGTTTAGAGACATAGCACGCACACGAAAAGGTTCGTACCAATAAGCTATATTCTTATTAAGATGTATGAGTGCATGTTTTTCATAGTAGAGGATGTAAATGTTTCTAATGGTGAGAAATAATCAATACAGCTGCAGTCGCATGCGAGTGTACACAAGTTCGTTTCCATAGAAATAAGTGTGAAATGGGAATGGAAGTCGATCGCCATATTTGTTTCAGAAAGCACGCACAACCGGCAAGAAAGTCGCCCCTTTCTAATTACTTTGACGAATGGTTCACATTAAAAAAAGCAACAAAACAAAATGGAGAATAAACTAATGGCGTTTTTTAGTGTTTTTCATCAATACATTCGTGTTATGTTTACGATTCAAAGAGAGTTTTTCAGTATTGCCAACTTCGCGCAGTGACTTGGAAAAACTTTGATTTTTTACCAAGGGCTGAGTGTGAACAGGTTTTTTTCATGTCCGTCATAAAAATTGTTTTCTGTGCTAACTGCAAGTTTGTTTACTTTTGTATAAAAGACTTCACAATGAAATGATGGGGAAATTTATTGAAATTTCGCCATCTTGCAATGCTAGTGCCAAATGCAAATTTAACAATAATTAATTTTAGTTCTAAGAAAATACAAATAAAAACTAATTTCAGTTGCTTCGGAGAATAGGTGCCATATAGGGTAAATTTATTCCATATGAATTTGGCCATTTTTTTCGATGTAGGGATACATTTAGCCGGATTGGGACCAGATTTAGTTAGTTATATTCAACTCTGTATTTATCTTAATATTCCATGTCTGAATACTCTATTCGCTATACCTACCCAACGCTTATTTGCATACATAGCTCTCATGCCGGGGTTGGTAATAAATAAATTTTGAATTTACTAATAATGATATGTACGTGTAAATTGAAGGATCTACATATTATTTTAGCTTATTGTTTTCTTTTGTTTCCGTGCTCTGCAGAGCACGTGATTGCAAATTGATTTGTAGACTCCATAGAAGTAGACACGTTTTTGAAAGCACAGAGAAAATAATCTAGGTGACATTACTTTTCTTACAAAAACGTTAGGCACGGAAAATTTTGCGCCGAAATTTATCAAATTCTGTTTTGCATGGATTCAATTTATGGCAATTTGATTACTTTTAAAACCTTTTTTTACTATGCATCCTACAAATCAATTCAATTCGCAATCTCCCGTGTTCTTCAGTACACTGAACGGAACCAAAAGAACAGCTATTATGTTTTATGATTGCTATTGTCAATTAAAGAAAAATGTATACTTAGATATACAAATATCAGCTTAAGCCTATGTAAATTTTAAAATATTTATTATTTCGAAAGTTATTTTGAATGAATACAAAATAGGTAGGTAGGTATGTATATGTAATATTTATTATAACGAATCGCCTTAAAGAAAAGGAAAATACGCTATCTATTGTAACAAATCTCATCAAAATGTTTGGTATAAAAAAAAACATCCTTGCTTTTAAGCATTGGAGACTGATACCTACTGTGATCTAAATTTTATTAGCCAATATTTTTGTATAACATACACCCCTCAAACAACTGCTTTCTCAAAATTTTCGTCTCATTTTTCTGTGGTGATTCGATATAATTTATCTAGCATTATAGGTAGGTCCTATAAACCAAAAGAATATGAATTAACTAAAATCAAGGTATGAGCAGATTGCTAACAGTGCTGCATCTGACATAGTGTGGCAAAATTGGAACCAAAATATTTGCATTACAAACAATTGTAAAAAAATTAAGAAAAGATATACCTAGGTATCATTTATGAAGATAAATATTATGTAGGTATTTATAAATAGAAGAATAATATTTTCCAAACAGTGGCAGTAAAAACTGTTCGTTGAAATACGAAATTTTAGATTCAAGGGGAAATTTATTAATGTTCAGGAAATTTGCACTAAGCTGTAATATTGGAGTGCTCTAAATTAGGAATAATTTGTTTCAATGGTTAATTTGCCTGTTTTTTTTTTTTTTTTTTTTTTTTTCGTTTGGTTAAAGTAGACAAATAAAATAAAGTAAATAATTTTTTTCTTGCCGAGTTTAATTTTTTTTCACAATGTCCTATATTTTGGTGGCTTTACTATAGAACGTTACATATAGGACCCCAAATTTTATGCGCTTCAAAGGAAATATTTGTGATTTTAACTTAGTTTTATTCTTAAATGTTTTTATTTCTTACTCTCAAAAATACTCGATCAACGCAAGTTTTTCATATCGAATTAAAGCATGACTTGTACCAAGAACCATCTTTGTGTTTTTCTTTCTGCTTTCGAAGTCTTAAAAAGACGACATTTAAAAGTGAACAAAAAGTTCTAATTTCAAGCAGAAACTAGGGAGTAAAGAGATCAAGAGGATTCATATGCAAAGACGTTTCGATAGCCGTACGCCATGAGACTTTCAAAATACATAAATACGGTCTCACTTGAATCTTTTTATGTCCCTATATAAACTTTCGATCAGCGCAGTCTCTAATCCTTTGCTTAAACTCTCTTTTTCATTGATGGAAAACTTCATTGCCGCAACTCGCCCGTTCTGAAAAATTCATCTGCCCTTAAATATCTGGTATTTTACGTCAGAGATGCAAGAACTTTGAATTGTCGGAAAAATATTTGGTGGCTGGCGATCGTGTTTCGAGAATTCTAGTTGTATTAGTACTTAACACAACGCCGTGTCTAATTCTCCTCTTAAGTTCACTATTGATTCTTGAAGGAGCACCAATCATTTATGTATATGACATAACGGTCGAAATAAAACTTATGCTACAGAAAACCAAAGGCCCTAATACGGAGACACGTTAAAAATTTATATTTTATTTCATTAATTTATCATCGCCGTATTTGTTCTATCAAATAATGCAACTTATTGTATCGAATAGTTATTTGATCATGCGCTGTCCAGAAATACTTACAGTAATATATATTGTGGCATTTTCGCATTTTCAATATGACAAGAATTAGTTTATTTATTTTTTAAATGATTTAATTTTCTCTCGTCTTATAGGCGAGTATTACGAAAAAGCTCTAGACTGTAAAGGGTTTCAGATATGGCCTCTCCAAAAGCTTTAGCGTCATGAGTCATCAATTGGTTCTTCATGTTATATCGACTGAAAGACATTTTGGTAGGCATTTTGGTAAAGACAATTGAAATGAAGAATTCACATTCTTAATCATCATGATCCCTGGTTGTCCAATCATCATGAGCGCACTGTTGAGCTCATGATGATTGGTTGAATGAATGTAATGCTGATTTTTGTTCTAGCACCGGGACTAACCTCATTTATATTGTTCGCAATTCATTGATTGTTCAACACCATTTATATCCCTTTGTACGATTTATTGTATAGAAAAATAAAAAAAAAATCAACTCCATATTTACAAAAAAAAAAAAAAAAATTGTCTTATTTCTTATTGGAGCTCACCAAGACTATCTGCGGTACTCGTTGCTTTTTTCCTGTAAAAATTAATCATTAGTCTCAGAAGTATGTATGTTGAACTGCACAGATAAAATAGTAATACCTTGCTGTACATGTGGCCCGATTATAGCGATTGTGTGCCAAAAAAATGTCACGGTAGTTCAGCCCCATATTTCTTTCTGGATAAGTTTCCGCAGTAAGATTCTAAAAAGGGATTGTTAAAATGAATTTAAGAATTAAAATAATATTCTATTGTAGTTTCGGGCAGGGTTACTTCACGCGTGATAATTACGAACGTAAAGAAATATTTTTATTGCAATGCGGCTTATATACATATATGAACATTACTCATAGCATCAACAAATTTGTTTATTATTTTTTTTAAATAGGAATATACTATCCATAAAAATATGAAAAATTACTTACCAATGATTAAAAAAACTTTAAATTTAAAAGGAACTTATACCTACTTCATTTTAAATCGCACTTGACCTTCTTCGTTTCGCTTTGACAAAGGAATGAAGGATGATAAAACTCAGTCTCACTTCGCAGGCGCATAGCAAAAAGGTAGTTTAGACGGTGTAGTTTTTGCGCGCCGCGCACGAAAATGGTGGGAGAGGGAGATGAGCGGAGATGGGGGAGGGCGCGCACAGAACAGCGACTGAGCATCGAGCACGATCATGAAGTTTTTATCAATTTCTCTTTCACTTGTTTTCTATTCATACGGGGGAGTTCAGAAAAATTATTAGTTTCAGCAATTCCTCTTTCACTTGTTTTTGCATTCGGGGGAGTTCAGGAAATTTTTTTAACATCAGCTGATCATTCAATGATGTCGTTGAAAAATATTGTGTGCAATTGTTCATTTATTGAAGTGTGGACCATTGATGTGAAAATGTTATGTGTGATTGTTGTGTTTCGTGATTTTAATTCGGGATTTTAATTTGTGAAAGCTTAGACCATTGACAGTGAAAATATTGTTTGATTTTCTTGTTTTTAAATTGAGATTTTTTTTTTTTAAGTATTGTGTAAAAAAAATATAATGAGCGTAAGATGGGACCGCCAATTAGTAGAAAAACTGTTGTTGTGTTATCAAGACTTAGAAAACTTGTATAACACTAAACACAAAGGCTACATAAAAAGAGACAAGAGAGAGAAATCCCTTGAAATAATTTGCAGAATGCTACAAAAAAGCAATAGCGCAGTTACGGTGCACCACATACGCAATAAAATACAACTCGTATTCATGTCTAAGATTGAAATAATACTTTTATAATTAGAGGTTTGAATGCTATTATTATATGTTAATAAACATACTTTTCAAAATGTGCAAGAAATTTACTAAAATTATTACCGGTCCAAATAATTTTCAGTTAACGTGAACGCCACCCAGAGAATAATGTCAAAGACGACGAAATAAGCGATTAAAGAACTGCTCTTGTTTTCGTGCGCGCCGTGCAAAAACTATACCGTGTTAACGTACAGCAAGTTTTTCCCTTCTTGAACAAAAGAGAATAACCGATCACGCGACGCAAAAACTACACCGTCTAAACCAGCCCAAAGGAAGTAAATTTTTAGCGCAACACCATTTATCTCCCTTTCACTCGTATGTATACTAGATGCACTAGACCATCCCAATTTATTGAAGAGCTGATAGATGATTTAGCGAAGAAACTAATCGAGGTGCTCAGTAAGTTAGTTGTCGTATGGCCACATAATGTACACTCACAATGTCGTACTTGACATAAAAGTTGTATTAGTTAACATAAGACCCGCCGCCCGCACCATCACTAAAATTTTGTAAACTGATGGGCCATCCCAGACGAGTATTCTTGATGCAAAATGCAAACCGGTTTAACAAGAGAGTGCGCGTCCGCATTAAGTTCGAAAATGGGACCAATCGGGTTTTCATAGTAATAGCAAATAAAATTTCCAAAATTAACTAAATCGGGCAACTCCTTGGTGTCACAAAATCAATTTTTTTATGTATACTGTAAAAACTATCAGTGCTAAAAATTTTTTTTGTACTAAAAACTTCTTTAGAATATGAAATCCTATAAAGTTGGTTATAATCTTTTTTCTGTCCGACGTACCTTTCTAGATATATATACGAAAAACCATTTCAAAAACCAAAATTGAACAGATGGGTGACCATACGAAATTCATTCATCTAGGGTGTCATAAGAATTGGTCTTAGTCAATTCTAGCTGTACTTTTTTTTTTCAAAAAGTACACATTTCTCGTGTTAAATTTTCAAAGGACTAAATCTTCAATATATTCAAAATAAAAAAAAAATATTGAAATTGCCGTTGTAAATGAGCGTTTCATCAATCCAATTGAAACCATAACAAAAGTTACAACAAGAAAAAAAGTTAAATAAAGTATAAATTCACAGCTCTACATTGCAAAACCAAGAACGGCTTACCTGATTTAGTTGATTTTTGAAATTTTATTAACCATTTTTAATGAAAACGTCGTATACAAAATTTCAACTTACTACGTCGATGCGTTCTCAGGCAGTGTCCAAATATATAGCGAAAACCCAAAGTTTTGTATGGCAGCACCAAGAAAGGATTGCCCAATTTGGTCCATTTTGAACATGTATTTGCAGGCAGTTCCCAAATATATAGTGAAAACCCAAATTTTTGTATGGCAACACCAAGAAGGGGTTGCCTGAGTTAGTCCATTTTTGAAATCTAGGGTATAAAAAGTAGTGTTCGCTCAAAGCAAACGAAGGGAGCTGAAGCCGGAATAATTTGTTTGCTCTTATATAACTAAACCAAAATAGGTATATCACATAGAATTTCCTCCGAACTGAAAATCCGGGCGTATGTGTTTTGCAGATTTTCCAATCTTTATTCAAATTCAAACTCGTCAGCCTCAAGAAAACTGTATAAAGTGATTTTTTACCAACAGTAAAATTGTTTAATACAGTTGATATCTACAGTGTTTATATAATAGTTGAATTTTGTTTGAGTATTTTTTAATGTATTGGTCGCGACAACTATAGCCTTATGCATATGCAGGTATGTACGTCTGTATACATTCATAGTTCGTACCACAACCTTTTACGGTATGCCGAATTTCAGTCCGCTATAGTTCAAGGCGCTCTCATCATCATTTAAAATAAACATTAAAAACAAGAATTTTACTACAATTGAATTTTGAATATGTGGCGAAACAATGTTGCCACTAAGAAAGTAGGTATATGGCAAAAGAAGAGTTTTCACTAGTATATAAGATTCTATTGGCAATGGTTGTTGCTATATGACAGAGGTGGCCAAAGCGTGGTCGACTGGTTGACTGCGTAACTATTCCTAGTCGCCTGCCTATCTTATTTGTACCTTCACATCTCGACATGAAAAAAATGTTTTGTCAATTTAAGTTTTTTTAATTCCAGTTTCTTCGTTCTAATTCTACAAAAGCAAGACGATGAATAGAGAGAGCTGCGCAGTTTTGATTTTAGTCCCTTTGATGAGAAATTCTTTAATCACTTGGTAAGAGCTGAGACAACTTACAACTAGATATGAAAATCTCCATATTAACCCGGATCACTTTTTTTAAAGCTCTTTAACTTTTTATTCAACCAAAGAAAGCTTTCATTGCGAAGAATTTATGTGGCATACTACAGCAAGAGAGAGAGAGAGAATGTGTAGAACATTCTATTAGAGTGCCATTAGCTCGTTTTAGTTGGACCGCGTTTTTGTGAGGTTTTGCACATATAGATGTAAGTTGTCTCAGGTAAGAGACTGGATGATTCTTTAGTTTTCCTTAAACTTTATAAATTCTTTTTTCGAATGTTTCTAATTTCTTTTTCGAATTTTTCTTAATTTTTTTTAAATGTTCGTCCTTATGCCTCTACTAATACCCGTTCTGTATGTTCAGCAATTAAAACTACATTTACACTGCGAAAGTAGCTGTTGTAAATAAATTTCATGACAATACTTTCATGAAATTTTTGTTTACACGTTTGTTACCGTTGGCACAAAATAACACATGAAGTCAGCACAGAGAGCGCAGAATTCTTCATTCTTTTCGATATTTTTTCTTAATTTATTTATCCATGTTTTTGGAGATGTGCGGCATATTTAACAACCTTTTTCGCTTCACTTAACTTTGCGAAATAAAATTTTCTATCATCATGAATGCAATTAAAACATAACATCGTTCCCGTTTGACAGATGACCATTTGCAAGCTATATAGAATACAAGATATTCTCATTACGAACCACCTTCCACCATTACGTGACGAAATATCATGAAATGTATAGAAAAGTACGGTACAGAGAACACCATATTACCTCTCCTCTCTCTGTCTTTCCTATAAAAATGTATAAGCATTAGTCACAGAATTACGTCACAGGCTATCAGCTGCAATGTGTCGAAATTTTAATGGGAATACCTTGACCATTTGGAAGCATGTTTACGAATAACTATATATGAACCACAATATGAAAAGCATGCCGAAAATATGCAATGTCCTGTTTCCAGGAGATCCTCTCATACCACATAAGAAATAATACCTAATATCATAGATGACCAAGAACTAGATGTGCATGGCATACTAGAGCAGAGTATACAGATTGTGAAATGGGTAGTGCATTCCGGAATGGACCATAACATTAGAGCGTGCCGAAAGCAAATGTTTTTATACCCTAGATAAAATCTAAAGGGTATTAAGTTTGCTATTCCGTTTATAACACCTAGAAATAATGATTGTAGAGCAAAATGAATTGGACATGCATAAAATTAAAAGCTATTTTGATTTTTGCATGTATGTCTGTTTGTCTGTCTGTCCGTCCTCACGACAACTCTACTACTTACGAGTTAAAATTTTGGACATGGGGCTTCTAAAAAAAAAAAAAGCAAAATTAAGTTCGAAAATGGGACAAATCGGGTAACCTTCGTAGTGTTGTCATACAACAATTTCATTTTTCACTACATATTTGGACCACTGACATATATAATATGGACTGACTACGTTCATAGAATTGCACTGCAAAAAGTGGGCTCACTTCTATATTGCTGACTCTTTCGGTTAAAGCACCAAGTACCAACTGAGGAGAACTGTAAACAATAAATAAATAGCTGGTTTCGTCGAAATAATGTTTTTAAATTAATTACTTGGGTTAATTAGTGATAAAAAGTGTTTTACCAAAGGAAATATATTCATAGATACTCCACAGAAATTCGAAAGGTTATATTATAATCGCTTTTTTAGCTGCACACTCATTTTTTCAACTTCCCGCCAATGATTTTTTCAATGTTGGCACCGGTGTAAGAACTTTTTTTGACATTTGCAATTGAGCCCACATATTATGTATGCCAGTGATTTGGACACTGCCTGAGAACGCGTCAACGTAGAGCGTTGAAATTTTGTACATAGTATTTTCATAAAAATAGTAAATATAATTTTAGAAATGGACTAAAGGTGAAAACCCAATGAACGCGGCAGGCGTCGCGTCGCTTTGACAGTTCAATAGAATATACGTGTTTAAGTTCGTGCTGGCCAAATGGCTGCCGCGCTTGCCGGATTCGACGCGAAAGTAGAGCAATGTTCTACTTTTAACGCGCGGCAGACGCTTTGACAGTTCTTTGGGATGATTTTAAACTGTTTATATGCTTGGTATGCTACAAACGCAAGAGCTGCCACATCTAATAACTCTGATATATCCACTATTTCACTTTTAAATAATAATTCAAGCTTCTCTATCACTTTTTCTTTTTATAAATAAATCTTAAAGTACCAACGCGACGCGTCCATTGGGCCATGCTCAAATCCTACACGCGTCTGCCGCGGAGAACTGTCAAAGCGACGCGACGCCTGCCGCGTTCATTGGGTTTTCGCCTTAAGTCGTGCAAGCCCTTAGTGTTGTCATATAAAATTTTAGGATTTTTATGTATCCTGTGAAAACGGTGAGTCGTATACGGTTTTAATGTACTGAAAATTTCTTCAGAATATGAAATCCTATAGAATTGGTTATAATCATTTTTTCTGTTCGACGAACCGTTCTAGAGATATATTCAAAACCTACTTCAAAAATCAAACTTGCGCAGATAGGTGAGCATACGAAATTATAAACGAGCATTTTTCTAGGGTATCATAAGAATTGGTCTTAGACCAATTCTAGATTTTTTCGTTGTTGTAATAGCAGTTTTGTATACATTTGATCAACTTCCTCAACACTTCAGATATGAAAAAATAGAATCACTCGACGTATACATAATTTCAAATGTTGCGGTCCATTCCGGAATGGGACCACCCAGCGATATAAATTTTGTATGCTTTTTTGGTACTGCATGCGACAACTTGTGCCATATATGCTAATATGTATGTATTTAGAATAACACTTTTCGCATGAATAATAAGAAAATAAAAGAACATATTGTTTTATATATAAACTAATTAGTTTGTGAAAAGAAATCATTATTTTCTCTTAATAAAATAATTTGATATTGAATATAGTATTATCTATGGTTGTTTTATATTAATTTTATTTTTGGCTTTAAATAACTACTTTTCTTATGATCAGTTAACACATACGATATTGGTGGACCGCCGCTTATAATTTAATAAACCAGGTCGCCCGTAGTGATCAAAAGTTTGCCCCCCCCCCTCCCCCCACCCCTGTATGAATACATGTAATAGGTCTGTCACTGTAACAAAAATCTTTACATACAATCGATCTGCTTAATGAGCTGCTCTGATCTACCAGAAAATCGTGTTGAGTCTGCTCTATTTTTTTCGAAGCAGTAACTTAGAGCAGGCATTTCACAACGATAAATTGTGTTGACAGTTCTGATGACAATTCAAATAACTGCGTTTTTTTTGTGGAAAAAATAAATTTCTGGACTATTCTAGTGGAATAATTTAAATAATAATTATGTTTTTGTGTGTTAAAAAAAAATTCTTTACATTAATCATGCATTAATTTAAACAATTCTGTTTTTTGGTTAGAGATCGCAGAAAATTCGTGTTTCATGAGCTGCCTGCTCCTTTCTGCTCGACTTTTAATTTGACAGTTAACTTAAGTTGAGCTGTTCTGCTTTGATCTCAGCTTTTTTTGAATTCATAAACAACCTAGGCTGTGTTCAACTTTTGGCTATAGCCAGAATGGCTCTTATTTGTGTGAGAAAATGTGAAACTTGCGTCATTCCATAAATTGTTTCAATTTCATTGTAAGAATTATGTTGAGTAATGAAAGTGAATTACCGTCCTTGTCTGTTAATAATGGCACATAATTTTCGTAAAAAATTTCACCTTTACTATCCACACAGTAATAAAATTGAGACATTTTTTTGGTTACTTGACATCAAAAACTAAACAAACAATTCTGACAATTTAGCTACATATACAGATATAATTTTTCGTCATTTATAGTTCTTAACGAACGACCTCATTCTGGCTATAGCCAGCTATAGCCGGCTCTAGCCAAAAGTTGAACGCAGTCCTAATATCAAGTAAAAAATTTTATGCGGAAGACTCATGACACTCTGGAGGAATTTTTGTTAAGCTTGTCATGTGTCGAAAATTTGACGGCTACGCTCTCAGTATGAAACAATAAAATAAGTAACAATTAATTTGAAATAAGTTTTAAAAAACTCACCTTCTTTTATATTTTTGTTAAAATCGCAACTCTTTCGATGATCACTTTTACATACACTCGACAAAACAACAAGCAGCTGGCTTAATCTACTTTGACAATCACCTGAATCCATATCGGAGTTACTCATCCTCTTGAGCATTTTTATGTGTAACTTTGTGCAGGAGAAACGTATCAATATACTAGATTTTCACAAACTCAAAAGCTAACAGACGGTTGGTGAGTAAGTTTTTACACCGAGGAAAATGTTCGAGTTAACAGACAGACCTAATATGTAGGATTTATTAAGACTCACCAAATCGTTCGTCGTGGCTCACTCCAAGCCTGTTTTATGTTTTAAAGTTAAGAATATCTTATCAGAACAACGTTTAACCAAATAGATATGAAAATTTTCTACACGTAAATGAATTCTGGAGTAATTGATTACTTTAGCAAGATCGTTCATGTATGTACAGGGTGGGCCAAAAGTCACCATGGGGTTTAAAAATAACTAACTTTTTCGTTTGTACATTGCTCCACACCCTGTTGACCGTTTCTCTTCATTCCTTTTTTACATGATAGCCAACTGTCTGTTCTTCATACCACCTTACCCCTCCTTTTTTTCATCCTACCATATGTTACCAATTTAATTTTTAAACCCCATGGTGACTTTTGGCCCACCCTGTATAACTGCACCAAAAGATTAATTCTACCGAGGAAGAAGAAAATAAAAATTAGCGATGAGATTTATCAGGAGTTAGGATGGTTGACATTATTAAAAGCGTTCGAAAGTAAGATCGTTAAAATATTAATGATTTTTATCAAAATATTTTCGGGTATGGGAATTGAACTATAATATGGCTGTTTTACAACTAATGTCTGCGCAGACTGCATGAGTTTGGATTCTAAATGTAATATGACTCAGTTGAAATCAACTCAACTAAGAGTAACCAATCTGAAAGCAGTGCACCTGAGCTCGGAAAATTACCTTCGAACAATAATATAATGAATTCCCAAAATAAATTACCTGAAATTATCACATACCTTGAAGAAATCCAAATAATAAGTTTGAAAAGTTTGGTGAAGGTTTTGGAACACTACGCACAGAAAGCATACTAGGCTTACATGAGGTTCTTAACAGGTTTTGTTGAGAATGAAGTAACCATTCAGATCCTATGATAAGGGGAGTCAACGAATTGAAGAGTTCCGATAATAACATCCTAGTAGTATACAATATGACTTAAGTTTTCGAGGGTTCCAGGGTTAAGTGGGTGTCACAACAAAAGCGGCGTTGTGTGGCTGCCGCTGCCCGATTCCTCCTGCAAAAATAAATCTATAGTCCACGATGCGGCGCGGCAGATTATCTACCGCACGGCGATTTGGAGATTACTCAAAATACAATTTTGCCGCTGTCTACAAGATTTCTTATTCTTTCGCAATAAGTCCACGTAATTCGTCAAATGCGGATTTTGGCATTCTAAAGTATTCCTACGAATCCACTTGTATTCATTAAAACTATTTAATAAAGAAATTCTTCTTACAATTTGAGTAAGGTGAACAAAAATTTTTCTACGTTCCCTTACTCCCTTCTATATTAGCTGAAAGTGGTAGTATGACTAATAATAAGTGATTAATTGTTTACCAAAAATACGCAAAGGTGTAAGACTGTCTTAAACGTCACGCACTTTCTTTTGTGTGTATTGCACTAACAGAAGTTTCTTATTGTATATTTTCTATTATATAGAATCTTTTGCATATAAATAACAATTTTTAGTTGATATGATCGTTTTATATGATAAAAAAAAAACAGACAAATCTGAAGAAAAATCTAAATTGATACAAACTTTTTTTTTTATTTCCAGGCCTGATAATTGTAATAACGTTCAGAAACAAGACGATAAAGCAAACGCTCTACAAGTTAAGTCATCTCTTAATTCTAATCAACCATTGAAAGATAATACTAATATACAGAGCTTAAAGTTGACAGCAGGGTGCGGAACGGAAGTGCATGGTGGAACAAATCAGAGTAGAGGTGTCACGAATCCTGCATCCGAATGTCATGTAGCAAACGGAATTAGGACGCCGATTTTCGTTGGTAACGGAACAGATCAACGGCAAGTGCCCTCAACGTCCTCTACGACAGCAGAGAGACCGCTCAAGTGCTTAGAAACTCTTGCCCAGAAAGCTGGGATAACATTTGACGAAAAATACGAAGTAGCTAGTACTCTTTTAACACTGGAGAAATCACAGAGTCCGGCGCAGGTGGCAGCGTCTTCGGCGGTGCCCCTGCAAATTTCCCAAGAGCAATTGCAGCAACTACAACAAATCCAACTGCAGCAGGCTCAGTTCACTGCAATTCAAGTAAAACAGGAATTTCCTAACCAGAATCAAATGACGAACGCAAATCAAATGACCGAATTAAAACATCAAATGGTTGAACATAACCAAGGTCAGGTGCAACAAATGCAGGTGATAGAAGGTCCTCCAGCAAGTCCGCATCATACTCCAAATAGTAATGCCATGGGAAATCCACAACAGCACTCAACTGCGACAATTAACACAATGTCACCTTTACAAGCTCTGCCGGCTGGGCAAGTTCCAGCTGACTGGAGTCATGGAAGACTTCAACTTTTGCAGCCATCTATTTCCAATCAAGGATATTTGCAGCACTTATATCCTCAGGTATTAATGTCTGGTAACTTATTACATTCCGGACTAGGCCAGCAGCCCATTCAGGTTATAGCAGCAGGAAAGCCTTTTCAGAGCAGCCAAATAACACCGCAAATGCTAACTGCAACCACACAGAATAAGCCTATGTTAAGTGGTGCTACTGGGAGCTTTAGTGGTGCCTACACACTACCTACAATACCATCCAGCCAGTCTCAAACCCTGTTATTCAGCCCCGTTAGTGTAATAAGTTCGCAACCACAACAGCAACAACAAAATATCCTTCCTGCTATGCAAGCCACCGCTGGTAATAAAAATCAAACCCAGGATGGCCAAAAAGGTATCCAAGGACAAAAAGTTTTACAAAAAGTTACATCAACGTCGTCAGTGGGTAACGCACAAAACATGAATGCAACTAATGCGGCAAGTCCGCAATCTTCGCAGCAATGTGTTCAAGTGTCACAAGCCATGCCCACAGCTCAAATTATAAGCCCATTGCAGCAGGCCGGATCACAGGCAATGCAAATTTCAGCGCCATGGGTACAAAGCGTACCTCAATTTTGGGCTAATGGAATACAACCTCAAACATTGTTAGCTCCTAATCCCATTATCATTCGTGGAACACAAGCAGATGGTACTCAAGGTATGTTTATACCACAAGCTGCAACTCATCAGGCCATTCAAACGCAACAAACAAACCGTCAGTATTTGGGTTCGTTTAGATGTTCCTTACTTTGAACCATTTCTTGGTATATTTCAGAAACCTTAACACTGCCGTGCAATGTTCAACAGACAACTGCCGCAAAGCCAAGGGCGCAAATTGAAACGCTTGCTCCTAAACAACAACCAAGAGCTCCTCCAATTCTTCCACAAAATGGTCCTCCAATTCGTCCAGCTAGCTCGGTTTCGACTCAAACAGCTCAAAATCAAAATCTTCTTAACCAAAAACAGAACAAATTGCGGAACAAACAACAAGCAGTACGCCCAGCTTTACCAGGAATTAAAACAGATGCATCCAATCAAACTAAAACGGCTACAATTCCACAAATGCAACAACAACAAACAATGCATCAAGTTGTTACTTCAGCAGGAAACAAGTACGTTGTTGATTATTAAAATAATATTATTTTATTCTTGTAATTTATGCAGGATGGTCGTCATGAGCACAGGGACGCCAATTACCATTCAGGGGAGTCAGCAGGTTCAAAATCAAACAGATAAGCAACATATTCAAATGCAACAGATTAAGCAGCAGCAACAGCATGCTCTAATGCAACAAGTAAAAAGTTACCTTTTTTTTTGGAAACAATAAATAACTAAAATTTTTATCTCAGCAATTGTTAATGCAGCAGACTTCCAATCCTCAGTTAATACATCAACAAATTGCACAACAAATTCAGTTACAACAGCATCCTCAAACACAACAGTCCCAGTTACACCACCAGATAGGTTTGCAGCAAGGGCAACAGACTACGTACATAACTCAGCAACAGCAACAACAGCAAATTCAAAACCAATTGATTCAACAGCATCAACAGCAGCAACAACAACAGCAACAGCAGCAACACCAACAACAACAACAACACCAACAACAACAGCAGCAGCAGCAGCAACAGCAACACCAACAACATCAGCAGCAGCAGCAACAACAACAGCATCACCAACAACAACAGCTACAGCAGCAGCAGCAGCAACAACATCAGCAGCAGCAGCAGCATTTTCAACAACAGCAGGTACAGCAACAGAGAGAACAGCAACAAACGCAGCCAGGGATTATTCATCATATCGTTGTTCAACAACAGCAACAACTACCACAAGTTTCTACGGTTCCAATATCAGCTTCAGCGACATCCAACCTGCAGCATATCAATCTTCAACCAAAGCAGCAAGTTAATGTGGCTCAGTCCATTGAGCGAGAATCAACTGTAAATTCGGGTCAAAATCTTACAACATTGTCGACGCAGCAAAGTTCTCCTATGCTGGGACAAACTTCACAGCATTTAACAACGATGAATAATGCGCAGCCAGCTATAACAGTCACTATGACTAATGCCGCGGCACAAGAAACCTTGCAACAGCCGTCAATGCCTATTATAGCAATGACGTCTGTCAGCAGCTCAACTATTTCCAATACGACTAGTGTTGCTGCTTCAGCAACTCCAAAATTGACTGAACTGAAATTAGCGGACACTCAACTACAAACAAGTAATCTTTCAATGGAAGTAGACATCTTGAATTTCGACACATCAAAAGAATCTTCGACAAACAATTCACAATCGTCAACTATCTTATCCAACGAAGTGGAAGCTGTAAGTAATGCTGAAACCAAAAGTAATACATCTGAAGATGCGGCATCAGTACCGGCTTTGAGCTCTGAACCCGCTCTTCCAGGTAAATGCGAGTTTTAT
This sequence comes from Dioctria rufipes, assembly GCA_963924295.1. NCBI lineage: Eukaryota > Metazoa > Arthropoda > Insecta > Diptera > Asilidae > Dioctria > Dioctria rufipes. The sequence goes on along the minus strand of OZ002742.1, from coordinate 146,044,970 downwards.
TTTTCGCTCATACTTGTTTGTATGATTGTTTCACTTTAAATAGTACTTGTATGTACATGTACATATGGTAGTAATGGAAGAAGTCTAGATCCTATTTTTTGGGGGACTTATTATTTAAATTAAATTAAATTTAATTAAAGCTCACGATTTCTGTTCTCAAATCTCAGTGGACATGAACGCATAGAAGTAATGCAATTTGAAAATTGAAACAAACCATGAAAAGCTATATGATGCTGCGATGTTCGTGTGTATTGTACTCCAAAGCATTTCTTTGTGCCAGAGATCTTCATTACAAAAAACAAACACAATATTGCCCTCAGTCCAGTGCTCCCATACAGGTTACTTTGGGTATATGGTGACTTTAAAAATTCATATCTCAAAAACGAAGCCGAACGACATCGCAATTTTTTGTCCATAAAGTGCTAGAAGTCCTATTTTCTTGACAGAAATAATATATATATATATATCATATATAATATTAAAAGTTATTCTGATTTTTGTATGTCCGTCTGTCCGTTCATCCATCGTCCGTCTGTCCGTCTCTTAGGGAGCTGATTTTTGCACACGGGCTTTTTAAAAAAATTTAAGTTCGAAAATGGGACCAATCGGGCAACTCCTTTCATACAAACGTTTTGTTTTTCACTACACAGGGTGTTTGCTCCATTGTGGTCAGTAGATCAGGAGGGGATAGTACTGACCTAACCAAATAAACAATTGTATGGCAGGGGGAGGGGGACATATCAACTGTTTCGGAGTTACAGGGTAATTAAGAAAAAAAGTTAGTTTTCACAAAACACTGTATCTTAAAAAATACAGGGTATACTGTAACCGTCTGAAGCTGATTGTATGTAGAACCTCATGGCCTTTGCAGCGACTGCTCAAACAGCCCCGTACTCCTCTCCCTTCAGGGGTTTTGTGAAAAATTTTGGTTTTTCTTACCTTTTCTTTTAAATTGATTTAATTTTTTATTTTTTTTTGCAAAACGGTCGTTAACATAACATTTTCTTATAAAAGCTATGAACTGTAATTTGACCTATTACACTCTATGTGCTATCTATAGCCGTTAGAGAGTTATTAGCTTATAGCCTATTCAGGTCATACCGAAATTTGACGATTTTGTTTTTAATGACGTGTTTTCAGTCACCAAGGGAACAAATTATTTTTGAGAATAGCTTAAGAGCTAATAACTCTTTAACGGCTACAGATAGAATAGAATAATAACTCCGAAACAGTTGCCATACAATTTTTTGTTAGACCAGGTGAGTGCCATCACTACTGCTCTACTGACCGCCATGGAGGAAACCAACACCCTGTATACAGGGTGTTTTTGTCTAGATGGTCAAAGGACGCCTACTCTCATATGCAAAAATAAATAAAAAGTACATAGTGTTAAATTTTGTACGGTAGTACGGAACCCTTCGTGTGCGAGTCCGACTCGCACTTGACCGTTTTACTTGTTTATTTAGGTCTTATGTTAAGAGTCCCAAAGGACTTTTTTTTTTAGGTCTCATAATAACAGTGTTAGTAGATTTTTATACTTTAAGTTCAGTGCTAAGAGTTATTACGGACTTGTATTAATAAGTCTCTTCATAGAACTCCCATAAGACTTAATTTTTTAGATAACTGTCTTAGAAGACTTAAATTTCAGTCAGTCCATAACTGCTACCAGGGACTTTTATTATTTAGTCCTATGATAAAAGTCTAATAAGACTTTTATCTTTTCAACTTTTCGATAACAGTTTGATGGGATTTTTATAGTTTATAGTCAGTTATAATAGTTATAGAAGACTTTTATTTATTTAAGTCTCATAATGGATATATCGCAGATCTTCGCATTTGATTTTTATTTCAGGAATCGGATAGTCGATAGTCCGCAGATCCGGGTATGCGGATATCCGCATATTATATATTATTTCTGTTGATATTTTCAAAATAGCTGTCTCGCAAGAATAACACATATTCACATAGGCCAGGATTTGCTTGTAAATAACTTTTTCCAGGACTTTGGGAAGAAAGCACAGCAAACTAATTGGACGGAAATTTGAATTTTTTTTTTTTTTTAATTTTTCCTCCAACCACCACTCTCCATCACTCTAATTCTAGTATGACTCATCAAATATACTTATTATTATGTTTGAACCTCTTCTCAGACAGCATCTAGCTGGTATTAGAGAAGGGTACTTATTATTGTTATAATGACTTTATTTTAGAGCTCTATTATTTTATATTCATTATTCAAAAGCAGATTTCAGATGTATGTTAAGTTCATTCAATCAACCTCGCAGTCAATGGGCAAATCCCTAACTAGGCCTTTTAGCTTAGAACTGAATATAGTAAAGCTTGATAACTTCAGGAAGCTCGTTATAAATTTTGGTCGCCGTATATATAAGTCCTTTTCTGATTCTGTTGTTTTTAGGTTGCTGTACTCGTAGTTTTTTTCTATTCCTCGTTCGATGGATATGTATACTTATGTGTGTGTCTATTCGTATGTTTGTTTTAATGAGTCCACGTGCAACTTTATGAATAAATTTAGCCTTTTCAACGTAAATCATTTGATTAATGCTTAGAGTTTTCGTATGTGCGTGCAAGTCCGTCGAAGGTGTTCTCCAATGCATACTGAACAGGATTTTTAAGGCTCCATTAATTAATCTCTTCGCCCTAATTTTTTCGGATTGAATGCACTGACTCCAAGCCAGTAATCCATATCTAATATGCGACGCTATATGTGCATTGTAAATTGCAAGGGCTGTATCATTATTTAACCTAGGGCCTCTTCGCAATACACCTAATATTGGGTTGATTTTGGAAGCTATTTCGTCGACATGCCTGCTCCAGTTGAGTTTCTCATCAATATTTATACCTAGATATTTCACCTCAGTTACTCTTTCTATTAGATTCGGGAAAAGAATTTTTCGGAATTGGAATAACTGCAGCTTCTTTCCAATAGATTGGAATACTCGATAACATAAGGCATGTATTCATTATGTGGAGTATGTACTTGGAAAAGGTAGGGAATAAAATCCTTATGAATCGGGGTGATATATCATCTGGACCTGTTGCATCAGATTTGATGGAATAAGTAGTTCATCCATGTCAATTCCGTGAAAAGAAAGAGAAAGCTCAGTGTGATTGGAAGTCTGAGTACCTTCCGAGACCTGACGAGCTTGATTGGAAGGTTGGGTTTCATTGGTCGTGTTATTGTGCATAGCAAAAAATTCATTCAATTCATCGGAATCAACGCTGCAATGAGTAGGATCCGTACCATACACTCCCATTTGTCATAGGTTCTGAAACGGTAGTGTAGATATTCGCGCTCAGCGATAAGCAATCGCACACTATCTGAAAACCACGGGCAAGTGTTTGATGAATTTTATCTCGTTTTTAATGGAAAATATCCGTTAAATAAATAAGACACCATTGACGTGAAGAGCACGACTTGGTCATCAACACAATACGCAAGAAAATAAGTTGTTCCAAGGTGGTATTGATCACTCCTAGACTAAGGAATCGACGTCAATTTTTTTATAATCACGAAGCTCAATTCCCGGATTTGGGATGTATGGGAAAGTCATAAGCAAGGAAAAGAATGTCGTGATCTAGCGTAATAAAGAGGCTAACTTGCTTCTGAGAAGTTATCTTCTCACAATCACACACGAGAATCTGATCACGAACCGAGGGAATAACTGAGTTGTAATAAATAGGATAGTAATTAACCTTATTTAAGTGTAGCAGCTGAGTGATTAGTGAGAATAATTTTGTGTTAAACGCGCCAGCACATTTTCGAATTTGCGGGCATTATCATATTTGAAGCTATTTGATGGGCAGTAAACTGAACATAACACACACTTTTCAATGCAATTACTGATTTCAGTACACAAGAACTCAATTGCACGATGCTTAGACGAAAAAATTTGCTTAGCTTTGAGATAGTCCCTGAAGTAACTTGCTCCACCCCCGCCGGATTTCAATAAAATTGCAAAGAAACCGTCCGCTTATAAGAGGCAATTCGACCAAAATTCCAGAAAGGTAATGTTCGCGTCCGCCTAGAAGAAGGTCCGGTTAGAAGGGGTAAATTGCTTATTCATCCCTTTTGGATCCTTATTAGGAGCAATACTTGTTCGCTCATAAAAGGGGTCCGCTTATAGGAGGTGTCCGTTAGGAGAGGTTGCACTGTACCACAAGTAAGAAAAATGCAGATAACCATTCACAGTACCAAACTTATTTTACAAGATCGAAATCAAGAGGGGGACTGTGAGAGAGCTCAAAAACAATCAAGTTGAACAGCCATCGTGTGATGCAGTGTAGGCAGAAGCATATAATCGCTGATGCGATGTATCGTAATCGTAACCCCCGTAAGCCATGAAGTAGCATTGAAAAGAGTGTAGCTGGTCGTTTAGCGGACGACATTCTTGACTTTTAATCTTAAAGAGACATGTTTCTCACAAAGGATCTCTCGTAAAAGCTTTAAATTCTTTATTTCGATACAGATCTTTCAATTTCAGTTGGTGACTGAACGTAACCCCAACGATCCCCGTAAGATCTGGACATCTGGGTTGTACTATGTGGCAAAATTCTTAACATACAGTTTTCTATATACTGTTGATTACCTGCGTATTGATTTTTATCTGGCGACATTTATTGTTATTCTCGAAAAACTAGAATATGTCCTTGTTAAATTTAAAAAATTCAAAGTGCACCGATTGCACCTCATCATGCGCAAAAATAATGTGTATCTGCTTTTTTGCTACGTTATACTAGTCGCGAGAAAATGTCGATATTTGTTCAATTTTCTACATCCAAATTATATTATATTACGGTGTAGTCCATAGAGAGAAAAAGTACAGTTTCCGTCCATTTTCAATTTTAATATTTATTATTAAATAGACAAATATGACTTTTCCAAAGCTTGTTTTTACAAGGTGATGCGACTACCATAGGTGCTTCTTGCAATTACATACCTGTAGATTATCAGTAAAACGTATGAGGCCCAAACTTAGATATGTATGGCATTTATAGAAAACGTATTCACGGTGAAGTGATATTATAAACAATACTTCTTAATTTCCATCAATTGTTATCAGCAGTTCTGAAATAAAACTATTTTACACATCACTTTTAGAATTTAGATATGAAAAGCCTCGGATATTCATGATGTTGATTGCTTGTTTGCATGACAAATGAAGATACCTGAAGACCCTGCGTATATTAATCTAGGCACTAAATATATGAATTTATTTATTTGTTGAAAAGAGATGTTTTGATAAAATTACTTGGCTTAGAACTAGTTACTAATATTAGAAAAATGTTTAGAAGTAGAGACTTCCTCATCAATAGTATCCTTGCCAGAAGAAAAGAAACTGGATGACAGCTATAAATTAATTGATGCAGAAGAGACTAAGACTACAATGACTACGTGTGTTCAAAAAGTATCCAACTCAGCTAATAAGCTAGAAAAAGATTTACCGAAGGCCATGATTAAACCGAATGTACTTACACATGTTATCGAAGGATTCGTTATTCAGGAAGCTAATGAACCCTTTGCGGTAACACGGCAGCGTTATTCAGAAAAGGAAGACGAACCACCAAGTAATAATTTCTTACAATCATATTTATGCAAATTTTTAATTTCATTTTTTGCTATTTAGAAAAACGGTTAGCTTTAGATGAGACATCGTCGTCTCTAAATACTCCGGCTGAGACAGTAGCTTGCGAAAATTGTGGAAAACAGGAATTGAAGTGGAAATTAAAAAAAAAGCGCTACTGTTCTTTATTATGCGCGCGTACTCCTAAATCATCCAACGATCATACTATTGAAAATGCTGCAAATTCTGAAGAGCAAATCTCAAATAGATGTATTGAATCTACAGATTCTAATCGGCAGACTACAGAAAAAAATCAACAGGACTCAAAAACTTCAAATGGAAGTTGTACGGAAGAACTACCCCTTATGGTTCATTGGACAGTTTCTGATGTATGCGAATTCATTAAAAACTTGCCAGGATGCAGTGACTATGCGGACGATTTTGCTATGCAAGAAATTGATGGCCAAGCTTTACTCCTTTTAAAAGAAAATCACTTAGTGAATGCAATGGGCATGAAGCTTGGACCTGCGCTGAAAATTGTTGCTAAGGTAGAATCCATGAAAGAAGGTAGTGGATTTGAAAAAGAGCCGCAGTAGATTCTCTTCGTGTTTCATATATGTATATCTGATAAGATCGAAATTAGTTTGTAAATTTTATTATAAGCATTTGCAATCTAAGCTTAGTATATGTACATATTAGACATAAATTTTTTAAAGAACATTTGTATTAAAATACATTGAGATTTTATTCCGAAATTTTTGTCTTTAAAACTCGTCACTTTATTACTTCAACCGACTGGCTGCCGATAATTAATTAAAATTCATTAGCAATGGTTAATTTTGTAAGTAAATTAATAATTTATCAAAATAGGATAACCGTAGAAATAAAGAATATTTTAACAAAAATTTATCTGAAGTAATATTTGAATCATATCATCTGTGTTAACCCTCATTATTGATGACACGAGCTAGTATATATCAGGCGATTTACCAGATTTCTAAGGAAGGAGAAATTTATTATTGGACAATATGTACATGGGTTAGAGATAGCGGATGTCACTGGAATCTTCAGAGAAGTATATTAATACTGTTGCGTAGGTGGCTTTTGGTTCGTTACTTAAAACACAAATATTATATATTTAATACACAAGTTCTTTATTTCACTCTAATCTTAACAATTCACAAACTTTCAATTAATCAACTACACTTTAATTATCGCTTAATACTGTACTTTCAATTATCGCAATCTAATTACAACACTTTCGCACGTTTATTACTTTCGCTTGTTAACACTGCAACGTCTAAGACAAGACTCTTCCAGATTATTCTGGAGTGTTCTATTCCAGAACCTTCTTGTCTATTCTATTCATTCTATTCCTGAACATTCTCGAAGATTCCTTCACCGATTCTCCAAACCTGAAGTTGTTTACTCTCCATTGCCAGTAGATGTCACCAGTTGTCTCTTTCTATTGCACGTAACAATACGATATCTGCACGGTTTTTACGGTCCGACAGTATGTGATCAAACCAAGTTCATTAAGAGTCATTGCTTTTATCCATCCATATGTCCTGAAATTTTCACGGTTTTATAGTGGGGTAATTTGGCGATTTCAATTATTGCTCGATTATTTAAGAGGAGTCAGTACTCAGCAAAAGTTTCAATTTAGATACCAGCGAACCTATAGGTAATAAAATTTACTATATGTAGGTTTGTGTCCTGAAAGTGAGAAAATTTATATAAAATTAGCCTAGACATAGATCACAAAGCACATTAGAGACATCTACCACAAAGACATAAACCCAACATCCGACTAAACCATACAATTTACAATTGTTAAATATGCTATTTTGCTTTGTATTTAAACAACTTTCAAATAAATATTACAATTTCTTGTCGGTGAAATGTCGGGAGAAAAAACAAGTACTATTAGAGTCAACTAACTATAAAAAGCGCCACTAAAAATGGAAAAACTCGACGTTATTTGCTAGATCTAGGCCTTATCTTTCTAAAACAATCACAATTTAAAGAAATGAGAATACCTACCAACAGGAATTTGATTTTAAGACTTCAATTTTTACCACATTTTTAGAAGTTTTCCAGCTAATATTTCCATTCCAATACACTTTTTTTTAATTTTTGCGACGTTATTTACTAGAATTCTTGATTACCTTTAATTTAAGATATAAATAATTATTCCGCTACAAATAGTTTGCCAGAAATTCGTATTGAAAAATGTATGAAACTTGCAAATATTGGTACAGACTCCTCTTAAGGCGTTTTTTTATTTTCTAATAATAACAAAAATAGCAATAACGGGGACAGGAAATTTAGGTAATTGGGTATTGTAGATATCTGTTGATTTGACAGATTTTTGTATTTAATTTTCAAAGATGAACCATCGGACATGGTTTCCGACTCTGATATTTCATATATCTCTGGCTTTAAAGGGCGCTACACGCGCTCCAGTAAATCGTACGACTTGTACATGGAAGGCTCAACGATGTAGAGAAAATAGGGACTCGGAAGTATGGCTTAATGAAATGGCCCGAAGCTATTGCGTACAAGCAAATCTGCAAAGAAAACGTTACGTGTGGAGGCAAAAGTAAACATCCGATCTTGTCTAGTTCAATTCTAAGAGTTGCTTGTACGCAATAGTTTCGGCCGATTTCATTCATTTCAGACTTCAGCTTCAACTCAAGCACCTACTTTCGCTACACACGCTGATGCAAATCGTATGATTTGGCTTGTGGATGTCAAGTCGTGCGATATGCTTGAGCGTGTGTAGCGGCCTTAATTCTCGTCATTTTTCTCCATTCTGTTGTACTTACTTGTTTTGATTAATAATAGTGCAGGAATTTCAGTAGAAGAGAACAAAATGGTTGACGTCAATAATTCAGTTAATAATGGAAAAAGTGTATTTATTTTCAAGGGTTTTCAAAATAAATAAGAAATCTTAAAGTAAGTGTAAACTTCGGGACTTATTTTCACATCAATGATGAACTTGTAGACTATGAAAAACTGTGATTTCGCGAGTGGTAAATACTAAGGTTGTGGATTAGAGTAATAACTGGTCTAAAAAAATGATAAATGACGACAAGTGCCAACATTATGATGATGGGTTCAACCACCAGGGTTGTTAAAGAATGCATTATTTCTGAGCTGCATTCCTATAAATTTTAAAATGAACGAATTGGAAACTGCAGTATTATTAAAATGAACGAAGTGGAAGCTAGTAAAAGTATTTTTAAAGAATTGGAATGGAATTAAATGAATTCCATTTCTCAAAAAAATATTAACCAATGCATTCTTTTTCCTTTTAGAAATAGAATGCATTACTTTGAACTGAATTACTCTGGAATGCATGTTATGGAAGTATGTTGAGAGTGAATGGTCAGGACGTGAAGTCCAAACTGCCAGCCTAAGCTGACAGATCACTCGATGACAGCGAAATCACAGGGCGGCATGCTAGCACCTCGGCTAAGGGTGGCGGAGAGTGTGGGGAGGTTCCCGAAAATACCTGCCGCTGTCACCACCCATAATCAAAAAAAATCTTCATGCCTACTTGAACGAGCCAGCACACACTCGGTCCTGAAGGGACCCTTACGTCACCTACCTATGCTCCATTGAAGGCGCAGATGGCATGCCTTCCTGCCAAGCCCCATCCTCCCATCGACTTTGGGTGGCACAATCGTCCAAAGTCCCTTTGTTGACCTATAGAAAGAAAGAGACTAGGCAAGCCTAGACGACCCCGATCTCATTGCGACAGAGGGCTCCGGGATGTGAAGGAAAAGTAAAAACTCAGCCAATCATGTTTACGTTATAATCGCAAGTGTTTCCTTCTTACAAAAATGCTATTGCTTCCTATAATTAGTTTAATTTTAAATCGCCGCAACGTTCATGGCAAGACTAGTAGCATATGTTTAATTTTGCTTTTCACATTAAAACAAATAGAGCTAAGATTAATGAACTTCCTAGGGTAATAATAGAGTAAAGATAAATATCATTTAAAGAAAATGATTCCATATAAAAATATCTCGATCTTGCCCTGCAGCCATAATTCATAAATTTCGGCTTTTAATTTCAGACTAACTTATCGTAAGAAATGTTTCAAAATGTATGTACATAAATGTTTGAATGATGCATTTTTTTCTTCTTATCTACCCTTAACTAAACGAGAGAAATTAAATATTAAAATTCTTTTATATAAATGTTTATGCCAGTTTCATAGTCTCTAAAATATGCCGCATTATGAGGTGATAATCTAACATATACATACGTACGATGCGAGACGGAAAATGAATGAGAATATATTGTTAGCTGTTAAAAGATTCGAAGTAATTAAAAGATTCGAAGTAAGTAAAGAAGAAGTAACTTGTGCGCACAAATCCCCAACCTTATCTTGCTTTGTGTGTAGAATCACTCTTAAATATTAAGATCTAGTTAATTTTAATTGAGTGTAAGATGACATAACTTTGAGGTAAGTATCTAATTTTAACAAGAACGTATGAACGTATTTCGTGTGAGCATTACTGTATTCAATAATTCAAGATAATACCTAATAGGCCGATATAAATGAAGAAAAATCTTTAAAGCTTTTCATTATTCTCTCGATTTTGAGACAATGAATGCATGTATGTATATTTATCTTTATTATAACAGGTGCAGCCTGTGTACGCAGAGTGATAATTTGAACTCCCGAAAATGCTATTTGTATATTTGCTATGATTTACCAAAAAAAACTCTTAAGCTATATTTATTTAAAATGATCTTTGCTGCACATTTAATATTTGGTTCCGTGCTTTTGTGCTTTTTTACTTTATTATTTTATTATTAAATTACTTGCTAATGGTACTTAGCTGTATTACCGCTGCAATTTACCCTTCTGTAAAGAGATGTTCTGGAGTTCCATTACTATTTCGGCGTTTACTTCCTAACATTTTTGGTTGCTTGTTCTAGAGATTCTTGGTAGAAGAGATTATTTGATTCTCCAGGTAGAGATTCTTTTGCTTTATCTACATGCTATGTCCGAGTACCATTTTAAATGCTGATTTTGCTCCCAGTTTTATTTGTTGCAGCTGTTGCTGGTGAATATACTGTACTAAATGGTGTAGAATCATGGACGAATCTTGAACAAGCAATCCAGTTCGCACTGCCAACTCTTCGAGCGGTAGATACTTATACTTGAATCGTCATAAAACAGGCATCCATGAGTTCAACAGGGTTTTGCCTGAAATTGTGTTAGTGGTGTAACAATTCGCCCAGATGGCCGATGTACTTACAGTGTACTTACTGTCGGGATATTTTGGAACATGTCGCTGGAAGTGTACGAAAAATTTTCTCCTGGTGATGAGGAGAATATTTTTACGAATTAATAATAGGTTCTTGCAGGGTTAATGATTGTTTCGGACTTACATGTGGGATGGATTTCCACCGATGCCGTTGAAATTTTACGATCTGGCTGTCTTCACTTTTCACGTCCATTCACTTTCACGTTTTTGACAAGACAAAACGATTCTCTTCTTCTTACTTGTCTTCAACGACATGTCACTTGAGCTTGAGTAAAGCACTACTCCTAGTCAAGGTGCGTTCGCTTTCCGCTATGGACAGCAGCCGACATACACGCTACAGTACGTGTAGCATATTGCTATATACAATACGCTACGACCATAACATGCATTGCATTCATTGAAGTCTGTGTGAATTCACTTTAATTCATTCGCATTCACTTGAATTCAGTGATATTATTACATAAAATCATTTTGTGGTTAAGAATGAAAGAAGAAATAAAGGAAATAAAGTATTTTTTTGAAAGAATTTGAAATCAAATCAAAAAGTATTTATTCCAGGGAGCGAAAATAATGACTATTTTTCTATTTCTTATGTGAAAAAATCATTTAAGGAGGAGAAGGAGATGAATTATGCGCACAAAATACATCTACTTTCATTATGTGTTCGTAAATTTAATTAATAAATAAAGTCAATAATAATTATTTTTAAGTTTTAGTTTTTAAATCACAAATAAACACTCGAAGAAAAAAACTCACATTTGATTTGAAATTCTTCCAAAAAAATACTTAAAAGTCCTTTATTTGTTCTTTCATTCTTAATCACAAAATGATGTCATGTGTAATGGAACTATGTTGAGTGATTTGGCTTGGACGTGAAGTCCCGATTGCCAGCATGAGCTGACAGATCACTCGGCGGACAGCGTTGACTGCAGGGCGGCACGCTAGCTCACCTCGGCTATTGGCGGAGAGTGTGGGGAGGTTAGGTTCCACGAAAACTTGCTACTGTCGCCTGCCACATACAAAAACAATTCGTGCCTACTTACAAAAAAAAAAACAACGCCGGCACACATTCGGTCCTGAAGGGACTCTTACATCACTTACCTACATCCAGTGGGAAGGCGCAGATGTTCTGCCTTCCATCGCCGTTGCCCCAATTATGGGTTGGGGGTTCGAGATTCACTTAAAAACTTTTTCTTTACGTTTTAAAATAAACTCTTTATTTAAGAAATGACACTTGCTTCTAACACAACTTCATTCATTCACTTTTAAAATTTAACTTCTTCTTCTGACTGATTACAAACGATTTTTATATGGTTTCTTATCTTATGTGAGATTGACTAATTACATATTCGTATTCTTATTATCTATTTGTATTCTTATTAATTTTGAATATTTGTTTAGGGCTTCATGTGCATTCTTATTATCTATTCGTATTCTTATTTAGTTTACATATTTGTTTATGTGAATCAAAACATGTTGTTTGGACTTTACTTGGATTCTTATTTTATCGCATATGTTAGTCATCAGACTTACATGAAGATTGGGTTGTCTGGTGTTTTGTTGGTGGCGATAACGTTCTTTGATATAACTCGCCCCTCCTTAAGTTGGATCGCGTCCTCGTGATCTTGATTTATCGTAACATTAACTTTTGTTCTATTTTTCTTTGTTTTATAATATACAATTATCACTATAAATATGATTACTATCATTATTGTTATGTCTGATGCTATGTGTATAAGAAATTTATTATTGTGCTTGTACTTAACTAGTTTTATTTCGTCTATATTTTCTAAATTTTTATGGTGCACATATTCTAGTGTCAGATTTTTTTCTTCCTTAAGGCACTTTCACATCAAAAACAAGAACAGAAAAATGTAAACCGAAAAACTCAATTTATTCCACTTTAAAACAAGATTTTTATTCCAATGATTAATAAAATCCAAGGAAATAGGATAAACTAAGAATTTTATTGGTATAAAGTTAACATTTTGGATTCAATACTCACTCAGCTGGATGAGTTTCAGAAAAAAGATAGTGGCTGGACATTGGAGCCCATTATACATTTAGCAGTACATATCAACAAATTTGAACAGCACCGAGGATCTTCGTACATACCTCTACCGAAGGAGATTGCTTTAAAGTAAGCTTGCATCATTGTAAAAAATAGTGATGAAGCATGCTTCGCTTGGGCGGTAACATCAGCGCTATATCCTGCAAATATTCACTCCGATAGGATCTCATCATATCCACATTATTCTACTGTGCTAAATTTAACTGGAATAACATTTCCTATGACGCTTAAGCAAATTAAACAATTTGAAGACCAGAACGAGATATCAATAAACGTATTCATCCTAAAGAAAGAGCGTTCCTTCACCACTGTTCTAGTTAGACCAACGAAACATAATATGAAGCGACATGTGAATCTATTAATGATACAAAATAACTATGAGCAGGATGATGATGATGATGATGCTGCTGTTGATGATGATTATGATGATAATGATGATGAAAGTACCAGGTTTCATTTCTGCTGGTTTAAATATCTTTCGCGGCTTGCATGGAAACAAGCTTCAAAACATAAGGCTAGATTGTATATATGCGATAGATGTTTGTTCTATTTTTATTCGGCTAAAGCATTAGCATCACATATTCCTGAATGTGAGAAACAAAAAATTTATCTTGAATTAAGGAAGCCCAACCGTAAAATTAAATGTTAGTAGCACAACGGATACTCTACCATTGACCTAATTCTAGTGTATTGTAAATAAAAAAAAAATGTATTACATATAGTTATAGTTCCATTTATTTAAGTAATTTGTTTTAATTGTATTATAGTCTAAGATATATATTATTGGAAAATAAAGAATATATTATAGTTATAGGTATATTCAAATAAGGAAGCCCAACAATAGAATGACACACTAAGAATTAAATGTTAATATTTTTTTAATTTATAATAAATTGATAATGATATTTTATATATTCTTGCGAGCGTGGCCTTTCTGGTTCGTTATTTAAAACACAATATTAAATACTTATTATACAAGTTCTTTATTTCACTCTAATCATACAAAATTCATAAATTTTCTATTAATCAAATCAACTCTAATTATCGCTAATACTGTACTTTCAATTATCGCAATCTAATTACAACACTTTCGCACCTTTATTACTTTCACTTGTTAACACTGCAACGTCTAAGACAAGACTCTTATTCTGGCTATGACAACTGTTATATTTATACCCTAGAAACTCTCCAGATTATTCTTGATTGTTCTATTTTCCAGATGCTTCTTGACTGTTCTATTTATTCTATTCATTCTATTCCTGAACCTTCCTGTAGATACCATAATCAATTCTCCGAACCTGAAGTCGTTTACTCTCCATTGCCAGTACATAGATGTCACCAGTTGTCTCTTTCTATTGCACGTAACAATATGTTATTCTTTTTATTCAATTTCCCTACTAAGTCCAGAACTCCTGAAAGTATTCTTTAATAATATTTGTCTACTACAGAGGGCTCTTAATCGGACGGTTGAACCTTTTACCCAGAATGCTAGGTTGAGCGTGAGCGTGAGAAAACACGTTGACACGTGGGCTTGACCTTGGCCTCTGGCATCACCTTTGAAACCGGAAGGGTATTTTGTCCTTGACCTTGATCCAGAAGTGTGTGTCTTGGCGGCTATAACCTTAATCAATTACGTCACAGGGGATTCTATACAGCTTTTCAAAACAAATTTGATAACAGATAAACAGCTTTCAAACAGCTCTGATAACAGGTAAACAGCTTTTAAACAGGTCTGATAACAGCTTAACAGCTTTGATAACAGCTCTGATAACAGCTTAACAGCTTTTCACACAGCTCTGATAACAGCTTAACAGCTTTTAAATTATAATAAATAACACGTTTTTATCTAGCCATCGATCTCGAATATATTCTGATAACTGTAGTTCGTTAAGGACTTGTCGACTCGATTTCACAAGAAGCAGTACGTCATCTAGTTGCCTGGCAGAAGTTTTCGGTTGGAAGAAGTACTCGGTTGGAGGTTCGCCTTCCCTCAGCTAGCGTGATTGACTGCGCAACACAAACTTCAAGCAGTGCTTGTAAGTTTGTGCTTCAAGTGTTTATTTATTCTATTAAAATAAAGAATCAACTCCGATTGGGAGAAGAGCTGCCATCCGATATACTTTGGACAACAAACTGGAAGCTTGATACCCAGTTCGGTTGAAACTCGTTTCGATAAAGGATCGAATTTGGAGCTTACCAACAACCCACAGTTAACTAAGAAAAGGAAGTCAGCTTTCCTCTCTTGCCAATCGTGCCAGAATTCAATGAACTCATTGATGAACTGCTCTGAGTTGATGAATAGCCAGTACGCAGTTCTCCTTTAAACTGGAGTGATGGATGCCCCTACAAGAAGATGATCATGACCGGACACAATTCATGAGTGAAGCCAACGAAATGTTCTAGTATTCCAGGGGGGACGTAAAGTCTATCAATTCTCGAACCCGCGAGACTTCCATGGATATTTCGCGAGACCCTCGTGTATGATCTAATCATAGGATGCATCAAACGATAGATATCCATTAGTCTGAAAACACTAACAAAATTCCTCAATCGAGCAGCATTGAGCTGTTAAGCTGTTATCAGAGCTGTTTGAAAAGCTGTTAAGCTGTTATCAGACCTGTATAAAAAGCTGTTTAGCTGTTATTTGACCTATTTAAAAGCTGTTAAGCTGTTATCAAAGCTGTGCTAAATTTAACTGGAATAACATTTCCTATGACGCTTAAGCAAATTAAACAATTTGAAGACCAGAACGAGATATCAATAAACGTATTCAACCTAAAGAAAGAGCGTTCCTTCACCACTGTTCTAGTTAGACCAACGAAACATAATATGAAGCGACATGTGAATCTATTAATGATACAAAATAACTATGAGCAGGATGATGATGATGATGATGCTGCTGTTGATGATGATTATGATGATAATGGTGATGAAAGTACCAGGTTTCATTTCTGCTGGTTTAAATATCTTTCGCGGCTTGCATGGAAACAAGCTTCAAAACATAAGGCTAGATTGTATATATGCGATAGATGTTTGTTCTATTTTTATTCGGCTAAAGCATTAGCATCACATATTCCTGAATGTGAGAAACAAAAAATTTATCTTGAATTAAGGAAGCCCAACCGTAAAATTAAATGTTAGTAGCACAACGGATACTCTACCATTGACAAACATTATTGAATTCCATCAGAGCAACGAGGAGCAGCCGCAGAAAACATATGACCTAATTCTAGTGTATTGTAAAAAAAAAAAAAAATGTATTACATATAGTTATAGTTCCATTTATTTAAGTAATTTGTTTTAATTGTATTATAGTCTAAGATATATATTATTGGAAAATAAAGAATATATTATAGTTATAGGTATATTCAAATAAGGAAGCCCAACAATAGAATGACACACTAAGAATTAAATGTTAATATTTTTTTAATTTATAATAAATTGATAATGATATTTTATATATTCTTGCGAGCGTAGCCTTTCTGGTTCGTTATTTAAAACACAATATTAAATACTTATTATACAAGTTCTTTATTTCACTCTAATCATACAAAATTCATAAATTTTCTATTAATCAAATCAACTCTAATTATCGCTAATACTGTACTTTCAATTATCGCAATCTAATTACAACACTTTCGCACCTTTATTACTTTCACTTGTTAACACTGAAACGTCTAAGACAAGACTCTTATTCTGGCTATGACAACTGTTATATTTATACCCTAGAAACTCTCCAGATTATTCTTGATTGTTCTATTTTCCAGATGCTTCTTGACTGTTCTATTTATTCTATTCATTCTATTCCTGAACCTTCCTGTAGATACCATAATCAATTCTCCGAACCTGAAGTCGTTTACTCTCCATTGCCAGTACATAGATGTCACCAGTTGTCTCTTTCTATTGCACGTAACAATATGTTATTCTTTTTATTCAATTTCCCTACTAAGTCCAGAACTCCTGAAAGTATTCTTTAATAATATTTGTCTACTACAGAGGGCTCTTAATCAGACGGTTGAACCTTTTACCCAGAATGCTAGGTTGAGCGTGAGCGTGAGAAAACACGTTGACACGTGGACTTGACCTTGGCCTCTGGCATCACCTTTGAAACCGGAAGGGTATTTTGTCCTTGACCTTGATCCAGAAGTGTGTGTCTTGGCGGCTATAACCTTAATCAATTACGTCACAGGGGATTCTATACAGCTTTTCAAAACAAATTTGATAACAGATAAACAGCTTTCAAACAGCTCTGATAACAGGTAAACAGCTTTTAAACAGGTCTGATAACAGCTTAACAGCTTTGATAACAGCTCTGATAACAGCTTAACAGCTTTTCACACAGCTCTGATAACAGCTTAACAGCTTTTAAATTATAATAAATAACACGTTTTTATCTAGCCATCGATCTCGAATATATTCTGATAACTGTAGTTCGTTAAGGACTTGTCGACTCGATTTCAAAAGAAGCAATACGTCATCTAGTTGCCTGGCAGAAGTTTTCGGTTGGAAGAAGTACTCGGTTGGAGGTTCGCCTTCCCTCAGCTAGCGTGATTGACTGCGCAACACAAACTTCAAGCAGTGCTTGTAAGTTTGTGCTTCAAGTGTTTATTTATTCTATTAAAATAAAGAATCAACTCCGATTGGGAGAAGAGCTGCCATCTGATATACTTTGGACAACAAACTGGAATGATACCCAGTTCGGTTGAAACTCGTTTCGATAAAGGATCGAATTTGGAGCTTACCAACAACCCACAGTTAACTAAGAAAAGGAAGTCAGCTTTCCTCTCTTGCCAATCGTGCCAGAATTCAATGAACTCATTGATGAACTGCTCTGAGTTGATGAATAGCCAGTACGCAGTTCTCCTTTAAACTGGAGTGATGGTTGTCCCTACAAGAAGATGATCATGACCGGACACAATTCATTAGTGAAAATGACGTAAAGTCTATCAATTCTCGAGCCCGCGAGACTTCCATGGATATTTCGCGAGACCCTCGTGTATGATCTAATCATAGGATGCATCAAACGATAGATATCCATTAGTCTGAAAACACTAACAAAATTCCTCAATCGAGCAGCATTGAGCTGTTAAGCTGTTATCAGAGATGTTTGAAAAGCTGTTAAGCTGTTATCAGACCTGTATAAAAAGCTGTTTAGCTGTTATTTGACCTATTTAAAAGCTGTTAAGCTGTTATCAAAGCTGTGCTAAATTTAACTGGAATAACATATCCTATGACGCTTAAGCAAATTAAACAATTTGAAGACCAGAACGAGATATCAATAAACGTATTCATCCTAAAGAAAGAGCGTTCCTTCACCACTGTTCTAGTTAGACCAACGAAACATAATATGAAGCGACATGTGAATCTATTAATGATACAAAATAACTATGAGCAGGATGATGATGATGATGATGCTGCTGTTGATGATGATTATGATGATAATGATGATGAAAGTACCAGGTTTCATTTCTGCTGGTTTAAATATCTTTCGCGGCTTGCATGGAAACAAGCTTCAAAACATAAGGCTAGATTGTATATATGCGAGAGATGTTTGTTCTATTTTTATTCGGCTAAAGCATTAGCATCACATATTCCTGAATGTGAGAAACAAAAAATTTATCTTGAATTAAGGAAGCCCAACCGTAAAATTAAATGTTAGTAGCACAACGGATACTCTACCATTGACAAACATTACTGAATTCCATCAGAGCAACAAGGAGCAGCCGCAGAAAACATATGACCTAATTCTAGTGTATTGTAAAAAAAAAAAAAAATGTATTACATATAGTTATAGTTCCATTTATTTAAGTAATTTGTTTTAATTGTATTATAGTCTAAGATATATATTATTGGAAAATAAAGAATATATTATAGTTATAGGTATATTCAAATAAGGAAGCCCAACAATAGAATGACACACTAAGAATTAAATGTTAATATTTTTTTAATTTATAATAAATTGATAATGATATTTTATATATTCTTGCGAGCGTGGCCTTTCTGGTTCGTTATTTAAGACACAATATTAAATACTTATTATACAAGTTCTTTATTTCACTCTAATCATACAAAATTCATAAATTTTCTATTAATCAAATCAACTCTAATTATCGCTAATACTGTACTTTCAATTATCGCAATCTAATTACAACACTTTCGCAACCTTTATTACTTTCACTTGTTAACACTGCAACGTCTAAGACAAGACTCTTATTCTGGCTATGGCAACTGTTATATTTATACCCTAGAAACTCTCCAGATTATTCTTGATTGTTCTATTTTCCAGATGCTTCTTGACTGTTCTATTTATTCTATTCATTCTATTCCTGAACCTTCCTGTAGATACCATAATCAATTCTCCGAACCTGAAGTCGTTTACTCTCCATTGCCAGTACATAGATGTCACCAGTTGTCTCTTTCTATTGCACGTAACAATATGTTATTCTTTTTATTCAATTTCCCTACTAAGTCCAGAACTCCTGAAAGTATTCTTTAATAATATTTGTCTACTACAGAGGGCTCTTAATCGGACGGTTGAACCTTTTACCCAGAATGCTAGGTTGAGCGTGAGCGTGAGAAAACACGTTGACACGTGGGCTTGACCTTGGCCTCTGGCATCACCTTTGAAACCGGAAGGGTATTTTGTCCTTGACCTTGATCCAGAAGTGTGTGTCTTGGCGGCTATAACCTTAATCAATTACGTCACAGGGGATTCTATACAGCTTTTCAAAACAAATTTGATAACAGATAAACAGCTTTCAAACAGCTCTGATAACAGGTAAACAGCTTTTAAACAGGTCTGATAACAGCTTAACAGCTTTGATAACAGCTCTGATAACAGCTTAACAGCTTTTCACACAGCTCTGATAACAGCTTAACAGCTTTTAAATTATAATAAATAACTCGTTTTTATCTAGCCATCGATCTCGAATATATTCTGATAACTGTAGTTCGTTAAGGACTTGTCGACTCGATTTCACAAGAAGCAGTACGTCATCTAGTTGCCTGGCAGAAGTTTTCGGTTGGAAGAAGTACTCGGTTGGAGGTTCGCCTTCCCTCAGCTAGCGTGATTGACTGCGCAACACAAACTTCAAGCAGTGCTTGTAAGTTTGTGCTTCAAGTGTTTATTTATTCTATTAAAATAAAGAATCAACTCCGATTGGGAGAAGAGCTGCCATCCGATATACTTTGGACAACAAACTGGAAGCTTGATACCCAGTTCGGTTGAAACTCGTTTCGATAAAGGATCGAATTTGGAGCTTACCAACAACCCACAGTTAACTAAGAAAAGGAAGTCAGATTTCCTCTCTTGCCAATCGTGCCAGAATTCAATGAACTCATTGATGAACTGCTCTGAGTTGATGAATAGCCAGTACGCAGTTCTCCTTTAAACTGGAGTGATGGTTGCCCCTACAAGAAGATGATCATGACCGGACACAATTCATGAGTGAAGCCAACGAAATGTTCTAGTATTCCAGGGGGGACGTAAAGTCTATCAATTCTCGAGCCCGCGAGACTTCCATGGATATTTCGCGAGACCCTCGTGTATGATCTAATCATAGGATGCATCAAACGATAGATATCCATTAGTCTGAAAACACTAACAAAATTCCTCAATCGAGCAGCATTGAGCTGTTAAGCTGTTATCAGAGCTGTTTGAAAAGCTGTTAAGCTGTTATCAGAAGTAGTTACACTATGACAGTTCTGGCGCACTTTTTCCATACAAAAAGTGCAAGGTAGAAACCAACTATTTTGCTGGCTCTGCACTGGGTTCTGGGCCACTGAGGCGGATTCCGTCTAGTGGTATACGTCACAGGGCCTGCCTGGGGGAATTCCTTTCCTACCGTCTGGCTGACCAGGAGATCACGCCAACTTTTTGTTTGATCTGGTCTTGGAGGCTACAATTTGACCTTTGACCTTTCCTGCTGGAGGTTGGCTGAGAGCTTTAGTGACAATATCTGATACTATGACTAGGATTGTCTGGGGTATGTTGGACTGGGCTACGTTACCTGTACCAAGGCTTGGGTAAAATGTGTGCGGCTTATTTGTATTGAGTAATGATATGAAATACCCCATGCGAATTTATATGGGGGCTATATACTTGTCAGCTTGAGTTTGGTGTTAGTTGTTTACTTTAGTATGAGTGCCTGTGGTATATTGGGCTGGGCTAAGGAAACATTACCCAAGGCGAGGGTGGATGTGTGCAGCTGTGTATTTATGTGGATAAGAAATGTTGTGAAATTCCCTAAGTGAATTAGTGTGATTAGTATTATTAATAATTCAAGTTAACTCTTGAATATTTTTGTTCATGCCAATAGATGCTAGAAGGTGTCAGTGGAGATCTTTGTCCTGGAGGTTGACAAAATTTAAATCAGAAATCCTCCACGGGTTATGGGTTTCGAGATATTAGTGATCTTACCTTTTGAGGTATAATTAGTAGTAGTAATAATTCAAGTTAACCCTAGGATATTTTTTGTCCATGCCAATAGTATTAGTACTATGGGGTAAAAATTTTCATCAGAAATCCTCTACGGGCTATGGCTCGAGATATTAGCTATCTTACCTTCTCAGGTGTAATTAATATTAGTAGCTCAAAAACAAACAGAAAACAACAAAAAACAACAACAACTATAACCTAAGTTGTGGATTAAAGATTTGATGATATTAATCTGTAGGTGCCTTTTATAAACATGATTGCACCATGTAACCATATATCTAAAAATAGATCAGGTGAAGCTGGTTGGGGTGAATGTAGGTAGATATGTTGACTTAGATATGTAATGGAAATTAGTAAATGCACAATCACATTGATGCCACGCGTCAAATATCCGTTCCAAGCGCCATCCAAGACCAGGCACCCACCACCGCAACCAATACCACCACCCCCACCACCACCGCCACCTCCACCCACCACCCACCACCACCACCACTCACCACCACCCACCGCCACCACCACCCGTTGTAGTGGTCAAACATTATTCGGGAGTTCCGGACTTAGTATGGGAAATTGAATAAAAAGAAGGCCATATATAAAATATCATTTATTAAAAATTAAAAAGTATTAATTCTTATAATCTTATGGTACAGAGCTGTATGTAATCAAAATTTCCTGTGTTTGATGAATCTGTTGTTGAAATCAGCATCTGCATACAGTGTAAGTTTACATGATTCTTTATGAGCTCTCCAAGTATACAAAATGGGAATTTCTAGTGCTAAGTTAAATCGCACTTTTTAAGGCATGCCCCGTAATTACTTTTTGTCAATGTTTGGTAGAATTTACATAGCTTCACAACATGAAAGGAGTAAAGAATATTCATATAAGGCTCAGTCTACATCTATGAAATCGATGCTTTCCAGAAATAAAGAAGAAAGTTTTTCATCCTAAAACGAGTCGACTGTTCCCTACCAACAGGTCGAAAAATCAGGATATTCGAACAAAGATCACAAAAAGTAAAGATGGAGAGATGTTATTTGTGAAAGTGGTGCACCACGAACCTTTTAACGCCACATTGGTGTAAAGGCATAAGGAATATTCATTATAAGGATTAATCTATATCTATGAAATCTTGGCCTTGCTGAACTAAAGAAAAGAGACTTTAGACTTAAGCTATAATACAATTAAAACAAATTATTTCAATAAATGGCATTATAACCATGATACAATTTTTATTTACAATACATATATTTTAGACTAGGCTAGACTTAATATATTTTCTGCGGCACACATCCCTTAATAGTGATAATTGAAGCAAGAATGATTATTACTCACACCGTGTGTCGCTTTCAGCCATATTTGTTGTTTGCAGATGAAGTGAACCTACTTTCCTTATGTAATCCATTGGTATCACTTTTGATATATATCACGAAGCTTTCTTAATCATATTATGTAATTTTTTCAGACTTGGTAAGATTTAAAGATGAATAAATAATACTTCCATATCCTACTAGAATTATATCATTCCAAATACCCACTTTCAACATCGCGGTCTACACTATTGAACTTGAAGCATTATCAACTTTTTTTCAACCTTTCTGATACTCATACAACACTATTTCGAGGAGATAAATACAAAATACCATACATCAAAACTTTTAACGTAATACATAGCTTACAGTACCTACTCTCAACCCACGGCCGCCCCACCCCCCACCACGAGCATCACTATGAATTTTGAGAATTATCAAATATCCAGCGAGATTGCTGATTAGGATTTTACTGCTTATTCATAGCTCCCATACAACTTCCACTACTCACCTCAGACAACATATCATACCACATTAATATTATAACACAGCGTTCTTCTATCAAAGCTTTTAATTTTACCCACTCTCAACTTAATGTTAAGTAAACAATGCACCTGCCCCAATAGTATGAAGATAAAAATATCATATTCTTATCATCTTCATGTGAACTATTTTTTAGATATAGATATCAATCAAATCTCATAACAGCGTAACTGCTTGATTTATAAAAAAACCCTGCTACCTTCATATGCTCACCACAAGATGAAATTAACAAGTTCTTATCTAGCCTTCCATAAGATAATTTCAAGCTATTATACCCACCTAAAATATGAACACAGATTTATGTTAGAGCGACATAGATGTTTTGACAGAGTCAGCTGGTTGAAAAGTATGGTATTCACTAAAGCTATCTACTATATTATGCACACCCACCACCCATAAAATATACATCGAGCACCACTAAGCTTAACCTAATCTCAACCGCCACGATCTTGGCAAAAGGTAATATCAAATTACCTGCTAAGTCATGCCATTACACCTGACAACCAAAAATTATTCTTTTACTGCCCCCATACAATTTCCATTACTTAATATCATAGCACTATCTTCTATTATCAATGCTTTTAATTTAACCCACTCTCAACCTAAATTAAGATTTAAAGGTAAACACATAATACTATCCTCTTCCACGCTCTTCACTAAAGCTTTCATATCCTACTAGATTAATATACACCACAATTAATATATACACAACTTACAGTACCCACGCTCAACCTCCACCACGGTCTTCACTATAGGCTTGAAGAATTATCAGTTTTTTGTTCGTTCATACAACACCATTCGGATGATGCTTTAGAGAGATAAATATGAAGCGATATTGCTGATAACTTCCACTACTCATCTAAGACAACATATCATACTACATTAATATCATAATACCACCTTCTTTCATCAAAACTTTTAGTTAAACCCACGCTCAACGTAATGGTTAGAAAATATGTGCTCAATCTGATAGTATGAAGATAAAATTATCATATTCTTATCAGCTTCATGTGAACTATGATATCATGGTTAATAACTCTGCCAGCTCCCTATGCTCACCAGCCCTAGACACAAAAAAAAAAAACATAAATCAATTTGTTTATTTTATTCGAATGTATTTGTTTAACTATGCAAGAAGTTATATTATATTTCAAGCTCATTACACCTGGTCACCGAAAATTTATATTACTCATCTAAGTCGGCATATCATTCTACATTAATATGATAGCTCGTTAATGCTTTTAATTAACCCACTCTCAAGCTAATGATAATATGCAAATTTTCAGATGTGGCTGCTCAATCACTTTCAGGCTAGGCTAACAAGGTACTCTAGAAAGATTTCGTGTTGCAACACTGGTCATGCCATTACCCCTTATCACCATAAATTTGATGAAAAGTCTTTTACTATACCCATACAATTTTCACTACTCATCTAAATCAACCTATCATACTATATTAGTATCACCTCACATTGATATCATAGGTAATCAAAACTTTAAATTTAACCTGCCCAAAAAAGAAATTTTATTGAAATTAAAAAACAATTTTTCATATAAGCTAAGAATTTTCAATACATACACATACAAACACCTACATCGAAAATTTTCTGATAAGGCTTTAATTTCTATTACTTCATGTTTCTTAACATCCGAAGCAGCCGTGATCTATTTTTAGATATCGAATATCATAGCATGTTCCCTCTTGTTTATAAAAGATTTTTAATCCACAACTTACGTTATAGTTGTTGTTGTTTTTTTTAGCAAAAGAAATATTCAATTATAACTTCCACTACTCATCTAAGACATCATATCCTACAGATTAATATCAGTTGTTGTTATTTTCAACTAAAGAAATTAGGAATCTGTCATAAATCACTCAATTTGTTTACCTTACTCGGCCGCTGTGCGAATTTGTTTACATTATTCGACTGCGAATTCGTTTACTTTACTGTACTGTACGAATTTGTTTATGCAAGGAATCAAATTAGAAGCATTACACCTGAAGAGCAAAATTAAGCATTTACTAATTTCCATTACATATCTAAGTCAACATATCTACCTACATTCACCCCAACCAGCTTCACCTGATCTATTTTTAGATATATGGTTACATGGTGCAATCATGTTTATAAAAGGCACCTACAGATTAATATCATCAAATCTTTAATCCACAACTTAGGTTATAGTTGTTGTTGTTTTTTGTTGTTTTCTGTTTGTTTTTGAGCTACTAATATTAATTACACCTGAGAAGGTAAGATAGCTAATATCTCGAGCCATAGCCCGTAGAGGATTTCTGATGAAAATTTTTACCCCATAGTACTAATACTATTGGCATGGACAAAATATATCCTAGGGTTAACTTGAATTATTACTACTACTAATTATACCTCAAAAGGTAAGATCACTAATATCTCGAAACCCATAACCCGTGGAGGATTTCTGATTTAAATTTTGTCAACCTCCAGGACAAAGATCTCCACTGACACCTTCTAGCATCTATTGGCATGAACAAAAATATTCAAGAGTTAACTTGAATTATTAATAATACTAATCACACTAATTCACTTAGGGAATTTCACAACATTTCTTATCCACATAAATACACAGCTGCACACATCCACCCTCGCCTTGGGTAATGTTTCCTTAGCCCAGCCCAATATACCACAGGCACTCATACTAAAGTAAACAACTAACACCAAACTCAAGCTGACAAGTATATAGCCCCGATATAAATTCGTATGGGGTATTTCATATCATTACTCAATAAAATAAGCCGCACACATTTTACCCAAGCCTTGGTACAGGTAACGTAGCCCAGTCCCACATACCCCAGACAATCCTAGTCATAGTATCAGATATTGTCACTAAAGCTCTCAGCCAACCTCCAGCACCCAGACACAGGAAAGGTCAAAGGTCAAATTGTAGCCTCCAAGACCAGATCAAACAAAAAGTTGGCGTGATCTCCTGGTCAGCCAGACGGTAGGAAAGGAATTCCCCCAGGCAGGCCCTGTGACGTATACCACTAGACGGAATCCGCCTCAGTGGCCCAGAACCCAGTCCAGAGCCAGCAAAATAGTTGGTTTCTACCTTGCACTTTTTGTATGGAAAAAGTGCGCCAGAACTGTCATAGTGTAACTACTATCAGACCTGTATAAAAAGCTGTTTAGCTGTTATTTGACCTATTTAAAAGCTGTTAAGCTGTTATCAAAGCTGTGCTAAATTTAACTGGAATAACATTTCCTATGACGCTTAAGCAAATTGAACAATTTGAAGACCAGAACGAGATATCAATAAACGTATTCATCCTAAAGAAAGAGCGTTCCTTCACCACTGTTGTAGTTAGACCAACGAAACATAATATGAAGCGACATGTGAATCTATTAATGATACAAAATAACTATGAGCAGGATGATGATGATGATGATGCTGCTGTTGATGATGATTATGCTGATAATGATGATGAAAGTACCAGGTTTCATTTCTGCTGGTTTAAATATCTTTCGCGGCTTGCATGGAAACAAGCTTCAAAACATAAGGCTAGATTGTATATATGCGATAGATGTTTGTTCTATTTTTATTCGGCTAAAGCATTAGCATCACATATTCCTGAATGTGAGAAACAAAAAATTTATCTTGAATTAAGGAAGCCCAACCGTAAAATTAAATGTTAGTAGCACAACGGATACTCTACCATTGACAAACATTACTGAATTCCATCAGAGCAACAAGGAGCAGCCGCAGAAAACATATGACCTAATTCTAGTGTATTGTAAATAAAAAAAAATGTATTACATATAGTTATAGTTCCATTTATTTAAGTAATTTGTTTTAATTGTATTATAGTCTAAGATATATATTATTGGAAAATAAAGAATATATTATAGTTATAGGTATATTCAAATAAGGAAGCCCAACAATAGAATGACACACTAAGAATTAAATGTTAATATTTTTTTAATTTAAAATAAATTGATAATGATATTTTATATATTCTTGCGAGCGTGGCCTTTCTGGTTCGTTATTTAAAACACAATATTAAATACTTATTATACAAGTTCTTTATTTCACTCTAATCATACAAAATTCATAAATTTTCTATTAATCAAATCAACTCTAATTATCGCTAATACTGTACTTTCAATTATCGCAATCTAATTACAACACTTTCGCACCTTTATTACTTTGACTTGTTAACACTGCAACGTCTAAGACAAGACTCTTATTCTGGCTATGACAACTGTTATATTTATACCCTAGAAACTCTCCAGATTATTCTTGATTGTTCTATTTTCCAGATGCTTCTTGACTGTTCTATTTTGTTATGGTCGTAGCATATTGCATATAGCAATATGCCACCACGGACTGAAGCGTGTATGCCCGGCTTGTTGTCGACTACAGCATGAAACCAAAACGCGCCCCGACCGAGAGAAATGCTTCCTCAAGCTCGGTGTCATGTTCAGTGACAGAAAGAAGAAGAAGACCATCGATATCGGTCTGTCATAGTTTGCTAGCAGGAAAGTAAGGTCGTTAAAATTAAAATCCCGCAAAATCAAATATTTCTCGCCGCAATCCGACGAAGAAAACAAAATCCTCACGTAAGTTCGAAGAATACTTATAGTTATTAATAAATTTACATCCCCACCTGGTACTTTATTCGCACAGTAACCAAAGATTAATCCGCCAACGGCACCCCATAAAACTTGGCGTCTCCCTCCGGAGCCCCATTTGTGAGGTGAGAAAAGGGATCTGTTGGAGTTCGAATCTGGTGTGGCGTACGTCGGGAAAAACCTCGAAAAGAGAGACGTATGAAAAGCAAATGTTTGAGGTAAATTTGACATGGAGTTATCTACATAAGATTCCTACTTAACCATTATGTAAGTAGATGCCACATTCAGACATTTTGTAGGAGCTTCTCAGTGTCACATAATAATCGAAGATAAAATTTGATGGCATATATCATCCTATATTTTTTTTGAATAAGAATGCTGTACATATTAGCTGATATAGTTTAGGTAATCACATTTCTCTTAAAAAAAAAAAAAAAAAAAATACATTTTTATATTCAGAATATTTAATTTAAGAAACAAGGGAAAAACCCTTTAGTTAATGTATAGCTTAGATTCGCTTTTTCTTAGTAGCAATAAGGAAATAATTCTTTTTGAAGTTATAAAATCAATTTTCAGATTCTTACACTTCCCGTGATTTATGTTTACTGAAAATGTGTTCTTTCTTTGGTGAGAAAAAAACAAGGAAAAAAAACCTTCCTGAGACTGACAATCAAATCATATGAAATAAGGAATTAATTATTTTCTTTTCAATCCATTCGTTATATAATTTGTCTTGTGACTATAAATATCTATATTCACTGATCTGATAAGTTCAAGTCTGCTATAATTCGGTGTATCGATTGAAGTTTTTGAGTATCGCATGTGTCGTATAAGAGTAATACCAAAAGTGTACGATTTTTCTTTTAACATATGAACATTGCAATGTGACTTGTCAGTTTGTCAAGTAAATACCACGAAATACTTTAGTTAATAGCGATCTATGGTAGTTGTTTCAAACCATTAAGTGACGAGTAAATAAAAACCTGTAAAAATCTACTCAGCGAATTGTAAGTAGGCAGCAGACAATGAGCCAGGATCCGTAGACGTGTGTAGTATTGTGCCTTGGGCGTTTGTGTTTTTATTTGGGCGTACTGGACACTTCATTTTGTTTTGTTTAGACCTTAAAGGATGGTGAAATAAATAGTATACGACTTGCTTATATGAATTTAGGGAGCATTAGTTTTTCGCAAGGTCCGTGATCAGGTTGTGACATATTCCAATTAGGCATTCTCGTCCGGTATATAGTTGGTACGAAGCTAATTCATAATAAATGGAACGATCGATGTTATAGAATCAGTTTGAATTTTATGGCGGCGATTAACACTCTGTTTAGTCTAAATCGCACTAGTCTTTCAAGCACGCGATTATGATATGTTTGCTTTTACCTTATGATGATTCTTACTTGTACCTTTCTGTGAAATATTGTTACAATATTCCGATGATCTTTCTAGACTAGAGTAAAATTAATTTACTCGACTTTCATTCAGGTCTAGTAAGTAACCCGTGAAAACTAAATCGAAAATTCTCAAAATATTGACAATTGACAACAATATTAGGATTTTTCGCATAGTATATCAGTCCTCTTTTATGTAAAGCTATAAACTTTAATTCGTCTACAAATTTTAGACAGTTTTACAACTATTTTTGGAAACTTAGGTCAGAAAGATTTCACAATTTCTATTTATTTCACTGTCATTAGTATAAAATTTCCTATCTATCTCGGCTCATTGAACTTCTGAATTTATTGTTTGCCCTTAAAGGATACTGTTAATTAAAGAATTATATGACTCATACTTTCTAATTATATAATACTGTCCAATTTTATAATATTTTCTTCTTTGTATTCTTACTTTGAGGAAACGCTTAAATTTTATTCTATTTAACTGAATTATGGCCGAAATATTATAGCCTTGATAAGATCTTTATATTATACTTTTTCATATCCTGAGTACAATAATCACTTTATATGTACCATAAAATTAAAGGGAAGTCAGTTGATTTTATTTATTGGGATATTAAATTAAAATTTAATTTAATTGAAATTTCCATGATTTGATTCAACGTCTCATACATAATATCGCAAATATAATATTCCCACAAATAATTGTAGGTCATCAAAATATTTTATCATTTTACTATAACATCTTAAGTCTAAGTTAGATTTTATATTTTAATATAATAGGTAGTACTGTGCCTGATAGGTAAGCGAAGAATAATATTGTACCGGGTACATTATAATGAAGTAGGAGTGAATTGTAAGAGAAAAATTTAATAGGAATGGAAATTTTGAGTAACAATAATGAACTATTATAACGTAATGATGTTCTAAGAGCTTTTATTTTCTCCTTTCGCTTTCCTGGAGCCCTCTCGCATGAAGGTCGCATAGGTCCGCTCTAATATCTTCCACAGGTCAGCCAAAGGGACTTTGCAGATAGTGCCGAGCAGAGTCATAGGGAGGATGGGGCAAGGCCATGAAGGCAGAACATCTGCGCCTTCCACAGTAAGTAGGTAAGTGACGTAAGGGTCCCTTCAGGACCGAGTGTGTGCCGGCTCTTTTGTATGCAGGCATGAAATTTTTTTGATTATGGATGATGACAGCGGCAGGTATTTTCGGGAACTCCCCCACACTCTCCGCCACCCTTAGCCGAGGTGCTAGCATGCCGCCCTGTGCTATCGTTGTCATCAGGCGATCTGTCAGCCCATGCTGGCAGTTTGGACTTAACGTCCTGGTCAAGTCGCCTTCACATACTTCCATAACAAAATGGCGCCCAACGTGGGGCCACCTCAGTTAGACTTCGGTGGTCTAAATATAAATTTTACTGGGGACTGAGACTTTGAGAGAGATGATCATCTGGTGTCTGCCAGTTGATTGACCTCAAGTCTCACATCCAGTAGAAGATATGGGTGGACCTGAGCCTAATTGGTTTTGTTGAAAATTTTTTTTGTAAAGTAACGTAAAATTTTGAAAGTTTTATTGGAAGTCTTTGATATTTTGAATTTTTGGATTAAAGTAAAGTAACGTTTTTGAATTTAATGAAAGTTTTTTGGAAGTTGAAATCCGGCTTTAGGTTTGACTTCGGTCAAGCCTCAAGCCTGAACAGTTGTTGAATTTTTTTGAAAGTTTTTTGGAAATGTTTTTGGATGATCTTTCCCGCTGGCCTTCTGCCATGGAAATGGTAGGTGGCCTCACGAAATTTTTCGTTTGAGCTCTTGTGGGGACATGTCTCTGTTGGCCAACTGGCTGGACAGAGTTATGAATCTGCGAGACAACTTCTTGGCTTCCAGCTAATTAGTTGACCAGACTCATGACTCTGCCCGGCTAGCGAACTAGCTGGACACGACGATTCGGTGAGGAGAAGAGAACGAGTTCTCGGAGGATGGGATTGATGCTGGAGATCTTCAGTGATCAGGAGTTGGCATACTGCTAACTGCCTGGCTGAAGAATCTCTGGCAGCGTTCTCAGTCTTTGATACCTCCGACTTTACTCTTCCCAGATTTCTGCAAGAGCTCTGACTTTTTCAATGCACACACTCACGTCACTTGCCTATATCCTGTTTTTGACCTTGGGGGAGAGAGAGCGACCTGACCTCTTATGTGGGAGTTAGCTCCTGGAGGTGAGGGAGAGATTGTCTGATCTTTGAAAATTGTTGAAACGTTTGACCTGTCTTTGCGATTTTTTTTTTGGATTCTTTGTAGTTTGCAGAATTTATGAGAATTTAGTCGACGAAGTTATTGACGCTTCCTGACATCGGTTTTTGTTCTGGGGATTCAATCCTCATATTATCTCGATTTAAGAAGCTTAAATTAACTCTTCGAGTCCTTGTTTTGCAAAATTTATTTTTAAAAAAAAAAAAATTTTTCTTCGGACGCTTGGGAAGATATTTCCTTGGATCATAGTATCTCATCCCAACTTTCAAATTTAGTAGCTCGTTAGCTTCGATCCTGTTTGAGCCTGTGATCTCGATTGTTGACCTTTTTTTAATTTCTCTGATATTCTTCTTCGAACCTTTGGTTTGCAAAACGTTTTCAATTTTGACTCACTATGGGTACAGTAAGAACGCCACCACCTGCGACAAACGGTATGTCAATGCTACCTGAACCATGCTCCATCTGTCGTGATGCAAGCTGGTCAGTCGAAAGGAAGCCTGTAATAACCAAATGTGAACACATTTTTCACCAGGCATGCCTGCAGCATTGGATAGGTGAACATGCTAGTTGTCCTAACTGTCGGTGCCATATTACACAACAAGACTTTATCGAATATACAGGTGCAATCCCAAAGAGACCGAAGAAGGTGAAGCCTGTGAAGTCTACTAAGCACGATGTGCCGAGCTTCAATCTGCCTACTTTCGACCTACCACCACCTAATAGACGCTCTTTGTCTCCAGGAATGTTCAATTTGCATTCCCGGACGTTCACTAATCCCAACTCACGGCAAGACAGTCCATTACCACCAGCCCAAGGCCACACCTCAGCTGCTACGGATGCGCTGTTGGCAGGCTTACGCTTACAAATGCAGGACCTGGTACGTGAAGGTCTCGAACGCAGCCTCAGTACATTACGGTCTGAGTTAGTAGATAGTGTCCGTCAGCAAGTAGCAGCCATGGTGCCACCAATAGATTTTTCACGTCCTCCTCCGGCTATGGGAAATCCCAGACCATCTGACGATTTTCCCAATGGGCATAGACAATCCTTTAATCGACCTCCATCCGCGTTTGGTCAGCCTCTAAATCAGCCCGCACCAAACCCTGTACCACCACCACCTATTCGTGCTCCTGCAGGCATAGGACAGCGACGTTCTGGCAGCCCTATCCGCAGGTGGAATATCTCTTACAGCGGTGACAGTTCTCGGCTCACAGTCGATGAATTTGTATTCCGAGTAGAAGCCCTGACTTATTCGGCTTTGGAGGGAGACTTCGACTTACTGGTGCGTCACATGACTACTCTGCTTTCTGGACCAGCAATGGACTGGTACTGGTCTCTCCTGAGGCAAAATTCCACGCCGTCATGGGAGTATGTGAAAGCAGCTCTATTAGCTGAATGGGGAGTACCCAAAGACGACCTTAAGGTCAAAGTCCAGCTTATGCTGCGCAAGCAGAAAGGAGGAGAGTCATTTGCCACTTACTACCAGCATCTAGTACAGTTACAAGACCAACTGCAGAACCCGTTGCCAGACGTTGAATTTCTGGAAATAGTCAAGTCAAACTTACTGCCGGAAATACAAAATAAAATTTGCTTGCATCCTACCAATACCATCCACCAGCTCAGGATTCTGGTAAATCAAATCCAAGCGACGCAGCTGCGCATCGCAACAGCAAGTAGTTGGAACGCTTATCGCGGACAAAGAGTTAGTGAGGTGGATGGATATCATTTGACCGAGGCTGACTTGAATATATCACCTGGACGTAGCGACGAAGTCTCACTATCTGCCATTTCAACCCCTAAAAATGTAACCTGCTGGAATTGTGACCAGTCTGGACACTTTTACCAAGATTGCCGGCAGGAACGACAAACTGTATTCTGTTACGGATGTGGACGGAAGAACACCTTCAAGCCAGATTGCATTCAATGTCAACAGAAAAACTTCAGACGGGTCGGGAATACCAACACCTCTTTCCGACCAGCGTCGACATCACGAGCAATCAATGCATCGAACACTCCAGTGCAAGCTTTGAACAAGGAGGAAGGTCCGCTCCATTAACAGACACTATCGAAAACTCCCTGATATGTCCTCTGATATCATTCAGTGACTCTGATGATATCAGCAAAACACCTGATAGTACGATTACGTCTTTGATAGAGGCGGAGAACTTGATGGATTTCTCTGCAGATCTCCAAGCTCCCATTTCCACTTCTGGGGAGCCCGTGACATTGCTAGACACTTCATTAGAAGAGTCTTTAATCTTCGATGTCCCGTTGACACCTATAGCACGTGTAGCCGACAAGGTTACTGAGCAGGAGATTTGGCCTCCTGCCATTTCTATCTTAAAACGGCCACCAAGCTCTGATATGACGAGTGGGCGTGAGCCAGTTTTACATCCGCTGACGCCGTATCATACGCGTCTGCAGAGATACAGAGCAGCAAGAGACCGAATTTTCTCCTCAGTAGCAGAGTTAGCTGAGATTATGTTTCCCGACCGGGATATGAGACCGAAAAGGAAAAGATCAACCGTTCGTTGGCGAGAATACTGTCGACGAATGAAACTGGAAAGGAAAAAACTAGCACAGATTTCCGTGTCGATGCCAGACGACATTCGACCGTACGCAGAAGTAAAGCTGCTCGGGCGAACTGAGACTGGATTACTTGATAGTGGTGCCACTGTCAGTATTCTAGGCCAGGGAGCTCTCGAGAAGCTTGCTGAAGCAGAGGTTGAATGGAAGAAGTATCGGACACAGGTCCAAGTAGCTAATGGTGCCATGACGACTGTTCATGGTCATGTGAACTTGGACGTCACTTTCCGTGATAAGACCCAAAACGTGCGTTTTTACGTGGTTCCTGGGCTCACACAGGCACTATATCTGGGAATAGACTTCTGGCGCCTCTTTGGGTTAGCTCCGGATGTCCTAGGTATAGTCGCAGAAGTGAATCCAAGTGGAATAGCTACCTCTGACACCGATGGGCATATCCTTTCTAGTTTAGAACACCAACGCTTAGAGAGCACAAAACAGCTTTTCCCCTCTTTCGCCTCTTTAGGCCTGGGAAAAACATCATTGGTCACTCACAAGATTGATACGAATGACGCCGCCCCGATAAAACAGCGCTTTTATCCGATTTCCCCGGCAGTGCAAAGTTTGATGGATGCAGAATTAGAGCGAATGCTATCACTGGGTGTGATAGAGGAGAGCCAGAGTCCTTGGAGCTCTCCAGTCGTTCTGGTAAGGAAGCCTGGAAAGGTCCGGCTTTGTTTTGACGCCAGGAAGGTCAACTCGGTTACGAAGAAGGACGCCTATCCGCTACCGCAGATAGACGCACTTCTGAGTCGACTTCCTCCGGCAAACTACATAACGAGCCTGGACCTGAAAGATGCATTCTGGCAGATCCCACTGGACACTGATTCCAGAGAGAAGACCGCTTTCACAGTACCTGGTCATCCTCTCTATCAGTACACAGTGATGCCATTCGGCCTATGCAACGCTCCCCAAACGATGTGCCGCCTCATGGATAAAGTCATTCCTTTCGATCTTCGTGAGAACGTTCTCGTCTATTTAGACGATTTATTAATTCTATCATCTGACTTTGACACTCATCTCATGCTGCTAGCCAGGGTAGCGGATTGTTTGAGGAAAGCTGGCCTTACTATAAACGTCGAGAAGAGCAAGTTTTGTATCAAGGAGACTAAATACCTGGGATTCATTGTAGGAAGGGGAGGTATGAGAACTGACCCTGACAAAATATCAGCCATAGTTGACTATCCGTCACCTAAAACTGTTCGGCAAGCCCGACGCCTACTAGGTATGGCAGGATGGTACAGACGGTTTATTCCGAACTATGCTGATTTGACTGCATCCATTACAGACACTTTGAAAAACCCGAGTCAGTTCAAATGGACATCTGAAGCCCAGACGTCTCTTGATCTACTCAAACAAAAACTTACTTCGGCTCCGTTGCTAGTGAGTCCAGACTTCACCAAACCGTTCGTCATTCAGTGCGATGCGAGCCAACAAGGTATTGGAGGAGTATTGCTTCAGCTAGATGACGATGGCCACGAGAAGCCAATAGCCTACGTCTCGAAAAAGTTGAACTCCGCTCAACGAAATTACACCGTCACAGAGCAAGAATGCCTAGCTGCAGTCTTGAGCGTACAGAAGTTCCGGCCCTTCATAGAGCTTATGCCGTTCAAGATAGTGACGGATCACGCGAGCTTGAAATGGCTGATGTCTCAAAAGGACCTCAGCGGAAGACTTGCTCGGTGGAGTTTGAAGCTTCAGGGCTTCGACTTCACTATTGAACACAGGAAAGGAAGCCTGAACGTAGTCCCTGATGCGCTGTCACGCATTCATTGTGACAGCATGAACACAAACGAAGATCCTGGCCCGGAAGTTGACCTTAGTTCGCCATATTTCAATTCGTTGGAATATGAAGAACTGAGGCATAAGGTTAAAACGACTTCTGGCAAACTACCAGATCTTTGCGTCAGGGATGGCTTCGTTTATATTCGGACTGTTCCGAGAACAGGCGATCCGATCCAGGAGGAAGAAGCGTGGAAGCTTTGGATTCCACGTGGGCTTGTCACCGACGTCATTTCGAGAGCGCATGATCCGCCGCTAGCTTCACACGGAGGAATAGGGAAAACCCTAGAACGTCTGCGAAGACATCTGTACTGGCCACGAATGACAGTTGATGTCAGAAATTACGTAGCCGCCTGTGACGTGTGTAAAGAAACGAAGGCTCCTAATACTATTTTGCGACCACCGATGAAAGTCCAGTCTGTGATAGAACGACCATGGCAAAAGCTGTACGTCGATTTCTTAGGTCCATATCCTCGGTCAGTTAAAGGAAACGTCTGCATTCTGATAGTTCTTGACCACTTTTCTAAATTCCCACTTCTCAAACCTATGAGAAAAGCGTCTACGCTCAATGTATGCCAATTCATTGAGACTGAAGTGTTTCACGTGTTCGGAGTTCCGGAGACCATAGTCTCTGACAATGGAGTCCAGTTTTGCTCGGCTCAGTTCGCCAGACTACTGGAAAAGTATGGGGTAAAGCATATGCGAACGGCAGTTTACTCGCCGCAAGCAAACGCCTCAGAGCGAGTAAACCGGTCTCTGTTGTCAGGGATTAGGGCCTATATCCAGAAGGAACACACCAGATGGGATGAGAAACTGAGCCAAATAGCTAGTTCCCTCCGGAGCTCTTTCCATCAAGCTACTGGTTTCTCTCCCTATCGAACACTCTTCGGTCAACAAATGATAGAACATGGCAGCTCCTATTCCATCTTGAGGAGCATTGGAACTCTTAATGAGCCACTGAGAGTGGACGCAGAAGATAAAATGAGATTGATCCGTGCGAGAGTGCAGGAAAATTTACAACACGCATTCGAACAGGGTTCAAAAGCCTACAATCTCAGGGCAAAACCCATCGAGTTCAAAGTTGGTCAGGAGGTATTTAGAAGGACTTTTGCCCAAAGCAATTTCCAACAGCAGACTAGTGCTAAACTGGGACGAAAATTTGTTAAATGTCGGGTTAGAGCCAGGAAAGGAAACTCACTATACGAACTTGAGGATCTGCGGGGAAAACTGTTAGGTGTCTATCACGCTAAAGACATCAAGCAGTGATCATCAGTATGAAAACATCGTCGATACTTATTGTCGTTTATTCCTGGTAGCCCTAAGAAGGCATCCAGCCAGCTTAACTGGTAAACTATAGGATATCACGAAGCCCTCCTATTGCCCCGTCAATGGTGGGTGATATACCTGTTGAAAGTCAATCTCATTATAGCACCCCTACCGCTTGTGAGTAGATAACCTTTTATAGTCCCTTCCGGATCGGCCTCATTAGGAGGAAAATTTTTCCTTGTCTGTCCAGCTGCAACATTTCGTTAATCATCGGACATAGTAGTACTAGATCTATACCTGGTAGCCCTAAGAAGGCATCCAGCCAGCTTAACTGGTAAACTATAGGATATCACGAAGCCCTCCTATTGCCCCGTCAATGGTGGGTGATATACCTGTTGGAATCCATTCCCATATTCGGCTGTCAACATGTCACTACTTCGACGACGCCTTGGAGACACACCCTTGAACAATCGCAGTCTGAGATCAGGGTGAGAGGTTGCGCCGGGAAAGCTTAGCGATCAGTTCTTTAGGTTACTGATCGCGGGGCTTCCTCAGCATCTCGGTGAAGGAAGGCAGAGAGGCATCGACCGGCTGGATTTTTTGGGTTACCAGCTTGTCGATGTAGCTTTGGCTTCCCCACACGGAGAAGGATGTCGAAGTCTGATCGAAGACTGACGAGACTTCAGGGATGTGTCCTCGACGTGTCATCGGAAGTAGAGTCAGAGGATGAGGAAAGCATAGGGTCGTGGGTCGTGACACACATTGAGCGCCCGCAGTGATGAGGCCTATGTGTAAGACCGGCTAGCTCAGTCGACCATTTTTCAGCGTCGTCTGAACCACGGGTGGCGCAGACCACTCTGCCCTGTTATGGTCGTAGCATATTGCATATAGCAATATGCCACCACGG
This sequence comes from Dioctria rufipes, assembly GCA_963924295.1. Classification (NCBI taxonomy): domain Eukaryota; kingdom Metazoa; phylum Arthropoda; class Insecta; order Diptera; family Asilidae; genus Dioctria; species Dioctria rufipes. The sequence goes on along the minus strand of OZ002742.1, from coordinate 146,006,953 downwards.
ACTGAAGCGTGTATGCCCGGCTTGTTGTCGACTACAGCATGAAACCAAAACGCGCCCCGACCGAGAGAAATGCTTCCTCAAGCTCGGTGTCATGTTCAGTGACAGAAAGAAGAAGAAGACCATCGATATCGGTCTGTCATAGTTTGCTAGCAGGAAAGTAAGGTCGTTAAAATTAAAATCCCGCAAAATCAAATATTTCTCGCCGCAATCCGACGAAGAAAACAAAATCCTCACGTAAGTTCGAAGAATACTTATAGTTATTAATAAATTTACATCCCCACCTGGTACTTTATTCGCACAGTAACCAAAGATTAATCCGCCAACGGCACCCCATAAAACTTGGCGTCTCCCTCCGGAGCCCCATTTGTGAGGTGAGAAAAGGGATCTGTTGGAGTTCGAATCTGGTGTGGCGTACGTCGGGAAAAACCTCGAAAAGAGAGACGTATGAAAAGCAAATGTTTGAGGTAAATTTGACATGGAGTTATCTACATAAGATTCCTACTTAACCATTATGTAAGTAGATGCCACATTCAGACATTTTGTAGGAGCTTCTCAGTGTCACATAATAATCGAAGATAAAATTTGATGGCATATATCATCCTATATTTTTTTTGAATAAGAATGCTGTACATATTAGCTGATATAGTTTAGGTAATCACATTTCTCTTAAAAAAAAAAAAAAAAAAAATACATTTTTATATTCAGAATATTTAATTTAAGAAACAAGGGAAAAACCCTTTAGTTAATGTATAGCTTAGATTCGCTTTTTCTTAGTAGCAATAAGGAAATAATTCTTTTTGAAGTTATAAAATCAATTTTCAGATTCTTACACTTCCCGTGATTTATGTTTACTGAAAATGTGTTCTTTCTTTGGTGAGAAAAAAACAAGGAAAAAAAACCTTCCTGAGACTGACAATCAAATCATATGAAATAAGGAATTAATTATTTTCTTTTCAATCCATTCGTTATATAATTTGTCTTGTGACTATAAATATCTATATTCACTGATCTGATAAGTTCAAGTCTGCTATAATTCGGTGTATCGATTGAAGTTTTTGAGTATCGCATGTGTCGTATAAGAGTAATACCAAAAGTGTACGATTTTTCTTTTAACATATGAACATTGCAATGTGACTTGTCAGTTTGTCAAGTAAATACCACGAAATACTTTAGTTAATAGCGATCTATGGTAGTTGTTTCAAACCATTAAGTGACGAGTAAATAAAAACCTGTAAAAATCTACTCAGCGAATTGTAAGTAGGCAGCAGACAATGAGCCAGGATCCGTAGACGTGTGTAGTATTGTGCCTTGGGCGTTTGTGTTTTTATTTGGGCGTACTGGACACTTCATTTTGTTTTGTTTAGACCTTAAAGGATGGTGAAATAAATAGTATACGACTTGCTTATATGAATTTAGGGAGCATTAGTTTTTCGCAAGGTCCGTGATCAGGTTGTGACATATTCCAATTAGGCATTCTCGTCCGGTATATAGTTGGTACGAAGCTAATTCATAATAAATGGAACGATCGATGTTATAGAATCAGTTTGAATTTTATGGCGGCGATTAACACTCTGTTTAGTCTAAATCGCACTAGTCTTTCAAGCACGCGATTATGATATGTTTGCTTTTACCTTATGATGATTCTTACTTGTACCTTTCTGTGAAATATTGTTACAATATTCCGATGATCTTTCTAGACTAGAGTAAAATTAATTTACTCGACTTTCATTCAGGTCTAGTAAGTAACCCGTGAAAACTAAATCGAAAATTCTCAAAATATTGACAATTGACAACAATATTAGGATTTTTCGCATAGTATATCAGTCCTCTTTTATGTAAAGCTATAAACTTTAATTCGTCTACAAATTTTAGACAGTTTTACAACTATTTTTGGAAACTTAGGTCAGAAAGATTTCACAATTTCTATTTATTTCACTGTCATTAGTATAAAATTTCCTATCTATCTCGGCTCATTGAACTTCTGAATTTATTGTTTGCCCTTAAAGGATACTGTTAATTAAAGAATTATATGACTCATACTTTCTAATTATATAATACTGTCCAATTTTATAATATTTTCTTCTTTGTATTCTTACTTTGAGGAAACGCTTAAATTTTATTCTATTTAACTGAATTATGGCCGAAATATTATAGCCTTGATAAGATCTTTATATTATACTTTTTCATATCCTGAGTACAATAATCACTTTATATGTACCATAAAATTAAAGGGAAGTCAGTTGATTTTATTTATTGGGATATTAAATTAAAATTTAATTTAATTGAAATTTCCATGATTTGATTCAACGTCTCATACATAATATCGCAAATATAATATTCCCACAAATAATTGTAGGTCATCAAAATATTTTATCATTTTACTATAACATCTTAAGTCTAAGTTAGATTTTATATTTTAATATAATAGGTAGTACTGTGCCTGATAGGTAAGCGAAGAATAATATTGTACCGGGTACATTATAATGAAGTAGGAGTGAATTGTAAGAGAAAAATTTAATAGGAATGGAAATTTTGAGTAACAATAATGAACTATTATAACGTAATGATGTTCTAAGAGCTTTTATTTTCTCCTTTCGCTTTCCTGGAGCCCTCTCGCATGAAGGTCGCATAGGTCCGCTCTAATATCTTCCACAGGTCAGCCAAAGGGACTTTGCAGATAGTGCCGAGCAGAGTCATAGGGAGGATGGGGCAAGGCCATGAAGGCAGAACATCTGCGCCTTCCACAGTAAGTAGGTAAGTGACGTAAGGGTCCCTTCAGGACCGAGTGTGTGCCGGCTCTTTTGTATGCAGGCATGAAATTTTTTTGATTATGGATGATGACAGCGGCAGGTATTTTCGGGAACTCCCCCACACTCTCCGCCACCCTTAGCCGAGGTGCTAGCATGCCGCCCTGTGCTATCGTTGTCATCAGGCGATCTGTCAGCCCATGCTGGCAGTTTGGACTTAACGTCCTGGTCAAGTCGCCTTCACATACTTCCATAACAATTTATTCTATTCATTCTATTCCTGAACCTTCCTGTAGATACCATAATCAATTCTCCGAACCTGAAGTCGTTTACTCTCCATTGCCAGTACATAGATGTCACCAGTTGTCTCTTTCTATTGCACGTAACAATATGTTATTCTTTTTATTCAATTTCCCTACTAAGTCCAGAACTCCTGAAAGTATTCTTTAATAATATTTGTCTACTACAGAGGGCTCTTAATCAGACGGTTGAACCTTTTACCCAGAATGCTAGGTTGAGCGTGAGCGTGAGAAAACACGTTGACACGTGGGCTTGACCTTGGCCTCTGGCATCACCTTTGAAACCGGAAGGGTATTTTGTCCTTGACCTTGATCCAGAAGTGTGTGTCTTGGCGGCTATAACCTTAATCAATTACGTCACAGGGGATTCTATACAGCTTTTCAAAACAAATTTGATAACAAATAAACAGCTTTCAAACAGCCCTGATAACAGGTAAACAGCTTTTAAACAGGTCTGATAACAGCTTAACAGCTTTGATAACAGCTCTGATAACAGCTTAACAGCTTTTCACACAGCTCTGATAACAGCTTAACAGCTTTTAAATTATAATAAATAACACGTTTTTATCTAGCCATCGATCGCGAATATATTCTGATAACTGTAGTTCGTTAAGGACTTGTCGACTCGATTTCAAAAGAAGCAGTACGTCATCTAGTTGCCTGGCAGAAGTTTTCGGTTGGAAGAAGTACTCGGTTGGAGGTTCGCCTTCCCTCAGCTAGCGTGATTGACTGCGCAACACAAACTTCAAGCAGTGCTTGTAAGTTTGTGCTTCAAGTGTTTATTTATTCTATTAAAATAAAGAATCAACTCCGATTGGGAGAAGAGCTGCCATCCGATATACTTTGGACAACAAACTGGAAGCTTGATACCCAGTTCGGTTGAAACTCGTTTCGATAAAGGATCGAATTTGGAGCTTACCAACAACCCACAGTTAACTAAGAAAAGGAAGTCAGCTTTCCTCTCTTGCCAATCGTGCCAGAATTCAATGAACTCATTGATGAACTGCTCTGAGTTGATGAATAGCCAGTACGCAGTTCTCCTTTAAACTGGAGTGATGGTTGCCCCTACAAGAAGATGATCATGACCAGTAGATATACTATGTTCATTCTGGCGCACTTTTTCCATACAAAAAGTGTCCGGAAATTTCAAACTATTTTGCTGGCTCTGGCCCGGGCTCTGGGCCACTGGGGGATTCCGTCTAGTGGTCTACGTCAAGCTCTTGTCTTAGCTGATTTTTTAAATAAAATAATGTTGGATTTTTTTTTGCTGGAATCGAACCGAGAACGCTTGGTTTTGTGAAATCCGAGGTGCTCTACCATGAGACCATGGAGGTGTTGTATGAATATTCTCTAAAGTTCCTATATATGGGTAGAGTTCTGGACCAGAGTTTTTTATGTAGAACTCTCGGCGCCACCATCCGTAGGTGGTTTGAGTACATAGTAAATGTGGGCTTGTGTCTTGACTGTACTTGTTTATGTCTTCGCTGCACCATTGGGTCTTGGTTTACTGGTTAATGTCTTGGATGCACCATTGAGTTTTGATTGGCTTATGTCTTGGATACACCATTGAGTCTTGACTTGCTTAGTATTGGGTGTGTCATTTGGCCTTGACTGCACCCTAGCGACATTAGCCGGTACTACCAGCATGCTCCGGTACTATGGTTTTCTTGGATAGATATGTGGTGCGCCTAAATGTAGGCTTTTTATTATGATTTTGGTGTTTTCAATGTTGCACCTTAATGTAGGCTTTTGGTTTTGAACTAATATTAGTAATAATTAAAGTTAATAGTAGGACATTTTTGTTCATGCCAATGGATTCTAGAGCGTTGGGGTGGGTATATTAAGGGGGATAAAATTTTCATCAGAAATCCTCTACGAGCTCTGGTTTTCGAGATATTAGCGATTTGACCTTTTCAGATATAGTTAATATTATTAATAATTCAAGCTACCTAGGATAGTTTTGTTGATGCCAATAGATTCTAGAAGGTGTTAGAGGGGTAGGAGGTTAGAGGGGGAATAAAATTTTTGTTAGAAATCCTCTACGGGCTATGGGTTTCGAGATATTAGTGATTTTACCTTTTTTAGATATAGTTAATGTTAGTAATAATTCAAGTTTATTTTGCTCCTGGGGACGCTGCACCTAAATATAGGCTTTTTATTATGATTTTTTCTTGAGCGTCTAAATGTAGGCTTTTGGTTTTGAACTAATATTAGTAATAATTAAAGTTAATAGTAGGACATTTTTGTTCATGCCAATGGATTCTAGAGCGTTGGGGAGGGGATATTAAGGGGGATAAAATTTTCATCAGAAATCCTCTACGAGCTCTGGTTTTCGAGATATTAGCGATTTGACCTTTTCAGATATAGTTAATATTATTAATAATTCAAGCTACCTAGGATAGTTTTGTTGATGCCAATAGATTCTAGAAGGTGTTAGAGGGGTATAGCAGGTTAGAGGGGGAATAAAATTTTTGTTAGAAATCCTCTACGGGCTATGGTTTTCGAGATATTAGTGATTTTACCTTTTTAGATATAGTTAATGTTAGTAATAATTCAAGTTTATTTTGCTCATGGGGACGCTGCACCTAAATATAGGCTTTTTATTATGATTTTTTCTTGAGCATCTAAATGTAGGCTTTTGGTTTTGAACTAATATTAGTAATAATTAAAGTTAATAGTAGGACATTTTTGTTCATGCCAATGGATTCTAGAGCGTTGGGGTGGGGGTATTAAGGGGGATAAAATTTTCATCAGAAATCCTCTACGAGCTCTGGTTTTCGAGATATTAGCGATTTGACCTTTTCAGATATAGTTAATATTATTAATAATTCAAGCTACCTAGGATAGTTTTGTTGATGCCAATAGATTCTAGAAGGTGTTAGAGGGGTAGGAGGTTAATAAAATTTTTGTTAGAAATCCTCTACGGGCTATAGTTTTCGAGATATTAGCGATTTGGTTTTGAATTAATATTACTAATAATTCAAGTTACCCTGGGGAGTTGTAGATATCAGCAGACGTCATCTTGGATTTGCTGTTTTCTTACTTGAATATTCCTTAGCGAGGAATTTGTAGATATCAGAAGTTTTGGATCACTTTCTATGTGGGTTCTGGGGCAGTGATATTCTGGGTATCAAATATTAAATGTTTACCAAACATTAGGCATGCTCCCCTGTTTATGATGTAATTTGATATCACCGCTGTAAACAAATTCGCATTTAAGCTGAATAGTTCATACACACCCGTGTAAACTTCCTGTTTACAAATTCGCATTTTAGCTGAATGAGTCATGCGCACCTGTGTTATCAAATTTAAGCAATATCAGCACATTTATTCTTTTCATGTAATTTGATACCACACTTACTGTAGGCAGCCAAAAATTTTATTGTTCCAAGAATTTTACCGATCGAAACTTTTCATTGGAATTCACATAAAGTAAACAAATTTTCACATTTTCTCTTCATCTTGAAATGTGTTCATGTAAACAATCTCATTTGATATTTGCAAAATTGAACCAGCAGAATATAGTAATGAAATTTAAGCAATTAATTTGCGTGATTTATGTTTTTTTTGTGTTTTATTGTTTATTCGATATCATTTCCGCCTGTAAGCAAATTCGTTGGAATTCATCCTGTGCAATGATTATTGCAGCAGCAGGATCATTCATGTTCACAAACTGTTGCTATAAAAGCCCAAGCAATCTCTGGGGGAGCATCAGTCAGTTTTAGTGAGTCTCAGTGATAGTTTAAAAACCATACAAAAAAAAATTAAAAATGTCTTCGGTGTTAGTAAATAAAAGTTTTTCAATAATTGAAAATTTGCGAAAAGATGTGGAGTGTTTAAAAAATTCAGTGAATAAAGACTATATTGTTAAAAAGTGCAATAGAAACATGCATAAATTTCAAGTTGCATTTCGGAAGTGCAATAAGAGTGCTAGGAAACGACATTTCGAGAGCTGTCTCGAGCAAATTAAAGCATTGAGAGCACTATTGAGAACTCCCCGTCGAGGTGGAGGAATTACTCGCGTAAGAAGAAGTGATTTTGTAAAGTGGGAGGAAATAAAGACAGCGTTCGCAGACAGAATTCGACAAGGTGTTATTGCAAATTTAAAACATATTGACCCGAAGCTATTTATGCAAGACGCTGCCAAATTATTTACACGTCGTGTTAAAAATACCTTAAAACATTATTTTAATATTAAAGTTTCTACAACGTTTTGTGGTGAATTTGTTAAAGAAACTGGTGACAATGAAATTATAAAAGACATTAAATATTTCCAAGCGAGAACTGCTGCAATTAGTGCAGATGATAATTTAGAGGACTGGTTTAAATCAAACATTTTGAATCCAATACACACTCAGCTGGAAGAATTCCAGGAAAAAGACAGTGGCTGGGCACTGCACTCTATAATACATCTAGCAGTACACATCAACAAGTTTGAACAGCTTCGAGGATCTTCGTATATACCTCTACCGAAGGAGATTGCATCAAAGAAAGCTTGCATTAATTTGAAAAATAATGATGAAGCATGCTTCGCATGGGCCGTAACATCAGCGCTATATCCTACAACTGTCAGCTCCGATAGGACCTCATCATATGCACATTATTCAACTGTGCTAAATTTAACTGGGATAACATTTCCCATGACACTTAAGCAAATTACGCAATTTGAAGCCCAGAACCAGATATCAGTAAACGTATTCATCCTAGAGAAAGAGCGTTTATTCACCACAGTTCCAGTTAGACTTACAAAACACAGGATGGAGCGACATGTAAATCTCTTAATGCTACAAGATGACTATGACCAGGATGATGATGATGAAGATCATATGGATGATGATGATGACGATGATGATGCTGGCAGATATCATTTTTGCTGGATCAAAGATCTTTCACGCCTTGTATCGAAACAAGCTTCGAAAAATCATGCTAAAAGGAATATTTGTGATAGATTTTTGCTCTACTTTTACTCTGAAGAAAAATTAGCATCACACACTCCTGAATGTGAGAAGCAAAACGATTGCAGAATTATGTTTCCATCAGAAGAAAAGAAATGGTTGGAATATAAGAATTATAACCATAAGAATCCAGTCCCGTTTTGTGTGTATGCTGATCTTGAATCAATATTGAAGCCGATTCAGGGAAACGAACAAAATACACAGCGAATCCAGGAACATGAAGTTCACAGCATCGGATTCTATTTCCACTGCAAACATGATGCTAAGCTCTCATATTACAGAGCATATCGAGGCAAGGACTGTCAACAATGGTTTGCATTAGAATTGCAAAAAATTGCCTCCATAGCTGTACAGGAAAAGCTGAACATCAGGCCAATGCAGCCCCTGACTAAAGAGGAACGGCGTTCACATATGGAAAATACTTGCTGTCATATTTGTGAAAAAACGTTTGCAGCCGATGAGGAACGAGTCCGGGACCATTGCCATTTAACAGGTAAATACTGAGAAGCATAATTCAATTCATTACTTTTCATAAATTCTTTTAACAGGAAAATACCGAGGGCCAGCGCACAATGCATGCAATCTGATGTATCAAGATTGCTCCATAGTTCCAGTAATTTTTCATAATTTATCCGGATATGATGCCCACTTCATAATTAAGGATATAGCTACATCTTTCCCAGGAAAAGTTGATCTCTTGCCAATAAACAAGGAAAGATATATGTCGTTCACCAAGCACATGGACGGCGGCCACATAAAATTCAGATTCATCGATTCCTTCCGTTTTATGGCCGAATCTTTAGATAAGCTTTCATCATTGCTCCCAATTGATAAATTGAACACTACAAGATCAGTATGGCGGGGATTGGATGACGACACTATCAAACTTCTTACACGCAAAGGTGTCTTCCCATATGATTTTATTGATGACTGGGATAAATTGGATTTCCGGAACTTGCAACACAAGAAGCGTTCTACAATAAACTGACTGACAGTGCTATATATCCTGAGGACTACAATCATGCTGAAAAGGTCTGGCAAAAATTTGAAATACAAACACTTGGTGAATATTCAGATCTATACCTTAAGACTGATGTTCTACTATTGGCCGATGTGTTTGAGAACTTTCGAGAAGTGTGCATGAAGACATACAATTTAGATCCAGCACATTATTACACCATGCCAGGCTTAACATGGGATGCTATGCTGAAATACACTAATGTCAAATTAGAGCTGCTAACCGACGTAGATATACTGCTATTCATAGAGAGAGGCATTCGAGGTGGTATAAGTCAATGTTCGAACAGATATAGTAAAGCAAATAACAAATATATGGATGATTTTAAGCCTGAGGAGAAAGAGAAATACCTGATGTATTATGATGTGAATAACCTTTATGGATGGGCCATGTCACATGGGTTGATGTTCCCAATATTGTCGTTTCCGAAATTCCTGATGATTCTCCAACTGGATACATATTCGAAGTCGACTTGGATTATCCTCAACATCTACATGATAAGCATAAGGATTTACCGTTTTGCTCTGAGCATGCAGCACCACCTGGAGCAAAATTAGAAAAGCTTTTGACAACATTACATCCTAAAACTAAATATGTTATACACTACCGAAATTTGAAGCAATGCTTATCACATGGTCTCATCCTGAAAAAAGTGCACCGGGTTCTTCAATTCAACCAATCAACTTGGCTTAAACCATATATTGACTTAAATACCACCAAACGGAAGCAGGCTACCAGCGATCATGAGAAGGACAGCTATAAGAAGATGAATAATGCAGCTTTTGGTAAGACCATGGAAAATGTTCGCAAGTATAGCGATATAAAGCTTTGCATGAAGTGGGAAGGTCGCTATGGTGCCAAAGCTCGGATTGCGGCACCCAACTTTCACAGTGCAACGATATTTGATGAGAATTTAGTTGCTGTGGAATTAAAGCGACTCAAAATCTTATTCAATAAGCCCCTCTATATTGGAATGGCAGTTTTGGAAATTTCAAAGATATGCCTCTATGATTTCCACTACAGTTTTATGCAGCGTGAATTTGGAGATAAATGTAAAGTCATGTATACAGATACAGATTCTCTAATATATGAACTTGAAGAGAAAAATGCATATGAGTTTATGGCCGAAAATATAAACAAATTTGATACAAGTGATTACCCAGAAGATAATCAATTCAATTTACCGCTCGTGAATAAAAAGATTCCTGGTCTAATGAAGGATGAGCTGAATGGGAAAATCATGAGCGAATTTGCAGGCTTGCGCTCGAAAATGTACAGTCTACGTATAAACGATGGTAAAACTGTAAAGAAAGCAAAAGGAGTAAAGACTAATGTAGTCCAGAGGCATATCAATTTCGAAGACTACGTCGAATGTTTGAATAACAAGCGAGTATTAACTGCTAATCAGAGCTCCATACGATCGCATAACCATAATGTCTACACGATCAGCCAAAAGAAAATTGCATTGAATCCATATGATAACAAGCGGTATATTATGAGTGGGACAACGGATACTCTACCATGGGGACATTACTCTATTCAATCAGAACAGCAAGGAGCAGACGCAGAAAAACATATAATCTAAGGCTAGATATGTATTGTAAATAAAAATTGTATTATAGCTAAAATACCATTTAATGAAATAGTTTGTTTTAATTGTATTATAGTCTAAGATGATGTACACTATTGTAAAATAAAGGAAAATATTATAATTATAGGGTAACCGATTTAAGGAAGCCTAATATAGAATGATACCTTAAGAATTAAATGTTAATCTAGAATGATACCTTAAGAATTAAATGTTAATATTTTTCAATTTATAATAAATCAATAATAATATTTTATATATGGTATTCTTTTATTCAATTTCCCTACTATGTCCAGAGCTCCCGAATAATATTTGCCCACTACCGTGAGCTCCTAATCGGGCGGTTGAGCGTTTTACCAAGAATGTTAGGATGACTTGAGAAAAAAACTTTTACACGTGGACTCGACCTTGACCCCGGCATCACCTTTGAAACCGGAAGGGCGTCGGATCCTTGACCTTCATCCGTAAGTGAATTATATATAAGTGTATAATCAAACATTTCACAGGGCATTCCGTCTGTCGACCAGGCCAGTTTAAAAACTATTCTGTTATCTGACCTGTTTGAAACGGTAAGCTGTTATCAGACCTGCTTAAAAGCTGTTAGGCTGTTATCAGAGCTGTTTGAAAAGCTGTTAAGCTGTTATCAGAGCTGTTTAAAAGCAGTTAAGCTGTTATCAGAGCTGTTTGAAAAGCTGTTAAGCTGTTATCAGAGCTGTTTGAAAAGCTGTTTAGCTGTTATCTGACCTGTTTTATAAGCTGTTAAGCTGTTATCAGACCTGTTTTAAAAGCTGTTAAGCTGTTATCAGACCTGTTTTAAAAGTTGTTAAGCTGTTATCAGACCTGTTTGAAAAGCTGTTAAGCTGTTATCAGACCTGTTTGAAAAGCTGTTAAGCTGTTATCGGAGCTGTTTAAAAAGCTGTTAAGCTGTTATCAGAGCTGTTTGAAAAGCTGTTAAGGTGTTATCAGACCTGTTTAAAAAGCTGTTAAGCTGTTATAAGACCTGTTTAAGAAGCTGTTAAGCTGTTATCAGACCTCTTTAAAAAGCTGTTAAGCTGTTATCAGACCTGTTTAAAAGCTGTTAAGCTGTTATCAGACCTGTTCAAAAGCTGTTAAGCTGTTATCAGACCTGTTTGAAAAGCTGTTAAGCTGTTATCAGACCTGTTTGAAAAGCTGTTAAGCTGTTATCGGACCTGTTTAAAAAGCTGTTAAGCTGTTATCAGACCTGTTTAAAAAGCTGTTAAGCTGCTATCAGACCTGTTTAAAAAGCTGTTAAGCTGTTATCAGACCTGTTTAAAAGCTGTTAAGCTGTTATCAGACCTGGTTAAGCAGTTATCAGACCTGTTTTGAAAAACAATATGGAGTCCCTGTGAAATGTTTGATTATACACTTATATATAATTCACTTCCGGATGAAGGTCAACGATCCGACGCCCTTCCGGTTTCAAAGGTGATGCCGGGGTCAAGGTCGAGTCCACGTGTAAAAGTTTTTTTCTCAAGTCATCCTAACATTCTGGGTAAAACGCTCAACCGCCCGATTAGGAGCTCACGGTAGTGGGCAAATATTATTCGGGAGCTCTGGACATAGTAGAGAAATTGAATAAAAGAATACCATATATAAAATATTATTATTGATTTATTATAAATTGAAAAATATTAACATTTAATTCTTAAAGTATCATTCTAGATTAACATTTAATTCTTAAGGTATCATTCTATATTAGGCTTCCTTAAATCGGTTACCCTATAATTATAATATTTTCCTTTATTTTACAATAGTGTACATCATCTTAGACTATAATACAATTAAAACAAACTATTTCATTAAATGGTATTTTAGCTATAATACAATTTTTATTTACAATACATATCTTAGACTGGCCTTAGATTATATGTTTTTTCTGCGTCTGCTCCTTGCTGTTCTGATTGAATAGAGTAATGTCCCCATGGTAGAGTATCCGTTGTCCCACTCATAATATACCGCTTGTTATCACATGGATTCAATGCAATTTTCTTTTGGCTGATCGTGTAGACATTATGGTTATGCGATCGTATTGAGCTCTGATTAGCAGTTAATACTCGCTTGTTATTCAAACATTCGACGTAGTCTTCGAAATTGATATGCCTCTGGACTACATTAGTCTTTACTCCTTTTGCTTTATTTACAGTTTTACCATCGTTTATACGTAGACTGTACATTTTCGAACGCAAGCCTGCAAATTCGCTCATGATTTTCCCATTCAGTTCATCCTTCATTAGACCAGGAATCTTTTTATTCACGAGCGGTAAATTGAATTGATTATCTTCTGGGTAATCACGTGTATCAAATTTGTTTATATTTTCGGCCATAAACTCATATGCATTTTTCTCTTCAAGTTCATATATTAGAGAATCTGTATCTGTATACATGACTTTGCATTTATCTCCAAATTCACGCTGCATAAAACTGTAGTGGAAATCATAGAGGCATATCTTTGAAATTTCCAAAACTGCCATTCCAATATAGAAGGGCTTATTGAATAAGATTTTGAGTCGCCTTAATTCCACAGCAACTAAATTCTCATCAAATATCGTTGCACTGTGAAAGTTGGGTGCCGCAATCCGAGCTTTGGCACCATAGCGACCTTCCCACTTCATGCAAAGCTTTATATCGCTATACTTGCGAACATTTTCCATGGTTTTACCAAAAGCTGCATTATTCATCTTTTTATTGCTGTCCTTGTCATGATCGCTGGTAGCCTGCTTCCGTTTGGTAGTATTTAAGTCAATATATGGTTTAAGCCAAGTTGATTGGTTGAATTGAAGAACCCGGTGCACTTTTTTCAGGATGAGACCATGTGATAAGCATTGCTTCAAATTTCGGTAGTGTATAACATATTTAGTTTTAGGATGTAATGTTGTCAAAAGCTTTTCTAATTTTGCTCCAGGTGGTGCTGCATGCTCAGAGCAAAACGGTAAATCCTTATGCTTATCATGTAGATGTTGAGGATAGTCCAAGTCTACTTCGAATATGTATCCAATTGGTGAATCATCAGGAATCTTGAAAACATTGATATTGGGAGCATCAACCCATTTGAATCCTCCGGTTGGTAAATGCTGTGACATGGCCCATCCACAAAGGTTATTTACATCATAATACATCAGGTATTTCTCTTTCTCGTCATGCTTAAAATCATCCATATATTTATTATTTGCTTTGCTATATCTGTTCGAGCATTGACTCATACCACCTCGAATACCTCTCTCTATGAAAAGCAGTATATCTACGTCGGTTATCAGCTCTAGTTTCACTTTGGTGTATTTTAGCATAGCATCCCATGTTAGACCTGGCATGGTGTAATAATGTGCTGGATCCAAATTGTACGTCTTCATACATACTTCTCGAAAGTTCTCGAAGACATCAGCCAATAGGAGGACATCAGTTTTCAGGTATAGATCGGAATATTCGCCAAGTGTCTGTATTTCAAATGTCTGCCAGACTTTTTCAGCATGATTGTAGTCCTCAGCGGATATATCACTGTCAGTCATTTTATTATAGAATTGCTCCTGTGCCGGTAAGTGTTGGAAACCCAATTTTGCCCAATCGTCAACGAAGTCGTATGGGAAGACACCTTTGCGCGTAAGTAGTTTAAAATCATCATCATCCAATTCCCGCCATACAGCTCTTGTAATATTTAATTTATCCATTGGTAGCAATGGTGATAGCTTATCTAATGATTCTGCCATAAAACGGAAGGAATCGATGAATCTGAATTTGATATGACTGCCTTCAACGTGCTTGGTGAACGAGATATATCTTTCTTTATTTATTGGTAGGAGATCCACTTTCCCAGGAATAGATGTAGCTATATCCTTAATAATGAAGTGAGCATCATATCCAGATAAGTTGTGAAAAATGACTGGAACTATGGGACAATCTTGATACATCAGATTGCATGCATTAGGCGCTGGCCCTCGGTATTTTCCTGTTACAAGAATTTATAAAAAAAATGAATTGAATTATGATTCTCAGTATTTACCTGTTAAGTGGCAATGATCCCGGACTCGTTCCTCATCGGCTGCAAACGTTTTTTCACATATATGGCAGCAAGTATTTTCCATATGTGAACGCCATTCTCCTTTAGTCAGGGGCTGCATTGGCCTGATGTTCAGCTTTTCCTGTACAGCTATGGAGACAATTTTTTGCAATTCTAATGCAAACCATTGTTGACAGTCCTTTCCTCGATATGCTCTGTAATATGAGAGCTTAGCATCATGTTTGCAGTGGAAATAGAATCCGATGCTGTGAACTTCATGTTCCTGGATTCGCTGGGTATTTTGTTCGTTTCCCTGAATCGGCTTCAATATTGATTCAAGATCAGCATACACATAAAACGGGACTGGATTCTTATGGTTATAATTCTTATATTCCAACCATTTCTTTTCCTCTGAGGGAAACATAATCCTACAGTCGTTTTGTTTCTCGCATTCAGGAGTGTGTGATGTTAATTTTTCAGCAGAGTAAAAGTAGAGCAAACATCTGTCGCATATATACACTCTATAGTTACATTTTGAAGTTTGTTTTGATACAAGGCGCGAAAGATCTTTAATCCAACAGAAATGATATCTGCCACCATCATCATCCATATCATCATCAGCCTGGTCATAGTCATCTTGTAGCATTGAGAGATTTACATGTCGCTCCATCCTGTGTTTTGTAAGTCTAACTGGAACTGTGGTGAAGAAACGCTCTTTCTCTAGGATGAACACGTTTACTGATATCTCGTTCTGGCCTTCAAATTGCGTAATGCAAGCTTTCTTTGATGCAATCTCCTTCGGTAGAGGTATATACGAAGATCCTCGGAGTTGTTCAAACTTGTTGATGTGTACTGCTAGATGTATTATAGAGTGCAGTGCCCAGCCACTGTCTTTTTCCTGGAATTCTTCCAGCTGAGTGTTAATTGGATCCAAAATGTTTGATTTAAACCAGTCCTCTAAATTATCATCTGCACTAATTGGAGCAGTTCTCGCTTGGAAGTATTTAATGTCTTTTATAATTTCATTGTCACCAGTTTCTTTAACAAATTCACCACAAAACGTTGTAGAAAATATTAAAATAATGTTTTAAGGTATTTTTAATACGACGTGTAAATAATTTGGCGGCGTCTTGCATAAATAGCTTCGGATCGATATGTTTTAAATTTGCAATAACACCTTGTTGAATTCTGTCTGCGACCGCTGTCTTTATTTCCTCCCACTTTACAAAATCACTTCTTCTTACGCGAGTAATTCCTCCACCTCGACGGGGAGTTCTCAATAGTGCTCTCAATGCTTTAATTTGCTCGAGACAGCTCTCAAAATGGCGTTTCCTAGCACTCTTATTGCACTTCCGAAATGCAACTTGAAATTTATGTATGTTTCTATTGCACTTTTGAACAATATAGTCTTTATTCACTGAATTTTTTAAACACTCCATCACATCTTTTCGCAAATTTTCAATTATTGAAAAACTTTTATTTACTAACACCGAAGACATTTTTTAATTTTTTTTGTATGGTTTTTAAACTATCACTGAGACTCACTAAAACTGATTGATGCTCCCCAAGAGTTTGCTTGGGCTTTTATAGCAGCAGTTTGTGAACATGAATGATCCTGCTGCTGCAATAATCATTGCACAGGATGAATTCCAACGAATTTGCTTACATGCTGAGATGATATTGAATTATACGATAAACAAAAAAAACATAAATCACTCAAATTAATTGCTTAAATTTCATTACTTTATTCTGCTGGTTCAATTTTGCAAATATCAAATGAGATTGTTTACATGAACGCATTTCAAGATGAAGAGAAAATGTGAAAATTTGTTTACTTTATGTGAATTCCAATGAAAAGTTTCGATCGGTAAAATTCTTGGAACAATAAAATTTTTGGCTGCCTACAGTAAGTGTGGTATCAAATTACATGAAAAGAATAAATGTGCTGATATTGCTTAAATTTGATAACACAGGTGTGCATGACTCATTCAGCTAAAATGCGAATTTGTAAACAGGAAGTTTACACGGGTGTGTATGAACCATTCAGCTTAAATGCGAATTTGTTTACAGCGGTGATATCAAATTACATCATAAACAGGGGAGCATGCCTAATATTTGGTAAACATTTAATATTTGATACCCAGAATATCACTGCCTCAGAACCCACATAGAAAGTGATCCAAAAATTCTGATATCTACAAATTCCTCGCTAAGGAATATTCAAGTAAGAAAACAGCAAATCCAAGATGACGTCATGCTGATATCTACAACTTGAATTATTAGTAATATTAATTCAAAACCAAATCGCTAATATCTCGAAAACTATAGCCCGTAGAGGATTTCTAACAAAAATTTTATTCCCCCTCTAACCTCCTACCCCTCTAACACCTTCTAGAATCTATTGGCATCAACAAAACTATCCTAGGTAGCTTGAATTATTAATAATATTAACTATATCTGAAAAGGTCAAATCGCTAATATCTCGAAAACCAGAGCTCGTAGAGGATTTCTGATGAAAATTTTATCCCCCTTAATATCCGCACCCCAACGCTCTAGAATCCATTGGCATGAACAAAAATGTCCTACTATTAACTTTAATTATTACTTTCAAAACCAAAAGCCTACATTAAGGTGCAACACTTGAAAACAGCAAAATCACAATAAAAAAGCCTACATTTAGGCGCAGCACACCATGGGCAAAAAAAAAAATAAAACTTGAATTATTACTAAAAAGTTAATGCCATCTCCTGGTCAGACAGACGGTAGGAAAGGAATTCTCCAGGCAGGCCCTGTGACGTATACCACTAGACGGAATCCCCCTGTGGCCCAGAACCCGGTCTAGAGCCAGCAAAATAGTTGGTTTCTACCTTGCACTTTTTGTATGGAAAAAGTGCGCCAGAACCTGTATAGCGTAACTACTATGACCGGACACAATTCATGAGTGAAGCCAACGAAATGTTCTAGTATTCCAGGGGGACGTAAAGTCTATCAATTCTCGAGTCCGCGAGACTTCCATGGATATTTCGCGAGACCCTCGTGTATGATCTAATCATAGGATGCATCAAACGATAGATATCCATTAGTCTGAAAACACTAACAAAATACCTCAATCGAGCAGCATTGAGCTGTTAAGCTGTTATCAGAGCTGTTTGAAAAGCCGTTAAGCTGTTATCAGACCTGTATAAAAAGCTGTTTAGCTGTAATTTGACCTATTTAAAAGCTGTTAAGCTGTTATCAAAGCTGTGCTAAATTTAACTGGAATAACATTTCCTATGACGCTTAAGCAAATTAAACAATTCGAAGACCAGAACGAGATATCAATAAACGTATTCATCCTAAAGAAAGAGCGTTCCTTCACCACTGTTCTAGTTAGACCAACGAAACATAATATGAAGCGACATGTGAATCTATTAATGATACAAAATAACTATGAGCAGGATGATGATGATGATGATGCTGCTGTTGATGATGATTATGATGATAATGATGATGAAAGTACCAGGTTTCATTTCTGCTAGATTGTATATATGCGATAGATGTTTGTTCTATTTTTATTCGGCTAAAGCATTAGCATCACATATTCCTGAATGTGAGAAACAAAAAATTTATCTTGAATTAAGGAAGCCCAACCGTAAAATTAAATGTTAGTAGCACAACGGATACTCTACCATTGACAAACATTACTGAATTCCATCAGAGCAACAAGGAGCAGCCGCAGAAAACATATGACCTAATTCTAGTGTATTGTAAATAAAAAAAAATGTATTACATATAGTTATAGTTCCATTTATTTAAGTAATTTGTTTTAATTGTATTATAGTCTAAGATATATATTATTGGAAAATAAAGAATATATTATAGTTATAGGTATATTCAAATAAGGAAGCCCAACAATGGAATGACACACTAAGAATTAAATGTTAATATTTTTTTAATTTATAATAAATTGATAATGATATTTTATATATTCTTGCGAGCGTGGCCTTTCTGGTTCGTTATTTAAAACACAATATTAAATACTTATTATACAAGTTCTTTATTTCACTCTAATCATACAAAATTCATAAATTTTCTATTAATCAAATCAACTCTAATTATCGCTAATACTGTACTTTCAATTATCGCAATCTAATTACAATACTTTCGCACCTTTATTACTTTCACTTGTTAACACTGCAACGTCTAAGACAAGACTCTTATTCTGGCTATGACAACTGTTATATTTATACCCTAGAAACTCTCCAGATTATTCTTGATTGTTCTATTTTCCAGATGCTTCTTGACTGTTCTATTTACTCTATTCATTCTATTCCTGAACCTTCCTGTAGATACCATAATCAATTCTCCGAACCTGAAGTCGTTTACTCTCCATTGCCAGTACATAGATGTCACCAGTTGTCTCTTTCTATTGCACGTAACAATATGTTATTCTTTTATTCAATTTCCCTACTAAGTCCAGAACTCCTGAAAGTATTCTTTAATAATATTTGTCTACTACAGAGGGCTCTTAATCGGACGGTTGAATCTTTTACCCAGAATGCTAGGTTGAGCGTGAGAAAACACGTTGACACGTGGGCTTGACCTTGGCCTCTGGCATCACCTTTAAAACCGGAAGGGTATTTTGTCCTTGACCTTGATCCAGAAGTGTGTGTCTTGGCGGCTATAACCTTAATCAATTACGTCACAGGGGATTCTATACAGCTTTTCAAAACAAATTTGATAACAGATAAACAGCTTTCAAACAGCTCTGATAACAGGTAAACAGCTTTTAAACAGGTCTGATAACAGCTTAACAGCTTTGATAACAGCTCTGATAACAGCTTAACAGCTTTTCACACAGCTCTGATAACAGCTTAACAGCTTTTAAATTATAATAAATAACACGTTTTTATCTAGCCATCGATCTCGAATATATTCTGATAACTGTAGTTCGTTAAGGACTTGTCGACTCGATTTCACAAGAAGCAGTACGTCATCTAGTTGCCTGGCAGAAGTTTTCGGTTGGAAGAAGTACTCGGTTGGAGGTTCGCCTTCCCTCAGCTAGCGTGATTGACTGCGCAACACAAACTTCAAGCAGTGCTTGTAAGTTTGTGCTTCAAGTGTTTATTTATTATATTAAAATAAAGAATCAACTCCGATTGGGAGAAGAGCTGCCATCCGATATACTTTGGACAACAAACTGGAAGCTTGATACCCAGTTTGGTTGAAACTCGTTTCGATAAAGGATCGAATTTGGAGCTTACCAACAACCCACCGTTAACTAAGAAAAGGAAGTCAGCTTTCCTCTCTTGCCAATCGTGCCAGAATTCAATGAACTCATTGATGAACTGCTCTGAGTTGATGAATAGCCAGTACGCAGTTCTCCTTTAAACTGGAGTGATGGTTGCCCCTACAAGAAGATGATCATGACCGGACACAATTCATGAGTGAAGCCAACGAAATGCTCTAGTATTCCAGGGGGGACGTAAAATCTATCAATTCTCGAGCCCGCGAGACTTCCATGGATATTTCGCGAGACCCTCGTGTATGATCTAATCATAGGATGCATCACACGATAGATATCCATAAGTCTGAAAACACTAACAAAATTCCTCAATCGAGCAGCATTGAGCTGTTAAGCTGTTATCAGAGCTCTTTGAAAAGCTGTTAAGCTGTTATCAGACCTGTATAAAAAGCTGTTTAGATGTTATTTGACCTATTTAAAAGCTGTTAAGCTGTTATCAAAGCTGTTTGAAAAGCTGTTAAGCTGTTATCAGACCTGTTTAAAAAGCTGTTAAGCTGTTATCAGAGCTATTATCAGAGCTGTTAAGCTGTTATCAGAGCTGTTTTAGAAGCTGTTAAGCTGTTATCAGAGCTGTTTAAAAGCTGTTAAGCTGTTATCAGAGCTGTTTGAAAAGCTGTTAAGCTGTTATCAGAGCTGTTTTATAAGCTGTTAAGCTGTTATCAGACCTGTTTTAAAAGCTGTTAAGCTGTTATCAGAGCTGTTTTAAAAGCTGTTAAGCTGTTATCAGAGCTGTTAAGCTGTTATCAGACCTATTTAAAAGCTGTTTACCTGTTATCAGAGCTGTTTGAAAAGCTGTTAAGCTGTTATCAGAGCTGTTTGAAAAGCTGTTAAGCTGTTATCAGAGCTGTTATCAGAGCTGTTATCAGAGCTGTTAAGCTGTTATCAGATCTGTTTAAAAGCTGTGTACCTGTTATCAGAGCTGTTTGAAAAGCTGTTATCAGAGCTGTTACCAGAGCTGTTAAGCTGTTATCAGACCTGTTGAAAAGCTGTTTACTTGTTATCAGAGCTGTTTGAAAGCTGTTTATCTGTTATCAAATTTGTTTTGAAAAGCTGTATAGAATCCCCTGTGACGTAGTTGATTAAGGTTATAGCCGCCAAGATACACACTTCTGGATCAAG
Source organism: Dioctria rufipes (assembly GCA_963924295.1). Taxonomy (NCBI): domain Eukaryota; kingdom Metazoa; phylum Arthropoda; class Insecta; order Diptera; family Asilidae; genus Dioctria; species Dioctria rufipes. The sequence continues at coordinate 145,985,931 of OZ002742.1, read as the reverse complement.
ATCAAGGACAGAATACCCTTCCGGTTTCAAATTTGATGCCAGAGGAGAAGGTCAAGCCCACGTGTCAACGTGTTTTCTCACGCTCACGATCAACCTAGCATTCTGGGTAAAAGATTCAACCGTCCGATCAAGAGCCCTCTGTAGTAGACAAATATTATTAAAGAATACTTTCAGGAGTTCTGGACTTAGTAGGGAAATTGAATAAAAAGAATAACATATATAAAATATCATTATCGATTTATTATAAATTAAAAAAATATTAACATTTAATTCTTAGTGTGTCATTCTATTGTTGGGCTTCCTTATTTGAATATACCTATAACTATAATATATTCTTTATTTTCCAATAATATATATCTTAGACTATAATACGATTAAAACAAATTACTTAAATAAATGGAACTATAACTATATGTAATACATTTTTCTTTTATTTACAATACACTAGAATTAGGTCATATGTTTTCTGCGGCTGCTCCTTGTTGCTCTGATGGAATTCAGTAATGTTTGTCAATGGTAGAGTATCCGTTGTGCTACTAACATTTAATTTTACGGTTGGGCTTCCTTAATTCAAGATAAATTTTTTGTTTCTCACATTCAGGAATATGTGATGCTAATGCTTTAGCCGAATAAAAATAGAACAAACATCTGTTGCATATATACAATCTAGCCTTATGTTTTGAAGCTTGTTTCCATGCAAGCCGCGAAAGATATTTAAACCAGCAGAAATGAAACCTGGTACTTTCATCATCATTATCATCATAATCATCATCAGCAGCAGCATCATCATCATCATCATCATCATCATCCTGCTCATAGTTATTTTGTATCATTAATAGATTCACATGTCGCTTCATATTATGTTTCGTTGGTCTAACTAGAACAGTGGTGAAGGAATGCTCTTTCTTTAGGATGAATACGTTTATTGATATGTCGTTCTGGTCTTCAAATTGTTTAATTTGCTTAAGCGTCATAGGAAATGTTATTCCAGTTAAATTTAGCACAGTAGAATAATGTGGATATGATGAGATCCTATCGGAGTGAATATTTGCAGGATATAGCGCTGATGTTACCGCCCAAGCGAAGCATGCTTCATCACTATTTTTTACAATGATGCAAGCTTACTTTAAAGCAATCTCCTTCGGTAGAGGTATGTACGAAGATCCTCGGTGCTGTTCAAATTTGTTGATATGTACTGCTAAATGTATAATGGGCTCCAATGTCCAGCCACTATCTTTTTTCTGAAACTCATCCAGCTGAGTGAGTATTGAATCCAAAATGTTAACTTTATACCACTCATTTAAATTATCGTCCACATTTATTGGACCAGTTATTGCTTGTAAATATTTAATATCGTTTATAACCTCATTGTCACCGATATTCTTAACAAAACCAGCACACAACTTTGTATTAACTTTAATATTGAGATGGCGTTTTAAAATATTCTTAATACGGCGTATAAATAAATGAGCAGCATCCTGTATAAATAGCTTAGGATCTGTATGGTTTATATGTACAATTATTCCAGCTCTAATTCTGTCTGTGAATACTGAACTCATTTCCTCCCACTTTACAAAATCACTTTTTCTTACACGCTGAGTAATTTCTCCACCTCGACTGGTGGCTTTCAATAACACTCTCGGTGATTTAGTCTGTCCAATACAGCTCCCCATATGCCGTTTTGTACCACTCTTTTTACTAGAAAAACTTTCATTTATTAGCGCGGTTGACATTTTTTTTTATTTGACCTATCGCTGAGGCTCACCAAAACTGACTGATGCCGCCTTCTTTCACCAAAGCCTTAAAATGAAACCATTCTCAACCTAATGCTTTCATGTCTTTTTACCACCCCAATAACCTTCATGTGGTCTATTTTTAGATATCGAATTTCATAACATGCTGCAATGATCACGATTTCCTCTGCTCATAGTATTAACATGTTCTTGACATCGATTCTACGTTTTTATGAATATATTTAAGTCTTGGTAAGGAAGCCGTGAAACTATTTTACTTCAATCAAATGAGCACATATACCACCAATCTAGTGCATAACATACATCGATTCAATCCCCATATCGCCCATGAAAGTTTTCTTTTACACTACACAACATATTACATTAATTCATTTCAGTGTTCCATACATACATATCCACAGCTTGCAAGTATATGACCAAATCCCGAGTGATGTGGTTTCAAACTATGGTGTTCACTAAAGCTTCCTAATGTGTTAGAGCAAGACAGATGATAAGAAATAACATGGGATTTTGCTGCCGAAATCTCATAGCCTAACACAGAAAAGGATCATGGGAGACATTTGCTCTGGATCGCTTTTTGGATGTGAAACACAGAGAAAAAAGTTTATAACTTAAGATATAAAAATAAATAATGAATTTGATCTGAATAAATATTTTGTGAAAAAATTGATTTGCTATAGTTGTTGTTGTTGTTTTTCAGTAAAGGAATTGGGAATCTTACATTTTCAGCTTTCACTACTCATCTACAACATATTCCACATATTACTCACAGATCTCAATATACTCATCTAAGATAACATATTATACTATATTAATATAATAACTCCACCTTCTTTCGTCAAAACATTTAATTTAATCCACTCCCAACCTAATACTTTCATGGTAAGATTTAAAGATGAATAAATAATACTTCCATATCCTACATACAACTTGCACTACTCATCATCATCCAAGTGAACCCAAGAGCAGACACTTTCGGTTTCAAAGGTTAAGGTGACGCCAGAGGTCAAGGACAAATTGCTGCCTTCAAGCCCATGTGTCAAATACATATAAATAGTAGTTTCATAACTTGTTTTTTCAGTTGATATTTTGCTCTTTACCCAAACAGATCACTGTTTCTAGCTAATTACGCAATAATTTCAACATGAGTTCTAAGGACACTACAAACCTTCTCAAGCCTACGGAAGAAAGGAGTAAAGAATATTCATATAAAGCTAAGTCTACATCTATGAAATCGATGCTTTCCAGAAATAAAGAAGAAAGTTTTTCATCCAAAAAGAGTCGACTGTCCCCTACCAACAGGTCGAAAAATCAGGATATTCCAACAAATATTGCAAAAAGTAAAGACGGAGAGATGTTATTTGTGAAAATGGTGCACAAGGAACCTTCTAAAGTCATGTTGGTCTAAAGGCATAAGGAATATTCATTATAAGGATCAGTCTATATCTATGAAATCCTGGCTTTCCTGAGCTAAAGAAAAAAGACCTTAGACTTAAGCTATAATGTAATTAAAACAAATTATTTCAATAAATGGCATTATAACTAATACAATTTTTATTTACAATACATATTTTAGACTAGACTAGACTTAATATATTTTCTGCGACATATGTCGCTTAATAGTGATAATTGAAGCAAAAAAAAAAAACAATGATTATTGCTCACACCGTGTGTCGCTTTCAGCCAAATTTGTTGTTTGCAGATGAAGTGAACATACTTTCCTTATGTAATCCATTGGGATCACTTTTGATATATATCATGAAGCTTTCTTAATCATATTATGTAATTTTTTTCAAAAGTGGTAAGATATCCTACTAGAGTTATATCATTCCAAATACCCACTCTCAACATCGCGGTCTTCACTATTGAACTTGAAGCATTATCAACTTTTTTTCAACCTTCCTGATACTCAGACAACACCATTTCGAGGAGATAAATGCCAAATACCATCCAGAAAAACTTTTAACTTAATACATAACTTACAGTACCCACTCTCAACCCACCACCACGATCTTCACTATGGACATGGAGAATTATCACATATCCACCGAGATTGCTGATTAGGATTTTACTGCTTATTCATAGCTCCCATACAACTTCCACTACTCACCTCAGACAACATATCATACCACATTAATATCATAACACAGCGTTCATCTATTAAAGCTTTTAATTTAACCCACTCTCAACTTAATGGTAAGTAAACAATGTACCTGCCCCCAATAGTATGTGAACTATGATATCGGGGAGTCAATCAAATCTCATAACAGTGTGACTGATTGAGAAATTTTATTGAAAATAAAAAACAATTCGTCATAAAGACTTTTCAATACAAACTCCTAGATACAAAAAAACATTAATCGCTCAATTTGCCTGCTTTACTCGGCTATATTTGTTTACGCAATATATCAAATTACCAGCGACCTGGCCACCTTTTCTAATGCTTTAATTTCCATTACTTCTAATGATTTCATGCGTCTTACCATCCCAAGCAGCCGTGATCAATTTTTACACATCGAATATCATAACATGATCACTCTTGTTTATAAAAGACACCTACAGACCACAACTTACGTAATAGTTGTTGTTGTTGTTTTTTTTCAGCAAAAGAAATTTTCAAGTATATTTTCCACTACTCATCTAAGACATCATATCCCACAGATTAATATCGGTTGTTGTTGTTTTCAGTGAAAGAAATTGGGAATCTTACATAAATCGCTCAATTTGTTTACTTTACTCGGCTGCTGTGCGAATTTGTTTACATTATTCGACTGCGAATTTGTTTACTTTGCTGGACTGTGCGAATTTGTTTATGCAAGGAATAAAATCAGAAGCATTCCACCTGAAGAGCAAAATTACACATTTACTAATTTCCATTACTTATCTAAGTGAACATATCTACCTACATTCGCCCCAATCAGCTTCGCCTGATCTATTTTTAGATATATGATCATATGGTGCAATCTTGTTTATAAAAAACACCGACAGATTAATATCATCAAATCTTTAATCCACAACTTAGGTTATAGTTGTTGTTGCTTTTTTGTTTTTGAGCTACTAATATTAATTACACCTCAGAAGGTAAGATCGCTAATATCTCGAACCATAGCCCGTAGAGGATTTCTGATGAAAATTTTACCCCACTAGTACTAATATTATTGGCATGGGCAAAAAATATCCTAGGGCGGGAGAGTGCTGAAAGTAATCTCGTATCCCCAAGCCCGAGATGAGCAACATATGTAAGTACCGACTAATGCCGCTAGGGGACCTTGCTCAAGAAATGGTGCTTGCACTCGAAAGAGCAACTGTTACTTTTCAATACACGCACCCCCAGGACCCAATAATAATAAGAAAACATCAAGCCAAGGTGATATCATATTGTGAAATTCGAATGATGCTGATATCTACAACAGCACTTGAAAACAACAAAACCAAGATGACGTCATGCTGATATCTAGAACTTCCCCCAGCAAAACCAAGGCATGCTAGTAGTTCCGGATAATGCCGCTAGGTAACCTTACTCAAGAAATGGCGAGCCCGTAGAGGATTTCTGATGACAATTTCGTCCCCCCTCCCACCCTACACCACCTAGAATCCATTGGCATGAACAAAAATAACTTGAATTATTAATACGCTAATATCTCGAAAACCAGAGCCCGTAGGGGATTTCCGATGAAAATTTCATTACCCCACTCCCTATCCTATACTATAATACCCCCTCACAAACCCACCCATCTAGAATCCATTGGCATGAACAAAAATTTCCTAGCGTTAACTTTATTATACCCTAGATGAAATCATAGGGGTATACTAAGTTTGTCATTCCGTTTGTAACACCTCGAAATAATGATGGTAGAGAAAAATGGATTGGACACCCATTCATAATATTAAAAGTTATTTCGATTTTTGCATGTCCGTCCGTCCGTCCGTCCGTCTGTGCGCACGATAACTTGAGAACGCGTACACTTAGAGAGCTGAAATTTTGTACACAGACTTAAAAAAAAAAGTAAAATTAAGTTCGAAAATGAGCCAAATCGGGCAACTCCTTCGTGGGGTTGCCATATAAAAATTTCGTTTTCCGTTATATATTTGGACACTGCCTGAGAACGCGTCGACGTAGAGAGTTGAAATTTCGTACATGATGTTTTTACTACATTAGCAAATAAAATGTCAAAAATGGACTAAATCGGGCAACTCTTTCTTGGTGTTGCCATATAAAAATTTCGGTTTTTTACGTATACTTTGAAAACGATCAGTCCAAGACATTTTTATGGTACTAAAAACTTCTGCAGAATACGAAATCCTATAAAATTGGTTATAATCATTTTGTCTGTGCGACAAACCGTTCTAGAAATATATGCGAAAAACAACTTCAAAATCAATACTTGAATAGATCGGTGACCATACGAAATTTAATACGGGCATTCATCTAGGGTATCCTAAGAATTGGTCTTAGACCAATTCTAGCTTTTTTACTTGTTTATTACTAATATTAGTTCAAAACCAAAAGCCTACATTTAGGCGCACCACATATCTATCCAAGAAAACCGGAGTACCGACTAATGCCGCTAGGGCGCAGTCAAGACCAAATCCATCAATAAAGCTTCCCACCCCTTCACAAATATATAGAACTGAAAGTGATCTCGTATCCCAAAACTCGAGATGAAAAACTTAGAGGCTACGAGTCTGAGATGAAAAATAAGCGAACTCCAGAAACAAAATCGAAAACCTATGCTATTTCCCTATGCTGGAGAGAGCTAAAAGTGGTCTCGTATCCCCAAAGTGGTCTCGTATCCCTAAGATTCGAGATGAAAAATAAACAAACTTCAGAAACAAAATCGAAATCCTATGCTATTTCCCTATGCTGGAGAGTGCTAAAAGTGGTCTCGTATCCCCCAAAGTGGTCTCGTATCCCCAACATCCAAGGCATAAACCAGGACATCCAAGGCACAAACCCACATTTAGTATGGATTTACACCACCTAGCGACGGTGGCGCCATCTGTGGCGAAATCCAGGAGGCTCAAAAAAGTGCGCCAGAACTGTCCTAGTTACACTACTGTAAACAAATTGAGTGATATTTACACTCACACACACACACACACACACACACACACTATGCCATACCAAAATGTTTTCTACCAGGCGATATTCAGTACCATGTTATTAAATTAGCAACAACTACAACTAACGTAGGTAGATATGTTGGCTTAGATAAGAAATGGCCTAATTTTTGATCTTCAGGTGTAATGCTCCTAATTTGATTCATTGCATATACAATTCGTACAGCCGAATAATGTAAACAAAATCGCAGTCGAATAATGTAAACAAAATTCTCACAGACCCGAGTAAAGGAAACAAATTGAAAGATTCTCAATAGCTGAAAAAAAACAACAACAGATATGTTGTCTTAGATGAGTATTGAAAATTTCTTTTGCTGAAAAAAACAACTGCGGATTAAAAAGGCAAGAGTGATCATGATATCTAAAAAATAGATCACGGCTGCTTGTAAGAAGTAGTAGAAATTAAAGCCTCGGTGGCCAGGTGGCTGGTAATTTGATACTGCCAAGTAAAGTAAACAATGGTTTATGCATCTAGGAGTGTGTATTGAAAAGTCATAAGTTTTATGAAAAATTGTTGTTTTATATATTCGCATCATTAAATCTTAAATTATAAACTTTTTCTCTGTGCTTAATATCCAAAATTGGCCACAATATATCTGAAGTTCTATTAATCCTACCTCGGAAGCGAAAGCGATCCAGAGCATATGTCTCCCATGATCCTTTTTTGGGTTCACAATCAATCATATAAACTCGTGGAGCACTAGTACTAAACGTGACTTTCATTATCACGACTAATAATAAAAACTAGTTTCACATTATTTATTTTTTATTTAACGAATATATAAAAAATTAACGAATATATAAAAAATTGTACTGTATCGTGATGGGAGAAATAGTTGATAATTCTCCAAATCCAGAACCACACGAGCTCCAAATGTAGTTGTACACCTTCTCGCTCCAAGAATCTTGTACTCTTTATCCAACTCCATTTGGAAGGTTTTCAGGGACGGTTGGTTCTGCTCCAACTTCTTTAATTCATCCATTGCGTTTAGCATTATTATTATTATATTCACCTTGCTTCCTATTTGTTTGACCTCCAGAATGAAACTGATAGTGAATCTGATTCAGCTCCTTAATTTATAGGCAATCTTCCAAAACAAGTTTAATCCTGTTGTAACCAATCCGCGCAGCTGAATAAAGTCATCCTCATGTAATTTGATATCACCGCTGTAAACAAATTCGCATTTAAGCTGAATGGCTCATACACACCTGTGTAAACTTCCTGTTTAAAAAATTCGCATTTTAGCTGATTGAGTCATGCACATCTGTGTAAACAAATTTAAGCAATATCAGCACATTTATTCTTATCATGTAATTTGATACCACACTCCCTGTAGGCAACCAAAAATTTTATTGTTCCAAGAATTTTACCGATCGAAACGTTTCATTGGAGTGTAAACAAATTTTCACATTTTCTTTTATCTTGAAATGCATTCATGTAAATAATCTCATTTGATATTTGCAATTTCAACCAGCAGAATAAAGTAATCAAATTAATTTGAATGATTTATGTTTCTTTTGTTTGTCGTGTAATTCGATATCATCTCAGCCTGTAAGCAAATTCGTTGGAATTCATCTTGTGCAATGATTATTTTAGCAGCAGGATCATTCATGTTTACAAACCATTGCTATAAAAGCGCAAGCAAACCGCTAGGAGCCATCAGTCAGTTTTAGTGAGTCTCAGTGATAGTTTAAAAACATAAAAATAAAAATGACAACCGCGCTAGTAAATAAAAGTTCTGAAATAATTAAAAACTTGCGGGAGGATGTGTTGAAGTGTTTAACAAATTCAGATAATAAAGACTATATTGTTAAAAAGTGCAACAGAAACATACATAAATTTCAAGTTGCATTTCGGAAGTGCAATAAGAGTGCTAGGAAACGACATTTCGAGAGCTGCCTCTAGCAAATTAAAGCATTAAGAGCACTATTAAGAACTCCCCGTCGAGGTGGAGGAATTACTCGCGTAAGAAGAAGTGATTTTGTAAAGTGGGAGGAAATAAAGACAGCGTTCGCAGACAGAATTCGACAAGGTGTTATTGCAAATTTAAAACATATCGATCCGAAGCTATTTATGCAAGACGCTGCCAAATTATTTACTCGCCGTATTAAAAATACCTTAAAACATAATATAAAGTTTCTACAATGTTTTGCGGTGAATTTGTTAAGGAAACTGGTGACAATGCAATTATAAAAGACATTAAATATTTCCAAGCTAGAACTGCTGCAATTAGTGCAGATGATAACTTAGAGGTTTAAATCAAATATTTTGGATCCAATAAACACTCAGCTGGAAGAATTCCAGGAAAAAGATAGTGGTTGGGCACTGCACTCTATAATTCATTTAGCAGTACACATCAACAAGTTTGAGCAGCTTCGAGGATCTTCGTATATACCCTTACCAAAGGGGATTGCATCAAAGAAAGCTTGCATTAATTTGAAGAATAATGATGAAGCATGCTTCGCATGGGCCGTCACTTCAGCGCTATATCCTGCAACTGCCAACTCTGATAGGTCCTCATCATATCCACATTATTCAACCATGCTAAATTTAACTGGGATAACATTTCCCAAGACACTTAAGCAAATTACGCTATTTAAAGACCAGAACGAGATATCAGTAAACGTATTCATCCTAGAGAAAGAGTGTTTCTTCACCACAGTTCCAGTTAGACTTACGAAACATAGGATGGAGCGACATGTATATCTCTTAATGGTACAAGATGACTATGACCAGGCTGATGATGATGATATGGATGATGATTATGATGCTGGCAGATATCATTTCTGCTGGATTAAAGATCTTTCACGCCTGGTATCGAAACAAACTTCGAAGTATAATGGTAGACGGTATATATGCGACAGATGTTTGTTCTACTTTCACTCTGAAGAAAAATTAGCATCACACACTCCCGAATGCGAGAAACAAACGATTGTAGGATTATGTTTCCCTCAGAGGAAAAGAAATGGTTGGAATATAAGAATTATAACCATAAGAATCCAGTCCCGTTTTGTGTGTATGCTGATCTTGAATCAATATTGAAGCCGATTCAGGGAAACGATTAAAATACACAGCGAATCCAGGAACATGAAGTTCATAGCATAGGATTCTATTTCCACTGCATGCAAACATGATGCTAAGCTCTCATATTACAGAGCATATCGAGGAAAGGACTGTCAACAATGGTTTGCATTAGAATTGCAAAAAATTGTCTCCATAGCTGTACAGGAAAAGCTGAACATCAGGCCAATGCAACCCCTGACTAAAGAGGAACGGCGTTCACATATGGAAAATACTTGCTGCCATATATGTGAAAAAATGTTTGCAGCCGATGAGGAACGAGTCCGAGACCATTGCCACTTAACAGGTAAATACTGAGAATCATAATTCAATTCATTTTTCATAAATTCTTTTAACAGGAAAATACCGAGGGCCAGCGCACAATGCATGCAATCTGATGTATCAAGATTGCTCCATAGTTCCAGTCATTTTTCACAATTTATCCGGATATGATGCTCACTTCATTATTCAGGATATAGCTACATCTATTCCTGGGAAAGTGGATCTCCTACCAATAAATAAAAAAAGATACATTTCGTTCACCAAGCACGTTGAAGGCAGTCATATCAAATTCAGATTCATCGATTCCTTCCGTTTTATGGCAGGATCCTTAGATAAGTTATCATCATTGCTGCCAATGGATAAATTAAATATTACAAGAGCTGTATGGCATTAATTGGATGATGATGACTTTAAACTACTTACGCGCAAAGGAGTCTTCCCATACGACTTCGTTGTCGATTGGACTAAATTGGATTTCCAACACTTACCGACACAGGAGCAATTCTATAATAAAATGACTGACAGTGATATATCTTCTGAGGACTACAATCATGCTGAAATGGTCTGGCAGACATTTGAAATACAGACACTTGGCGAATATTCCGATCTGTACCTGAAAACTGACGTCCTCCTATTGGCCGATGTCTTTGAGAACTTTCGAGAAGTTGTTCAGAGGCATATAAATTTCCAAGGCTACGTTGAATGCCTGAACAACAAGCAGCTTTTAACTGCAAATCAGAGCTGCATACGATCGCATAACCACAATGTCTACACCATCAACCAAAAGAAGATAGCTTTAAGTCCACATGATAACAAGCGATATATTTTGAGTGGTACAACGGATACTCTACCATGGGGACATTACTCAATTCCACCAGAGCAACAAGGAACAAGCACAGAAAGTTCAGTTTCAGATCAACAAGGAACAGGCATGGAAAGTATAGAAATCTAAGCTCGTTATTGTAAATAAAAACATGTATTATAGTTTTAGTTTCATTTATTTAAGTACTTTGTTTTAATTGTAGTACAGTCTAAGATATTTTAATTATAAATTTATTTTTAAATTGTATTATAGTTGTTTCTTCAACAAATTATAAAACATCTTTGTTATTAATCCAAGAATTGTGTTTTGATGAAAATCCGAGCCATTTAACGTAAGCTTTATCTCCACTCTTCTTTAAGATTTTCTCTACGAAATATAGGTTTGGGTGTTTAACTTTCAGCAGCTCCAATTCATAAAAGCCTCCTGTGATTGGATTTCCTTGATAATCTTCCAGATGATATGTGATGGGGTTTGTGTTTTGAACTTTAATAATTTTAAAAATCTCAGCTGTCCAGTTTGGTGTATAGCCTTTCTCAAATATATGCTTGTATTTGCTGATGCGTACAAAATCCCCAGCTTTATACTTTGCAGGAACAACAATTTTTATATGATTATATACAGTTGAAAGCAGTTGTTTCTCATTGGAGATGTTGAAATCACGTGGTCTCATTTTTGTAGTTCGATGTATTCTTGAGTTGTACTCAGTAAGCAGTTTCTTTACCATACCAATCCACTGATAAGTTCCATTAAAACTGAATTCCTTCCACATCATATCCTTCAGAGTTCGGTTAAATCGTTCCACTATTGATGCTTTGAGGAAACTGTACGTAGAGTAATGATTAATTGCATGCTTCAGCATTAGATATTTAAAGAGGTTGTTGTAGAATTCCTTTCCATCATCAGTCTGCAGGTTTTTAGGTATTCGTCCCTCGCTTATTATAGATTGCATGGCATCTTTTACTTCTACACCACTTTTTCTTTTAATTGGAATTGCCCATGCATATTTGGAGAAGGTATCAATTACTGTCAGCAGATAGCGGTAACCCTTGTTCACATACTTGTAGGAATCCATTTCAACCAAGTCTGCCTGCCACAAGTCATCTAGTCCTTTGATAATCACACGACGTCGTTTAAAATTTTTTCTCGCTGGTTTATGAAGCTCATTTATCACTTGTCTCTCACTCATCGTAATTATAAATGAAACAGATTTCTCAAGAGTTTTTACTCATATACACCATCTTTTGGTGTCAAGTCTTTCTTATTTATTACTGAAGTAAACAAATAGTTTTCAATCTTCGCGATTTCATCATTGATATATAGCGTTAAATTTGCCACCTCTATATTAATAGTTTTTCTTATTTCTTCCACACTTATATTAATTTTCTTGTCAACATAGTCTTTGGTAGTAGCATCATCATTTTCAAGGGGCTCACCAAGTCGTTTTATACACTTTGAGTTTAGATCGTAGTCTCCGTTTATCGTTAAATTATATCCAATACCCCGCTCTCTTTGTTCGCCAGCTGGAGCCTGAGCTCCTTGTTTACCAGCTGGGCCTTGAATTCCTTGTTCACCGGCTGGTCCCTGAGCTCCTGTTGGTCCACGTTCACCTGGTTTCCCAAGATATCCTCGCCTAGAGAAACGTCGAAACTTATCAACGCTCATCTGTAGATTGTGAAGAAGTATGATAATGAGGTAGTATTTAAACTATAATATCTGCTTCTCGCAACTCCTCCAGGATAGATATAATTTCATTGTTGTGACTGGTGTTTCCAGCCTGCTGTGATGCCATGAGAAGGTGCAGTCTATCAACTATTTCATTTGGATCATCCCAGTAAATGTGATCAATGTTTTCCTTAGGCAGACGCATTAGTCCCATGCCTTTATGCTGTATAAGTTTACTGATTATAGCTTTTTACTTAACCGCTCTAGTACCTTTTATTTGTCCATTTTCAGCATAGTCACGTTTATATGCATTGGTATCTTTCAAAATAGATCCATAATTAGTTAAATCCTCTTTAGTATATAGACTTTTTACAGGATCTTTCATAAATAGCAGCTCACATAACCCCAAAGTTGTTTTATAGCTCTTCCCCTTGATAAAAATATTTCCTACATCATCAACATCAAACGTTGAATTACCGATTCTCCATGCGTTGTCATCATAGTAAACTCCATAGGTTCAATCAATTTTAGGGCTATTGTCAGTGAATAGCCTTATATAGTTTGAAACTATGTATTCAGACGTATGGCGGAGGTGACAGGAGACCTTCCTGTCAATGTTCTTGAATGTTTAGGTGTTGCGAATTCTTCTTCAGATGTTAAGAAATAATCTCCATAATTTATTGGTGTGCTACTAGCCTCCATTTTCACATATTCTCGTTTTGGAGGGGTAAAAGGTTCCACAATCTCATTGGCTTCTTCTTCTTCTTCTTTTACATCTTTTGCCTCAAACTTGGCTATATCCGCCGGCTCGTATTTGACTGTTCTAACAAACTGCTTTAAGGGTTTGGTGATTGGCTTAAAAGTTTCTTCAAGTTGAGCTTCTGCTTCAATCCTTCCCGTCTTTAGAGCTTTAAATTTCCTTCGCACTGCATTCCTAGTCTTGATAATTTCTTTTAATAGATTTTCATTCATCTTCGATATTAACTGAATAACAGCTTTCCAAACAGCTCTGATAACAGCTTAACAGCTTTTTTAAACAGGTCTGATAACAGCTTAACAGCTTTTCGAACAGCTCTGATAACAGCTTAACAGCTTTCCAAACAGCTCTGATAACAGCTAAACAGCTTTCCAAATAGCTCCGATAACAGCTTAATAGCTTTTCAAACAGCTCTGATAACAGCTTAACAGCTTTTCAAACAGCTCTGATAACAGCTTAACAGCTTTTAAAACAGCTCTGATAACAGCTTAACAGCTTTTCAACAGCCCTGATAACAGCTTAACAGCTTTTAAAACAGCTCTGATAACAGCTTAACAGCTTTTAAACAGCTCTGGTAACAGCTTAACAGCTATTAAAACGGCTCTGATAACAGCTTAACAGCTTTCCAAACAGCTCTGATAACAGCTTAACAGCTTTCCAAACAGCTCTGATAATAGCTTAACAGCTTTTCAAACAGCTCTGATAACAGCTTAACAGCTTTTCAAACAGGTCTGATAATAGGTGAACAGCTTTAATCTACTCAGCAGGTCCACAGGATTCGGTGTGCTTTTTATGAAGTTTTCACATGCTTCACCCTTTTATAGTACAATGAAGGTATCAAATCCTTTACGGTAGTGCCCCTTGTTTAATGAGCTATCCTTATCAATCATCAAGAAACCATATTCATCCTTCCGACACTCAGCACAGGCTCTTCGAAATTTATCAAACTTCATGTCTGTATTCACATGATCATTATAGATATGTTTCAACTTCAAGTCATCTTTCTTGAATATGTTGATTAAATTAGCATTGTCACGTATTAAGTGCTTTGGTATATGCGTATATGTTTGACAGAGATAGAAGCTGTCTATATCTTCGTGGCGACCCATGCAAAAATAGGATCGCACATTATCTTGCTTTTCATATGCTACATCATCGAAAATAAACACTGATTGTGATTTGGCTTCCTCTGGAGGTAGAACGTCACAGTTGTTTGAGAATGTATAATACCCCAATCCTGATATGGGAGTCGTCACTCGCTTCAAGTACTCATACTTTGGTTGATGTAAAGATTTTGAATATATGTAAATATTTTTATATCTCAGGCCATTGGGATGTTACAGCAAACTTATCATAACATTAGTTTTTTCACAATTGGATGGTCCAACAATGATGCTCCTTATACTATTAGGCAATAGGGGACCATGCTTCTTTTTCACCTTCATAACGTCAAGTTCTAGCTGCGGAAGAGTGCGGACGTGTTCTAATCTGTTCTTCTATTCAAAATATTTAAAAGTTTTTTTTTTTTCTCTTTTCTTTTGTTGTTTTTATAATTAATTATGAATGCTAAACATTGTGGAAAATGTGATGAAGAATTATTTGACAAAACAGTTAAATGTGTTTTTTGTTCTCGTTTTTTTTCACAAGCGTTGTGCCAAAGTAGATGAAGCATTTTTTAAGCTGATTGAGTCAAGTGCTAACATTTGCTGGAAGTGCCCCGGATGTGCTAATATGTCTCTCGATACACTGATCGACAAATTATCAGTTATGTCATGTGAAATTAATTCTTTAAAAAAGCAATTTCTAAATGAAATAACTTCTTTAAAATTGCAAGTGAATGATCGTAATAATGAGTCATCCAACAATGTTGGGATGACCGTTAACTCATCTGCAACATTGAATGCTGCCCCATCAGTTAAATTTGTGGCATCGGATGGTGTGAGTAAATCTGCTAACCCCAACCGTAATCCTAATATTGATCAAACTGCAGCAAGGTCATCATCTGCAGTACACGATGATGCATTATCGTCATCTTCTGCTAACGCAAATGTTTGCTCAGCTGAAATAAATTCTGGCGGTAATAACTGGTTCACAGTTCAAAACAAAAAGCGCAGGAATAAGAAAATTGTTGGATCTGCAGCGCCTGGGTCTGATCTCCTTGTTATCAACAACATGAAATATTTGCATATTTCGCGTCTTCATCCTAGTACTACGGAAGACAGTGTTATAAATTATGTTGCTGCAAAGACCGATATTAAGCCCGAATTACTCAACGCCTTGTAAAAAAAGACACCGACATTAATTCATTGCGTTTTACAACTTTCAAATTAGGTGTACCTGAGTACTTGATTCCTAAAATGCTCGTTTCTGCTATTTGGCCTTCAGGTGTTTACGTGCGAAATTTTATAAAAATGTCAAAAAAACTTGCCAGAAATAAATACTGCGAGTGTGAATCAGATCGAAATAATTGAAGTGGATTCTTCTTCTCACTACTCGTGTGATGAATATTTATCTTATCCTTCTTCCGTTTGCTCGCAAAAGTCTTATGCATTTAATCATAATAATAATAATTTGAACATTTATTATCAAAATAATCGTGGCTTAAGAACAAAATTACGAGAGTTTCACCTGGCTGTTTTGGAAAATCATTACGATATCATTGTAATTACTGAAACTTGGCTTACCGATGCTATATTTTCTAGTGAATTATTTAATCTATTTGAATATGTGGTGTACAGAAAAGATCGTTGTCATATATCAACTGGTCTGACAAGAGGCGGAGGTGTTATGATTGCGGTGCGATCTTGCTTTATTAGCGAACGAATTTCTTTACTAAATGAAAGCAGTGAATTGGATCAATTATGCGTACGTATCATTAAATCACAGTTGACTCATGACTCCTTGGATTTGTGTGTTAGTTATATACCTCCTGGGTCTACGCTGGATCATTATAAGGATCACGTCAATAATGTATCTGCTTTATTCTTTAATCAAAATCATAATCAACTGTGTTATCTCGGCGATTTTAACCTAAGTAGTGTTAAATGGAAGTTGAACGAAGATGAAGGAATGTTAATTCCAATTAATGTAATATCTGAACGTGACCGATTTGTAATTGACAACCTGATAGGCTTAAATTTAGTTCAGGTAAATGATGTATGTAATGATGCTGGTAAATTCTTAGACTTGGTCTTTTTAAGCAATGATATAATATATCGAACTAATGTAGTTGACTTTCCCCTCTCTACTTGTGATTTCCATCATAAAGCGATTAAATTAAATTTATCATAGTAGTTAAGCTATGGGGGTACCAGATCACTTTTTCCATACAAAAAGTGCAAGGTAGAAACCAACTATTTTGGTGGTTCTGAACCGGATTCTGGGCCACTGAGGGGGATTCTGGGCCACTGAGGTGGATTCCGTCTAGTGGTATACGTGACAGGGCATGCCTGGAGAATTCCTTTCCTACCGTCTGGCTGACCAGGAGATGGCATTAACTTTTTAGTAATAATTCAAGTTAACCCTATGCTATTCTTTTTCATACCAATAGATTCTAGGAGGTGCCAGTGGATAGGGTATTGGCACTGTTGGGGGACAAAATTTTCATCAGAAATCCTCTACGGGCTACGGTTCTCGAGATATTAGCGATTTTACCTTTTTAGATATAGTTAATATTAGTAATAATTCAAGTTAACGCAATGCTATTCCTTTTCATACCAATAGATTCTAGGAGGTGCCAGTGGATAGGGTATTGGTACTGTTGGGGGACAAAATTTTCATCAGAAATCTTCTACGGGATATGGTTCTCGAGATATTAGCGATTTTACCTTTTTAGATATAGTTAATATTAGTAATAATTAAAGTTAACGCAATGCTATTCTTTTCATACCAATAGATTCTAGGAGGTGCCAGTGGATAGGGTATTGGTACTGTTGGTGGACAAAATTTTCATCAGAAATCTTCTACGGGATATGGTTCTCGAGATATTAGCGATTTTACCTTTTTAGATATAGTTAATATTAGTAATAATTAAAGTTAACGCAATGCTATTCTTTTTCTTACCAATAGATTCTAGGAGGTGCCAGTGGATAGGGTATTGGTACTGTTGGGGGACAAAATTTTCATCAGAAATCTTCTACGGGATATGGTTCTCGAGATATTAGCGATTTTACCTTTATTAGATATAGTTAATATTAGTAATAATTCAAGTTAACCCTATGCTATTCTTTTTCAAACCAATAGATTCTAGGAGGTGCCAGTGGATAGGGTATTGGTACTGTTGGGGGACAAAATTTTCATCAGAAATTCTCTACGGGCTACGGTTCTCGAGATATTAGCGATTTTACCTTTTTAGATACAGTTAATATTAGTAATAATTCAAGTTAACGCAATGCTATTCTTTTTCATACCAATAGATTCTAGGAGGTGCCAGTGGATAGGGTATTGGCACTGTTGGGTGACAAAATTTTCATCAGAAATCCTCTACGGGCTACGGTTCTCGAGATATTAGCGATTTTACCTTTTTAGATATAGTTAATATTAGTAATAACAATTAAAGTTAACCCTACGCTATTCTTTTTCATACCAATAGATTCTAGGAGGTGCCAGTGGATAGGGTATTGGCACTGTTTGGGGGACAAAATTTTCATCAGAAATCCTCTACGGGCTACGGTTCTCGAGATATTAGCGATTTTAACTTTTTAGATATAGTTAATATTAGTAATAATTCAAGTTAACCCTATGCTATTCTTTTTCATACCAATAGATTCTAGGAGGTGCCAGTGGATATGGTATTGTTGGGGGACAAAATTTTCATCAGAAATCTTCTACGGGCTCTGGTTCTCGAGATATTAGCGATTTTACCTTTTTAGATATAGTTAATATTAGTAATAATTAAAGTTAACCCTATGCTATTCTTTTTCATACCAATAGATTGTAGGAGGTGCCAGTGGATAGGGTATTGGCACTGTTGGGGAACAAAATTTTCATCAGAAATCCTCTACGGGCTACGGTTCTCGAGATATTAGCGATTTTACCTTTTTAGATATAGTTAATATTAGTAATAATTCAAGTTAACGCAATGCTATTCTTTTTCATACCAATAGATTCTAGGAGGTGCCAGTGGATAGGGTATTGGCACTGTTGGGGGACAAAATTTTCATCAGAAATCCTCTACGGGCTACGGTTCTCGAGATATTAGCGATTTTACCTTTTTAGATATAGTTAATATTAGTAATAATAATTAAAGTTAACCCTACGCTATTCTTTTTCATACCAATAGATTCTAGGAGGTGCCAGTGGATAGGGTATTGGTGCTGTTGGGGGACAAAATTTTCATCAGAAATCCTCTACGGGCTACGGTTCTCGAGATATTAGCGATTTTACCTTTTTAGATATAGTTAATATTAGTAATAATTCAAGTTAACGCAATGCTATTCTTTTTCATACCAATAGATTCTAGGAGGTGCCAGTGGATAGGGTATTGGTGCTGTTGGGGGACAAAATTTTCATCAGAAATCCTCTACGGAGTGTGGTTTTCGAGATATTAGCTATCTTGCCTTTCAATATTACTAATAATTCAAGTTACCCTGGGGAGTTGTAGATATCAGCATAATGTCACCTTGGATTTGCTGTTTTCTTACTTGAATATTTCTTAGTGAGGAATTTGTAGATATCAAAAGTTCCAGATGGCTTTCTATAGGCGTTCTGGGCATTGTGGTTCTGGGCATTAAATATTAAATGTTTACTAAACATTAGGCATGCTTCCCCTATTTATGATGTAATTTGATATCGACGCTGTAAACAAATTCGCATTTAAGCTGAATGGTTCATACACACCTGTGTAAACTTCCTGTTTAAAAAAAATTCGCATTTTAGCTGAATGAGTCATGCACACCTGTGTAAACAAATTTAAGCAATATCAGCACATTTATTCTTTTCATGTAATTTGATATCACACTTACTGTAGGCAACCAAAAAATTTTATTTTATTGTTCCAAGAATTGTGTTTTATTGTTTCTTCGATATCATCTCAGCCTGTAAGCAAATTCGTTGGAATTCATCCTGTGCAATGATTATTGCAGCAGCAGGAACATTCATGTTTACAAACTGTTGCTATAAAAGCCCAAGCAAACTCTTGGGGAGCATCAGTCAGTTTTAGTGAGTCTCCGTGATAGTACATAAAAATTAAAAATGTCTTCGGTGCTAGTAAATAAAAGTTTTTCAATAATTGAGAATTTACGAAAAGATGTGATGGAGTGTTTAAAAAATTCAGATAATAAAGACTATATTGTTCATAAGTGCAATAGAAACATGCATAAATTTCGAGTTGCATTTCTGAAGTGCAATAAGAGTGCTAGGAAACGACATTTCGAGAGCTGTCTCGAGCAAATTAAAGCATTAAGAGCGCTATTGAGAACTCCCCGTCGAGGTGGAGGAATTACTCGCGTAAGAAGAAGTGATCCGAAGCTATTTATGCAAGACGCTGCCAAATTATTTATGCGCCGCATTAAGAATACATTAAAACATTATTTTAAAATTAAAGTTTCTACAACGTTTTGCGGTGAATTTGTTAAGGAAACTGGTGACAATGAAATTATAAAAGACATTAAATATTTCCAAGCGAGAACTGCTGCAATCAGTGCAGATGATAATTTAGAGGAGTGGTTTAAATCAAACATTTTGGATCCAATAAACACTCAGCTGGAAGAATTCCAGGAAAAAGACAGTGGCTGGGCACTGCACTCTATAATACATCTAGCAGTACACATCAACAAGTTTGAACAACTCCGAGGATCTTCGTGTATACCTCTGCCGAAGGAAATTGCTTTAAAGCAAGCTTGCATCAATGTGAAAAATAATGATGAAGCATGCTTCGCGTGGGCAATAACATCAGCGCTATATCCTGTAAATATTAACACCAATAGGACCTCATCATATCCACATTATTCAACCGTGCTAAATTTAACTGGAATAACATTTCCCATGACGCTTAACCAGATTAAACAATTTGAAGACCAGAACGATTTGTCAATAAACGTATTCATCCTAGAGAAAGAGCGTTCCTTCACCACAGTTCCAGTTAGACTTACGAAACACAGGATGGAGCGACATGTAAATCTCTTAATGCTACAAGATGACTATGATCAGGCTGATGATCATATGGATGACGATGATGATGATGGTAGATATCATTTCTGCTGGATTAAAGATCTTTCCCGACTAATATCGAAGCAAACTTCGAAACATAAGTGTAGAAAGTATATATGCGACAGATGTTTGCTCTACTTTTACTCTGAAGAAAAATTAACATCACACACTCCTGAATGTGAGAAGCAAAACGATTGCAGAATTATGTTTCCATCAGAGGAAAAGAAATGGTTGGAATATAAGAATTATAACCATAAGAATCCAGTCCCGTTTTGTGTGTATGCTGATCTTGAATCAATATTGAAGCCGATTCAGGGAAACGATCAAAATACACAACGAATCCAGGAACATGAAGTTCACAGCATAGGGTTCTATTTCCACTGCAAACATGATGCTAAGCTCTCATATTACAGAGCATATCGAGGAAAAAATTGCCAACAATGGTTTGCATTAGAATTGCAAAAAATGGCATCCATAGCTGTACAGGAAAAGCTGAACATCAGGCCAATGCAACCCCTGACTAAAGAGGAACGGCGTTCACATATGGAAAACACTTGCTGCCATATATGTGAAAAAACGTTTGAAGCTGATGAGGAACGAGTTCGGGATCATTGCCACTTAACAGGAAAATATCGAGGACCAGCGCATAATGCATGCAATCTCATCTATGAAGATTGCTCCATAGTTCCAGTAATTTTTCATAATTTATCCGGATATGATGCCCACTTCATTATTAAGGGTATAGCTACATCTTTCCCAGGAAAAGTTGATCTCTTACCAATAAATAAGGAAAGATATATCTCGTTTACCAAGCACATGGAAGGCAGCCATATAAAATTCAGATTCATCGATTCCTTCCGTTTTATGGCAGAATCTTTAAATAAGCTATCATCATTGCTGCCAATGGATAAATTAAACACTACAAGATCAGTATGGCAGGGATTGGATGACAACACTATCAAACTTCTTACACGCAAAGGTGTCTTCCCATATGATTTTATTGATGACTGCGATAAATTGGATTTCCGGAACTTGCCAGCACAAGAAGTGTTCTACAATAAACTGACTGACAGTGCTATATCTCCAGAGGACTACAATCATGCTGAAGAGGTCTGGCAAAAATTTGAAATACAAACACTTGGTGAATATTCAGATCTATACCTTAAGACTGATGTTCTACTATTGGCCGATGTGTTTGAGAACTTTCGAGAAGTGTGCATGAAGACATACAATTTAGATCCAGCACATTATTACACTATGCCAGGTCTAACATGGGATGCTATGCTAAAATACACTAATGTCAAATTAGAGCTGATAACCGACGTAGATATACTGCTATTCATAGAGAGAGGCATTCGAGGTGGTATAAGTCAATGTTCGAACAGATATAGTAAAGCAAATAACAAATATATGGTTGATTTTAAGCCTGACGAGAAAGAGAAATACCTGATGTATTATGATGTGAATAATCTTTATGGATGGGCCATGTCACAACATTTACCAACTGGAGGATTCAAATGGGTTGATGCTTACAATATCGACGTTTTCCAAATTCCTGATGATTCACCAATTGGATACATATTTGAAGTGGACTTGGACTATCCTCAACATCTACATGATAAGCATAAGGATTTACCGTTTTGCTCTGAGCATGCAGCACCACCTGGAGCAAAATTAGAAAAGCTTTTGACAACATTACACCCTAAAACTAAATATGTTATACACTACCGAAATTTGAGGCAATGCTTATCACATGGCCTCATCCTAAAAAAAGTGCACCGGGTTCTTCAATTCAACCAATCAGCTTGGCTTAAACCATATATTGACTTAAATACCACCAAACGGAAGCAGGCTACCAGCGATCATGAGAAGGACAGCTATAAGAAGATGAATAATGCAGCTTTTGGTAAGACCATGGAAAATGTTCGCAAGTATAGCGATATAAAGCTTTGCGTAAAGTGGGAAGGTCGCTATGGTGCAAAAGCTCGGATTGCGGCACCCAACTTCCACAGTGCAACGATATTTGATGAGAATTTAGTTGCTGTGGAATTAAGGCGACTCAAAATCTTATTCAATAAGCCCCTCTATATTGGAATGGCAGTTTTGGAAATTTCAAAGATATGCCTCTATGATTTCCACTACAGTTTTATGCAGCGTGAATTTGGAGATAAATGTAAAGTCATGTATACAGATACAGATTCTCTAATATATGAACTTGAAGACAAAAATGCATATGAGTTTATGGCTGAAAATATAAACAAATTTGATACAAGTGATTACCCAGAAGATAATCAATTCAATTTACCGCTCATGAATTAAAAGATTCCTGGTCTAATGAAGGATGAGCTGAATGGGAAAATTATGAGCGAATTTGCAGGCTTGCGCTCGAAAATGTACAGTCTACGTATAAACGGTGGTAAAACTGTAAAGAAAGCAAAAGGAGTAAAGACTAATGTAGTCCAGAGGCATATCAATTTCGAAGACTACGTCGAATGTTTGAATAACAAGCGAGGAGTATTAACTGCTAATCAGAGCTCCATACGATCGCATAACCATAATGTCTACACGATCAGCCAAAAGAAGATTGCATTGAATCCATATGATAACAAGCGGTATATTATGAGTAGGACAACGGATACTCTACCATGGGGACACTAATCTATTCAATCAGAACAGCAAGGAGCAGACGCAGAAAACATATAATCTAAGGCTAGTCTAAGATATGTATTGTAAATAAAAATTTTATTATAGCTAAAATACCATTTAATGAAATAGTTTGTTTTAATTGTATTATAGTCTAAGATGATATACACTATTGTAAAATAAAGGAAAATATTATAATTATAGGGTAACCGATTTAAGGAAGCCTAATATAGAATGATACCTTAAGAATTAAATGTTAATCTAGAATGATACCTTAAGAATTAAATGTTAATATTTTTCAATTTATAATAAATCAATAATAATATTTTATATATGGTATTCTTTTTATTCAATTTCCCTACTAAGTCCAGAGCTCCCGAATAATATTTGCCCACTACAGCGAGCTCCTAATCGGGCGGTTGAGCGTTTTACCCAGAATGTTAGGACGGCTTGAGAAAAAACATTTACACGTGGGCTCGGCCTTGACCCCTGGCATCACCTTTGAAACCGGAAGGGCGTCTGACCCTTGACATTCAGCCGGAAGTGTATTATATATAAGTGTATAATCAAGCACATCACAGGGGATTCCATATTGCTTTTCAAACAGGTCAGATAACAGCTTAACAACTTTTCAAACAGCTCTGATAACAGCTTATCAGCTTTTAAATAGGTCAGATAACAGCTAAACAGCTTTTCGAACAGCTCTGATAACAGCTTAACAGCTTTTCGAACAGGTCTGATAACAGCTAAACAGCTTTTCGAACAGGTCTGATAACAGCTTAACAGCTTTTCAAACAGCTCTGATAACAGCTTATCAGCTTTTAAACAGGTCAGATAACAGCTAAACAGCTTTTCGAACAGCTCTGATAACAACTTAACAGCTTTTCGAACAGGTCTGATAACAGCTAAACAGCTTTTCGAACAGGTCTGATAACAGCTTAACAGCTTTTAAACAGTTTAAATAACAGCTTAACAGCTTTTAAACAGGTCTGATAACAGCTAAACAGCTTTTCGAACAGGTCTGATAACAGCTTAACAGCTTTTCGAACAGGTCTGTTAACAGCTAAACAGCTTTTCGAACAGCTCTGATAACAGCTTAACAGCTTTTAAACAGGTTAAATAACAGCTTAACAGCTTTTCAAACAGCTCTGAGAACAGCTTAACAGCTTTCAAACAGCTCTGATAACAGCTTAACAGCTTTTCAAACAGCTCTGATAACAGCTTAACAGCTTTTAAACAGGTCTGATAACAGCTAAACAGCTTCTCGAACAGGTCTGATAACAGCTTAACAGCTTTTCGAACAGGTCTGATAACAGCTTAACAGCTTTTCGAACAGGTCTGATAACAGCTTAACAGCTTTTCAATAGGCCATATAACAGATTAACAGCTTTTCAAACTGGTCGGATCGACAGGCGGAATCCTCATCATCAGCCAAATCGGAGTGTGATGTGCTTGATTATACACTTATATAGAATACACTTCCGGATGAAGGTCAAGGGTCAGATGCCCTTCCGGTTTTAAAGGTGATGCCAGGGGTCAAGTTCGAGCCCACGTGTAAATGTTTTTTCTCAAGCCGTCCTAACATTCTGGGTAAAACGCTCAACCGCCCGATTAGGAGCTCGCTGTAGTGGGCAAATATTATTCGGTAGCTCTGGACTTAGTAGGGAAATTGAATAAAAAGAATACCATATATAAAATATTATTATTGATTTATTATAAATTGAAAAATATTGATATTTAATTCTTAAGGTATCATTCTAGAATAACATTTAATTCTTAATGTATCATTCTATATTAGGCTTCCTTAAATCGGTTACCCTATAATTATAATATTTTCCTTTATTTTACAATAGTGTATATCATCTTAGACTATAATACAATTAAAACAAACTATTTCATTAAATGGTATTTTAGCTATAATACAATTTTTATTTACAATACATATCTTAGACTAGCCTTAGATTATATGTTTTCTGCGTCTGCTCCTTGCTGTTTTGATTGAATAGAGTAATGTCCCCATGGTAGAGTATCCGTTGTCCTACTCATAATATACCGCTTGTTATCATATGGATTCAATGCAATCTTCTTTTGGCTGATCGTGTAGACATTATGGTTATGCGATCGTATGGAGCTCTGATTAGCAGTTAATACTCGCTTGTTATTCAAACATTCGACGTAGTCTTCGAAATTGATATGCCTCTGGACTACATTAGTCTTTACTCCTTTTGCTTTCTTTACAGTTTTACCACCGTTTATACGTAGACTGTCCATTTTCGAGCGCAAGCCCGCAAATTCGCTCATAATTTTCCCATTCAGCTCATCCTTCATTAGACCAGGAATATTTTTATTCATGAGCGGTAAATTGAATTGATTATCTTCTGGGTAATCACTTGTATCAAATTTGTTTATATTTTCAGCCATAAACTCATATGCATTTTTGTCTTCAAGTTCATATATTAGAGAATCTGTATCTGTATACATGACTTTACATTTATCTCCAAATTCACGCTGCATAAAACTGTAGTGGAAATCATAGAGGCATATCTTTGAAATTTCCAAAACTGCCATTCCAATATAGAGGGGCTTATTGAATAAGATTTTGAGTCGCCTTAATTCCACAGCAACTAAATTCTCATCAAATATCGTTGCACTGTGGAAGTTGGGTGCCGCAATCCGAGCTTTTGCACCATAGCGACCTTCCCACTTTACGCAAAGCTTTATATCGCTATACTTGCGAACATTTTCCATGGTCTTACCAAAAGCTGCATTATTCATCTTCTTATAGCTGTCCTTCTCATGATCGCTGGTAGCCTGCTCCGTTTGGTGGTATTTAAGTCAATATATGGTTTAAGCCAAGCTGATTGGTTGAATTAAAGAACCCGGTGCACTTTTTTTAGGATGAGGCCATGTGATAAGCATTGCCTCAAATTTCGGTAGTGTATAACATATTTAGTTTTAGGGTGTAATGTTGTCAAAAGCTTTTCTAATTTTGCTCCGGGTGGTGCTGCATGCTCAGAGCAAAACGGTAAATCCTTATGCTTATCATGTAGATGTTGAGGATAGTCCAAGTCCACTTCAAATATGTATCCAATTGGTGAATCATCAGGAATTTCGAAAACGTCGATATTGTGAGCATCAACCCATTTGAATCCTCCAGTTGGTAAATGTTGTGACATGGCCCACCCATAAAGATTATTCACATCATAATACATCAGGTATTTCTCTTTCTCGTCAGGCTTAAAATCAACCATATATTTGTTATTTGCTTTACTATATCTGTTCGAACATTGACTTATACCACCTCGAATGCCTCTCTCTATGAATAGCAGTATATCTACGTCGGTTATCAGCTCTAATTTGACATTAGTGTATTTTAGCATAGCATCCCATGTTAGACCTGGCATGGTGTAATAATGTGCTGGATCTAAATTGTATGTCTTCATGCACACTTCTCGAAAGTTCTCAAACACATCGGCCAATAGTAGAACATCAGTCTTAAGGTATAGATCTGAATATTCACCAAGTGTTTGTATTTCAAATTTTTGCCAGACCTCTTCAGCATGATTGTAGTCCTCTGGAGATATAGCACTGTCAGTCAGTTTATTGTAGAACCCTTCTTGTGCTGGCAAGTTCCGGAAATCCAATTTATCCCAGTCATCAATAAAATCATATGGGAAGACACCTTTGCGTGTAAGAAGTTTGATAGTGTTGTCATCCAATCCCTGCCATAATGATCTTGTAGTGTTTAATTTATCCATTGGCAGCAATGATGATAGCTTATTTAAAGATTCTGCCATAAAACGGAAGGAATCGATGAATCTGAATTTTATATGGCTGCCTTCCATGTGCTTGGTAAACGAGATATATCTTTCCTTGTTTATTGGTAAGAGATCAACTTTTCCTGGGAAAGATGTAGCTATATCCTTAATAATGAAGTGGGCATCATATCCGGATAAATTATGAAAAATTACTGGAACTATGGAGCAATCTTGATAGATGAGATTGCATGCATTATGCGCTGGTCCTCGATATTTTCCTGTTAAGTGGCAATGATCCCGAACTCGTTCCTCATCAGCTTCAAACGTTTTTTCACATATATGGCAGCAAGTATTTTCCATATGTGAACGCCGTTCCACTTTAGTCAGGGGTTGCATTGGCCTGATGTTCAGCTTTTCCTGTACAGCTATGGATGCCATTTTTTGCAATTCTAATGCAAACCATTGTTGGCAATTTTTTCCTCGATATGCTCTGTAATATGAGAGCTTAGCATCATGTTTGCAGTGGAAATAGAACACTATGCTGTGAACTTCATGTTCCTGGATTCGCTGTGTATTTTGATCGTTTCCCTGAATCGGCTTCAATATTGATTCAAGATCAGCATACACACAAAACGGGACTGGATTCTTATGGTTACAATTCTTATATTCCAACCATTTCTTTTCCTCTGATGGAAACATAATTCTGCAATCGTTTTGCTTCTCACATTCAGGAGTGTGTGATGTTAATTTTTCTTCAGAGTAAAAGTAGAGCAAACATCTGTCGCATATATACTTTCTACACTTATGTTTCGAAGTTTGCTTCGATATTTGTCGGGAAAGATCATCTTGTAGCATTAAGAGATTTACATGTCGCTCCATCCTGTGTTTCGTAAGTCTAACTGGAACTGTGGTGAAGGAACGCTCTTTCTCTAGGATGAATACGTTTATTGACAAATCGTTCTGGTCTTCAAATTGTTTAATCTGGTTAAGCGTCATGGGAAATGTTATTCCAGTTAAATTTAGCACGGTTGAATAATGTGGATATGATGAGGTCCTATTGTTGTTAATATTTACAGGATACAGCGCTGATGTTATTGCCCACGCGAAGCATGCTTCATCATTATTTTTCACATTGATGCAAGCTTGCTTTAAAGCAATTTAATTCGGCAGAGGTATACACGAAGATCCTCGGAGTTGTTCAAACTTGTTGATGTGTACTGCTAGATGTATTATAGAGTGCAGTGCCCAGCCACTGTCTTTTTCCTGGAATTCTTCCAGCTGAGTGTTTATTGGATCCAAAATGTTTGATTTAAACCACTCCTCTAAATTATCATCTGCACTGATTGCAGCAGTTCTCGCTTGGAAATATTTAATGTCTTTTATAATTTCATTGTCACCAGTTTCCTTAACAAATTCACCGCAAAACGTTGTAGAAACTTTAATATTAAAATAATGTTTTAATGTATTCTTAATGCGGCGCATAAATAATTTGGCAGCGTCTTGCATAAATAGCTTCGGATCGATATGCTTTAAATTTGCAATAACACCTTGTCGAATTCTGTCTGCGAACGCTGTCTTTATATCCTCCCACTTTACAAAATCACTTCTTCTTACGCGAGTAATTCCTCCACCTCGACGGGGAGTTCTCAATAGCGCTCTTAATGCTTTAATTTGCTCGAGACAGCTCTCGAAATGTCGTTTCCTAGCACTCTTATTGCACTTCAGAAATGCAACTCGAAATTTATGCATGTTTCTATTGCACTTTTGAACAATATAGTCTTTATTATCTGAATTTTTTAAACACTCCATCACATCTTTTCGTAAATTCTCAATTATTGAAAAACTTTTATTTACTAGCACCGAAGACATTTTTAATTTTTATGTACTATCACGGAGACTCACTAAAACTGACTGATGCTCCCCAAGAGTTTGCTTGGGCTTTTATAGCAACAGTTTGTAAACATGAATGTTCCTGCTGCTGCAATAATCATTGCACAGGATGAATTCCAACGAATTTGCTTACAGGCTGAGATGATATCGAAGAAACAATAAAACTCAATTCTTGGAACAATAAAATAAAATTTTTTGGTTGCCTACAGTAAGTGTGGTATCAAATTACATGAAAAGAATAAATGTGCTGATATTGCTTAAATTTGTTTACACAGGTGTGCATGACTCATTCAGCTAAAATGCGAATTTTTTTAAACAGGAAGTTTACACAGGTGTGTATGAACCATTCAGCTTAAATGCGAATTTGCTTACAGCGGCGATATCAAATTACATCATAAATAGGGGAAGCATGCCTAATGTTTAGTAAACATTTAATATTTAATGCCCAGAACCACACTGCCCAGAACGCCTATAGAAAGCCATCTGGAACTTTTGATATCTACAAATTCCTCACTAAGAAATATTCAAGTAAGAAAACAGCAAATCCAAGGTGACATTATGCTGATATCTACAACTCCCCCGGGTAACTTGAATTATTAGTAATATTGAAAGGCAAGATCGCTAATATCTCGAAAACCACACTCCGTAGAGGATTTCTGATGAAAATTTTGTCCCCCAACAGCACCAATACCCTATCCACTGGCACCTCCTAGAATCTATTGGTATGAAAAAGAATAGCATAGGGTTAACTTGAATTATTACTAATATTAACTATATCTAAAAAGGTAAAATTGCTAATATCTCGAGAACCATAGCCCGTAGAGAATTTCTGATGAAAATTTTGTCCCCCAACAGTACCAATGCCCTATCCACTGGCACCTCCTAAAATCTATTGGTATGAAAAAGAATAGCGTAGGGTTAACTTGAATTATTACTAATATGAACTATATCTAAAAAAGGTAAAATCGCTAATATCTCGAGAACCATATCCCGTAGAAGATTTCTGATGAAAATTTTGTCCCCCAACAGTACCAATACCCTATCCACTGGCACCTCCTAGAATCTATTGGTATGAAAAAGAATAGCATTGCGTTAACTTTAATTATTACTAATATTAACTATATCTAAAAAGGTAAAATCGCTAATATCTCGAGAACCATATCCCGTAGAAGATTTCTGATGGAAATTTTGTCCCCCAACAGTACCAATACCCTATCCACTGGCACCTCCTAGAATCTATTGGTATGAAAAGAATAGCATTGCGTTAACTTTAATTATTACTAATATTAACTATATCTAAAAAGGTAAAATCGCTAATATCTCGAGAACCATAGCCCGTAGAAGATTTCTGATGAAAATTTTGTCCCCCAACAGTGCCAATACCCTATCCACTGGCACCTCCTAGAATCTATTGGTATGAAAAAGAATAGCATTGCGTTAACTTGAATTATTACTAATATTAACTATATCTAAAAAGGTAAAATCGCTAATATCTCGAGAACCGTAGCCCGTAGAGGATTTCTGATGAAAATTTTGTCCCCCAACAGTGCCAATACCCTATCCACTGGCACCTCCTAGAATCAATTGGTATGAAAAAGAATAGCATTGCGTTAACTTGAATTATTACTAATATTAACTATATCTAAAAAGGTAAAATCGCTAATATCTCGAGAACCGTAGCCCGGAGAGGATTTCTGATGAAAATTTTGTTCCCCAACAGTGCCAATACCCTATCCACTGGCACCTCCTAGAATCTATTGGTATGAAAAAGAATAGCATAGGGTTAACTTGAATTATTACTAATATTAACTATATCTAAAAAAGGTAAAATCGCTAATATCTCGAGAACCATATCCCGTAGAAGATTTCTGATGAAAATTTTGTCCCCCAACAGTACCAATACCCTATCCACTGGCACCTCCTAGAATCTATTGGTATGAAAAAGAATAGCATTGCGTTAACTTTAATTATTACTAATATTAACTATATCTAAAAAGGTAAAATCGCTAATATCTCGAGAACCGTAGCCCTTAGAGGATTTCTGATGAAAATTTTGTCCCCCAACAGTGCCAATACCCTATCCACTGGCACCTCCTAGAATCAATTGGTATGAAAAAGAATAGCATTGCGTTAACTTGAATTATTACTAATATTAACTATATCTAAAAAGGTAAAATCGCTAATATCTCGAGAACCGTAGCCCGGAGAGGATTTCTGATGAAAATTTTGTTCCCCAACAGTGCCAATACCCTATCCACTGGCACCTCCTAGAATCTATTGGTATGAAAAAGAATAGCATAGGGTTAACTTGAATTATTACTAATATTAACTATATCTAAAAAAGGTAAAATCGCTAATATCTCGAGAACCATATCCCGTAGAAGATTTCTGATGAAAATTTTGTCCCCCAACAGTACCAATACCCTATCCACTGGCACCTCCTAGAATCTATTGGTATGAAAAAGAATAGCATTGCGTTAACTTTAATTATTACTAATATTAACTATATCTAAAAAGGTAAAATCGCTAATATCTCGAGAACCGTAGCCCTTAGAGGATTTCTGATGAAAATTTTGTCCCCCAACAGTGCCAATACCCTATCCACTGGCACCTCCTAGAATCTATTGGTATGAAAAAGAATAGCATAGGGTTAACTTGAATTATTACTAATATTAACTATATCTAAAAAAGGTAAAATCGCTAATATCTCGAGAACCATATCCCGTAGAAGATTTCTGATGAAAATTTTGTCCCCCAACAGTGCCAATACCCTATCCACTGGCACCTCCTAGAATCTATTGGTATGAAAAAGAATAGCATTGCGTTAACTTGAATTATTACTAATATTAACTATATCTAAAAAGGTAAAATCGCTAATATCTCGAGAACCGTAGCCCGTAGAGGATTTCTGATGAAAATTTTGTCCCCCAACAGTGCCAATACCCTATCCACTGGCACCTCCTAGAATCAATTGGTATGAAAAAGAATAGCATTGCGTTAACTTGAATTATTACTAATATTAACTATATCTAAAAAGGTAAAATCGCTAATATCTCGAGAACCGTAGCCCGGAGAGGATTTCTGATGAAAATTTTGTTCCCCAACAGTGCCAATACCCTATCCACTGGCACCTCCTAGAATCTATTGGTATGAAAAAGAATAGCATAGGGTTAACTTGAATTATTACTAATATTAACTATATCTAAAAAAGGTAAAATCGCTAATATCTCGAGAACCATATCCCGTAGAAGATTTCTGATGAAAATTTTGTCCCCCAACAGTACCAATACCCTATCCACTGGCACCTCCTAGAATCTATTGGTATGAAAAAGAATAGCATTGCGTTAACTTTAATTATTACTAATATTAACTATATCTAAAAAGGTAAAATCGCTAATATCTCGAGAACCGTAGCCCTTAGAGGATTTCTGATGAAAATTTTGTCCCCCAACAGTGCCAATACCCTATCCACTGGCACCTCCTAGAATCTATTGGTATGAAAAAGAATAGCATAGGGTTAACTTGAATTATTACTAATATTAACTATATCTAAAAAGGTAAAATCGCTAATATCTCGAGAACCGTAGCCCGGAGAGGATTTCTGATGAAAATTTTGTTCCCCAACAGTGCCAATACCCTATCCACTGGCACCTCCTAGAATCTATTGGTATGAAAAAGAATAGCATAGGGTTAACTTGAATTATTACTAATATTAACTATATCTAAAAAAGGTAAAATCGCTAATATCTCGAGAACCATATCCCGTAGAAGATTTCTGATGAAAATTTTGTCCCCCAACAGTACCAATACCCTATCCACTGGCACCTCCTAGAATCTATTGGTATGAAAAAGAATAGCATTGCGTTAACTTTAATTATTACTAATATTAACTATATCTAAAAAGGTAAAATCGCTAATATCTCGAGAACCGTAGCCCTTAGAGGATTTCTGATGAAAATTTTGTCCCCCAACAGTGCCAATACCCTATCCACTGGCACCTCCTAGAATCTATTGGTATGAAAAAGAATAGCATAGGGTTAACTTGAATTATTACTAATATTAACTATATCTAAAAAAGGTAAAATCGCTAATATCTCGAGAACCATATCCCGTAGAAGATTTCTGATGAAAATTTTGTCCCCCAACAGTGCCAATACCCTATCCACTGGCACCTCCTAGAATCTATTGGTATGAAAAAGAATAGCATAGGGTTAACTTGAATTATTACTAATATTAACTATATCTAAAAAAGGTAAAATCGCTAATATCTCGAGAACCATATCCCGTAGAAGATTTCTGATGAAAATTTTGTCCCCCAACAGTACCAATACCCTATCCACTGGCACCTCCTAGAATCTATTGGTATGAAAAAGAATAGCATTGCGTTAACTTTAATTATTACTAATATTAACTATATCTAAAAAGGTAAAATCGCTAATATCTCGAGAACCGTAGCCCTTAGAGGATTTCTGATGAAAATTTTGTCCCCCAACAGTGCCAATACCCTATCCACTGGCACCTCCTAGAATCTATTGGTATGAAAAAGAATAGCATTGCGTTAACTTTAATTATTACTAATATTAACTATATCTAAAAAGGTAAAATCGCTAATATCTCGAGAACCGTAGCCCTTAGAGGATTTCTGATGAAAATTTTGTCCCCCAACAGTGCCAATACCCTATCCACTGGCACCTCCTAGAATCTATTGGTATGAAAAAGAATAGCATAGGGTTAACTTGAATTATTACTAATATTAACTATATCTAAAAAAGGTAAAATCGCTAATATCTCGAGAACCATATCCCGTAGAAGATTTCTGATGAAAATTTTGTCCCCCAACAGTACCAATACCCTATCCACTGGCACCTCCTAGAATCTATTGGTATGAAAAAGAATAGCATTGCGTTAACTTTAATTATTACTAATATTAACTATATCTAAAAAGGTAAAATCGCTAATATCTCGAGAACCATATCCCGTAGAAGATTTCTGATGGAAATTTTGTCCCCCAACAGTACCAATACCCTATCCACTGGCACCTCCTAGAATCTATTGGTATGAAAAGAATAGCATTGCGTTAACTTTAATTATTACTAATATTAACTATATCTAAAAAGGTAAAATCGCTAATATCTCGAGAACCATAGCCCGTAGAAGATTTCTGATGAAAATTTTGTCCCCCAACAGTGCCAATACCCTATCCACTGGCACCTCCTAGAATCTATTGGTATGAAAAAGAATAGCATTGCGTTAACTTGAATTATTACTAATATTAACTATATCTAAAAAGGTAAAATCGCTAATATCTCGAGAACCGTAGCCCGTAGAGGATTTCTGATGAAAATTTTGTCCCCCAACAGTGCCAATACCCTATCCACTGGCACCTCCTAGAATCAATTGGTATGAAAAAGAATAGCATTGCGTTAACTTGAATTATTACTAATATTAACTATATCTAAAAAGGTAAAATCGCTAATATCTCGAGAACCGTAGCCCGGAGAGGATTTCTGATGAAAATTTTGTTCCCCAACAGTGCCAATACCCTATCCACTGGCACCTCCTAGAATCTATTGGTATGAAAAAGAATAGCATAGGGTTAACTTGAATTATTACTAATATTAACTATATCTAAAAAAGGTAAAATCGCTAATATCTCGAGAACCATATCCCGTAGAAGATTTCTGATGAAAATTTTGTCCCCCAACAGTACCAATACCCTATCCACTGGCACCTCCTAGAATCTATTGGTATGAAAAAGAATAGCATTGCGTTAACTTTAATTATTACTAATATTAACTATATCTAAAAAGGTAAAATCGCTAATATCTCGAGAACCGTAGCCCTTAGAGGATTTCTGATGAAAATTTTGTCCCCCAACAGTGCCAATACCCTATCCACTGGCACCTCCTAGAATCTATTGGTATGAAAAAGAATAGCATAGGGTTAACTTGAATTATTACTAATATTAACTATATCTAAAAAAGGTAAAATCGCTAATATCTCGAGAACCATATCCCGTAGAAGATTTCTGATGAAAATTTTGTCCCCCAACAGTACCAATACCCTATCCACTGGCACCTCCTAGAATCTATTGGTATGAAAAAGTATAGCATAGGGTTAACTTGAATTATTACTAAAAAGTTAATGCCATCTCCTGGTCAGCCAGACGGTAGGAAAGGAATTCTCCAGGCATGCCCTGTCACGTATACCACTAGACGGAATCCACCTCAGTGGCCCAGAATCCCCCTCAGTGGCCCAGAATCCGGTTCAGAACCACCAAAATAGTTGGTTTCTACCTTGCACTTTTTGTATGGAAAAAGTGATCTGGTACCCCCATAGCTTAACTACTTATCATTCTATGATTTTGCTAGACAGCTTGATGATCATTCTAGTTTTACATTTAACTTTAATCGTGCTGACTATGACAATCTAAATACTTTCTTTTCTAATATTAACTGGTCTTTTTTATGTATACATAATGATTTGCAGCAAGCCTACAGCAAATTTCTTGAAGTGGTTCATGACGGTTTATCTAAATTCGTTCCTATCAAACGTAAGCGTATAAATAAGCACCCGAAGTGGTTCAATAAAGGTCTTTCTAAATTGAAGAATGCTAAACTCAAGGCGCATAAGCTATACAAATCTACTAATGATCCAAATAACTTAGAAAATTTTAAGCGTTTGAGGAAAGAATATGAATTTTTGTACAGACAATACGTGTGGTCAGTTGAATCTAGCATAAAATACAACAGCAATGCTTTTTGGTCTTATATTAATAATATGCGTCAATCCTCAGGTTTCCCTAGGGTCTTAGAGTATAATGGTATTGCATCCCACGATTTACAAACTGGATGTAATCTATTTGCCGAATATTTTCAGACCGTCTATGGTACCCATGCTGATTACTGCATCACTACTTGTTGTCAAAAGCCAGACACCTCTCCGGTGGACATTGGCTTCTTATCGGTTGAATATGATGATGTCTATCAGGCATTATGTAATCTTAATTTAAGTACTAAACAAGATACGAATTACCTATGTCCCTCGTTTTTAAAACACTGCGCAACATCGCTATCATCTCCTTGAACTGAAATTTTTAACCTATCCCTTCGGTTAGGAGTTTTTTTGGATGATTGGAAAATTTCTTTTATTACACCAATTTTTAAATCCGGGTTAAAACATGATATAATGAATTATCGTGGAGTTTCTGTGATGAATAATGTTCCAAAATTATTAGATTCTATAGTGAATACTAAAATTAGCTTTATTGTAAAGGAGTTAATAGTCTCCCAACAGCATGGTTTTTGCACTGGTAAGTCTTGTTCCACAAATTTGGCAATATTTTCCAATTTTGCGATTAATTCTATTGAAGAAGGTGCCTAGGTAGATGTGATCTATACTGATTTTGCTAAGGCATTCGATAGGGTTAATATCCCGCTTCTAGTTTGTAAATTGCAATGTATTGGCTTTCGTTCATCTATCTTGAAATGGGTTGAATCTTATTTAAGCAACCGTAAGCAATATGTGAAAATTGGCAATCTTGTTTCTAGAGTCATCTCCGTTACTTCTGGTGTTCCTCAAGGACGTCATTTAGGACCCTTACTTTTTTTGCTATTCATTAATGACATAGTTAGGAATTTTTACTTCGCGAATTATTTAATATTTGCTGATGATCTTAAACTTTATGCAAAAATTGTTTCCTTGAACGATTGCTTCTCACTTCAAGCTGATCTGAATCGGTTATTTACATGGTGCTCCATGAACAAATTAGAAGTAAATGTTTCCAAATGCAAAATTATGAGTTTCACCAGAAAATTCGACATATTTAGATTTAATTACACGATCAATGATATGCTCATTCCTAGAGTTTCAGAGGTCAAAGATCTAGGAGTAATATTTGATCCAAAACTATCTTTCGCTTCACATGTTGAACTTATTGTTTCTAAAGCATTCCGCAATCTAGGTTTCTTAAAGCGTAATTCCAAAGATTTTAACGATATATTCACGCTTAAAGTTCTGTATTATTCGCTTGTAAGATCTGTTCTTGAATACGCGTCTGTTATGTGGTGCCCCTTTTATGATGTTCACATTAATCGTATCGAGTCTGTACA
This sequence comes from Dioctria rufipes, assembly GCA_963924295.1. Lineage (NCBI taxonomy): Eukaryota > Metazoa > Arthropoda > Insecta > Diptera > Asilidae > Dioctria > Dioctria rufipes. Next base: position 145,948,920 of record OZ002742.1, on the reverse strand, counting down.
AAAGTCGTTCACTCGTTTTGTTTTATATAAATTAAATTATAATCGTGACAATATGCCACGTTACCGTGTAAGATGCTTGCTTTTGGGTTTATCAACTCTTCAGTTCAGATGTGAAGTGACCTGTGCTACTTTTGTAAGAGATATTCTATCTTATAGAACTAATTCTTCTGAACTTTTGTCTTTAATCTCCTTTTATGCACCGGAGAGACCAATTCGCTCACGAAATTTGTTGTATGCTCCACAACATAGAACAAACTATGGTATGCATGAACCTATTTCAAATTGTATTTTATTCTTTAATTCATTTTCTGGATTTATTGATTTTACAATGCCTAGAGAATTATTTAAATCAACTCTTTATGAGAATGCTAGTCGCTTAGTTTAATTTTTGAATTTAATCGTTAAGTAAATTTTATTTAGAAATAATGGTTTTGCTTATATATATGCTCATTAATACTTTTGTATTTTGTAAAATAAATGTGCTAGTCTGTAAGATAATCTTATCGGTAGACATATGAATAAATAAATAAATAAATAACAGCTACATCAGCATTTCGAACAAGAAGAGCTTGTTGTTGTTTAATGAACCGCATATTGAAGACTAACGGGATTCCTATAAATACACCTGCTTATATTACATTTCAACAGTATCATCGGAACATTATAAGATGTCGGATCACAAATCGAAACGCTCCAGAAAATCTTTGAAAGGGGGCAGAGGACTATTAAATTCAGTCATCAGCAAATTACCTGTAGAATTACATCTACCAGGATACCAGTACTGTGGGCCAGGAACAAAGTTACAACAAAGATTGGCGAGAGGAGATCCAGGCATTAATCCACTGGATGCAGCCTGCAAGGAACATGATATAGCATACTCGCGACAAAAAGATACAAGTGATCGACATATAGCTGATAAAATATTAGCTGAAAAAGCCTGGCAGCGTGCAAAATCTACGGATGCAAATTTGAGTGAACGTGCCAACGCCTGGCTTATCACAAACGCAATGAAGGCTAAAATTAAGCTAGGTATGGGTCTTAAGGCTAAAAATAAACGCCAACCCACATTCCGAGAAGCAGTACGAAATGCACGTAAAATTTTAAAAGTCAGAAAACCAAAAGACTTGATGGAAGCTACAAAAATAGCTCTTAGTGCAGCTAAAAATATTGTGAAAAGAAAGAAGAAATCAATTAAAACTCCACGAGTGATACCTGTACCAAAGGTTGGCGGGGCACTTCCGTTCCTCATCCCGTTGTTTGCTGGGCTTTCAGCATTGGGAGCACTATCGGGAGGTGCAGCAGGCATAGCTAAAGCAGTAAATGATACCAGTGCAGCAAAGGCAAAATTGGAAGAAAGCAAACGTCATAACCAAGCAATGTAAACTATAGCGGTTGGTAAAGATGGAAACGGGCTGTTCTTGAAGCCGTACAGAAAAGGACTTGGACTCTATCTACAACCTCAACCAAAAAACTATTAAAGACGGTACCCAAAAGACCGCTAATCGAGTTAGATCTGCGCAAGTATACCACACACTTGCCACACTTCAGAGGAATATTTATGCGTGATAATCTACCTAAAAAGCCATGGAAGCGAGAAAGCGGTATTGTTAACTTGGACATCTCAACTGGAACAGGTACACACTGGGTAGCGTACTACCCGAATACTTTGATAGCTTTGGCAATCTCCAACCACCAAGGGAGCTCATAGACTACTTGGGTAGTAATATTACGTACAACTACAGTTCTTATCAGAACTATGATGCAGTAATTTGCGGTCACTTATGCTTAGAGTTTTTATATAATTGTTATAACCATTAATTATTATCTATAAATAAATGTTTCTATATTGAAATTGTAACAGTTCATTATCAACCACCATGTCATTAACACTTACTCTCACGGGAAATTCATCTCTACTCACTGCCGAGTACTTTCCTCCGCTGGAGCTAGCAACGGATTATGTTTGTGGATTAATTGATTTTCAAACATACAACTCATGTAGGGAATGAGGTTGTTGAGATACCTGTTGGATCCTATGAGATTGATGATATAGCAAAATATGTGCAAGGGTACTTGGATAAAGAAGGGAAAAGGATAAAAGTTGTGATAAAGGCTAACAATAATACATTGAAGAGTGAAGTTAAGGCAACTGAAGAAATACATTTTGAAAAACAGAGATCCATAGCTCCTCTTCTAGGAATCAGTAAAAGAAACTTGACTGCTAATATAGTGCATACATCAGAGTTGCCAGTCAACATCATTAAAGTAAATACTATACGCATCGAATGTAATATTATATAGGATCTTTCTTCAACAACACACAAGTACACACTCTCCACGAGTTTTCCCCGAACGTTGGACCTGGGTATAAAATAGTGGAGGTACCCAAAAATGTAATCTATTTGCCTGTGAACACCAAACGTATAAGTTCGCTAACATTGAAGCTCCTTGACCAAGACGGTGACTTAATCAACTTCAGAGGAGAGACTATAACCATCAGGTTACATTTGAAGCCACAGCATGTTGATATACAATAATGATAAATACGAGTTCGGAGCAGACAAGATCATTAGTCAGCGAACAACCTTGAAGCGGTCAAGACCTACATTAACACCTGCAAATACAGCATATTTACAATCGATAGGCTTAACGCTGCAACAATGAATAAAGGAATACTAGATATTGCACCAGACGCTCGCTTTGATAACAGTGTTACTAAATTTGAACATACTCCTATTCACCATTTCTAACATCATTTAAAAACAGCGATGAAATCCGTATCTCTGTACAACATCAGGACTTGAATCTTCTACCCAGCAGGAGTTTTCTTTACATTGAGGGATCTCTAACAAACCTAGATGGAACCGTTTCAGCAACTGCAAAATTAGCTAACAATGCTCTACCATTTCTTTTTGAGGAAATACGCTATGAATTGAATGCAGTGGAAATCGATCGTACAAGAAATCTTGGGATTGCGACAACATTAAAAAACTACGTATCGCTAAATGCAAATGTAAGCAGGATACTACTCAACGGCAGTTGGTCACCACATTCATCCGTTATACCAGCCAATGGACTGTTTAACTATTGTGTACCTCTGAAATATTTATTGGGATTCACTGAAGATTACAAGAAAATTCTGATAAATTCCAAACATGAACTCATATTGATCCGGAGCAGGATAGACGATAATGCCATTATATCAGCCACAGATGAGGTGAAAATTGAAATTACCAAACTTCAATGGAGCATTCCACATGTTACAGTATCCGATGATGAAAAGCTGCAACTACTTAAAATTATCGGGAGAGGTCGCCCAATACAAATACCATTCCGTAGCTGGGATATATATGAGTATCCAGCACTGCCAGAATCCACGCATCAAACCTGGTCAGTTAAGACTTCCACTCAACTGGAGAAACCTCGATTTATCATGTTAGCATTACAAACGGATCGAAGGAATGATAAAACGAAAGATGCAAGCAAGTTTGATCACTGCCAACTTACCGATGTGACAGTTCATTTGAACTCAGAATCATATCCCTATGATGATTTGAATTTGAAATTTGATTTGAATAGATACGTATTGCTGTATGAGATGTATATAAAGTTTACACAATCATACTATGGTCATCAGTATCAACCATTCCTCACATGGGAGAAGTTCAAAACTGATATGCTCCGATTGCTGTCATTGATTGCTCACATCAAAATGAAACAATAAAAACTGGACCTGTTGACATAAGGCTAGAATTCAAGACATCTGAAAATATGCCAGCTAATACAACAGCATATTGCCTGCTTCTACACGATCGAATAGTGGAATACAGTCGGCTGACAAGTGAAGTTAGAAAATTAAATTAAGAATATGGCTGTCATCGTAGACGTCCAAGGATTCAAAACAAACCTCAACAAATTTATCACTAAAGAACTGGCAATTTTAACCAATGAAAACCAGATGCAGCACTTTATATTTCAACCACTGTTCAGATACAAAGATTTGACTTCAGCGGAAAAGAGACAAGTAAAATGGCTTCAACACAATTTTCATGGATTCCTCTGGGATGATGGCTACATACCGTATCACAACCTGTACACTATAGTTGAACCAACTGCTTCGAAACAAAACCATATATGTAAAAGGTGCTGAAAAAGTTCATTGGATGCGGAAGATAGTTGGATAGGGTGAAATCATTATCAACGTCGAAGATGAATACAACTGTGGAAAACTAATAGAGATTAACACAAATGCTCCATCTTGCAAAGTTCATATTGGGCAATGTGCTATAAGAAACACTTTTGTAATAAGAAATTTTATTGGAAATAAAAACAAATTTTTGTAAAAAGAAACTTTAAAATAAAAACAATTTTTCATAAAACTTATGACTTTTCAATACACACTCCTAGATGCAAAAACCATTGTTTACTTTACTTGGCAGTATCAAATTACCAGCCACCTGGCCACCGAGGCTTTAATTTCTACTACTTCTTACAAGCAGCCGTGATCTATTTTTTAGATATCATGATCACCTTTTCCTTTTTATACCCTAGATGAAATCATAGGGGTATACTAAGTTTGTCATTCCGTTTGTAACACCTCGAAATAATGATGGTAGAGCAAAATGGATTGGACACCCATTCATAATATTAAAAGTTATTTCGATTTTTGCATGTCCGTCCGTCCGTCCGTCTGTCCGTCCGTCCGTCCGTCTGTCCGTCCGTCCGTCCGTCCGTCCGTCCGTCCGTCCGTCTGTGCGCACGATAACTTGAGAACGCGAACACGTAGAGAGCTGAAATTTTGTACACAGACTTTAAAAAAAAAAAGTAAAATTAAGTTCGAAAATGAGCCAAATCGGGCAACTCCTTCGTGGGGTTGCCATATAAAAATTTCGTTTTCCGCTATATATTTGGTCACTGCCTGAGAACGCGTCGACGCAGAGAGCTGAAATTTCGCACATGATGTTTTTACTACATTAGGAAATAAAATGTCAAAAATGGACTAAATCGGGCAACTCTTTCTTGGTGTTGCCATATAAAAATTTCGGTTTTTTACGTATACTTTGAAAACGATCAGTCCAAGACATTTTTATGGTACTAAAAACTTCTGCAGAATACGAAATCCTATAAAATTGGTTATAATCATTTTGTCTGTGCGACAAACCGTTCTAGAAATATATGCGAAAAACAACTTCAAAATCAATACTTGAATAGATCGGTGACCATACGAAATTTAATACGGGCATTCATCTAGGGTATCCTAAGAATTGGTCTTAGACCAATTCTAGCTTTTTTACTTGTTAATCCGCAGTTGTTTTTTTCAGCAAAAGAAATTTTCAATACTCATCTAAGACAACATATCAGTTGTTGTTTTTTTTAGCTATTGAGAATCTTTCAATTTGTTTACTTTACTCGGGTCTGTGAGAATTTTGTGTACATTATTCGACTGTGATTTTGTTTACATTATTCGGCTGTACGAATTGTATATGCAATGAATCACATTAGGAGCATTACACCTGAAGATCAAAAATTAGGCCATTTCTTATCTAAGCCAACATATCTACCTACGTTAGTTGTAGTTGTTGCTAATTTAATAACATGGTACTAAATATCGCCTGGTAGAAAACATTTTGGTATGGCATAGTGTGTGTGTGTGTGTGTGCGAGTGTAAATATCACTCAATTTGTTTACTTTACTCGGCTGCGATTTTGTTTACATTATTCGGAATTTGATTATCGATCTGAAGACGAACATATCCAAGACAACATACCTACCTACATTGGCTGTTGTTGATGGCATAAGTATCCTCCTTAAAGAAAACTTCAAGATGATGTCAACTTTTCAGTGCAAAACCGACCTCAGCCCCTTCCCCTCCCCTCCCCCTTCCCAAGAACCCACAGTGATCCATCAAAATAGTTTGAAATTTCCGGACACTTTTTATATGGAAAAAGTGAGCCAGAACTCTTATAGAACAACTACTAACAACAACTGATAAGTTGTCTTAGATGAGTAGTGGAAGTTATAATTGAAAATCTCTTTTGCTGATAAAAAATCAACAACAACTCTAACGTAAGTTGTTGTATGTATGTATCTTTTATAAACAAGAGTGATCATGATATTCGATATCTAAAAAGAGATCACGGCTGCTTGGGATGGTAAGAATGGAAATTAAAGCCTAGAAAATTTTCTGTGTAGGGGTGTGCGTGTACTGAAAAGTGTTATCAGAAATCCTCTACGGGCTATGGTTTTCGTGATATTAGCGATCATACCTTTTATGATGTAATTCATATTACTAATAATTCAAGTCTAGGCTATTTTTTGTAAGCATTAACTTGAGAATTGGTTAAATTAAAATCTTTGATGAGCTATAATATTAATGTAGGATGATGTGGTGACTTAGATGAGTAATAAAAATTGTATAGTGCAGCCTTGTTAGAAAATTTTTAGTCTTCAAGTGTAATGGGATGACTGGTAATTTTATATCAAACAAACTCGCACAGCCGAGAAAAGTAAACAAGTTGAGCGATTTTTTTTTGTGTCTATTGGAAAGTCTTCCGCTCAGTAAAAATCTTATCAGCAATGCCGCTTCATATTTATATCCTCTAAAGTATCATCATCCGAAATGGTATTGTATCAATAGTGCAATAGTGAAGACCGAGGTACTATAAGTTAAAAGCTTTGGTGGATGGTATTTAGCGTCACATAATTCTAGTAGGATATAGAAGCTTTGGTGAAGACCGTGGCGATGGTCGAGAGTGGTTAGTGTTATTTACTTATTTTTAAATCTTGCCATGAAAGCATTAGGATGGTTGGGGTGGATTAAATTAAAAGTTTTGATGAAAAAAGGTGGCATGATTATATTAATTTAGTTTTGGATGAGTAGTGGAGTGCTGTAATATGTGCCGCTCTAACACATTAGGAAGCTTTATTGAATACCGTAACTTGAAACCATCTCGTTCTCTGCAAAATCTTTCTCTCTCTAGCACACATGGTTGAGGTGGACTTGATCATATACATGCCAGCATAGAGCTTGCTTGTCTGCTTTATATACTATGAGTATAGTATGGTTGCCTGGAATTATCAGGCTAGTTGAACGGGGTTATATAACTTGTTGGCTGAGATCTTTAGCGGCGGGGTGGGGTCACTTTACTGATCATGGGTGTAGATCTTTGGTTGGATATGTATGTGTGCAGCTGAGGTGTATTAATAAAAATATTGTAAATTAAAATAAAAGCTTGCATGATTGGCATGAGCAAAACCCCCAAAAATACTTCACAAGCCATGAAACAGACTCCCTCATTACTACATGGGAGCCCCCAGCGGAGTCCTAACATTCTAAAATATTTGCAGTGATCTTATGTTAAAAGGGCAAAAGGTGCAGCAGCAGGATCATTCATGTTTACAAACTGTTGCTATAAAAGCCCAAGCAAACTCTTGGGGAGCATCAGTCAGTTTTAGTGAGTCTTAGTGATAGTACATAAAAAATAAAAATGTCTTCGGTGTTAGTAAATAAAAGTTTTCCAATAATTGAAAATTTTCGAAAAGATGTGATGGAGTGTTTAAAAAATTCAGTAAATAAAGACTATATTGTTAAAAAGTGCAATAGAAACATGCATAAATTTCAAGTTGTATTTCGGAAGTGCAATAAGAGTGCTAGGAAACGAAATTTCGAGAGCTGTCTCGAGCAAATTAAATCATTGAGAGCACTATTGAGAACTCCCCGTCGAGGTGGAGGAATTTCTCGCGTAAGAAGAAGTGATTTTGTAAAGTGGGAGGAAGTAAAGACAGTGTTCGCAGACAGAATTCGACAAGGTGTTATTGCAAATTTAAAACATATCGAGCCGAAGCTATTTATGCAAGACGCTGCTAAATTATTTACTCGTCGTGTTAAGAATACCTTAAAACATTATTTTAATATTAAAGTTTCTACAACATTTTGCGGTGAATTTGTTAAAGAAACTGGTGACAATGAAATTATAAAAGACATTAAATATTTTCAAGCGAGAAATGCTGCAATCAGTGCAGATGATAATTTAGAGGAGTGGTTTAAATCAAACATTTTGGATCCAATAAACACTCAGCTGGAAGAATTCCAGGAAAAAGACAGTGGCTGGGCACTGCACTCTATAATACATCTAGCAGTACACATCAACAAGTTTGAACAACTCCGAGGATCTTCGTATATACCCTAACCAAAGGAGATTGCATCAAAGAAAGCTTGCATCAATTTGAAGAATAATGATAATAATAACATTTGCCCACTAAAGCGTTTTACCCAGAATGCTAGGGTGCTTGAGAAGAAACATTTACACGTGGGCTCGACCTTGACCCCTGATATCACCTTTGAAACAGGAAGGGCGTCAGGTCCTTGACCTTCATCCGGAACTGTGTCTTGGAGGCTACAACCTTGTTTCCCTCTAATCAAGCACGTCACAGGGGATTCCATATTGCTTTTCAAAATAGGTCTGATAACTGCATAACAGCTTTTAAACAGGTCAGATAAGTAGATTAAAGTCATCATGACCCAATTCCTGCCATACAGCTCTTGTAATATTTAATTTATCCAGTGGCAGCAATGATGATAGCTTATCTAAGGATTCTGACATAAAACGGAAGGAATCAACATGCTTGGTGAACGAAATGTATCTTTCTTTATTTATTGGTAGGAGATCCACTTTCCCAGGAATGGCTGTAGCTATATCCTTAATATTGAAGTGAGCATCATATCCAGATAAATTGTGAAAAATGACTGGAACTATGGAGCCGTCTTGATACATGAGATTGCATGAATTGTGCGCTGGCCCTCGGTATTTTCCTGTTAAAAGAATTTATGAAAAAATCAATTGAATTATGATTCTCAGTATTTTCCTGTTAAGTGGCAATGGTCCCAAACTCGTTCCTCATCGGCTGCAAACGTATTTTTCACATACATATATGACAGCAAGCAGTTTCCATATGTGATCGCCATTCCTCTTTAGTCAGGGATTGCATTGGTCTGATGTTCAGCTTTTCCTGTACAGCTATGGATGCAATTTTTTGGAATTCTAATGCAAACCATTGTTGGCAATTCTTGCCTCGATATGCTCTGTAATATGAGAGCTTAGCATCATGTTTGCAGTGGAAATAGAATCCTATGCTGTGAACTTCATGCTCCTGGATTCGCTGTGTATTTTGATTGTTTCCCTGAATCAATATTCAATATTCAATATTTACTCAAGATCAGCATACACACAAAACGGGACTGGATTCTTATGGTTATACTTCTTATATTCCAACCATTTCTTTTCCTCTGATGGAAACATAATTCTGCAATTATTTTGCTTCTCGCATTCGGGGGTGTGTGATGCTAATCTTTCAGCAGACCGAAAGTAGAACAAACATCTCTCACATATATACTTTCTACCATTACGCTTCGAAGTTTGCTTCGATATGAATCGGGAAAGATCTTTAATCCAACAGAAATGATTTCTGCCATCATCAATATCATCATCATCATCCATATGATCATCATCCTGATCATAGCCATCTTGTAGCACTAAGAGATTTACATGCCGCTTCATCCAGTGTTTCGTAAGTCTAACTGGAACTATGGTGAAGAAACGCTCTTTCTCTAGGATGAATACGTTTATTGATAAATCCTTCTGGTCCTCAAATTGTGTAATTTGCTTAAGTGTCATGGGAAATCTTATCCCATTTAAATTAAGTACATACAGTTGAATAATGTGGATATGATGAGGTCCTATCGGAGCTGACAGTTGTAGGATATAGCGCTGAAGTGACGGCCCATGCAAAGCAAGCTTCATCATTACTCTTCAAATTGATGCAAGCTTTGTTTGATGCAATCTCCTTTGGTAAGGGTATATACGAGGATCCTCGGAGCTGTTCAAACTTGTTGATGTGTAGGGTAAGGTGGGGCGCATTCGTCACTGGGGCACTTCCGTCAGTGCCATTATTTCCAACTTCTGAGAATTTCTTGTCCTCCTTTGTGTGCCGACAACGCATGTTCAAGCTTGATTCACATTACATTGTAGCTTAGTAGTTCTATTCTGACCTTTAAGCGAGCTGCAAGTGTTTTGTGTTTCAGCAGTTTTTTGTGTAATTTTGTGCTAATAAAACGTAAGTATTTTAACCACTTTAATTTGGAATTTTTCTAGCTATTACAATTTTGATTAATTACTTAATATGTCTTTTACAATCTTATATATTTATTGTTTAAAAAATGTATGTTTTTAGGAAAAAATTGTAATAATATAAAAAAATGTGTACAATGGGAAACATTCGTCGTAACAACATGGGGCACATTCGTCGCGCGACGAATGTGCCCCACATTTTTTTATAGAAGAAAATACTTGAACTAAGGATAACTTTTATTTTAAGGAAAATGGTACGCAATTACAAACCAAAAACAAATAGGCCTCATATCGATGAAATAGCCATGAAAAAAGCACTTTCGGATGTACTGCATAAAACCGAAACACCAACCTCTGCCGCTGTAAAATATAATTTAAAAAGGCAAACAATAAATTCACGTTTATATATGAAATTCACGTTTATATATGAAATTGCAGAACTGACCGCTCAACCATTTTTGAAGGCTTTTTGTCCTGAAAATATTACAAAGGGTTTTGCAGAAACGGGAATCTTTCCATTCAATTCGAATATATTTTCGAAGTCGGATTTTTCGGGAGGACATTCATGTAGCGATAATGAGTGTATAGAAATTCCATCGACAAGTTCTGTGACTGTTGCAACTAATCCAGAAATTTTACGCCCGTATCCTAAAATAACTGCAAAGAAAACAAATGCGCGATCTGGAAGGTCTTGTATTTTCACGGATACTCCTGAAAAGGAAAAACTTGAAGAAAAGCTTGAAGAAAAAAGCAGAAAGGAAAATAAAACGGAACTAAAAAAACGAAAAGCTGCTAAAGTCATAATTTTTACATCTTCTGAGTCAGAGGACGAAACCGAAGTGTCTTATGCTGAGTCTTGAACGTCTGGTGGCAAATACGTAGATTTTGATGATGAAGATGAAGGTTGTATAGAATGGACAGAACTGAGTAAAAAACTAACTGCTGATGAAGTTTTATCATTGAATAATTTTGTACTAGCGAAATTTGCGATAAATCGGTCAGTCTTTTACGTTTGCCAAATTATTTCTATTGAAAATAATTTATTCACCGTGAAATTCTTCAGAAAATGTGCAGGAAAATATAACTTCATTGAACCCAGCATTGAAGATGTTTCTTTCATATCAAGATCTGACGTGGTAATGAAATTACCAGAACCAATTCATCCACAAGGTACATCGAGAGCAAAGAATAAGTATATTTTTGATATCGATTTATCAAAATATTATATAAAATAAATAAATAAGTATTATTTGATTATCTATTATATTTATTTAATTTTTGCGGTGATTAAAATGCAGATCTCCATTTTTGTTTTGTTATATTACTTTTTTTGAAATAATTTGTGAAGTTTCATTATTTTTTTCTAATATATGTATGTACATACATTGTTATTAATAAAGTCGTGTATTTACTCCTCAGACGAATATGCCCCTCCCTTGGACGAATGTACCCCACCGTGGGGCGGTTTTGTCACTTTGGTAAAAAAAAACTAATTGTCAAAACCAAAGCTTTAATCTGACAGAAGCCTGAAATTTAGTGAACTAATATAACTATAAATGTTTTTATTATATTTATAAATATTCTGCTTTGTAAAAGAATTTATTCTTTCTTCAAAAATGTCAATTGAAAAAATAGTGACGAACACTGTCTTTACTTCCTCCCACTTTACAAAATCACTTCTTCTTACGCGAGTAATTCTCCACCTCGACGGGGAGTTCTCAATAGTGCTCTCAATGATTTAATTTGCTCGAGACAGCTCTCGAAATGTCATTTCCTAGCACTCTTATTGCACTTCCGATATACAACTTGAAATTTATGCATGTTTCTATTGCACTTTTTAACAATATAGTCTTTATTTACTGAATTTTTTAAACACTCCATCACATCTTTTCGCAAATTTTCAATTATTGAAAAACTTTTATTTACTAACACCGAAGACATTTTTATTTTTTATGTACTATCACTGAGACTCACTAAAACTGACTGATGCTCCCCAAGAGTTTGCTTGGGCTTTTATAGCAACAGTTTGTAAACATGAATGATCCTGCTGCTGCACCTTTTGCCCGTTTAACATAAGATCACTGCAAATATTTTAGAATGTTAGGACTCTGCTGAGGGCTCTCATGTAGTAATGAGGGAGTCTGTTTCATGGCTTGTGAAGTAGTTTTGGGGGTTTTGCTCATGCCAATCATGCAAGCTTTTATTTTAATTTACAATATTCTTATTAATACACCTCAGCTGCACACATACATATCCAACCAAAGATCTACACCCATGATCAGTAAAGTGACCCCACCCCGCCGCTAAAGATCTCTGCCAACAAGTTATATAACCCCGTTCAACTAGCCTGATAATTCCAGGCAACCATACTATACTCATAGTATAGCAAGCTCCAAGCTGGCATGTATATGATCAAGTCCACCTCAAACATGTGTGCTAGAGAGAGAAAGATGTTTTGAGAGAGCGAGATGGTTTCAAGTTACGGTATTCACTAAAGCTTCCTAATGTGTTAGAGCGGGACATATTACAGCACTCCACTACTCATCCAAAACTAAATTAATATAATCATGCCACCTTCGTTCATCAAAACTTTTAATTTAATCCATCCCAACCAACCTAATGCTTTCATGGCAAGATTTAAAAATAAGTAAATAACATTAACCACTCTCGACCATCGCCACGGTCTTCACCAAAGCTTCTATATCCTACTAGAATTATGTGACGCTAAATACCATCCACCAAAGCTTTTAACTTATAGTACCTCGGTCTTCACTATTGCACTATTGATACAATACCATTTCGGATGATGATACTTTAGAGGATATAAATATGAAGCGGCATTGCTGATAAGATTTTTACTGAGCGGAAGACTTTCCAATAGACACAAAAAAAGACTGTTGCGGCCACCAACGTTGTCGAAGGAGAAAAGGGTGCACCCAAGTAGAACCAGTTCCAGCTGTCGAGGGATTCAATCCTGCCAGTGGTGAAGTATAGGTGATAGGAAGTAAGTCCATTATAATCATATAATAAAATAATGTGTTTGAATTCATTTTACCTTTGTGGCAAGTAGCCCTAAAGTTAGATAGTAGGGACCAGCCTAGTATAAGCAAACTTAGAATATTGTCAAGAGGTGAATAGCGAAAGCTTCGGATATTTTGCAATAAACTCATGTTTTGTCAGCATTAAACGAACAAATCTTGTTCTCCTTGTTGTTGAGTGCACCAAATCTTTCTTTTGCTTTCATATGTACCTGAAGTTCATATCTATGTACCATACGTAGGTAGAATGCGTAAGTAGAGTCCGAAGCAGTGGGTGGTGAGGTCATGAGTTGGGTCGCTCTAGCCTACACACAGCAAAGCCATGGGGCTGAGGTTAACAACAGGCTTTGACCACTTAGCCAGGGTGGATGGGGGCGTTGGGCCCAGCCGCGTCAAAGTCAAGACTCTCTCACTATCTGGAGTCGCTCTCTAAATTCTCTCGCTCTTGCTCTCTGCGTCGCAATCTCTCCGGGTGATTAACATATGGTCCAGCGTTATACTGGGTTTTGAATTTCTTCTTTGTTTTTCTTTCTCTTGCAAATATTCCTATTACAGCTTTTCCATTGGCGTAGCCAGCGTTTTGTTGTGGGGTGGGCAGTAGGAGGCAGACTGACACAATATTGAAGAATAATATTCTTCAAGCAAGTATTGTTTTTCAAAAAAGTGTATAACTTTCCAAAACGTTAATCAGTGTTAAAACCAAGTTTCCTTACATGAAGCAAACTATTTCATTGATTAGCGTTGTTTTTTCCAACCAATGTAAGTTTAAATTAAACAACAATAAGAATATTTCTTAAAAACAAGAATAAAATAAGAATAATTTACTAACATATAATTATATGGTTTTCTAAAAAAAAGTTATTTCAAATTCACGGTTTTAATAAATTGTGAATGTATCCCAATAATAGCCCTGAAATTAGAAAATTTGATTTTTGAAGTAGTTTTTCGCATATATGTATTTCTAAAACGGTTCGTCGGACAGTAAAAATTATTGTAATCAATTTCATAGTATGAAGTCCTGAAGAACTTTTCAGTACAATAAAAACAACTCGGACTGATCGCCTTCACAGTACCTGTACATAAAAATCCTAAATTTTTATATGGCAACATCAAAAAGGGGTTGGGGGATTTACCCTATTTTTGAAATTATACTCATCATTTTTATGAAAATGCCGTGTACAAAATTTCAGCTCTCTACGTCGACTCGTTCTCAAGCGGTGTCTAAATATATACTGGAAAACCAAAGTTTTGTATGGCAAGGCAATTTAATGAAGGAGTTGCCTGATTTATTCCATTTCCGAACTTAAATTTCCTTTTTTCTCGATAAGCTCGTGTGCAAAATTTCGGCTTTCTAAGTAAATCCGTTCTGGAGCTATCGTGAGGGCGGACAGACATACAAAAATTAAAATAACTTTTAATATTATGCTTGGGTGTCCAATCCATTTAGCTATACCTTCATTATTTCTATGTGTTACAAACGGAATGACAAACTCAGTTTACCCAATAGATTTCATTTAGGGTATAATATTCAGTAAACAGTCCAGAATAAAGCAATGCACACTGTTGTGGTGTGCAAGATATTCGTCTGTTAAGTGGTGGTTAGATACGCTTAAGTGGATGAAGATACAGCAACGAAACTTTAAACAGATTTAAATTATTCTTGCAGAATCTATCGCTGTTCAAACATATTCAACAATTCTTCAATAAGTTAATAGTGCTAACTTCAAAGTTCAATTTCTTAAATTCATACAAAATTCGCAAATAATTAATATTCTCAGTGAGATAGATGAGATTTAAGCAGATCTGTATTAAATCATTAAACGCCATATCTATCGAAATATTTATTCGATTCGATTAATGAAACATATCCATTGCCAGTTACCACCCCATTAAAACTAGTGGGGCATCTTTCTAGGTTGCAGATCTGCTGAATCAGCTCTTTATCTTCAGATTTTCAAGGAATGGTATTTTATTTTCTTGATATTCGGCATTCTAGGCCTATTATTCTTGGATCTCCCAATTGAAAATACATGCACGTACCACTCTGTCGGTTCAATTTATTTTCCATTTCTAAATTTGAAATCTTCTTGCACTTCAGCAGAGCTTACTACTCGTCATCCAACTCCAATAGGGTAAACAGGGCTTCCAATTTTTGCTAACAGCATTCCTAAAAAGAATAATTATAATATCTAAAACTCTCAAAAGATACACTATATATTAAGTTTAAGTAGGGTAAAATCACCAATTGTCGGACAATGTTAAAATGTTCTATAGATAAAGGAGCCACGCTGATTATCCTCAGCTAATCTTAAAATGTGTGCATACAATGGATTGACTTCTTTCTTCTTGTGGGATTAAATGGCTTATAAAGATATTCCGTTACATTAAAAATACACTTTTGTATAATTCTACGTTATTTTTCTACGTACAAATTTGCGGAAAAATTTAAAGGTTTTGCAAATTATAGTTACTGTACTCTAGAAATAGAATGATTTATATTTAGAAAAAAAAGGATCGCATAGAATTCATATATATCCATCCATTAATGAACTTAACACCATTTTATGGGCCAACCGATGATACAAAGATTAACAAGTTATGGCCGAATTAGCTGTCAATTGGTTGCTTGCCTGCTTTGGCAACAATTGTCACAAATTTGTTCGTCTCAATTTCAATCTAAAAATTTCTTTGCTTTCTCACTAGCACATAATTAATTACTTTTCCCGAAGTGAATTAAACGAAGAAGCTAATGGTTAGATAAATATCATAATATATTCAAAACGAATTTCAGTCAATAAAATACGAAAAACTCAAAACAAATTCGCTGGAAATGACATTGTCACTTCATGACGTAGCAACCCAAAAAATTCCTTTCGAATCGGCCATAGCTTGTTATCTCTGTGTCTGGGCCAACCTACACATATTAATCAAGATCATTCTGCTACACTTGTGCCCAGATGCATGTCATCAGAAAAATGTTGATCAACTTACAGTTATTGATATAAATGTATCACAAATTCGTATCATACTATATAATGAGAATTGAATTATTATATTGTTACGTGCAATAGAAAGAGACAACTGGTGACATTTACTGGCAATGGAGAGTAAACAACTTCAGGTTTGGAGAATCGGTGAAGGAATCTTCGAGAATGTTCAGGAATAGAATGAATAGAATAGACAAGAAGGTTCTGGAATAGAACACTCCAGAATAATCTGGAGAGTTTCTAGGGTATAAATATAACAGATGTCACCGCCAGAGAAAGAGTCTTGTCTTAGACGTTGCAGTGTTAAGAAGCGAAAGTAATAACGTGCGAAAGTGTTGTAATTAGATTGCGATAACTGAAAGTACAGTACATATTAAGCGATAGTTAAAGTGTAGTTGATTAATTGAAAGTTTGTGAATTGTATAAAATTAGAGTGAAATAAAGAACTTATATATTAAATATTTAATATTGTGTTTTAAATAACGAACCAAAGGCCACGCTCGCAACAACTGGTATCAGAAGTGAAATAAATTCGCGAAATAAAGTGGTGGCAATTGACTTAAAATTGACTTAAAGTGTGATCAGTTTTGTGAAATTGTGTTAAATTTTGATAGTTCTGGAAAATAATTTATATTCAACTATAAGTGAATTACTAAAGTAATGGGGCGCAAAGTCGAGGAGCTTCGAATACCGGATTTGAAAGTAGAGCTAGGGAGCCGGTGATTACAAACGACAGGTGCAAAGAAAGTGCTAGTCGAGCGACTCAGACAAGCTTTGATAGAGGAAGGAAAGGATCCTGAAACATTTCTTTTTGAAGAGAACTTGGAAGAAAACGAAGCTGAATAAGAGCCTGCGATGAAAATGGAACAGCTTTTGAGTACTTTAATGAGCAAAATGGAAGCCCGGTTAGATGAGCAGAAGAAATCTATGGACGAACAAAAGAATGCTTTTGAGGATCAAAAGAATTCTCTGGAATCCCGTTGGGATGAACAAAAGAATTTTCTGCAGAATTGTCTAGAAACTTGTTTGGAGGAACAAAAGAATTTTCTGAAAGGTTCATTAGACGAACAAAATGTGAAAATTGAAGAAATCTAGCAGGAAGTGTTGGAAGTTCGACAACAAGTGTCGGGAGTACAACAAAATGTCACGGAACAGCTTGATAACTTTAAAGCAGATCTGGAAAGAATAAAGCATCGTCAGCCTTTAAACGTAGCAGCCGAAATATCCGGCGCAAGTAGAATGAAACCTCCAATATTTTATGGACAAAATTCGTGGCATATCTTCATGAGACAATTCGAGGCAGCTTCAGAGGTAAATGGATGGAATGATGAAGACAAAGCTATAGCTCTGGTGTTAGCACTTCGAGGTCCTGCGTCAGAACTCTTACAAACTGTATCGATTGAAAATCAACGTAATTACTCTTAATTAATACAGGCGATAGAATTACGTTACGGAGATGAGCACATGCAGCAAGTATATCGTCTACAGTTGCGCAACAGGATTCAAAAACATGGCGAATCACTACAAAAATTGCAGGCAGATGTAGAAAGATTAGCGCATCTTTCATACTCCAGCGTGAATGCGGATTTTCTCAATGAAGTGGCGACGAAGGCATTTGTGAACGCTATTGTAGATCAAAATTTACAACAATCGTTAAGGCTAGCAGGAAAGAAATCAACAGCAGAAGCACTAGCCTACGCATTAGCGTATGAATCCGCCAGACAAGCTTCACGGAGTGCAGTACGATGTCCTTCGATGCTGGAATTGTAATAAATCAGGCCACCTTCAAAGAGACTGCAGAAAACGTCGACGATTGGAATCACCTGAAGAAGAAGGGAAAGAAGAATGCCAAAGATGTCGAGCCATGGAACAAGCTATTCGTGGAGAGACTAGATATCAAGCAGCGATTAGTCGCATCAGCTCTCCTGTTGAGCAGTCGGAAAACTAGTAAAAACCAACTTTGTGGGGCAGAAGTTGGTTGGTGGAATCGACAGCCCCGAAGTAATCATTCAAGACAAAATGACTGCGCAGTCACTATCGATACTGGAGCTTCAAGATCAATTATTAGAGCAGATCTTGTTAAAAACAAATGGCTTCACAACACCACGAAATATCTACTAAGAACAGCAACTGAAGCAGCAGCACGGGTGTTTGGAGAGATAACTTTAGATGTTCAACTAGGCGAACTACTATTTCCTCACACTTTCCTGGTTTCAGACATAATGCATGAATGCATTCTTGGAATAGATTTCATGACCACATACAAAATAAATCTGGATGTCGGAGAGCGGATTCTCAAATATGGGAACATAGAAATTCCTATGAAACTAGGAGAAGGAGCAGATCATTTTGTGAAAGTAAGGACGATGGTCTGCAAAAACACAACTCTTTCGCCATGCTCCGAGACACTAATATGGGCAAAGCTTACTGATGACATCGGGACCTGCCGATTCTATCTGGTGGAGCCTAACCCCACAAAAGTTACATCGAGCATCATTATTGGCAAGACTTTAGTGAAGGCAGAAGGTGCAAAATTAATACCAGTCAGAGTGCTTAACACATCCGAAAATGAGGCACAACTAAAAGAAGGTGCTATAATTGGAAATTGTGAGTCCGTTTACCAAATCGTCAATTTGGATAATGATAGTAATGTCCGGGAGCCAAAACCTATACCAGCTACTACCGAACAGGTTCAGAAACTTCTTTCGTCCAGTACCTTAAGTGAACAACAACACAACGATGCCAAAGAATGATCGATGAATTTTCGGAATTATTTGCAATGAATGATGATGACTATGGTAAAACAAATCTTGTCCAGCATCGGATCGATACAGGAGATTCCAGGCCCATTCGACAGACACTACGAAGATGGCCAAACAACCAGAAGTGTCAGACATGATGAACTCCATGAAGAAACAATTAATAATAGAGGAGTCTAACAGCCCTTGGACATCGCCGGTTGTTCTGGTTAGGGAAAAGGATGGCAGCACCCGATTCTGTGTAGACTACCGCCAACTAAATAACGTGACGAGAAAAGATAGCTATCCATTACCAAGGATTGATGACACGTTGGATACCCTTTCCGGAGCGCAACGGTTTTCCATGCTAGATTTGAAGAGTGGTTACTGGCAAGTGGAAATACATCCCGAGGACCGAGAGAAAACTGCTTTCTCAGTTGGCAGTGGCTTGTGGCAATTCAAAGTAATGCCATTCGGGTTATGTAATGCTCCAGCCACATTCGAACGACTAATAGAATGTGTTCTACGCGGTTTAACCTGGAAAACATGTCTTGTCTACTTGGATGACATAATAGTAATCGGAAGGACATTCAAGGAACATAAAAAAACTTACGGGACGTACGTCAAAGACTCAAAGATGCAAAATTGAAGCTCAGTGCGAGTAAATGTGCTCTATTCAAAAATGAAGTTAAATATTTAGGACACATAGTTGCATCACAAGGAGTAAGAACCGATCCAGAGAAGATAGAAACCGTCAAAAATTGGCCAGCTCCAAAGGACAAACATCAATTACGGAGTTTTCTTGGTTTAGCTACTTATTACAGGCGATTCGTGAAAGGTTTTGCAGATATAGCAAGAAGCCTACATCAACTTACAGAAAAGGGAAGGCCGTTCATATGGTCGGATAAATGCAACGAAAGTTTTGAAAATTTGAAGCAACAGCTCTGTGAAGCTCCAGTACTTCACTATCCAAAGCTGGGAAAAATATTTATATTAGATACGGATGCCAGCAATGAAGGTATTGGTGCAGTGCTTTCACAGGAGGAGAATGGTCAAGAAGTTCCAGTAGCTTACTATAGCAAAGCACTTTCAAAGTCAGAGAAAAATTATTGTGCTACAAGAAAAGAGCTACTTGCAGTGCTTTCGCAGGAGGAGAATGGTCAAGAAGTTCCAGTAGCTTACTATAGCAAAGCACTTTCAAAGTCAGAGAAAAATTATTGTGCTACAAGAAAAGAGCTACTTGCCATTGTAAGTTCAACAAAACATTTTCATAAATATCTCTACGGGCAGAAATTCATCCTTCACACCGACCATGCAGCACTCAAATGGCTTCTACAGTTTAAGAACCCTGAGGGCGAAGTGGCGAGATGGATAGAACGACTCCATTCTTATGATTTTGAAATCCAGCACCGAAGAGGTCGTATCCATGGAAATGCAGACGGCCTTTCATGACGTCCATGCAAACTTGAATGCAAACATTGCGCCCGGGTGGAAGAAAAAGAAACAACAGCAACTATACAGTTGGTAACCGTGGAACCATCTACAGGTTGGGACAACGAGAGCCTGAGAACAGCACAACGAGAAGATTCGGACATTTCACCTATTCTCGCTTAGAAAGAATACATGGAAAGACCAGACTGGAATGATATTTCGGAACGGAGCGAGAAGCTGAAAAGTTACTGGGCTCAATGGAACTCTCTTCATGTTGAATGTGGTATATTAAAACGCAAATGGGAAGCACCTAACGGCGAATCATTCCGAATGCAGATAGTCGTGCCAGCATCAAACGTCAAAGATGTTCTAGAAGAAATGCAGGGTGGAACCTCTGGAGGACATTTGGGAGTGAACAAAACAATTTCCAAATTACGGGAAAGGTTTTATTGGCTACATATGCGAGAAGATGTGGAGGAGTGGTGTCGCAGATGCACTGTCTGTGCTGCTTGCAAAGGGCCGCAACACAGAAGCAGAGGAGAAATGCATAAGTATAATGTCGGAGCCCCCTTTGAAAGGATAGCTGTAGACATCGCTGGACCTTTTCCAGAAACGGATGGCGGTAACCGTTATATATTAGTTGCCATTGACTATTTCAGTAAATGGCCTGCAGTTTATGCAATCCCTAATCAAGAGGCAGCCACAGTTGCGGAACAAATAATAACGAATTGGGTCAGTAGGTTTGGAGTGCCTCACGAACTTCATTCGGACCAAGGACGGAACTTCGAATCGCGAACTTTCCAGGAGATGTGTAAAATGTTGGGAATAAGAAAAACTAGAACAACTCCTCTACACCCACAATCTGATGGCATGGTAGAGCGCTTCAACAAAACATTGATCGAGCATCTAAAGAAATTAGTTGACTATCATCAACACGATTGGGATCGACATATTTCTATTTTCCTAATGGCTTATAGATCAGCCATTCATAACACTACCGGACAAACCCCAGCTAAGGTCATATTTGGAAGAGAGATGCGTTTATCTAGCGACCTCAAATTTGGTACCCCCAGAAGTGAACAAAAGTTACCAGAAGACTATGTAGCGGAGCTTAGACAACAATTAGCTGATGTACACGAGGCCACGAGAACGAAATTAGCAGCAAATACTGATCGGATGAAGACCCGCAATGACTTACGTGCTAATTCCGCAGGATTTAACGAAGGTGATCTTGTTTGGCTGTACAACCCGAAACGACATAAGGGACGTTCTCCAAAACTACAACAACAGTGGGAGGGACCGTATTCAGTAGTAACTAGAATTAATGACGTGGTGTACAGGATTCAGCATGGCACAAGAGGCAAGCGTAAAATTGTTCATTTGGACCGCTTGTGTCAATACTACGAGCATCAAGACCGTGGACCACCTGTTGTTCGGGACGAAAAAATTTAAGAAGGGGGCAGTGTTACGTGCAATAGAAAGAGACAACTGGTGAAATTTACTGGCAATGGAGAGTAAACAACTTCAGGTTTGGAGAATCGGTGAAGGAATCATCGAGAATGTTCAGGAATAGAATGAATAGAATAGACAAGAAGGTTCTGGAATAGAACACTCCAGAATAATCTGGAGAGTTTCTAGGGTATAAATATAACAGATGTCACCGTCAGAGAAACAGTTTTGTCTTAGACGTTGCAGTGTTAACAAGCGAAAGTAATAAACGTGCGAAAGTGTTGTAATTAGATTGCGATAATTGAAAGTACAGTATTAAGCGATAGTTAAAGTGTAGTTGATTAATTGAAAGTTTGTGAATTGTATAAGATTAGAGTGAAATAAAGAACTTATACATATATTAAATATTGTGTTTTAAATAACGAACCAAAGGCCACGATCGCAACAATATTATAATATCGGTTAAGTCTACAATCGAGTTCTGGCAAAATAAAATTTTACATGGTCTCCAAATACATATTTCACATTAAAATTGCTGGTAAAATTTTGTCATATCTATGAGCCAGATTTTGCGTAATGAATTTCGGGTTGTGTTGGTAGTCCATTTTTATATGTATTTACCCGCCATCCCTATTCTAAGCAAATTGTCAATTTGCAAAAAGTAAACAAAGGTTTTGTGCGGAGCATCTGTGATAAAAAATGTTCTTTTTCTACTTTATTTTGAAATAAATGACATAATTAACTTATATAAATCTCTGCTTCTATTAATAAAATAGATAATGTAGATAGTGCAGTTGCCTCAAACAGGACTTTCCTAGTTTATAATCCAATTTATACTTGCAAGCACTGACCGAACACTTCATTTCTGTTTTTTTAATTGATATGAAGATTTTAACAGGCACTAGTGGCACTATAAAACTTTCAAAGATAAATGGTTTTGAAAAGAATTGATTCGGTACTTGTGTTAAATTTCGCAAAAGAATTTTAAGTTGACTAAATCTGCTCACAAAACAAAATCACATTTGACAATTCCGCACCCAGCTTTGACAAATTTTTCCTGCAGCATCTCACTTACTCTTATGTATAATTTCCTGCTATTGACAAATTAAGCTCATGTACATGAATTTTACATGATTAAACCATTCCTCTTTGCTCTATATTCTAAGATCTGGCTTATCACCATTCCTGTTTGCTATATATTCTAAGGAGTGAGCTATTACTGCACGGCTGTAGCCGTTAAGCTTTTAATTTCCAGTTTTCATGATGTCGCCTTCTGGTTTGACGAATAAAGACAAAAAATGAGATATCGCAGATTTACATGCAACGAAACAAAGCGGTAAATTGATTAATTTTCATAAATAAATGATAATGACAAGTGGCAGAATTTTCAGATTTATTCTCATGTAATACCGCGCTTTTGTGAAAGCACTTTTTTCTGAGATATTGAAAGAGGTCACCAAAGTTTGTTCCAAAGTTGTTGCTGTATAATCCTATGTTATTTGAATAGAACGTGCATCTGTTTACACGCTTTGCTCTAAAGAGGGTGGGTGTTATCAGTATTGGGAGATCGTGGGAATTCCATATTCTGGCAATTTCTGCCATTAAGATATTGCAAAGTAGTAAATTAATATGTAGTAGCACTGATTACTTTGCGCATAGTTGCTAAACTTTTATAGATATCCCTCCTATATCAATAAAAATTAATTAGTTTTCGAATGTTACGTGAACTGAACTATTCCTTTTGGTGTATTTCTTATGCTTTTGGTACCTAGGATAAAAATGGTCGGAATTCGCATAATATAATAATTTGTTGGAAAAGTCGCCATTAATTCCCATTTTTGAGAGAATTTTACCCGAAACAATTTCCCAACGCTACTGTAACTCATTCTCTGATGGGCTTGGAAAAAATGAGAATTTTATTTCACTGATAGACATTTAAAATCTCCTTTGTAGATATACGAAAAATTCATTATTATGAATAATTTGAAAGGATTTTGAAGTTATTCAAAATTTTGTAAATAATTGAATAAAATCAATTATGCTTGTATGTATATCTTACTACATGAAAGAAGAATGAATGAAAGATAAAATTGCAAATTATTAGTAACAATTGCTTCGTATTTCTGTGGGGGGGGGGGGGGCACAGAGCCTACACGGGCTTCTGGCGGGGGGGGGGGGGGGGCAACCGGTGCCCCTACCTCGCTACGCGCATGAGCTTTTCAGACTTTCAGGCTGCACCAGTGGAGATGAGCCATATCCAGTGACGCAAGAACTTTGTTTTTGTCTGTCCGTCCGTCTGAAGTCCCCACGAAGACGATTCAGTTATTTGTTTAATTTTTTTTTGTTTATTCCGCACAGCAAGAACCACCAAAACCCGGCTGATCGCCAGCGGCAACATGCTGTGCGGCCACCCACACTTGTCCCCGAAGTGAATTTTTGCAGCAAGAGGTGTCAAGTGCAGCGCCTATCTACATTTGTGGCAAGACTGATGTGGATAGGGCTGACAATGGGCGCGCTCTTCGCTACAAATGGCGTCCAAGTGGTTTTTCTTTCAGGCAGTTAGTCAAGCTTCCCTTGACCAAAGTGCATTTACAATTTACAGAATAATTTCTGGTCGCTCATTTGTTTGCTTCGCTACAAATGGCGCCCAAATGGTTTTTCTATTAGGCCTTTAGTCAAGCTTCCCTTGACTAAAGTGCATCTACAATTTACAGAATTATTTCTGGTCGCTCATTTGTTTGCTTCGCTACAAATGGCGCCCAACTGGTTTTTCTTTCAGGCCTTTAGTCAAGCTTCCGTTGACTAAAGTGCATCTACAATTTACAGAATAATTTCTGGTCGCTCGTTTGTTTGCTTCGCTACAAATGGCGCCCAAATGGTTTTTCTTTCAGGCATTTAGTCAAGCTTCCCTTGACTAAAGTGCATCTACAATTTACAGAATACTTTCTGGTCGCTTATTTGTTTGCTGCGCTACAGATGGCGCCCAAGTGGTTTTTCCTTCAGGCCTGTAGTCAAGCTTCCCTTGACTAAAGTGCATCTACAATTTACAGAATAATTTCTGGTCGCTCACTTGTTTGCTTCGCTACAAATGGCACCAAACTGGTTTTTCTTTCAGGCCTTTAGTCAAGCCTCCCGTGACTAAAGTGCATCTACAATTTACAGAATAATTTCTGGGCGCTCATTTGTTTGCTTCGCTACAAATGGCGCCCAAGTGGTTTTTCTTTCAGGCCTTTAGTCAAGCTTCCCTTGACTAAAGTGCATCTACAATTTGCAGAACAATTTCTGGTCGCTCATTTGTTTGCTTCGCTACAAATGGCGCCCAAATGGTTTTTCTTCCAGGACTTTAGTCAAGCTTCCCTTGACTAAAGTGCATCTACAATTTACAGAATAATTTCTGGTCGCTCATTTGTTTGCTTCGCTATA
Organism: Dioctria rufipes; assembly: GCA_963924295.1. NCBI lineage: Eukaryota > Metazoa > Arthropoda > Insecta > Diptera > Asilidae > Dioctria > Dioctria rufipes. The sequence continues at coordinate 145,923,727 of OZ002742.1, read as the reverse complement.
AATGGCGCCCAAACTTTGGCTTAAAATTTGTTTTTTGTTTTTTGTGTCTTAAATTTTAAATTTCTGGTCGCTCATTTGTTTGCTTCGCTACAAATGGCGCCCAAGTGGTTTTTCTTTCAGGCCTTTATTCAAGCTTCCTTTGACTAAAGTGCATCTACAATTTACAGAATAATTTCTGGTCGCTCATTTGTTTGCTTCCCTACAAATGGCGCCCAAAAGTTTGGTTTTTTTTTGTTTGCTTTAGTCAAGCTTCTCTTGACTAAGATGCAAACTTTTTCTTTTTTCGTTTTTCTCGGTTTTTACATTTTTTTTATTTTTTCTGTAACATTCTAACTTTGATATTGACAACTAGTTAAACCTGTTTTTTTTGTTCGTAGATCTATCTGCACTATACTTTAAAGTTTATTGCGCTAGTTGCACATCGTTTTGCCTCGCTTTTCCTTAAATTATTCAGTACCTTTTTCTTAATTTCGATGTTGCAAATAAATCTTATATTGCGCATTTCAATTCATTTAAAATGAAAGTCTTTTCGTCAATTTAAACACGCAACTTTTAGCTTATTGGAACGAGTCGTCTTGGCATGCTCCCAATGGCTCGGTCTACTCAGAGCTACCCTTTTCATCCGTAAAACGCGTTGCTTTCGTGGTAGTCCCTTTTTAGCTCTCATTAGATCCGGCTTTGGTAGCTGGCGAGAGGGCTCGTGATTTCGCTCCATTGGTGTAACTTAGTAAAATCTCCTTCAATAATTCCTTTTTTTTCTCTTTCGCTCTTCTTTAGAGTCCCATAATTATGGCATGAAGTGCTCATCCCTTCAGAGATAAGCGGGCTTAGTGCGCGAGGCGTACTTTGAGGTTAGGCTTCAGCTCGTGAACACTGCTTTGATGACCACTTCTCTGTAGTCCCGGAAGAAATGCGCAAATGTTCCGGCCCCTGCTACAAGTCAGTGGGCGATAATAGCCACCTGCTTGATTTATTCCTTCCGGCAGGGATCGTGACAGCCGTGCGATTCGAACTGGAGAGGCGTTCCATATTTTGTATTACCTCTGAATATTTTTTTTTCTATCCAAAAGTTATAGTTTCATGCGTCGGAGTGCTCATATATTCAGTGGTAGGCGGGCTTTGGGCTTGCGGGTACCACTGGGAAGCGATGCTTCGGTCCGCGCCAACTGAATGGCCGACCACTCGACCTTAGTCAGTATTTTGTATAGTTTTGAGTTTTTATTTTGAGATTTTATTTTTGCGTATTTTGAGAAAGTACCATATCATATCCTAGTTATTAACTCGATTATCGTTATCTTGTTGTTAGCTTTTTACGATCTTAGTCGCATTTATAATATGGCTATATAGCTTTTGAATACTTACCTTTATCGTATTATAGCTACTGATCATTTCTTAAGTAGTACAGCCTATAGGGTCTGGTTTTCTTTAGGGTGTAATCCAATTAGGTTCTAGTGTATCTCGTTGTAGGTATTATAGTGTTGAAATAGCCTCTACCTCAATCAGGTTCAATTTAGTGTAGATATCATCTACTTTAGTTGTGGTAGCTTTAGGATAGATTATTTTGGATACCGCTAGATTGTTTGAGATAGGTTCAGACTACTGTGTTAACATATAGATTTGTAGTTATTAGGACCCGATTATACGCTAGTCTTTGAATTATGTCAGCTATCGTGTCTCGACTGGGCCATTATAATTCGGGTATGGGTTTAATCTTAGTTGCATTGGTATCATTTTAGGCTTGCATATTTCGTCGTAGTTAGTGTAGTTCGATGATAGCCTTTAGTTACCTTTGGGTGATTTTGGTTATCGTGCCTCAATTTAGCTATTATTATTAGGTTAGAACTTTGATCTTAGTTACGGTTAGCTTGTTTTGTATTATTTTAGTTAGGCTTACCTTAGAAGAGGTTTCTCTACGATAGTCACCGATCGTTTGAGACCGATTATCTAGTTATGACCATTATATCATACGCATAGATTTAGTCATGATTGCTGTAGTCTTATCCTTATTATGGTTATCGTTACCTGAGGTCGAATAGCTAGCTACGAACATTATAAGATATGCATTGGGTTTGTTGGATTTATCGCATCATACATCATCGCTGTGGCTTCTTTCCTGAGTACCGGCGGCCATTGAATCGCTGATCACTCGCACTGTTTTCTGATACTGATTTCAGTCTGTTGTCAAGTTGATGCACCATGTTCATTCTTTTGACCTGTCCCTGACAACAGGATTGTTTGTCAAAAATTCCTTAACGTGGTATGCGAGCCCTTCAGGTTCCGATGCCGTACATTCCCTTGTGACGTACTTTACCTTAGGTGTACACTAGAGTAGCACCTGCCGGTCGTCACAATACTTACACGAACTAGCCGGGCAGGTGGCAGCTGAAAGAAAACTGATTAAGAGCAGCACCAATTGCTGGCTCGAGCTCAGGGTTGGGATGGGTTTTTTTTTTCTTCTCTGCAACAAGAGAAAGAAAAGAAAATGGTTTCTATCGGAAATCAGCTGCAGGGGTGCTGTATAAAAAATAAAAATAAAAGGGCAAACAGAAATGAGTGCCTCCCCCAATTGGGATACATCGTTGAAGGTGCTTAGCTCTCCTCACCGCCATCACTCACTAGTTAGGAATCCCATCTGACAACGACCTCATACCTTTCTCTAATTCCACGCTCAGCCAAACATCCTGGCTTCTTTAGCACACAGTCATCCTAATTGTTCAACCATATGACACCAACAATCGAACTTAAAAAAAAAAAACTAACCTTTTTATTATAGGATATTCAAGAGAACAAGAATCTTTATTCACTTATCCGCGATATTCATCTAATTCCAAACTTACAGTTATTGTTTAATTCACGCCAAAAACGCCAAAAGAAAAAGGAAAAGAAATAAATCTAACGCGAGTATTATGCTACAAAATTAGTTCCTACTACGTCGGACTACATCTTGTAGGTGATGCTGCTCCTAACTAGTATAATGTATGAAAAGTAAATGTGTACCTAATTATTTAAATTCAATTCCCTGAGTCGAAAAGCGTTGGGATATTACTCAGTTATTTAATTATAATAAATTGCGAAAGTAATTTATGTTACATAGATTCCTTCTATCTCGTATACTTCTATGAATAGGAAGTTCCTACTATTTACTAAGGCATTATAGGTTCCACTGACAGACACCAAATTTCCGAGAGCTACTTAATTTTAAATTATTGGTTTAATATTTATACTTGTTCGACGGGTAGGATACCCAACAAATAAAGTCAGATTGACAATAATAAATAATTGCAGTATAATATAGGTGAGGACTCACTTACTTGCATTTACTCCCCGTCGGCTGAAGCTTCATCCGCTGGGTCTGGTCCTGAAATCAGAATGACAATACCAATAACGAACGTCCAAGGAAGGCGTTCGGGCTGAATCCAACCCGTCGACTACCCTAACACTCTTGTAGGAACTCTAATTCTTGTCTATATATATATTTTTTTCTTGCTATCCGAGATCAACTGTAGTGTAACTCTACTAAGCGAAAGTATTTTGTACTATAGACTAAAACAGAAAAAAACAAAGAGGAATATTTTGAATAATTATTCACTTAATAATTAAACTATGAGAACTTCCCAAAATATGGTGATCTGCAAACGTTGGCTAAGTCGTTGACAGCTATCTTGATGTATCTTTTTCTTTTCCTCTTTCTCCAAGTACTGCTATGGGATTCCGTTCCATATAACAATCACCGCCTTGATCAAGTGTTCCCGGGGGAACAATTATTGACTTCACGATATAGTGGTGGTAGCCAAGGAAATAAGGTTAGGTGAAAATTCCAGTCGGGCTTGGGGCTACGTTGCCCCGATATTAAGGCACGTGGGCCTTCTTTGGGCCAAAAGGAAAAATTACGCACTGCGGAATATGTTTCTCAGCAAAAGGAACGATTTTCTGAAATGCTTGGTGGCGAGAAAAACCCTGCTAGACTATATACAGAAATTTTGGTACAAAGTAATCTATATTACCTGAAGGATTAGTTTGCGAGAATCACGGGAGGTATAGGTATTCCCTCCTCACGCAGAAAGCTTTTCTAGACAAAGTCTTCGCACCTTACGCTTTCTTTACGTTTTTCTTTTCTTTTTCTTTTCAGCAATCAATTCACTAGAACACTAAAGAAAAAGCTTATCTGCAGTAAATGACTTTATGTATATTTTACTTCTAATCTCGAATTTACCTGCTTTGTGCCTTTCTTTCAATTCGCGCACACTGTCGTCTTATACACCAATTAATCTTTTCTTACGAGACGCAGTCCTTAATAAAGCAGACAATGTGATCACGCCACCGAAACTTTGTCTTGAATTCCGCACTTTGCCGATCGCGAACCGTTGTTTCTCTCGAGAGTAGCTGTCGTGAACATTCCAGAACTTGTCTGTATTTACTGCAATGACGAGATGTGGGTAGGTGTGTGAAAACAGACAATTGTTCTGTGTTGGTCTTGTTTGACAGAGCATGGCCGAAAATAGGGTTGGTTTTTACTTTTCGGAAATATCGAATTGATTTTAATATGGATGATCGAGAAATCAATTCTTGGGGATAAATCGATATTGATGAATATTGCGCCATTACGGGAAAGTAGAAGTAAAAACGATTGCTGGCAGACTCCTGACGTATGTTAGTTTGAAGATATATAATTCATTTTCGTACCTTGATAAAACAATCTGAACCCCTTAATGTGACAGATACCTCGTCTACGACTGGCTAAGCTATTGATTAATATGGTCTTGGCGAGGACCCCACCGGAAGCGATCCCCCTAGAAATCCGTTCAATCTGCCAGGGTACAGAGTGGACGATTAAATCGCGAAAAGTTTCCACTTGTTTCGGACACATTGTCATAAGAAGTGTCTTCAGAAATGGATTGAAAAAAAGGCCAAATACCGGCTCGACAGGCAACAGGCCAGTCACTAGAGCATTCGGTCAAGAAGCACCCCTTTCAACCTCACGGCAGATGACATCATCTCCGAAGCCGTTACCCTCACAACCTACAAGCCCGCGGCGAAATCGATCAAATGAAGAAATCCCTAGACAAAGTCCAGCGCGCGGAGCTGTCAGACGCGGGCCGGAAATAGGAGAAACATATTTAGATCTAGCAGGTCTATAAGCACAAACTGTCGAACTGGTCAGAGAGGAAATGTCGCGCTGTATCAGCGACTACTGAGCCGAATTTCAAGTACCAGTACAATTGCCGCCGTGTCCAGTAAGGCCGCAAGTAGATCACTCTCGTCCATCCCCTGCTCTTCCGCCTATTTCACGGTCTTTGTCTCCCAGTTCTGGGTTACTCAATTGCAATCGAGTAATCAATAATAATAGCTCTCCTGGTGCTTGACAAGATCCGCTGCACAGTTCACCACCATTGCCGCCAAGATTGCCGCCAGGACAGGATCCACCTATGTTAGAGCGAACCGCTCGACAACCGACTAATCAATGGCACCGGCGTTCGTCAAGCACGATTAAGGGATGGAGATTAGTATATGATGGTGGTAATTTGCATCTATCCGTGGAAGATTTTATTTTCCGTGTAGAGGTATTACCGAATACCACCCTGTATTGCGACTTCGACCGGCTGATCAGACAGGTACACACTCTGTTCAGGGATAGAGCTACCAATTGGTATTGGGCGTTGTTGAGAACGAATCCCACACCTACCTGGGGGCAAATTTGAGCTGCTCTACTGACTGAGTGGGGAGACCATAAAGACGACATTCCAATACGGCGCCAGATGATGAACAGGTGACAGGAAACTGGAAAAAAATTTAACCTGTACCTACAAGCTATGGTCGAACTGTGAAACCAGCTGCAGAACCCCATGTCAGAGCGAGAATTTCTAGATATCATCAAAACAAATCTTCTACCTGCATTCAGCGTCAGATCTGCTTACACCCGACACACTCGATAACCCAATTTCTGGCGTCGGTGATGCAGATCGAAGCCACGCATAACCGAATCGTGTCACCCCACAGCTTTGGTGTGAATAATAGAGCTCTTGCCTTGCCGTTCTTGCATCCGACAAATTCCTGGAGAATCCCTCGTCAGCGGGTTAACGAGATAAACCAAATCAGTAAAGAGCCAAACGATCAAATATTCCCCAACTCTCCAAACCTGGAAGAGGCCCAGCTACGCCCCAGTGCTCCAGGTAGGCCAGAATCAAAATGCTAGAACTGTGACCAGAGAGGCCACTATTAGACAGACTGTCCTCGAACCGCTACAGGCTACTTCTGCTACGGCTGTGGCCAGAAAAACCTTATTAAGCCATATTGTAGAAGTTGTCCCACGAAAAACCTGCGAAGGGTTGGGAGCTTCCGGCCGAGCCCCACGCGGACAACGTCGACACCAGTTACAGAGTCACAGGCAGCAGTCTCAACGACTGCAGTGGCAGAGAGCAGTCACGCACCCCAATAAATTCAACAGCAGCTCTGGACTTGATCTCCTGGGGGGACTATCAAGGCGACGCTCCAGAAATTAGCCCTAACAGTCTGAAAGTCGAGATCGAAGTCTTCGACAAACAATCGTCCTTACTGGACTTAGACGACCCGAATTTCACCTCGGAGAGTAATAACCATGACAGCGACATTTCTTCGGATACGCCATTGATATTTGACGTTCCCCTAATCCCAAATGCGCCAAAACCTTCTGGCAATGCAGGGGAGTCTCCCGTGTATCAGATATTAAGGCGGCCATCAAACTGTGTGATGACGAGTAGCCAGGAGCCAAGTCAATATCCATTGACTCCATACCACCAGCGTCTACAAGCTTATCGTGCGGTGAGAGAAGGGATTTTCTCATCAGCCATGCAACCCCCAGAAGTGAACACACCTGACTTAACTCGTTATAAAGCCAGAAAAAGTCTACTGTTCGGTGGCGCGAACATAATAAACGAATCAAAGCCGAGAGAAAGAAGTTGGCTCACATAACAGTGTCAGTACCAGACGAAATTCGGCCGAATGCTGAAGTGCAGCTACTCGGGCAGTCTGTGTCAGGATTGCTAGACAGTGCTGCCACTTTCAATATCCCAGGTAGAGGAGATCTTGAGTGGCTGTCGGAAGCGGAAGTCAAATGGAAAAAGAACAAGACGCAAGTAGAGGTGGCTAATAGTGCCATGACAAATGTTCATGGTCATGTGCACCTGCACGTCACCTTTCGTAGTGACACCAAAAACGTGCGTTTTTACGTAGGTCCGGGGCTCACTCAGGAGCTGTATTTGGGAGTTGATTTCTGGCGTCTATTTGGGTTGGCCCCAGATGCACTCGGTGCGGTTGCGGAGTGTAGCGTTCTGCCCTCACGCTACCTTTTACTGTTCTTCCTTTTTGTAAATTGCTGGAAAAGAACAAGAGCTTTATACTTTCCGAGAAGTAGCCCTTTGCTACTTCTCGATGCAGATTTAAGCATACCTGGAAAGGGAGCAAAGGATTATCTAAATTCGGAAAGTAGCCCTCTGCTAATTTCCCATGTCATAAAAATCCTGTAAGGAAAAGTAAAACAAGGACAATGTTCCGAAAAAGAAAAATCCCAATTCGTGCAGAACGCGCACACATTAGAATCTTTCTCATAAATTTCTAAAAAAAAACCTGAAAAGAAGAAAATGTGGTAATCACAGAATATTTTTCAAACAAAAATTCTGAATTGCACAAAACGCGCACAATTTTCAATCTCCATGTAAAAACTTACCGCTAGTCACCAACATCCAGGAGACGAAAACGGCAATTAGCCTAGCCGTAAAATATCGCGTGATACCCACATACAATAAATCTTTACGAAACAGACAAAAAATTCCGAGAAATTGTATCACACAAAATATTCGATGGCAATGATTTTGCATAAAAATCAGACACGCACACCCGTACGTAGCCAGCAGCACCGCAGCCCGAAGAGATTTCGGTAATCGACCGAACGAAAACAAAGAACAGAAAAATGCTCGCTTGCCGGTGGTTCAGTCAAGAACGGCTGCAATGTAGGGCTACTGCGTGTAGTCGAGGAGTTGGATTTTGGAAGTTGACCAAGGCGGACTGGCGCGAACGTTGATTGGTAGTTTTTTTTTGTTCTGAAAAAGATTATAGAAATATAAATCAAAATTCATTTTGAGCGTATATTTACCTGTGCATACCTTGCGAATTTTGGCACAATTATCTGGAAATAAATAAAGTTATTAGTGAGTTTTAATTTCTGAAGAAGATTTTAAAAGAGATAAAGATTAATTAGTGCGTATATTTACCTGTGCATATCTTTCGAACTTTGGCATAGTTATCTGAAAGTAAAGGAAATTATTAGTGAATTTCAATTTCTGAAAAAGATTATTATAGAAACAAAGATTCATTTAGTGCGTAAATTTACCTGTGCATATCCTATGAACTTTGGCACATTTATCTGGAAATAAAGAAAGTTATTAGTGAGTTTTAATTTCTGAAGAAGATTATAAAAGAGATAAAGATTAATTAGTGCGTATATTTATCTGTGCGTATCTTGCGAAGTCTGGCACAATTACCTGAAAATTAAGAAAAGTATTAGTGAATTCAATTTCTCGAAAAAGACTATAAAAGAGATAACGATTGTTTAGTGGGTAGATAAATACCTGAGCTTATATTTTGGATTCTGCCCCAATTATCTAAGAATAAAACGAATTGATTAGTTAATCTTAAAATCTCTGTAAAGGATTATAAGCGTAAAGCTTTATTTGGTGAATATAATTTTCTTTCCCTAAATCAACTCTACGCATACGTACCTGTGTTATGTCATGGCTGTTCGCACCTCTATCTGGACAGTATAAGAAGGTTCAAAAGCTAAGTTCCCTTTTGGAACCAGTACATATATACCAATTGCTAAGGGTGATTCTGCCATTCACCTCAACTGCAGGTTTAATCTAATTAAACAATACTCATTGCACGTTAGTAATACATTCCGATAATGGTTAACGTTCGAAAGCACCCAAAAGAGGTGAAAAGAACAAAACAAAAAAGAGGTCAATGAACCCAACCATTTGAAATAAACTGTTGCGCCCACCAACGTTGTCGAAGGACAAAAGGGTGCACCCAAGTAGAACCAGTTCCAGCTGTCGAGGGATTCTGTCCTGCCAGTGGTGAAGTATAGGTGATAGCAAGTAAGTGCATTATAATCATATAATAAAATAATGTGTTTGAATTCATTTTACCTTTGTGACAAGTAGCCCTAAGGTTAGATATTAGGGACAAGCCTAGTATAAGCAAACGTAGAATATTGTCAAGTGGTGAATAGCGAAACCTTCGGATATTTTGCAATAAACTCATATTTTGTCAGAATTAAACGAACATATCTTGTTCTCCTTGTTGTTGAGTGCACCAAATCTTACTTTTGCTTTCATATGCACCTGAAGTTCGTATCCATGTGCCATACGTAGGTAGAATGCGTAAGTAGAGTCCGAAGCAGTGGGTGGTGAGGTCATGAGGTGAGTCGCTCTAGCGTACACACAACAAAGCCATGGGGCTAAGGTCAACAACAGGCTTTGACCACTTAGCCAGGGTGGATGGGGGCGTTGGGCCCAGCTACGTCAAAGCAAAGACTCCCTCACTATCTGGAGTCGCTCTGTAAATTCTCTCGCTCTTGCTCTCTGCGTTGCAATTTCTCCGGGTGATTAACATATGGTCCAGCGTTGTACTGGGTTTTCAATTTCTCCTTTGTTTTCCTTTCTCCTGCAAATATTCCTATTACAGCTTTTCAGGTTTTCAGGCTGCACCAGTGGAGTTGAGCCATATCCAGCGACGAAAGAACCTTTTGACTGTCAATCCGTCTGAAGTCCCCATGAAGACGATTCGGTTATTTGTTTAATTTTTTTTTGTTTATTCCCCACAGCTTATCAAGCACTGAATGGATGTGCGTGTCAAGAACCAACACAAGCCGGCTGATCGCTAGCGGCAACATGCTGTGCGGCCACGCACACTTGCCCCGAAGTGAATTTTTGCAGTAAGAGGTGTCAAGTGCAGCGCCTATCTACATTTGCGGCAAGACTGATGTGGATAGGGCTGACAATGGGCCCGATCTTCGCTACAAATGGCGCCGAAGTAGTTTTTCTTTCAGGCCTTTAGTCAAGCTTCCCTTGACTAAAGTGCATCTACAAGTTACAGAATAATTTCTAGTCGCTCATTTGTTTGCTTCGCTACAAATGGCGCCAAATGGGTTTTCTTTCAGATTTTTATTCAAGCTTCCCTTGACTAAAGTGCAACTACAATATACAGAATAATTTCTGGTCGCACATTTGGTTGCTTCGCTACAAATGGCACCCATGTGGTTTTTCTTTCATGCCTTTAGTCAAGCTTCCCTTGACCAAAGTGCATCTACAATTTACAGAATAATTTCTGGTCGCACATTTGTTTGCTTCGCTACAAATGGCGCCCAAATGTTTTTCCTTTCAGGCCTTTATTCAAGCTTCCCTTGACTAAAGTGCATCTACAATTTACAGAATAATTTCTGGTCGCCCATTTGTTTGCTTCGCTGCAAATGGCGCCCAAGTGCTTTTTCCTTCAGGCCTTTAGTCAAGCTTCCCTTGACTAAAGTGCATCTACAATTTACAGAATAATTTCTGGTCGCTCATTTGTTTGCTTCGCTACAAATGGCGCCCAAATGGTTTTTCTTTCAGGCCTTTAGTCAAGCTTTCCTTGACTAAAGTGCATCTACAATTTTCAGAATAATATCTGGTCGCTCATTTGTTTGCTTCGCTACAAATGGCGCCCAAATGGTCTTTCTTTCAGGTCTTTATTCAAGCTTCTCTTGACTAAAGTGCATCTACAATTTACAAAATAATTTCTGGTCGCTCATTTGTTTGCTTCGCTACAAATGGCGCCCAAATGGTTTTTCTTTCAGACCTTTAGTCAAGCTTTCATTGACTAAAGTCCATGTGGTTTTTCTTTCATGCCTTTAGTCAAGCTTCCCTTGACCAAAGTGCATCTACAATTTACAGAATAATTTCTGGTCGCTCATTTGTTTGCTTCGCTACAAATGGCGTCCAAATGTTTTTTCTTTCAGGCCTTTATTCAAGCTTCCCTTGACTAAAGTGCATCTACAATTTACAGAATAACTTCTAGTCGCTCATTTGTTTGCTTCGCTACAAATGGCGCCAAATGGGTTTTCTTTGAGGTTTTTATTCAAGCTTCCCTTGATTAAAGTGCAACTACAATTTACAGAATAATTTCTGGTGCCTCTTTTGTTTGCTTCGCTACGAATGGCGCCCAACTGGTTTTCTTTCAGGCCTTTAGTCAAGCTTCCCTTGAATAAAGTGCATCTACAATTTACAGAATAATTTTTGGTCGCTCATTTGTTTGCTTCGCTACAAATGGCGCCTAATGGGTTTTCTTTCAGGGTGTTATTCAAGCTTCCCTTGACTAAAGTGCATCTACAATTTACAGAACAATATCTGGTCGCTCATTTGTTTGCTTCGCTACAAATGGCGCCCAAATGGTCTTTCTTTCAGGTCTTTATTCAAGCTTCTCTTGACTAAAGTGCATCTACAATTTACAGAATAATTTCTGGTCGCACATTTGGTTGCTTCGCTACAAATGGCACCCAAGTAGTTTTTCTTTCATGCCTTTAGTCAAGCTTCCCTTGACTAAAGTGCATCTACAATATACAAAATAATTTCTGGTCGCTCATTTGTTTGCTTCGCTACAAATGGCGCCCAAATGGTTTTTCTTTCAGACCTTTAGTCTAGCTTTCATTAAGTAAAGTGCATCACAATTTACAGAATAATTTCTGGTGGCTCTTTTGTTTGCTTCGCTACAAATGGCGCCCAACTGGTTTTCTTGCAGGCCTTTAGTCAAGCTTCCCTTGACTAAAGTGCATCTACAATTTACAGAATAATTTCTGGTCGCTCATTTGTTTGCTTCGCTATAAATGGCGCCCCATCCTTGGCTTAAAATTTGTTTTGTGTCTTAAATTTCATGTTTCTGGTCGCTCACTTGTTTGCTTCGCTACAAATGGCGCCCATGTGGTTTTTCTTTCAGGCCTTTAGTCAAGCTTCCCTTGACTAAAGTGCATCTACAATTTACAGAATAACTTCTGGTGGCTCATTTGTTTGCTTCGCTACAAATGGCGCCCAAACTTTGGCTTAAAATTTTGTTTTTTTTTTGTTTTTTTGTGTCTTAAGTTTTAAATTTCTGGTCATTCATTTGTTTGCTTCCTAACAAATGGCGCCCAAATGGTTTTTCTTTCAGACCTTTAGTCAAGCTTCCCTTGACTAAAGTGCTCTACAATTTACAGAATAATTTCTGGTCGCTCACTTGTTTGCTTCGCTACAAATGGCGCCCAAATGTTTTTCCTTTCAGGCCTTTATTCCCTTGACTAAAGTGCATCTACAATTTACAGAATAATTTCTGGTCGCCCATTTGGTTGCTTCGCTACAAATGGCACCCAAGTAGTTTTTCTTTCATGCCTTTAGTCAAGCTTCCCTTGACTAAAGTGCATCTACAATATACAAAATAATTTCTGGTCGCTCATTTGTTTGCTTCGCTTCTAATGGCGCCCAAATGGTCTTTCTTTCAGGTCTTTATTCAAGCTTCTCTTGACTAAAGTGCATGGCACCCACGTAGTTGTTTGCTTCGCTACAAATGGCGCACAAACGGTTTTTCTTACAGGCCTCTAGTCAAGCTTCTCTTGACTAAAGTGCATCTGCAATTTACAGAATAATTTCTGGTGGCTCATTTGTTTGCTTTGCTACAAATGGCGCCCAAACTTCGGCTTAAAATTTTGTTTTTTTGTTTTTATGTGTCTTAAGTTTTAAATTTCTGGTCGCTCATTTGTTTGTTTCGGTACAAATGGCTCCCAAGTGGTTCTCTTTTCTGGCCTTTAGTCAAGCTTCCTGTTGTATATGTAAGTATTGGATATTCTGTCAAAGTTTACCTAATAATAAGTTAAGAAGCTGGTGAGATATCCGAGTGTTTTACATTTAAAATGCACACGGCAAGAAAAGGAAGGAAGAAAGAAAAAAAAATCGAAAAAAAAGCAAACTCTCTTTAAAATATTTATGAATAAAGATAAAAAATGTGAAAGCGTAAGTTGCATGCACCGAAACAGAATGGCAAATGTTTCATTTTCGTAAATAAATGAGAAGGAGCGGAGTTTTCACGTTTTACTCTCATAAAATGCTCCCGCACTTTTGTGAAAACCGGTTTTCATGAAATATTGATAATGTTAGGACACATGTTGTTGTTGTGAAATGACTAGAGAAGGACACATGTTGTTGCTGTAATCCTATGATATTTGAACAGCATGTGTTTCTGTTTACATTCGTTTTGCTATGAAGAGATTAAGTGGGAGAACTCATGCTGAATTCTCTGATATTTTCGGGAAAAATGAGAATTTCATTTGAGAGGAATTTTACATCTCCTTTCAGCATCTGGGCCAAAGCGAAATTTATCTTTTTCTTAAAAATGGGAAGTAGTGTGGCCCGAAGTACATTATTATGATTAGGTTGAAAGGATTTTGAGGGATTTAATAAGATTTTGTCGTTCGGGTAATTCTACGTTCTCTCGATTTTTGTTTTTAACTCGTTGTCTCAGTTGCACTACAGTAGTGCATAGACAAGTTCTTTTCCCCCATTCATGCAAAAGACGAAAGTATATGAAATTAGTTGTTTCATTCTAAAAAACACCAGAAATTTGCCCATTTTGCTCTACAGCTTCTTAACTTATTATTAGGTAAACTTTGATTCTGTGTAGTCTTCATATATATATATATAAGAACTGAATTGTAATGAGAATGTATTGAATCTACCGATATTCTCAGATCGGCAGTCTTGTAAGTCTAGTGGAGAATAAAGCACCTATTGCTCAGAATTATTATAACCGCGTGTTTATTAAATATCCAACATTTGGCGGCGAGGAAAATCAAAAAATCAAAAAAACAAAAAAATTAAGTGAACGGGAAGTTAGAACAAAACAGTGGAAGTAGTTACGCTATGGCGCCACCAGACCACTTTTTCCATACAAAAAGTGTCCGGAAATTTCAAACTATTTTGCTGGCTCTGGCCTGGGTTCTGGGCCACTGAGGGGGATTCCGTCTAGTGGTATACGTCACAGGGTATGCCTGGAGAATTCCTTTCCTACCGTATGGCCGACCAGGAGATGACGCCAACCTTTTGTTTGATCTGGTCTTGGAGGCTACAATTTGACCTTTGACCTTTCCTGTGTCTGGGTGCTGGAGGTTGTCTGAGAGCTTTAGTGACAATATCTGATATCGGGGATGTATACTTGTCAGCTTGAGTTTGTTGTTAGTTGTTTACTTTAGTATAAGTGCCTGTGGTGTGTTCGGCTGGGCTACTTGGTGGCTGAGTCTGGCTCACTTTTTCCATACAAAAAGTGTCCGGAAATTTCAAACTATTTTGATGGATCACTGTAGGTTCTGTGGAGGGGGGAGGGGAGGGGAAGGGGCTGAGGTCGGTTTTGTACTGAAAAGTTGACATCATCTTGCAGTTTTCTGAGCAATCTTGAGGTGGTTCTGAGGCCGCTTTTGTACTGAAAATTAACATTATACTGTGACAGTACCATACAAAAATTGCAAGGTAGATTCCAACTATTTTGCTGGCTCTAGACCGGCTTCTGGGCCACTGAGGGGGATTCCGTCTAGTGGTATACGTCACAGGGCCTGCCTGGGGGTATTCCTTTCCTACCGTCTGGCTGAAGCTCTAAACATTTGTGAAGGGGTGCGTAGCTTTATTGGTGGAGGTTTCTAGTTAAGTTGATCTGGTCTTGGAGGCTACAATTTGACCTTGAGATGCCCCTCTTGGGAATATCTGATACTATGACTAGGACTGTCTGGGGCGTGTTGGATTGGGCTACGTTACCTGTACCAAGGCTTGGGTGGAATGTGTGTGGCTTAAGTAATGATGTGAAATGCCCTAAGCGAGTTTATATCGGAGCTGTATACTTGTCAGCTTGATTTTGTTGTTAGTTGTTTACTTTAGTATGAGTGCCTGTGGTGTGTTGGGCTGGGCTACTTGGTGGCTGAGCAAACGTTACCTAAGGCGTGGATGCATGTGTGCAACTGTGTATTTATGCGGATAAGAAATGTTATGAAATTCCCTAGTAATTAGTATAAGTAATAATTCAAGTTAATCCTAGAATATTTTTGTTCATACCAATAGATTCTAGAAGGTGTCAGTGGAGATCTTAGTCCTGGAGG
The DNA here is from genome assembly GCA_963924295.1 of Dioctria rufipes. Lineage (NCBI taxonomy): Eukaryota > Metazoa > Arthropoda > Insecta > Diptera > Asilidae > Dioctria > Dioctria rufipes. Next base: position 145,908,552 of record OZ002742.1, on the reverse strand, counting down.
TGGAAAAATTTTTTATCAGAAATCCTCTACGGGCTATGGGTTTCGAGATATTAGCTATCTTATCTTTGCAGGTATAATTAATAGTAGTAATAATTCAAGTTAAACCTAGGATATTTTTTGTTTATGCCAATAGTATTAGTACTAGGATGGTAAAATTTTCATCAGAAATCCTCTACGGGCTATGGTTCAAGATATCACCGATCTTACCTTCTCGAGTGTAATTAATATTAGTAGCTGAAAAAACAACATCAACTATAACCTAAGTTCTGGATTAAAGATTTGATGATATTTATCTGTAGGTGCCTTTTATAAACATGATTGCACCATGTAGCCATATATCTAAAAATAGATCAAGCGAAGCTGGTTGGTGTGAATGTAGGTAGATATGTTGACTTAGATATGTAATGGAAATTAGTAAATGCTTAATTTTACTCTTCAGGTGTAATGCTTCTAATTTGATTCCTTGCATAAACAAATTCGTACAGTAATTTCTTTAGTTGAAAACAACAACTGATATTAATCTGTAGGATATGATGTCTTAGATGAGTAGTGGAAGTTATAATTGAATATTTCTTTTGCTAAAAAAACAACAACAACAACTATAACGTAAGTTGCGAATTAAAAATCTTTTATAAACAAGAGGGAACATGCTATGATATTCGATATCTAAAAATAGATCACGGCTGCTTCGGATGTTAAGAAACAGTAATAGAAATTAAAGCCTTATCAGAAAATTTTCGATGTAGGTGTTTGTATGTGTATGTATTGAAAATTCTTAGCTTATATGAAAAAATTGTTTTTTAATTTCAATAAAATTTCTTTTTTGGGCAGGTTAAATTTAAAGTTTTGATTACCTATGATATCAATGTGAGGTGATACTAATATAGTATGATAGGTTGACTTAGATGAGTAGTGAAAATTGTATGGGTATAGTAAAAGACTTTTCATCAAATTTTTGGTGATAAGGTGTAATGGCATGACCAGTGTTGCAACACGAAATCTTTCTAGAGTACCTTATTAGCCTAGCTTGAAAGTGATTGAGCAGCCACATCTGAAAAATTGCATATTATCATTAGCTTGAGAGTGGGTTAATTAAAAGCATTAACGAGCTATCATATTAATGTAGAATGATATGCCGACTTAGATGAGTAATATAAATTTTCGGTGACCAGGTGTAATGAGCTTGAAATATAATATAACTTCTTGCGTAGTTAAACAAATACATTCGAATAAAATAAACAAATTGATTTATGTTTTTTTTGTGTCTAGGGCTGGTGAGCATAGGGAGCTGGCAGAGTTATTAACCATGATATCATAGTTCACATGAAGCTGATAAGAATATGATAATTTTATCTTCATACTATCAGATTGAGCACATATTTTCTAACCATTACGTTGAGCGTGGGTTTAACTAAAAGTTTTGATGAAAGAAGGTGGTATTATGATATTAATGTAGTATGATATGTTGTCTTAGATGAGTAGTGGAAGTTATCAGCAATATCGCTTCATATTTATCTCTCTAAAGCATCATCCGAATGGTGTTGTATGAACGAACAAAAAACTGATAATTCTTCAAGCCTATAGTGAAGACCGTGGTGGAGGTTGAGCGTGGGTACTGTAAGTTGTGTATATATTAATTGTGGTGTATATTAATCTAGTATGATATGAAAGCTTTAGTGAAGAGCGTGGAAGAGGATAGTATTATGTGTTTACCTTTAAATCTTAAGTTAGGTTGAGAGTGGGTTAAATTAAAAGCATTGATAATAGAAGATAGTGCTATGATATTAAGTAATGGAAATTGTATGGGGGCAGTAAAAGAATAATTTTTGGCTGTCAGGTGTAATGGCATGACTTAGCAGGTAATTTGATATTACCTTTTGCCAAGATCGTGGCGGTTGAGATTGGGTAAAGCTTAGTGGTGCTCGATGTATATTTTATGGGTGGTGGGTGTGCATAATATAGTAGAAAGCTTTAGTGAATACCATACTTTTCAACCAGCTGACTCTGTCAAAACATCTGTGTCGCTCTAACATAAAACTGTGTTCATATTTTAGGTGGGTATAATACCTTGAAATTATCTTATGGAAGGCTAGATAAGAACTTGTTAATTTCATCTTGTGGTGAGCATATGAAGGTAGCAGGGTTTTTTTATAAATCAAGCAGTTACGCTGTTATGAGATTTGATTGATATCTATATCTAAAAAATAGTTCACATGAAGATGATAAGAATATGATATTTTTATCTTCATACTATTGGGGCAGGTGCATTGTTTACTTAACATTAAGTTGAGAGTGGGTAAAATTAAAAGCTTTGATAGAAGAACGCTGTGTTATAATATTAATGTGGTATGATATGTTCTCTGAGGTGAGTAGTGGAAGTTGTATGGGAGCTATGAAGTAAAATCCTAATCAGCAATCTCGCTGGATATTTGATAATTCTCAAAATTCATAGTGATGCTCGTGGTGGGGGGTTGAGAGTAGGTACTGTAAGCTATGTATTACGTTAAAAGTTTTGATGGATGGTATTTTGTATTTATCTCCTCGAAATAGTGTTGTATGAGTATCAGAAAGGTTGAAAAAAAGTTGATAATGCTTCAAGTTCAATAGTGTAGAGCCCGATGTTGAAAGTGGGTATTTGGAATGATATAATTCTAGTAGGATATGGAAGTATTATTTATTCATCTTTAAATCTTACCAAGTCTGAAAAAATTACATAATATGATTAAGAAAGCTTTGTGATATATATCAAAAGTGATACCAATGGATTACATAAGCAAAGTAGGTTCACTTCATCTGCAAACAACAAATATGGCAGAAAGCGACACACGGTGTGAGTAATAATCATTCTTGCTTCAATTATCACTATTAAGGGATGTGTGCCGCAGAAGTCTAGCCTAGTCTAAAATATGTATTGTAAATAAAAATTGTATCATGGTTATAATGCCATTTATTGGAATAATTTGTTTTAATTGTATTATAGCTTAAGTCTAAAGTCTTTTTTCTTTAGTTCAGCAAGGCCAAGATTTCATAGATATAGATTGATCCTTATAATGAATATTCCTTATGCCTTTACACCAATGTGGCGTTAAAAGGTTCGTGGTGCACCACTTTCACAAATAACATCTCTCCATCTTTACTTTTTGCGATCTTTGTTCGAATATCCTAATTTTTCGACCTGTTGGTAGGGAACAGTCGACTCGTTTTAGGATGAAAAACTTTCTTCTTTATTTCTGGAAAGCATCGATTTCATAGATGTAGACTGAGCCTTATATGAATATTCTTTACTCCTTTCATGTTGTGAAGCTATGTAAATTCTACCAAACATTGACAAAAAGTAATTACGGGGCATGCCTTAAAAAGTGCGATTTAACTTAGCACTAGAAACTCCCATTTTGTATACTTGGAAGCTCATAAAGAATCATGTAAACTTACACTGTATGCAGATGTTGATTTCAACAACAGATTCATCAAATACAGGAAATTTTGATTACATACAGCTCTGTACCAAAAGATTATAAGAATTAATACTTTTTAATTTTTAATAAATGATATTTTATATATGGCCTTCTTTTTATTCAATTTCCCATACTAAGTCCGGAACTCCCTAATCATGTTTGACCACTACAACGGGTGGTGGTGGCGGTGGGTGGTGGTGAGTGGTGGTGGGTGGTGGGTGGAGGTGGTGGTGGTGGTGGTGGTGGGGGTGGTGGTATTGGTTGCGGTGGTGGGTGCCTGGTCTTGGATGGAGCTTGAAACGGATATTTGACGCGTGGCATCAATTTGACGCTGACTAATCTAAGGTCTACCCTTCTATCTATGGATGAGCTGAAAAAGCTGTTTTATAAGCCGTTAAGCTGTTACCAGACCTGTTTTAAAAGCTGTTAAGCTGTTACCAGACCTGTTTTAAAAGCTGTTAAGCTGTTATCAGACCTGTTTTATAAGCTGTTAAGCTGTTATCAGACCTGTTTTAAAGCTGTTAAGCTGTTATCAGACCTGTTTTATAAGCTGTTAAGCTGTTATCAGAGCTGTTTTATAAGCTGTTAAGCTGTTATCAGAGCTGCTTTAAAAGCTGTTAAGCTGTTATCAGAGCTGTTTAAAAGCTGTTAAACTGTTATCAGAGCTGTTTAAAAAGATGTTAAGCTGTTATCAGACCTGTTTTATAAGCTGTTAAGCTGTTATCAGAGCTGTTTTAAAAGCTGTTAAGCTGTTATCAGACCTGTTTTATAAGCTGTTAAGCTGTTATCAGACCTGTTTTAAAAGCTGTTAAGCTGTTATGAGACCTGTTTTAAAAGCTGTTAAGCTGTTATCAGACCTGTTTTATAAGCTGTTAAGCTGTTATCAGAGCTGTTTAAAAGCTGTTAAACTGTTATCAGAGCTGCTTAAAAAGCTGTTAAGCTGTTATCAGACCTGTTTTATAAGCTGTTAAGCTGTTATCAGACCTGTTTTATAAGCTGTTAAGCTGTTATCAGACCTGTTTTAAAAGCTGTTAAGCTATTATCAGAGCTGTTTTAAAAGCTGTTAAGCTGTTACCAGAACTGTTTTAAAAGCTGTTAAGCTGTTATTTAACCTGTTTAAAAGCTGTTAAGCTGTTATCAGAGCTGTTTGAAAATCTGTTAAGCTGTTATCTGACCTCACTTCCGGTTGGTCTCATAGGTAAAGGTGACGTCAGAGGTCAGCGTCACATTGATGCCACGCGTCAAATATCCGTTTCAAGTGCCATCCAAGACCAGGCACCCACCACCGCAACCAATACCACCACCCCCACCACCACCACCCACCACCCACCACCACCACCACTCACCACCACCCACCGCCACCACCACCCGTTGTAGTGGTCAAACATTATTCGGGAGTTCCGGACTTAGTATGGGAAATTGAATAAAAAGAAGGCCATATATAAAATATCATTTATTAAAAATTAAAAAGTATTAATTCTTATAATCTTATGGTACAGAGCTGTATGTAATCAAAATTTCCTGTGTTTGATGAATCTGTTGTTGAAATCAACATCTGCATACAGTGTAAGTTTACATGATTCTTTATGAGCTCTCCAAGTATACAAAATGGGAATTTCTAGTGCTAAGTTAAATCGCACTTTTTAAGGCATGCCCCGTAATTACTTTTTGTCAATGTTTGGTAGAATTTACATAGCTTCACAACATGAAAGGAGTAAAGAATATTCATATAAGGCTCAGTCTACATCTATGAAATCGATGCTTTCCAGAAATAAAGAAGAAAGTTTTTCATCCTAAAACGAGTCGACTGTTCCCTACCAACAGGTCGAAAAATCAGGATATTCGAACAAAGATCGCAAAAAGTAAAGATGGAGAGATGTTATTTGTGAAAGTGGTGCACCACGAACCTTTTAACGCCACATTGGTGTAAAGGCATAAGGAATATTCATTATAAGGATCAATCTATATCTATGAAATCTTGGCCTTGCTGAACTAAAGACAAAAGACTTTAGACTTAAGCTATAATACAATTAAAACAAATTATTTCAATAAATGGCATTATAACCATGATACAATTTTTATTTACAATACATATTTTAGACTAGGCTAGACTTCTGCGGCACATCCCTTAATAGTGATAATTGAAGCAAGAATGATTATTACTCACACCGTGTGTCGCTTTCAGCCATATTTGTTGTTTGCAGATGAAGTGAACCTACTTTCCTTATGTAATCCATTGGTATCACTTTTGATATATATCACGAAGCTTTCTTAATCATATTATGTAATTTTTTCAGACTTGGTAAGATTTAAAGATGAATAAATAATACTTCCATATCCTACTAGAATTATATCATTCCAAATACCCACTTTCAACATCGGGCTCTACACTATTGAACTTGAAGCATTATCAACTTTTTTTCAACCTTTCTGATACTCATACAACACTATTTCGAGGAGATAAATACAAAATACCATCCATCAAAACTTTTAACGTAATACATAGCTTACAGTACCTACTCTCAACCCCCCACCACGAGCATCACTATGAATTTTGAGAATTATCAAATATCCAGCGAGATTGCTGATTAGGATTTTACTGCTTATTCATAGCTCCCATACAACTTCCACTACTCACCTCAGACAACATATCATACCACATTAATATTATAACACAGCGTTCTTCTATCAAAGCTTTTAATTTTACCCACTCTCAACTTAATGTTAAGTAAACAATGCACCTGCCCCAATAGTATGAAGATAAAAATATCATATTCTTATCATCTTCATGTGAACTATTTTTTAGATATAGATATCAATCAAATCTCATAACAGCGTAACTGCTTGATTTATAAAAACACCCTGCTACCTTCATATGCTCACCACAAGATGAAATTAGCAAGTTCTTATCTAGCCTTCCATAAGATAATTTCAAGCTATTATACCCACCTAAAATATGAACACAGATTTAGGTTAGAGCGACACAGATGTTTTGACAGAGTCAGCTGGTTGAAAAGTATGGTATTCACTAAAGCTTTCTACTATATTATGCACACCCACCACCCATAAAATATACATCGAGCACCACTAATCTTAACCCAATCTCAACCGCCACGATCTTGGAAAAAGGTAATATCAAATTACCTGCTAAGTCATGCCATTACACCTGACAGCCAAAAATTATTCTTTTACTGCCCCCATACAATTTCCATTACTCAATATCATAGCACTATCTTCTATTATCAATGCTTTTAATTTAACCCACTCTCAACCTAACTTAAGATTTAAAGGTAAACACATAATACTATCCTCTTCCACGCTCTTCACTAAAGCTTTCATATCATACTAGATTAATATACACCACAATTAATATATACACAACTTACAGTACCCACGCTTAACCTCCACCACGGTCTTCACTATAGGCTTGAAGAATTATCAGTTTTTTGTTCGTTCATACAACACCATTCGGATGATGCTTTAGAGAGATAAATATGAAGCGATATTGCTGATAACTTCCACTACTCATCTAAGACAACATATCATACTACATTAATATCATAATACCACCTTCTTTCATAAAAACTTTTAGTTAAACCCACGCTCAACGTAATGGTTAGAAAATATGTGCTCAATCTGATAGTATGAAGATAAATTTATCATATTCTTATCAGCTTCATGTGAACTATGATATCATGGTTAATAACTCTGCCAGCTCCCTATGCTCACCAGCCCTAGACACAAAAAAAACATAAATCAATTTGTTTATTTTATTCGAATGTATTTGTTTAACTACGCAAGAAGTTATATTATATTTCAAGCTCATTACACCTGGTCACCGAAAATTTATATTACTCATCTAAGTCGGCATATCATTCTACATTAATATGATAGCTCGTTAATGCTTTTAATTAACCCACTCTCAAGCTAATGATAATATGCAATTTTTCAGATGTGGCTGCTCAATCACTTTCAAGCTAGGCTAATAAGGTACTCTAGAAAGAATTCGTGTTGCAACACTGGTCATGCCATTACACCTTATCACCAAAAATTTGATGAAAAGTCTTTTACTATACCATACAATTTTCACTACTCATCTAAGTCAACCTATCATACTATATTAGTATCACCTCACATTGATATCATAGGTAATCAAAACTTTAAATTTAACCTGCCCAAAAAAGAAATTTTATTGAAATTAAAAAACAATTTTTTCATATAAGCTAAGAATTTTCAATACATACACATACAAACACCTACATCGAAAATTTTCTGATAAGGCTTTAATTTCTATTACTGTTTCTTAACATCCGAAGCAGCGTGATCTATTTTTAGATATCGAATATCATAGCATGTTCCCTCTGTTTATAAAAGATTTTTAATTCGCAACTTACGTTATAGTTGTTGTTGTTGTTTTTTTAGCAAAAGAAATATTCAATTATAACTTCCACTACTCATCTAAGACATCATATCCTACAGATTAATATCAGTTGTTGTTTTCAACTAAAGAAATTACTGTACGAATTTGTTTATGCAAGGAATCAAATTAGAAGCATTACACCTGAAGAGTAAAATTAAGCATTTACTAATTTCCATTACATATCTAAGTCAACATATCTACCTACATTCACACCAACCAGCTTCGCTTGATCTATTTTTAGATATATGGCTACATGGTGCAATCATGTTTATAAAAGGCACCTACAGATAAATATCATCAAATCTTTAATCCAGAACTTAGGTTATAGTTGATGTTGTTTTTTCAGCTACTAATATTAATTACACTCGAGAAGGTAAGATCGGTGATATCTTGAACCATAGCCCGTAGAGGATTTCTGATGAAAATTTTACCATCCTAGTACTAATACTATTGGCATAAACAAAAAATATCCTAGGTTTAACTTGAATTATTACTACTATTAATTATACCTGCAAAGATAAGATAGCTAATATCTCGAAACCCATAGCCCGTAGAGGATTTCTGATAAAAAATTTTTCCACCTCCAGGACTAAGATCTCCACTGACACCTTCTAGAATCTATTGGTATGAACAAAAATATTCTAGGATTAACTTGAATTATTACTTATACTAATTACTAGGGAATTTCATAACATTTCTTATCCGCATAAATACACAGTTGCACACATGCATCCACGCCTTAGGTAACGTTTGCTCAGCCACCAAGTAGCCCAGCCCAACACACCACAGGCACTCATACTAAAGTAAACAACTAACAACAAAATCAAGCTGACAAGTATACAGCTCCGATATAAACTCGCTTAGGGCATTTCACATCATTACTTAAGCCACACACATTCCACCCAAGCCTTGGTACAGGTAACGTAGCCCAATCCAACACGCCCCAGACAGTCCTAGTCATAGTATCAGATATTCCCAAGAGGGGCATCTCAAGGTCAAATTGTAGCCTCCAAGACCAGATCAACTTAACTAGAAACCTCCACCAATAAAGCTACGCACCCCTTCACAAATGTTTAGAGCTTCAGCCAGACGGTAGGAAAGGAATACCCCCAGGCAGGCCCTGTGACGTATACCACTAGACGGAATCCCCCTCAGTGGCCCAGAAGCCGGTCTAGAGCCAGCAAAATAGTTAGAATCTACCTTGCAATTTTTGTATGGTACTGTCACAGTATAATGTTAATTTTCAGTACAAAAGCGGCCTCAGAACCACCTCAAGATTGCTCAGAAAACTGCAAGATGATGTCAACTTTTCAGTACAAAACCGACCTCAGCCCCTTCCCCTCCCCTCCCCCCTCCACAGAACCTACAGTGATCCATCAAAATAGTTTGAAATTTCCGGACACTTTTTGTATGGAAAAAGTGAGCCAGACTCAGCCACCAAGTAGCCCAGCCGAACACACCACAGGCACTCATACTAAAGTAAACAACTAACAACAAACTCAAGCTGACAAGTATACATCCCCGATATCAGATATTGTCACTAAAGCTCTCAGACAACCTCCAGCACCCAGACACAGGAAAGGTCAAAGGTCAAATTGTAGCCTCCAAGACCAGATCAAACAAAAGGTTGGCGTCATCTCCTGGTCGGCCATACGGTAGGAAAGGAATTCTCCAGGCATACCCTGTGACGTATACCACTAGACGGAATCCCCCTCAGTGGCCCAGAACCCAGTCCAGAGCCAGCAAAATAGTTTGAAATTTCCGGACACTTTTTGTATGGAAAAAGTGGTCTGGTGGCGCCATAGCGTAACTACTAGTGGATAATCTAAGTGAAAAAATTGTTGGCTGGAAATAATCGGCTAAGAGGCAGTGAGCAGTGTGAAGCTGTTTGAAAAAAGTCATTGAAAAAAAAAATATAGCAAAGCTAAGTTTTAAAGGGAAAACAATAAATTGAGAAATTGGGTTAGCTAACAAATCATCGACCACTAGTATAGCAGCGCGCAGGAAATAAAATTGTAAAATGCCTACCGACAATTCTTCAACCTTGCCCGTATCACATGGCACAGCATTTGTGGGAAGCATAGAACATTATTTACCTGGTGAGGATATAAACTCATATTGCGAACGGATTGAAATGTTGTTCAAAATAAATAGCATTGCGGAAAATATGAAAACTTCCTATTTTATTACGCTAATTGGACCCGAAGCTTATAAAGTAGCAAAGAACCTCGTGGCTCCCGAGGAAATTAACAGTAAATCATTTTCAGAACTCTCAAAGTTATTGAAAGATCATTTTGCACCAAAAATGAATATTATATCAAATTCAATATTCAAATTTAATAAAAGAGATCAGCGTCCGAGAGAAAGCATTCAAGAGTTCATCATACAATTAAAAATGTTAGCAGCCAAGTGCGATTTTTCTTCATTTTTGGACGATGCTCTTCGTGATATATTTGTTGCCGGTCTCCGAAATGAAAAAATTCAATACGTGCTACTGAATGAATCTCGCTTAACCTTCAAGGCTGCAGTAGATAAAGCTCTTACATATGTAGCTACATCTTTTGCCATGCCTGGCCAAAAATATCGTTCTAATATTCTCTTATGCGTTTTGAAAACTCCCAAATGAGCTAGCAATCGGCGAATCATGGCATTCCTGACGGACCTCATTACGTAGTGATTGCGGCACTACTCTCTTCCATCTGTTCTCGTAGTTTCTAATGGATTCTTGGTTTGGCTTAATATATAAGGCTAATCCTTCCAACTTCCAGTTTTTCATACGCATACGAGATGATTTTACTTTATCACACATGTTCAAATACCATTTATCAGTATTTTTAGGGATGCATTGTAATAGGCTGATTTCAGTAACTCGAGATAGCGCGTCTGGTACAACATTATTTTTTCCTTTTACATGTTTTGCTTCAAAGTCGAATTGTTGTAGTCGCAATATCCAGCGAACAAGTCGACCAGACACGTTTTGTTGGCGAAAAAGCCAAGTAAGTGGAGAATGATCCGTGAGGATAAAAAATTGGTAGCCTTCGAGATAACCTCTTAGCTTCTCTATGGTAAAGATAATGCTTAAGCATTCCTTCTCTGTGACAGAATAGTTTAATTCTGCACCGCGTAGCTTCCTACTTACATATGCTATTGGGTGTTCAAAAGCATTGTCATCTTTTTGGAAGAGTACTCCTCCGATTGCATGACTAGATGCGTCGCATTGCACATAAAATGGCTTTGAAAAATCAGGTGTGGGGTTTCTATCAGCACTGCTTTTAATTCCAGGAAGGACTTTTCAGCTTTATTGTTCCAAATAAGTTTCTTACGTTTACCTCCTCCCTTGGTAAGCTCATGTAATGGTGCTACAATTTCAGCGAATCGGTGAACGAAACGTCTATACCAAGACGCAAGTTCTATAAATCGTCTAAGTTCCGTAGAATTTTTCGGGCGAGGGAAGTTCAACATGGGCTGAACCTTTTCAGGATCAGTTCTCAGCCCTTTTTCGTCAACAATGAAACCTAGGTATTTTAAGCTACTTCTAACAAATTAGCATTTTTCTACATTAATTGAAAGATTTGCTTCCAACAAACGATTTGCCACGCGTTCTAGCATAGTAATGTGCTCCCCGAAAGTGTTTGTAGCTATGATCAGGTCATCTAAATATGTAAAGATACTCTTTTCTGTATGACCGAAAAGAGTAGCCGGACTATTTGTAAGGCCAAATGGCATAACTACAAATTGCCATAGTCCGTAACCAGGAACAGAGAAGGCTGTTTTTACTTTAGATCTCTCCGTAAAGGGGACTTGCCAGAAGGCATCCTTTAAATCTATGCATGAAAGGTATTTCGCTTCATTTATTTTATTTAGAATTTCCGTGATTCGAGGGAGGGGATATGCGCATCGCTTGGTTTCGCTGTTCTATTGTCGGCTATCAATAAAGAGCCGATCTTTGCCGTTGGACTTTTTTACTAAGATCGCAGGGTAGCACCATGGACTTACGGAGGGTTCTATGACGCCCAAATCTTTCATTCCGTTTAATTCCTTACCGAACCTCTCCTGGACGGCTGGTGATACTTCATAGCCCCTCTGCACTATTGGTTGTGCATTCCCTGTGTCGATGTCGTGGGCTATGAGATGAGTTCTCCCTAATTTACCCTTGATACTGTGACGTGAATGGTCAGCTGTTTTAACCTCAGCAATTATCTTGGATTGGTGTAGTTGCAATCCCAAGGAACTTAGGATTTGAATTACCGTTTTTCCTGCAATAGAACTACTCGCACCACTATCCAATAGGCCCGTAAACGAAAGTCCGAAAATTTCAACTGGTACATGTGGCCTATTATCTCCCATATTTTTCAAGATTATTACATTTCGTACTTGTCGGTCGGAGGGTGTGGATCTGAGTCGTTGGGTATTACACCGATCCACTGTTGCATAATTCCTTGACTGTTTTCCGAGTTTTCCACTTCGAAATCAGATGGGTTTTTTGACTGAAGGTTTTCAGAAGAATTAAATATTATAGGGCTATTTTGGTATGAATTGTACTCTTCTTTTTTGGGAAGGGGATTATTGACCTCCATATCAGTATTGTTGTTTTGATTACTGATATAGTTAACCTCCACTGGGTCCATTGAATTATGAGCCCTGAAACTGGAATTACCCGGGATATTTCTCAATTGTTGTTTGGTACTACTTGGTTTTGTACGAAAATTGTTTTGGAAATTGTATGTCGTGAGGAAACTGCCAACCATTGTGTTGGTTTCTGTAATTAGTAAATCTAGGGTGTCCTACATTTTGAATGGCTTGGGCATTATTTTGTCTATAGTTCGGATTAGCTTTCCAATGCTGCCCTATGTTGGGTTTTCCAATATTAGTAAGTGAATTTGTAGATCTAAGAGCGAACCGATTGTCGGAGGTATCTGGTTTACTAGGGTTTCTATATATATAAATCTGAATACTGGTCGTGTTGATATTATGTAAGTGAATAAAAAGATGGGTTTAACGACCTTGTGAATGTTTATTTATTTTTTTTTTTTATTTTCGTTTTTTGCCTATATTTCGGTCCTTTGTTTGGGCCATCTTCAGGGCATACAATACTGCAATAAAGTATTTTGTCATCATGGGCGCTTATGGTTATTATAGGATATTGTGTACTTACATATAATTAATTCTTCTTTACATATTTTAAATCAATGTTCTTATTAAATTTTTCACATAGAAACTACGTAAAAAGCTAAAAAGCTATCACAGTCAATAAAATAAAAATATACAAATAAAAATGATACTAGGTACATATATGAAAATAAATTAAATAAATAAATAAATAACTAAATAAATTGACATTGAACAGATCGGTGTTTATGTCGTCAGTATACTGAATAACCTATGCTATTTTGTAGAATGTGTTGTCAGTTAATCCCGTGCCATTTCTTTGTGTGTATTAATGAGGTGCTTATACTGGTGGTTTATGTATGACGTGTCGACTTTAAAATTAACTGCCTCCGGTTTGTGGTATTGTATATATAGAGATTCTATGTTTTTTCTCCTTTTCCAGTATTTTTCCTTGTTGAGAATTGTAACATTATCAAAATTAAATTTATGTTGCTCTTCCATCGCATGTTGAAGGCATGCTGTCTTGTAGTATCCAGTTGCTTGATTATCGATGCTTCGCGTAGCTGACGTGAGGTCGTTTTTATGCTCCCTTATCCTAGTTTTAATATCCCTACCTGTTTCACCTATGTATGTGCGTCCGCATTCACAATCAACCTTATAAACTACACCGCAGCAAGGTGTATCTATTTTTGTTTTGGTGTTACTAAAGAGGTTACTTAATTTCCATGTTGGTTTTAGACCAAGTCTAATATTGCTGTTAATGTTCCTCAATTTGTTTGTAATATTCTCTGTGACGTTAGGGATGTATGTGAATCGTTTGTATATGGTCGTTTCATTTTTTTCTTTCTCAAGCATTTCCTGTTCATTGTTTTCTGTCAATGTTTGCTTCCTGTATTTAACTTTATTTATGATACGTGTGATTATGTTGTACGATACTCTCAGTTGGTAACTTTTTCTAGACCTTAGATAATAGAGGAGGGGATCGCTTTGTGAGGAGGGTTCGAATTTATTTAAAAAACTTTCTACAAATTCTTGGTAGCTATATAGATCATCACGCTTTTTACGATACCATCGGAGGGCAGATCCGTCAAGGAGGTCCGTCATACCTAACAAAACTTCGTTTTGCGTGACAAGGCCGATTCGTTGTTATCACCCCCCCCTTATACATAGCTGGCGTTTTTCTGGAGAATGAAGATGTATCTTCTTGAGGTTGTAGAAAAGGTTTTTCTTGGCGAAGGACATTATTATCGCCACTTAACTTCTTTTCGTTTGTTAACTTATCAACTGGGTTAACATTTGGGGCAAAATCGCCATTTCCAAAATGGATTTGATCAAGCCTTTCATCTATGCTTGTATCGATTTTCTTTCTTGATTCCGATGCTTGCTTAATAACATTGGCTTTCCAGGCTTTGTAATGAGCTAATTCTAATTTTTCAATTAGGACTCGAGTTTTGAGAAGTAGAGATTCTTTTAAATTAGTATGTTGGTCGGAACTACCTTCAATTCTATTAATTCTCTTTTGTAGGAAGCCTAATCGCACCATTAATGCTTCCGAATAATTTTCATTATTCTCGGATACATCTGCCTCAAATTCTTCTATCAGTTTAATACATTGCTCTAGGTCTTTATTTGGTTCTAAATAAGACTTCACCTGTGAACTTGCTTGATCACTATTTGCCTCTTTTTTTAGCTGTTTTGCCCACCAAATGCATCTGCCCTCAACGGTGTATAGTTCGGTTTTGACATTTCTGCATCGCATTTCGTATTTAATGTCAACATCTGAACAGAAATTCGCAACCTCATCGAAGGACATTTTGGTTTTCTTTACTAATTGACACGGCACTTGAGTTTCTCGGTTACGTTTGGAATCTGATACAATTAATGAACATGAAGGTATGTACACCGCTTGCTAAAATAATACGGAAATTGACTGGGCTACTAGAGCAAGTCATCTATTTGGACTGAAATGGGTGAAATTGTAGGTAGATAGGTATAGTATATGTAGCTTACTCTTTTATTATTTCGAAAAATAATTTTTTTTGTACGTAATTTAAAAATCTGTAGGCTTCGCGGATATTTGGAAGTAATTTATTAATTTATTACGTTTACCCGCTTACGATAGTGTCATTTGTAGGGTGGTTTGTTATTACAATTATGTGTTAACAAAAACCAATTTCTACTTTCAAGAGGTTTGAAATGTCTTCATAATGTTCTAGAATGTAGAGGTTGGATGCATAAGGAAGGCGTTGTTCTTGCATACCAACTTCTAAGAAAAAATTTCAAACCCTACTAAGCAAAATTTTTTTTTGTTATTATAGAATGTATTTAAAATTAAGTTTCTGAAAATTAATTTATTAACTACAAAATAATTAAAATAAAGAGGAAGGGGATAAAATCAGTAGCTTAAACTTGTTAGTATCTATGTTACCTTAATTATATAGAACAAGGAATTACTTCTTATTTCATAAAATGTTTTTCAAAAAAAGAAACACCACAACACTTCAAAATTGATTTTTTTTCCATCTGAGAATCCAACTACTAACAATGATTCTCTAAAATTTTTTCTTTAGCAGAAATTATATGGCGCCAATATATTAAATGGATATTTTTTTTTTTAACCAATTTACGAATTATGACGTTTGGCTTGGTTAAATTATTTGGGCGATAATTCAATAGTGATATGAATATCGCAATCGGCAGTAATTTTTATTTAGCTTATGAATGATGAGACAAATGCAACACTTGCGAGCAATCGTTAATTTGATTAAATTTGCAATTCGAGGTTATAAGGTCACTTTTATTCAAGGTAATGAAGATTTATATGAGTACTGAAATTAGGTTGAAAATGACTAATAGCTTCCCTGTTATCGTTATAAATTTAGAACTTACTGTTGCATGCACTAAAAATATGATTCACTAACAAAACTTATTCACGTTCAACGTACCTCGATTCCAAAAATTATTTCTTTTGTGTAAATTAAATTTTTTTTTTATATGTTGCGCGTAGATCAGCTGAAAATATGCCTCAGTTCAATATGCGATAGGCGATAGGTATCAGCAAGTGCGAGTCAGGGATCATCTTTCTGATCTACAGCCGCTTTTCTGTGGCGTTCCCCAAGGGTCTATTTTAGGTCCACTGCTCTTTTCCTTATTCATCAATGATTTACCTGACATTATTCAAGAGGTTAGTGCCCATTTATATGCTGATGATTTACAGATATACAATAGCACGCCTCTCGGGCTGATTGAAGACTCCATTGTAAGGATTAACGATGACTTATTATTTAATTTTTTCCAATAACAGCTTGGAAACTGATATTCCGCAGATCATGTTTGGAGGTGAAATATTGACTAGGGTAAGCGAAGCTACGAATCTCGGTGTCGTTCTTAATGGAAGAATGAAATGCTGTGATCATGTGCGTGCAGTGCTAAGTAAGGTGTATGGAGGTTTGCGTCGACTCTGGCTCTCTGCTAAATTATTAAGTGTGGACATCAAATGTATATTGGTGAAAACTCTCATCCTGCCCTACTTTTCTTACGGGAATTTGATTTTTCCTAAATTGGATAGCTATTGCTCTCATCGAATAAATGTGGCCTATAATGATTGTATTCGCTTCATTTTCAATTTACGCAGATTTAACCATGTCTCTAATTTTATTCCCAGAATACTGGGCTGCACACTGAATATTTATCTGAGATGCCAGGCAATTCTATTCCTCTTCAAGCTCATACATACTAAACGCCCTGACTACTTAATGGATGAGATCCAGTTTCTCCAATCTCAGCGACGTTGGGATCTTCTGATTCCACGTCATAGTCGCTTGGTTCAGGAAGGCTCCTTCCTCATTCAGATCCCACGGCTTTGGAACTTGTTACCTACAACCTTGCAGAGAGCGGTTACTGTCGGTGAATTTAAGAGGCTGCTATCTTTAACACAGGTCAGATGGTTTCAAGAGTGCTGCTAATTAATTAATCAAATAATAAGTTTTGTTCTTTTTTCTAAATTTAGTTTTGGTTATGATTTCATTATTATTTTAATCAACATATAAAATTAACTCTATTAATAACTATTTGAACATTGTTTTCTCTAAAATTATATTTTCGAGTGCTTACAAAAGATTGTAAATCTTGTATACCAATCCAGCTAATAAATTAAATTGAAATTGAAATTGAAATATGCACATCTATTGCCACAGTTAATTATCGTTGCATTTCACTACTGCAGTACCAACTAAATATAATTTGGCAGCAAGCAATTCGAGCACTCTGATTTGAACGATTTTAAAGAATATTTCTATTGCTGTTTTTTCCTTTGCAGCTGTTTAATAAGTGTATACTTGGGTGCTGCTTTTGTTTGGGTGTTTTTTAACGCTGGATATTACAGATAAAAGAATTGATTGATATATTTTTTTTTTTTTTTTATAATTTATGATAATTACCACTGGAATCTTAATTTTTAATTATTAGAAAAGAGTGCCCATTGGTTGTAATTTCAATTAATTATTATTTTGGCTTTTGTTGAGCCCCCATTTATGTAACAGCCTAACTATTTTCAACAATGATCAGTTGAGGTGATAAGTAAAGAAAAGATTTTAAATGTCATTAAATTATATAATATGGGAATTCATGCTCTTTTACATTCATACCTTGGAATATTATTACTCTAGCCGGCCGTCCTGCTTACATGAAAGATAATTAAATTTTTGTTAGTACAAGTTAGGTATTATTTATTTTCCTTGTTTCTTGGTTATTTCAGATTATTATGTTAGTACGGAGATTTATTTTTTGGGGCCCATGCGGCGTTTACTTCCCTGAGTTATAGAATTGATGATCATCGGAATCCCTCGTGGTCCGTAAGTAGGCTCGTGCTCTTTTGAATGGATTATTTCTGCTTCCGTTCGTCGTTAACTTGTTGACTTCGGAATTAATTCACCGGGACTGCGGTCTCCTTGGACAATACCCGATGCTCTTTGAGGAAAAAAAATACTTCTTTATCGCTTTTTTTATAGTTAAAAATAAACTTTCACCAGGGTCAGAACCATCCAGCACATGCCAGAAATAAAAATGAACCTCCAATTCTCCACGGAAGTGCCGAGAGACTCGCCGTCATCCAATTCTCCACATCATGCGCATCGATCACATCGTTCAATCGTTGTAATGCCACATCGATTATCGTTTCAGCTGATCTTCTGCGTTCGGCTATATGTTCTTTTTATTTACGTTCCACTAATTCATTATTGTTTAATTATATTTTATTATTATTATTATTTAATTATATTTGCTTTAATTTCAGTTTAGAGTTTATTTAGTTAATGTTATAGCTGTGTTTATCATTTTGTATTGCTTGCTAGTTAAGGTTATATATATCTAATAAGTGAAATTATCAAGAGCATGAATTTTAATTATTACTAATTTCCTAAACTTCATGTGGGAGAATAAGTGCAAATAGTGTGGGTCCAACAATATCCAGCGTTACAAGGACAAACCGAAACATAGCCGGGGGACCGCTCCCACAAATACTAGTGAAAATAGGAGAATCATCTGTTATTGTTGCGGAAGAGAAGGGCATTACGCTTACCGTTGCCGTGATAAGAAGAGATCTGAATCGAGGAAGAGATTCAATAGAGGTGAAGTGAGGGCTGGCAATATTCACAGTCTAGAAGAAACAGAGACTTCGTTTAACAACGTTCAGCTGAAACATATGAACCATATCAGCATGAGAGGCAGACCATTGATGGTGTCATTGGTTATGAATAATGTCACCGTGGATATGGAGATTGACATAGGTGCGGCTGTATCAGCAATTGATATTGTAAATATTTTCAAGATTGTACTCTTAAAAAAATTTCCAATCCCTTGCAGGTTATTACGGGAGAAACGGTTGAGGCTGTAGGAGAAATAATGGTGCCGGTTAAAAGACCGCAGTTTAAAGACGTCATAATATTGCCCTTGGTTGTTTTGAGAACACAATTGGAATTTGTTCCTCTATTAGGCAGAACATGGCTTGATCAACTGTATGGAGAGTGGCGTAAGTGTTTTGATTTCAATAGTGGTATTGTTGAAAAGATTAGTCTTAATGATATTAAAGATCCTACATTTAAATATAATACAAATAAAACGTCACAAACTTTGGCAATTCAGAAGTGTGAAACTAGTTCGTTAGTGAATTTTTTGCTTGATTCGTTTCCTTCAGTATTTGACGGTGATATTAGCCGTCCAATAAAAAATTTCAAGGCAGAAATAATTTAAAAAATGAAGCTAAGCCTACTTTCTGTAAAAGCTATAACCTTCCTTTCGGTGTTAGAAAATCTGTGGAATTAGAGCTTGAAAAGTTATGCCAACAAGGTATATTGAGTCCTTTGAAAGTTAGCGAGTGGGCATCGCCAATAGTAGCAGTTCAGAAGAAAGATGGATCAGTACGAATTTGTATTGACTGTAAAAGAACCATTAATAGGTACATTGCTGCTGATCATTACCCCCTTCCGATCGCAGAAGACATTTTTGCGACTTTGGGAGGTTGTGAGTATTATTGCGTGTTAGATTTAAAGGGAGCTTACGTGCAGATTGAAGTGACCGAAAACAGTAAATCACTTTTAGTGATTAACACCCACAAAGGTTTGTTTCGGTTCAATAGATTACCAATTGGGGTTTCATTCGCACCCTCGCAATTTCAACGGATAATGGACGAATTGTTTAAGGATTTAGATAAAGTAGGCCTTCCTGGATGATTTGATAATTGGCGGATCAAACTTAAATGCATATTACGAAAATGTACCAGAGGTGTTGAAGAGGCTAAATGCTTACAATGTGAAAGTAAACTATGATAAATGTTCCTTTTTCAAAAAATCTGTTAGTTATCTAGGGCATGTGATTACCCAAGAAGGTGTTAAACCTGATCCAAGGAAAGTAGAAGCCGTAAAAAAGGCCCCGTCCCCAAAAAATATAAAAGAGCTCCAAGCTTATTTAGGGCTTTTAAATTATTATAGTAAATTTATAAAAAATTTATGTTCAAAATTGCATCCTTTGTATAAACTATTACAAAAGAATCATCCATTCAAATGGTCCTCACTGGAAAGTAGATAAGCTATGCGGATTCTGGCGCAATTTTTTGAGCCGCCAGGATTTCACGACAGATGGCGCCACCGTCGCTAGGTGGTGTAAATCCATACTAGATGTGGGGTTGTGTCTTGGATGTCCTGGTTTATGTCTTGGATGTTGGGGATACGAGACCACTTTGGGGGATACGAGATCACTTTAAGCACTCTCCAGCATAGGGAAATAGCATAGGATTTCGATTTTGTTTCTGAAGTGCGCCTATTTTTCATCTCGAATCTTGGGGATACGAGACCACTTTGGGGATACGAGACCACTTTAAGTACTCTCCAGCATAGGGAAATAGCATAGGATTTCAATTTTGTTTCTAGAGTTCGCTTATTTGTCATCTCACACTCGTAGCCTCTAAGTTTTTCATCTCGAGTTTTGGGATACGAGATCACTTTCAGTTCTATATATTTTTGAAGGGGGTGGGAAGATTTATTGATGGATTTGGTCTTGACTGCGCCCTAGCGGCATTAGCCGGTACTACCAGTATGTTCCGGTACTACGGTTTCCTTGGATAGATATGTGGTGCGCCTAAATGTAGGGTTTTGGTTTTGAACTAATATTAGTAATAATTAAAGTTAACGCTAGGAAATTTTTGTTCATGCCAGCGGATTCTAGATGGTTGGGGTGGGGCTGCTAGGGGGGACGAAATTTTCATCAGAAATCCTCTACGGGCTCTGGTTTTCGAGATATTAGCGATTTTACCTTTTCAGATATAGTTAATATTATTAATAATTCAAGCTACCTAGGATAGTTTTGTTCATGTCAATAGATTCTAGAAGGTGTTATAGGGGCGGGGGTTAGAGGGGGAACGAAATTTTTATCAGAAATCCTCTACGGGCTATGGTTTTCGAGATATTAGCGTATTAATAATTCAAGTTATTTTTTGCTCATGGAAATGGATTCTTGGTGGTGTAGGGTGGGAGGGGGGACGAAATTCTCATCAGAAATCCTCTACGGGCTCGCCATTTCTTGAGTAAGGTTACCTAGCGGCATTAGCATGCCTTGGTTTTGCTGTTTTCTTTTATTAGCTGGGAAGCTCTAGATATCAGCATGACGTCATCTTGGTTTTGTTGTTTTCAAGTGCTGTTGTAGATATCAGCATCATTCGAATTTCACAACATGATATCACCTTGGCTTGCACCATTGAGCCTCGACTGCGCCCTAGCGGGATTAACCGGTACTACCGGAATGTATCATTTGGTCTTGACTGCGCCCTAGCGGCCTTAGCAGGAACTTCCTGACTTTCCTGTTTTCTTTTATTGGCGGGAGAGCTCAGCATCATTCGAATTTCACAACTTGACATCACCATGAACAGATTCTAGAAGATGTCAGATAGACATTAGCCGATACTGCCAGCATGCTCCGGTATTACGGCTTTCTTGGATGTGTGGTACGGTTCTCTTGGAAGTTTTTTTGCTTCACTTTTGGCCCACACGTGGCAGCATGCTACGGTTTTGGGAAGTTTTTTGCTTCACTCTTGCCCACACGTGGCAGCATGCTACGGTTTTGGCAAGTTTTTTGCTTCACTTTTTTGGATGTGTGGTACGCCTAAATGTAGGCTTTTGTTGTTTTCAAGTTTTGCGCCTGGTTTTGAATTAATATTAGTAATAATTGATTTTTCTTGAGCGCCTAAATGTAGGCTTTTGGTTTTGAACTAATAATTAAAGTTAATAGTAGGAAATTTTTGTTCATGCCAATGGATTATAGATGGTTGGAATGTGGGGGGGGGGGGGGATAATAAAGATAGGGAGGGGGGGTGGGGTAATGAAATGCTCTACGGGCTCTGGTTTTCGAGATATTAGCGTATTAATAACTCAAGTTATTTTTGCTCATGGAAATGGATTCTTGGCGGTGTGGAGTGGGAGTTTTCATCAGAAATCCTCTACGGGCTTTGGTTTTCGAGATATTAGCGACATCTGTTTGAGCGCAAAACGCTATTTCCTGAGTGAGGTACCCTAGCGGCCTTAGCCGGAACTACCACCATGCCTTGGTTTTGCTGTTTTCTGTTATTAGCGGGAGAGTTCTAGATATCGGCATGACGTCATCATGGTTTTGCTGCACCTAAATAAGTTTTCTTAGCAGGGAAGTTGTAGATATCAGCATCATTCGAATTTCACAACATGACATCACCATGAACAGATTCTAGAAGATGTCAGTGAGGGTTCTGGGGTATGTGTGTATTGAAAAGTCTTATGTTTTATAAACATTTGTTTTTATTGCCAATAAAATTTCTTATTATAAAAGTGTTTCTTATAGCACATTGTCCAATATGAACTTGGCAAGATGGTGCATTTGTGTTAATCTCTATTAGTTTTCCACAGTTGTATTCATCTTCGACGTTGATAATGATTTCACCCTCTCCAACTATCTTCTGCATCCAATGAACTTTTTCAGCTCCCTTTACATATATGGTTTTGTTTCAAAGCCGTGGTTCAACTATAGTGTACAGCTTGTGATACGGTATGTAGCCATCATCCCAGCGGAAGCCATGAAAATTGTGTTTAAGCCATTTTACTTGTCTCTTTTCCGCTGAAGTCAAATCTTTGTATCTGAACAGTGGTTGAAATAT
Organism: Dioctria rufipes; assembly: GCA_963924295.1. Taxonomy (NCBI): domain Eukaryota; kingdom Metazoa; phylum Arthropoda; class Insecta; order Diptera; family Asilidae; genus Dioctria; species Dioctria rufipes. Next base: position 145,885,895 of record OZ002742.1, on the reverse strand, counting down.
AAAGTGCTGTATCTGGTTTTCATTGTTTAAAATTGCCAGTTCTTTAGTGATAAATTCATTGAGGTTTGTTTTGAATCCTTGGACGTCTACGATGACAGCCATCTTCTTAATTTAACTTTCTAACTTCACTTGTCAGCGGATTGTATTCCACTATTCGATCGTGTAGAAGCACGCAATATGCTGTTGTATTAGCCGGTATATTTTCAGCTGTCTTGAATTCTAGCCTTATGTCAACAGGTCCAGTTTATATTGTTTCATTTTGATGTGAGAAATCAATGACAGCAATCGGAGCATCGGTTTTGAACTTCTCCCATGTGAGGAACTGCTGATACTGATGACCATAGTATGATTGTGTAAACTTTATATACATTTCATACAGCAATGCGTATCTATTCAAAAAAATTTCAAATTCAAATCATCATAGGGATACGATTCTGAGTTCAAATGAACTGTAACATCGGTGAGTTGACAGTGATCAAACTTGCTTGCATCTTTGGTTTTATCGTTCCTTCGATCCGTTTGTAATGCTAAGATGATAAATCGAGGTTTCTCCAGTTGAGTGGAAGTCTTAACTGACCAGGTTTGATGCGTGGATTCCGGTAGTACTGGATACTCATATATGTCCCAGCTGCGGAATGGTATTTGTATCGGGCGACCTCTCCCGATAATTTTAAATAGTTGCAGCTTTTCTTCATCGGATACTGTAACATGCGGAATGCTCCATTGAAGTTTGGTAATTTCAATTTTCACCTCATCTGCGGGCAATATAATGGCATTATCGTCTGTCCTGCTCCGGATCAATATGAGTTCATGTTTGGAATTTATAAGAATTTTCTTGTAATCTTCAGCGAATCCCAATAAATATTTCAGAGGTACACAATAGTTAAACAGTCCATTGGTTGGTATAATGGATGAATCTGGCGACCAACTGCCGTTGAGTAGTATCCTGCTTACATTTGCATTTAACGATACGTAGTTTTTTAATGTTGTCGCAATCCCAAGATTTCTTGTACGATCGATTTCCACTGCATTCAATTCATAGCTATTTCCTCAAAAAGAAATGGTAGAGCATTGTTAGCTAATTTTGCAGTTGCTGAAACGGTTCCATCTAGGTTTGTTAGAGATCCCTCAATGTAAAGAAAACTCCTGCTGGGTAGAAGATTCAAGTCCTGATGTTGTACAGAGATACGGATTTCATCGCTGTTTTTAAATGATGTTAGAAATGGTGAATAGGAGTATGTTCAAATTTAGTAACACTGTTATCAAAGCGAGCGTCTGGTGCAATATCTAGTATTCGTTTATTCATTGTTTCAGCGTTAAGCCAATTGATTGTAAATATGCTATATTTGCAGGTGTTAATGTAGGTCTTGATCGCTTCAAGGTTATCCGCTGACTAATGATCTTGTCTGCTCCGAACTCGTATTTATCATTATTGTGTATCAACATGCTGTGGCTTTAAATGTAACCTGATGGTTATAGTCTCTCCTCTGAAGTTGATTAAGTCACCGTCTTGGTCAAGGAGCTTCAATGTTAGAGAACTGATACGTTTGGTGTTCACAGGCAAATAGATTACATTTTTGGGTACCTCCACTATTTTATACCCAGGCCCAACGTTCGGGAAAAACTCGTGGAGAGTGTGTACTTGTGTGTTGTTGAAGAATGATCCTGATATAATCTTACATTGGATGCGTATAGTATTTACTTGAATGATGTTGACTGGCAACTCTGATGTATGCACTATATTAGCAGTCAAATTTCTTTTACTGAATCCTAGCAGAGGAGCTATGGATCTCTGTTTTTCAAAATGTATTTCTTCAGTTGCCTTAACTTCACTCTTCAATGTATTATTGTTAGCCTTTATTGTAACCTTTATCCTTCTCCCTTCTTTATCCAAGTATCCTTGTACATATTTTGCTATATCATCAATCTCATAGGATCCAACAGGTATCTCAACAACCTCATTCCCTACATGAACCAGATCACAGCAATATTTGGTATAGAGTTGTATGTTTGAAAATCAATTAACTCACAAACATAATCCGTTGCTAGCTCCAGCGGGGGAAAGTACTCAGCAGTGAGTAGAGATGAATTTCCTGTGAGGGTAAGTGTTAATGACATGGTGGTTGATAATGAACTGTCACAATTTCAATATAGATACATTTATTTATAGATAATAATTAATGGCTATAACAATTATATAAAAACTCTAAACATAAGTGACCGCAAATTACTGCATCATAATTCTGATAAGAACTGTAGTTGTACGTAATGTTACTACCCAAGTAGTTTGTGAGCTCCCTTGGTGGTTGGAGATTGCCAAAGCTGTCAAAGTATTCGATGTTATCACCTTTCTTGTAGTACGCTACCCAGTGTGTTCCTGCTCCAGTTGAGATGCCCAAGTTAACAATTCCACTCTCTCGCTTCCATGGCTTTTTAGGAAGATTATCACGCATAAATACTCCTCTGAAGTGCGGCAAGTGTGTGGTATACTTGTGAAGATCCTAATCGTTTAGCGGTCTTTTGGGTAGCGTCTTTAATAGTTTTTTGGTTGAGGTTGTAGATAGAGTCCAAGTCCTTTTCTGTACGGCTTCAGGAACAGCCCGTTTCCATCTTTACCAACCGCTATAGTTTCCATTGCTTGGTTATGACGTTTGCTTTCTTCCAATTTTGCCTTTGCGGCACTGGTATCATTAACTGCTTTAGCTATGCCTGCTGCACCTCCCGATAGTGCTCCCAATGCTGAAAGCCCAGCAAACAACGGGATGAGGAACGGAAGTGCTCCACCAACCTTTGGTACAGGTATCACTCGTGGAGTTTTAATTGATTTGTTCTTTCTTTTCACAATATTTTTAGCTGCACTAAGAGCTATTTTTGTAGCTTCCATCAAGTCTTTTGGTTTTTTGATTTTTAAAATCTTACGTGCATTTCGTACTGCTTCTCGGAACGTGGGTTGGCGTTTATTTTTAGCCTTAAGACCCATACCTAGTTTAATTTTAGCCTTCATTGCGTTTGTTATAAGCCAGGCGTTGGCACGTTTGCTGGAACATCCCAATGGTCTGAGATATGAAAATATTTACATATATTAAAAATCTTTACATCAACCAAAGTATGAATACTTGAAGCGAGTCCCATATCAGGATTGGGGTATTATACATTCTCAAACAACTGCGACGTTCTAGCACCAGAGGAAGCCAAATCACATTCAGTGTTTATTTTCGATGATGTAGCATGTGAAAAGCAAGATAATGTGCGATCCTATTTTTGCATGGGTCGCCACGAAGATATAGACAGCTAATATCTCTGTCAAACATATACGCATATAACAAAGCACTTAATACGTGACAGTGCTAATTTAATCATCTTATTCAAGCAAGATGACTTGAATTTGAAACATATCTATAATGATCATGTGAATACAGACATGAAGTTTGATAAATTTCGAAGAGCCTGTGCTGAGTGTTGGAAGGATGAATATGGTTTCTTGATGATTGATAAGGACAGCTCATTAAACAAGGGGCGCTACCGTAAAGGATTTGATACCTTCATTGTACTATAAAAGCATGAAACATGCGAAATATTCATAAGTCGAAGTTGGAACTCAGCCGAAAGCACACGGAATCCTGTGGACCTGCTGAATAGATTATAGCTGTTCACCTGTTATCAGACCTGTTTGAAAAGCTGTCAAGCTGTTATCAGAGCTGTATGAAAAGCTGATAAGCTGTTATCAGAGCTGTTTGGAAAGCTGCTAAACTGTTATCAGAGCTATTTGGAAAGCTGTTAAGCTGTTATCAAAGCTGTTTTAATAGCTGTTAAGCTGTTATCAGAGCTGTTTAAAAGCTGTCAAGCTGTTATCAGAGCTGTTTTAAAAGCTGTTAAGCTGTTATCAGAGCTGTTTGAAAACCTGTTAAGCTGTTATCAGAGCTGTTTAAAAGCTGTTAAGCTGTTATCAGAGCTGTTTGGAAAGCTGTTAAGCTGTTATCAGAGCTGTTTTGAAAGCTGTTAAGCTGTTATCAGAGCTATTTGAAAAGCTGTTAAGCTGTTATCAGAGCTGTTTAAAAGCTGTTAAGCTGTTATGAAAGCTGTTTGGAAAGCTGTTAAGCTGTTATCAGAGCTGTTTGGAAAGCTGTTAAGCTGTTATCAGAGCTGTTTGGAAAGCTGTTAAGCTGTTGTCAGAGCTGTTTGAAAAGCAGCTGTTAAGCTGTTATCAGAGCTGTTTGGAAAGCTATTAAGCTGTTATCAGAGCTGCTTGGAAAGCTGTTATTGGGTTAATAACGAAGATGAATGAAAATCTATTAAAAGAAATTATCAAGACTAGGAATGCAGTGCGAAGGAAATTAAAAGCCCTAAGGATGGGAAAAATTGAAGCAGAAGCTCGACTTGAAGAAACCTTTAAGCCAATCACTAAACCCTTACAAGAGTTTGTTAGAACAGTTAAATACGAGCCGCCGGATGTAGTCAAATTTGAGACAAAAGATGTAAAAGAAGAAGAAGCAGAAGAAGAAGAAAAATCCAATGAGGTTGTGGAACCTTTTACCCCTCCAAAACGAAAATATGTTAAAATGGAGGCTAGTAGCACACCCATAAATTATGGAGATTATACCTTAACATCTGAGGAAGAATTCGCAACACCTGAACATTCAAGAACATTGACAGAAAGGTCTCCTGTCACCTCCCCCGATACGTCTGGATACATAGTTTCAAACTATTTAAAGCTATTCACTGATAATAGCCCTAAAATTGATCCAACCTATGGAGTTTACTATGATGATAGCGCGTGGAGAATCGCTAATGCAACGTTTGATGTTGATGATGTAGGAAATATTGTTATCAAGGGGAAGAGCTATAAAACAACTTTGGGGTTATGTGAGCTGCTATTTATGAAAGATCCTGTAAAAAGTCTATATACTAAAGAGGATTTAACTAATTATGGATCTATTTTAAAAGATACCAATGCATATAAACGTGACTATGCTGAAGATGGACAAATAAAAGGTACTAGAGCGGCTAAGTATAAAGCTATAATCAGTAAACTTATACAGCATAAATGCATGGGACTAATGCGTCTGCCTAAAGAAAACATTGATCACATTTACTGAGATGATCCAAATGAATTAGTGGATAGACTGCGTCTTCTAATGGTATCAGAGCAGGCTGGAAACAACAGTCACAACAATGAAATTGTATCTATACTGGAGGAGTTGCGAGAAGCAGATATTATAGTTTAAATACTACTCCATTGCCATACTTCTACACAATCTACAAATGAGCGTTGACAAGTTTGGACGTTTCTCTAAGAGGGGATATTTTGGGAAAGCAGGTGAACGTGGACCAACAGGAGCTCAAGGACCAGCCGGTGAACAAGGAATTCAAGGACCAGCTGGTAAACAAGGAGCACAAGGTCCAGCTGGTGAACAAGGAGAGTGGGGTATTGGATTTAATTTAACGATAAACGGAGACTACGATCTAAACTCAAAGTGTATAAAACGACTTGGTGAATCCCTTGAAAATGATGATGCTACTACCAAAGACTATGTTGATACGAAAATTAAAATAAGTGTTGAAGAAATAAAAAAAACTATTAATATAGAGATAGCAAATTTAACGCTATATATCAGTGATGAAATCACGAAGATTGAAAACTATCTGTTTACTTCAGTAATAAATAAGAAAAGCTTGACACCGAAATATGGTGTATATGAGTAAAAACTCTTGAGAAATCGGTTTCATTTATAATTACGGTGAGTAAGAGACAAGTGGTAAATGAGCTGCATAAACCAGTGAGAAAAAATTTCAAAAGGGCGTCGTGTGATCATCAAAGGACTAGATGACTTGTGGCAGGCAGACTTGGTTGAAATGGATCCCTACAAGTATGTGAACAAGGGTTACCGCGATCTGCTGACAGTAATTGATACCTTCTCCAAATATGCATGGGCAATTCCAATTAAAAGAAAAACTGGTGCAGAAGTAAGAGATGCCATGCAATCTATATTAAGCGAGGGACGAATACCTAAAAACCTGCAGACTGATGATGAAAAGGAATTCTACAACAGCCTCTTTAAAAATCTAATGATGAATCATGCAATTAATCATTACTCTACGTACAGTTTCCTCAAAGCATCAATAGTGGAACGATTTAACCGAACTCTGAAGGATATGATGTGGAAGGAATTCAGTTTTAATGAAACTTATCAGTGGATTAGTATGGTAAAGAAACTGCTCAATGAATACAACTCAAGAATACATCGAACTACAAAAATGAGACCCCGTGATATCAACATCTCCAATGAGAAAAAACTGGTTTCAACTGTATACAATCATATAAAAATTGTTGTTCCTGCAAAGTATAAAGCTGGGGATTTTGTACGCATCAGCAAATACAAGCATATATTTGAGAAAGGCTATACACCAAACTGGGCAGCTGAGATTTTTAAAATTATTAAAGTTCAAAACACAAATCCCATCACATATCGGCTGGAAGATTATCAAGGAAATCCAATTACAGGATGCTTTTACGAATTGGAGCTGCTGAAAGTTAAACGCCCAAACCTATACCTCGTAGAGAAAATCTTAAAGAAGAGCGGAGATAAAGCTTACGTTAAATGGTTTGGATTTTCATCAAAACACAATTCTTGGATCAATAAAAAAGATGTTTTATAATTTCTTGAAAAACACCTATAATACAATTTCATATAAATTTATAATTATAATACTTTAATTACTTTAATAAATGAAACTAAAACTATAATACATAATTTATTTACACTAGACTTAGATTCTTTCAGCGGTTGCCACTTGTTGATCTGATGAAATGGAGTAATGCCCCCCATGGTAGAGTAACCGCCGTTCCGCTCATAATATGATAAGCCACACACACACACATTCTACCCAAGCCTTGGAACAGGTAACGTAGCCCAATCCAACACACCCATACAATCCTATATCTACAACTTCCCTGCTAAGAAAACTTATTTAGGTGCAGCAAAAGCATGATGATGTCATGCCGATATCTAGAACTCTCCCGCTAATAACAGGAAACAGCAACACCAAGGCATGGTGGTAGTTCCGGCTAAGGCCGCTAGGGTACCTTACTCAAGAAATGGCGTTTTGCGCTCAAACAGATGTCGCTAATATCTCGAAAACCAAAGCCCGTAGAGGATTTCTGATGAAAACTCCCACTCCACACGGCCAAGAATCCATTTACATGAGCAAAAATAACTTGAATTATTAATACGCTAATATCTCGAAAACCAGAGCCCGTAGAGCATTTCTGATGAAAATTTCATTACCCCCATCCCTATCTGTATTATCCCCCCCCCATATACCCACCAGCTAGAATCCATTGGCATGAACAAAAATTTCCTACTATTAACTTCAAAACCAAAAGCCTACATTTAGGCGCTCAAGAAAAAACAATTATTACTAATATTAATTCAAAACCAGGCGCAAAACTTGAAAACAACAAAAGCCTACATTTAGGTGCACCACACATCCAAAAAAGTGAAGCAAAAAACTTGCCAAAACCGTAGCATGCTGCCACGTGTGGTCAAAAGTGAAGCAAAAAACTTCCCAAATCCGTAGCATGCTGCCACGTGTGGGCCAAAAGTGAAGCAAAAAAACTTCCAAGAGAAACGTACCACACATCCAAGAAAGCCGTAGTACCGGAGCATGCTGGCAGTATCGGCTAATGTCTCACTGACATCTTCTAGAATCTGTTCATGGTGATGTCATGTTTTGAAATTCGAATGATGCTGATATCTACAACAGCACTTGAAAACAACAAAACCAAGATGACGTCATGCTGATATCTAGAACTTCCCAGCTAATAAAAGAAAACAGCAAAACCAAGGCATGCTAGTAGTTCCGGCTAATGCCGCTAGGTAACCTTACTCAAGAAATGGCGAGCCCGTAGAGGATTTCTGATGAGAATTTCGTCCCTCCTCCCACCCTACACCACCTAGAACCCATTTCCATAAGCAAAAAATAACTTGAATTATTAATACGCTAATATCTCGAAAACCATAGCCCGTAGAGGATTTCTGATAAAAATTTCATTCCCTCTCTAACCCCCGCCCCTATAACACCTTCTAGAATCTATTGACATGAACAAAACTATCCTAGGTAGCTTGAATTATTAATAATATTAACTATATCTGAAAAGGTAAAATCGCTAATATCTCGACAACCAGAGCCCGTAGAGGATTTCTGATGAAAATTTCGTCCCCCCTAGTAGCCCCACCCCAACCATCTAGAATCCATTGGCATGAACAAAAATTTCCTAGCGTTAACTTTAATTATTACTAATATTAGTTTAAAACCAAAAGCCTACATTTAGGCGCACCACATATCTATCCAAGAAAACCGTAATACCGGAACATACTGGTAGTACCGGCTAATGCCGCTAGGGCGCAGTCAAGACCAAATCCATCAATAAATCTTCCCACCCCCTTCAAAAATATATAGAACTGAAAGTGATCTCGTATCCCAAAACTCGAGATGAAAAACTTAGAGGCTACGAGTCTGAGATGAAAAATAAGCGAACTCCAGAAACAAAATTGAAATCCTATGCTATTTCCCTATGCTGGAGAGTACTTAAAGTGGTCTCGTATCCCCAAGACTCGAGATGAAAAATAGGCGCACTTCAGAAACAAAATCGAAATCCTGTGCTATTTCCCTATGCTGGAGAGTGCTTAAAGTGGTCTCGTATCCCCCAAAGTGGTCTCGTATCCCCAACATACAAGACAAAAACCAGGACATCCAAGACACAAACCAACATTTAGTATGGATTTACACCACCTAGCGACGGTGGCGCCATCTGTCGTGAAATCCTGTAGGCTCAAAAAAGTGATCCAGAATCCGCATAGTGTAACTACTCTGGAAGAAAAAACTTTTCAAGAGAGCAAGGATTTAATTTTGACAGAAACGATACTAACTCACTATGATCCTAATAAGGAAATCGTTTTAAGTTGTGATGCAAGTCCTTATGGAATTGGTGCTATCCTCTCACATATAGTAGATGGAGTAGAGCGACCAGTACTTTTTGCTTCAAGCACCCTGTCTAAAGCACAACAGAACTATTCTCAGCTTCATCGGGAAGCATTAGCGGTTATATTCACTGTTCGGAAGTTCCATAAATATGTTTATGGTCATAAATTTAGAATTGTGACTGATCATAAACCGTTACAGGAAATTTTTGGTGATAAGAGATGCACACCTGTGGCCGCAGCTCGTTTACAAAGATGGGCTATTAAGCTTTCACAATACATCTATAAAATAACATATAGAATAGGGAATGAAATAACGAATGCAGACGGTCTATCACGACTTCCACTTGAGAGGGAAGACTCAAGCATTATTGAATCCCGAGATGAATCTCTAATCAATTACTTTAATATTATTTCGAATGAAGAGTTACAATTTGATATTAGGGAAATTTTATCTGAGACGGCTAAAGATGCTGAGTTGGTTCAATTAAAAGGATATCTTTTAAATGGTTGGGGCGGAAAAATACGAGATCTGATAAAAAAATATTACAAAATAAAAGAGTCCTTACACACTGAGGAAAGATTCATATTCTATGATAATCGATTAATTGTGCCAAAATCACTGCAATCTAAAATACTTAGTTTATTACATACGGGACACGTAGGTATGGTTAAAGCAAAGTTTTTAGCCAGAGCGTATGTATGGTGGTGGAATATTGATCGTGATATTCAAGAATTTATAGGGTCATGCAATGCATGCCAGTTAACTCAAAATAAAAAACCTGAAATAAAGGAGGTCGCGTGGGCTCCCACATCAAGTCCATTCGAAAGAATTCATATTGATTTTTTCTTTTGGCAAAATAAAACCTACCTAATTTTAGTTGATTCATTTTTAAAGTGGATAGATGTCATTGGAATGTCTAGTGGCAAGGCGGATAATGTAAATAATGCATTACGTAGAGTTTTCAGTATTTTTGGATTTCCAAAGAAATTGTGTTCAGATAATGGACCCCCTTTTAATTCTGCAGAGTTTCTCACATTTTGTAAAACAAACAAAATAGAAGTTTTTAAAAGCCCTCCATACCACCCTAAGTCAAATGGTCTTGCTAAACGAGGAGTACAAACAATTAAAAGAATTTTAAAGAAATATTCATTGGATCCTACATATTGTAGACTCCCTATAGAACATCAAATTTCAAATCTTCTTTTTGTTTATCGCAATACTCCTACAGCCATAACTGGAAAATCTCCTAATGAACTTTTATTTAACTTTAAAACAAATACTATCATAAGTCAGAGTTTAAGCAGAAATTTTAACAAAACAAGTAAATGTTGATAAAATTAGGTTTACAAATACATTACGAAAAGATAAAAATAACTTTCATATAAATGAAATAGTATTATATTATAATAAAAGTACACATACGAATTATTGGACAAAAGCTAAAGTAATACGAAGAATTAGTAAAACACTTTTCGAAATTGTAATTGATGAATGTAGAAAAATTGCTCATGTTGATCAGTTGCGAAAATATAAACAAACACTTATTACATTTGTATGTCATAATTCCAATAAAATAAAAAACCCTGTTGAAGATAAACCTAAACTAGTAATAGAAAGTCAAAAAAGAAATCGTAAACAAACCAAATTTTTTACTTTTGGGGAATTCGATTAAACATGTATTCAATTTTTTTTTTCCTTCTGAATGTAAAATAATGCAAAATAATTAAAAATGAAATTAAATTTAAAACCTATATAAGAATTTAAATAGCTATAAGTTAATAGGATAAAATAATCATTATTATATTATTTTATTCAGGGGGAAGAGATGTCGTATATGTAAGTATTGGATATTCTGTGTAGTCTTCATATATATATATGAACTAAATTGTAATGAGAATGTATTGAATCTACCGATATTCTCAGATCGGCAGTCTTGTAAGTCTAGTGGAGAATAAAGCACCTATTGCTCAAAATTATTATAACCGCGTGTTTATTAAATATCCAACACTTCCCTTGTCTAAAGTGCATCTACAATTTACAGAATAATTTCTGGTGGCTCATTTCTTTGCTTCGCTACAAATGGCGCCCAAACTTTGGCTTAAAATTTTGTTTTTTTGTTTTTTGTGTCTTAAGTTTTAAATTTCTGGTCGCTCGTTTGTTTGCTTCACTACAAATGGCGCCCAAGTGGTTTTTCTTTCAGGCCTTAGTCATGCTTCCCTTGACTGAAGTGCATCTACAATTTACAGAATAATTTCTGGTCGCTCATTTGTTTGGTTCCCTACAAATGGCGCACAAAGGTTTGGTTTTTTTGTTTGCTTTATTCAAGCTTCTCTTCACTAAGATGCAAGCTTTTTCTTTCTTTCGGTTTTCTCGGCTTTAAATTTTTTTTTTATTTTTGTGTAACATTCTAACTTTGATATTCACACCTAGTTAAACCTTTTTTTTCGTAGATCTATCTGCGTTTTGCCTCGCTTTTCTTTAAATTAGTCAGTACCTTTTTCTCAATTTCGATGTTGCAAATAAATCTTATATTGCGCATTTCAATTCATTTCAAATGAAAGTCTTTTCCTCAATTTAAACACGCAACTTTTAGCTTTGTAATAGTCCCGGGAGAAATTTGGGGAAAGCTATCATTAGTTTTTTTTGCCACCTTGTTTAGAGCTTTTGATGCTTTTAGATCTTATTTTCAGGATAAATCGCTGGGGAGATAACCTTTGAGTCGGGGATACGCTAGCCGTTACCGGTGGAAACGACCACTTTTATCCGTACTGTTGAAGTATGCCTCATCCTTACTGTTCAGGTATACCGTGGAGGTGGGGAGCTCCGTTCTGTCACATTTCATCGATGGCCTGACTGACGAAGGTCTCTGCTCATAACCATATGGCGAACTCCGTTGCGATAGCTGAAATTCACGGAATATTACCAAAGATCGTGACGTATCTCTCCACACTAGCCAGAGAAGCTGATGCCAGCGGAGGATGATCATCATTCGAACCTGTTGTAAAATATATGTACATATATCCAAAATATTGGTCATTATCTTTGAAATGTTCAGTTTCACCTAGTGTCAGTAGTAGTCAGTAGTGATTCCTTGCAAGATACATATATGTACATATATTCAAAATTATGGGCGTTAGCATTATAGTAGTTAACTTTTCTTCCGAAGTCAAGATAATTTCGCTTTTGAATTCCTATAGCAATTTAATCATTGGTATTTGTAATCACTAATGTTGTAATTTAATTAGTAGGTAATATTGCTTCACCTTAGTAACACTAGTTTTAGTACTTATATTAATAGTAATGAACAGTAATTTTTTTTTGTCGCACACCAGTAGTTAATATGTACCTAATAGTAGTTTTGCTCATTTTGCACTTGTGTAGTGATCCCATAATGATCTCATGATTTTACGATAGCATGATATCATTACACCACACCACATAAATCAAACATAGTGACCCAATAACAAAAACGACAACATAATTTCGTTTTTGTTATCATTACGAATGTCCACACTTTGACTCATCGTTTTATTATTATAAAATTCCATTCACTGGGTCAGGTATGCAAAAGAAATTGTGTAACATGATTCACCGTGTGTACATTCATGGTCACTCTCTATAGCAATTACATGTTCTAATTTTCAATGAATGAAAATGAAACGAAAGTAGGGTAAGAAACAAAGAATTGCACATTCATGTAAACAGTAATAATCGATTCTTATGATCAATTTTCTTTGTTTAAATTTGTATAAATTAAGCGAGGCAAAAGAAGTAAATACAGTTTTGACTTTACAAGCTAACGCTGCCATACGGCGTGTCTTTTATTAAATCAAACTCACCCTGTAGCAATATCGGCGTATCCGCTGCTAGTACAGTGTTGACGCCATTAATCAGTGCGTATACTTTGGTGACGCGCTATAATTAGGAGTGACTACAAACAGTGCAAGACGTACATTACATGGCGACCCTGCCCGATCTAACTGGTGTCTTCTAATAACAACCAAGGTGTGGACCCACCTGAAATTTGGACCTGTTTGATCTACCTGAGATCCTTCTTCAAATAATTAACGACTGAGATCTCAATAAGCCAGATACAACAACACCATCCTACCTCGATGACACAACCAACCACGCAAGAGGAGTTCGATGCGCTATTTTCAAGGCTGAGCGAACTCATTGAAAAAGAGCTAGAAGATATCCCGGAGGCTCCACGAGAAAGTCAATCAACTGTGACATACAAGCCAACACCAATTGAAGAGCTGAAGCAGAGGGGACCAAAGCCCATATCGTTGGAACAATATAGGAACAGAAATAAAACCATCAAACCTACAGAGAAGATCCCGATTAAGCGACAGAAAAAGAGAGGAGGCAAAAAAGTAGCCCTAAGGAAGCAACGAGCCGAGATACATAGGTTGATTCCTATCGCAGAAGGAAGAAACAAAGCGGCACTTTTTGAGAAACTGAAGAAACTGCGATAATCATGGGAAATTGCAGCTCCACGAACGTCCAGAGCAGCTTTTTTATCGAGTACCAACAGGCGTTGACGACTTCGGCGATTTTCGTAATTATCGCGATAATTTTATATATTTACAATAAATACAACAGAAATTATGTTAGAAAACAATTAAGTAGGACCATTAATGTTTAAAAATTTATAGTAAATGATGTTTAAGATTTCCTAATATCCATAATAAATACTGTTCAAACAAAAAAAAAATATAGTAAAAATTAATAAATTAATATAATAAATAATAAACACAATATTCAATTCCTTTTCTTCTGAATGGACTCATTGAAAGAACTAAAAGAAGAAGTTAAGAAACTATTGGAAAATTTAAAAAAAGGCAAGAATCGTGGTTTTACAACTAAAACCTTGGAATTAAAGTCACAAAGATTAGAGGAAATAAATAAGGAATTTGAAGCTATAGTAGCTACACTAGACGGGTCCAAAACACTTGACATTAAGATTGAATTTGTTACACTCTCAAGAGAACTAAAACCTTTATTAGTAACAGCTTTACAAGAATCACTGACGGAAGAAAACAGCGAAATGGCCAACTTTGATTTAGGAACGGCCATGAAAGCCATCCCTATATTTGAAGGGAAATTCAGCGAATTAAACGCTTTTTTAAAAATAGTAGAATTCATTAATAAAACCCTAAGCGAATCTGCAAAATTGGGTTTGTTGGACTTTGTTTTCAACGTTAAATTGTCTTTGAACGTGCAAACAGCTCTAGGTGCTCAGACACCAACAACTTTTGAGGCTTTGAAAAAAGAACTGGCTTCAAGATATAAAAATACTAATACAGTATCCCAAATCCACACAACTCTCAACAATTTAACCCAGAGAAGATCAACAGATATGTTTAACGTGAACGAACACGAAATCATCTTACCTATGGAAATGAAACCACTACAGATAACACAGATAAAAATTCCAGCAAGAACAGAAGCGATAATACCAATATGTCTCTCTAGACAAGAAGACAGCATAGTACTGAATAAAGAACTACAGAGTGGTGTATTCATAGCAAACACAATAATACCAGCGAAAGGCGCATGCCACATTAAAATGCTAAATACTAACGACGAAGATGTAACAATACCAAACTTTAGAGTAGAAATGGAACCCTTGAAAAATTATTCCATACTAGTAAAAACAAAAGAAAAACGTGACACGAAACGAATAAACAAACTGCTACAGGCAATAAAGATAGATTACGAAGAGAAAGAAGCTAAAGCAAACATACTGGAAATAATAAAGGAATACAATGATATATTTCACCTGCAAGATGAAATTTTGACTACGAACAATTTTTACAAGCAAACACTCCAAGTCACGGATAATACTCCCGTGTACATAAAGAACTACCGGTTACCACACACTCAAAACGAGGAAATAAACAAACAAGTCAAGGAGCTAGAGGCCAATGATATCATTGAACCATCTACTAGCCCTTATAATGCTCCACTACTCGTGGTACCAAAAAAAGGCACTGGCGATAAAAAACAATGGCGTTTAGTCGTAGACTTCAGAAAGCTGAACAACAGGATTGTTAGCGACAAGTTCCCCTTAACTAAATTGGAGGATGTTCTAGACAAGTTAGGAAGAGCGAAATATTTCACTACTCTTGACATGACTAGTTCATTCCACCAGATCGAACTTGAGGAGGACTCAAGACCCCTCACAGCATTTTCGACGGGAAACGGCCATTTTCAATTCAAAAGACTACCTTTTGGATTAAAAGTATCTTCTAATAGTTTTCAAAGAATGTTAAAAATTGCTCTTACCGGACTCAGTTCCGAAGCATTCCTTTATGTAGACGATATTATAGTTTTCGGTTGTAGTGTTAAACACCACAATACAAATCTGACCAAAGTATTTCAGAGATTGCGCAAATACAATCTCAAACTAAACCCAAGTAAATGCCAATTCCTAAAAACCGAAGTTGTATATCTAGGACATCTGATAACAAATGAAGGCATAAAAACCGACCCCTCCAAATACGAAGTCATTAAAAATTATCCAGTACCCACAAATGCCGACGAAGTTCGTAGATTTGTAGCTTTCTGTAATTACTACAGACGATTTATCCCTAACTTTGCAGAAATAGCGAAGAACCTAAATTCTCTTCTAAAAAACAACACACCATTTATACGGGATGAATCCTGCCAAATAGCAATCGAAGCACTAAAGAAAAAGCTTACACAACCACCAATACTCCAGTATCCAAACTTCGACAAACCTTTCATCTTAACAACAGACGCATCAAGTTATGCTTTGGGAGCAGTTCTCTCACAAGGTGAAATTGGTTCAGATTTACCGATATCCTACGCAAGTAAATCATTGTCAAAACACGATATAAACAAACCTATTATCGAAAAGGAATTACTTGCAATACATTGGGGTATAAACTTTTTCAGACCATACCTATACGGAAAAAGATTCATTGTAGTCACTGACCACAGACCATTAGAATCGTTATTCACACACAAAAATCCTTCGTCAAAACTCACGAGAATCAGATTAGATTTAGCTGACTATGATTTCGACATAGTATTTAAGAAAGGTAAAATAAACACCAACGCTGATGCATTGTCAAGAATAAAACTAGACTCCGATATTCTGAAAAATATGGTTCCGGAAGAAAGAGACCTAACAGTAAATAAAACACTAGTGATAACAAGGGGTATGATAGAAAAACAAAAAGCATGCAATAATGAGGAAGCAAAAGTTGGAAATGTTTTCCAGCCACAGTTAAAGCCTGATCAACTTTACACTTGGGATTGCACCTCCATATCTGATATCAGAAATATAAAAAAATTAAAATTTATAATATTGCGCAATTATAAGAAACAAATAGAAATCGTACGTACGAAAAAAGAAATAATAGTATATTGTAACGACAACCCTGATGCGAAACAAGATTCCATCACGGAAAAGTTACGAAGTAGCAGTAAACAAAACAATAACAATAACTCTGATATGAAATACGTTTCTATCATGAAGAAGCTATTGGATGCTACACACAAAATGAATATACATGAACTAGCTCTATCAAACAAAGATAATATATTTGAATGCATTCCAAAAGAAAAATTTAAAAATTTATTAAACACGTTGCAACAAAGAATTGAAAATAATAATCGCGCGAAACTCAACATAATTTTATATGAACCCCCTAAGAGAATAAATAGCACTGAAACCCAAAACAAGATAATAGAGGAATATCACAATTCACCACACGGAAGACATCTAGGAGTAAGAAAAACAGTACTAAAAATTAAACAACGATTTTGTTGGAAAAACATAAACAAAATGGTAAAAGCTTATATTAACAGCTGTGAACAATGTGCACTAAACAAACAAGTAAGACACACTAAAGAAAAAATGATAAAGACCAACACACCGACAACAAGTTTCGAAACCATCCCAGTGTGCAAAAGTTTTCGTTTTCGTTACGAAAATGAGAAGATTTTATCGGTTTAGCGATGAAATGTTATCGCAATGATATCTCAGCGTTAAGTTATGGGACCGCCTAACGTATGAAAAGGTTTACAAGTTGACGATATTTCCCCTCACATCGCATCGCAGAAGCGATAAGAAAGTGATACGTTTACATGCCAATAAAAACCTCGGAAACTTATCGTTTTTTGATCTCTTACTTAACGAAAAATTTATCGAGTTCGGATCCAAAATATGATCCATTTCGTATCGTTAATGTTAGTAAAAACCTCGGAAACTTATCGTTTTTTGATCTCTTTCTTAACGAAAAATTTATCGAGTTCGGATCCAAAATATTATCCATTTCGTATCGTTAATGTTAGCAAAAACCTCGGAAACTTATCGTTTTTTGATCTCCTTCTTAACGAAAAATTTATCGAGTTCTGATCCAAAATATTATCCATTTCGTATCGTTAATGTTAGTGACATCCGGATTTTTAAAATCTATCTGGATAAAGATTAGACATATCTGTTTATTTTTGTAGGTTTTTTATGTAATGACATTATATTTATATTATAATTTAAGTTGAGCTCAGATCTGATTTCTCCGTATTTGGTGGTGATTTGCTTGTTCCAGATTTGTTTATTGACGTCAAAGTATCCTTTTTATTTTGTTTTGCGAACCTGTCCTTGGCGTAATTAAAAAATTTTTTTAAAGTGCCGTCCATATCCACGTCGGATGTATGAAACCTGCTGTAACATACTCCTGCAAGTCAATACAAAATATATTTATTAAGCGCTGTTACTTGCGAGACTGAAGGTAGCTTTCAATAGTTTTATAATTGTGAATGATTTTATTCTTATAATGTTATGGTATCCAAACCATGAAAAGTGGATGGCTACGTCATCTACTATTAAGTTCCTCAGGTTGCTTTTAAGGAAATGAGTAGCATCTATTCCCCCAGTTTTTCGGAAAAAGTCATTCTGAAATATACATATGCTCACATTATGGCTGAAACAAAATATAGCTTAGGCGATTAAAATTGTTCTTACCAATTGATTTGCAGCACTCTCTTCATTACTTACTCGTTCTTCTAATTGAAGAAATAGTTGCTTTTCCTTAATTGGAAATTGTGGTAGTAGCTCAAAATCATGCGACGTATCTAAATTTGATACTACGGCAATTTTTTTATTTAGACGTAGTACTTCTTTGGTCAGAACTTTGATATCATTACGTACTTTTTCAAAGTAAGAGCTGCACGAGCACGATGGCAAATTTGTTATTTTGTTCTCAAGATTACCAATTCTTTGCAAAATTTCGGTTAACACTTTTGTATTATCTGAAAAAGAAAAAAAAAATAAATATGTGACTCCTAAATAAACTTTTGATATTACCAGGAGCGGCAGATGTCACAGTTTGCAGCTCTGCATAAGTTTTAGTATTTGACGGTTGAGTTTCGCTGCCGACACCGCCCTGAACATATTGGGTGCTTTCTTCATCGGAGGAGTTGAAGAGTTGTTCCTCAGTAATGTAGACGAACTTTTCAGGGTTTGCTTCTGGTGCAATTGGGGTAAGTTGGCTCTGGTTTGTTTCATACAGAGGCGTTGATGTTACTGGAACCTTGCAGCCTATATAAGATTAATGACCAAAGTAAGGCTTTTACCTGTTTAATATCTTAGGAGAAAAAATGCCCTTACCTGGACCAATTTTAGCAAATTTTCTAAACCCGCCAGAAGTCATTTTTTTTAATTTTATTTATCTTCGGACATCCAAGGAATATACTATACAGTTGATAGTTGTTTTATATATTGATGATGTATAGATTTTTATTTTTAATACGTACTAGTGTAACAATTATTTTAATTCATTTAATGATATGTTTAAATGTTTATTTATATTAGTTTATTTTTGAATTATTAACTAATCTTTATTTTTGTGTATCAAAGGGAACAAGACTTTGCAACTATTCAAAGAAAAGCTTATATATTTACATTCTATATTTTTAACGTTAAAAGTAGTTAATTTGGCACAAAGCTTTTGATTCTTTGTTACAAATATTTTTAAAGATTTTGAACAAATTGGTACTTCAAAGAAAACCATTAGGTCTTCAAATTGCTTTCCAGATATTAAGAAAACGTTTCCATCTTTCTCTATACTTGTAATTTTGAAAATTTTATTTTTATAAGAGCAAAGGTTATTTGGTGGTGAGATTGAGAGCATCAAATCTGATGAAAATAAATTAACAATAATATTTCGCTTCATGTGATATTTATATGGCAATTCTTTAACTTTACCATGTGTTATCCAAATGCTTCTCTCTATAATTCTATTGAAAATTTGGGCAAGAGGATATCTTCCACTACGAACCAAGTGCTTTATTTCTTGTAACTTATTTTCAAATTTAAATGCATTTATATTCTCCAGACTTCCAAATTTTAGCGCCTCATTTGCTAAATGCACTAAATTGTGGCAATTGTACGTAATGCTATGCTCACCGTAAATGGATTTAAATGTTTTGACGAAGCTGTGTAGGAGTAAAGAAGCGCATTCATTATTTCTTTGGCAATCTTCAGAATGCAATAAAATACGAATAGCACACGATAATTTCAAAAAGTTCTCATATCTGGCTTCATCCAATACGCCTTTAAGAACTACTGGTCCAACGTATAATAAAAATTGCCTTAGCTCTAAGTCTAAATGATCTAGAGTTCGTGGTTTGCGGTTGAATTCCCGAGGCACTTCAGATTTTATTGACAGCAACCGATGATTAATAATTTCTTTTTGTTCTTTTGACAATGGTATAATCTTTCCACTACTTTTGTTTCTCGGTTTTACCCAAAGATGAAGCAATTGTCGAACAAAACCTAAGCAAACTGAATGCATGTAATCCAGTGGAAACATTGATACACAGCCAATTTCTAATTTTTCGATCTCTAATGGTTCGATTGATTTATGATGCTCTGGCTGTGACCTTTTCTTAAATGACTCATCAGTTCGTAGAGTGGCATTAGTTTCAGGTAAAGTTAATCGATTGTTAATATGTAAACCCTTTTGTTCACATTTTGTACAGCAATAATAGCCAGTATGACCTTTTATTTGTAGAACGAAGGAACGTGCTGGAGCATCACAAATGAAAGAATGAATGCGTACATTATAATATTTGTTACGAAAAGTAAATCCTTCCAAAGTCATTTGTTGGTAGTCTTCAACAAATTGCTTTAAAAAGTTGTTACTACTTTCAGGTTTGGTTTCCCCGTGAAAGCATCCAACTACATATATGTTTGAAAATCCAACAATGTTAACCAAAATGGGCCAAAACTCATTTTTGCTGCTTTTGGGATTAAGAGGGAGTCCATCAATTCCAAACTGAAGTTGAATTGTGTCACAAAATACTTCATTTTCGCTTCAGAAATCCGTCAAACAGTTCTGTAAACCATAATGAAAGTAAGCTCCATTTAACAAAGTGATAATAGGATTTCTTTGATGTGTATATCTTAATGTTCTGATGTCATCAGGTAGTAACGGACAAATTTTTTTAAGTATTTTAAGCAACTTGTTGCAAGTATGATACGAAACATTGCATTCAACTGACCATTCAGTAAATTTTTTTATAAAAGAGGATTTTGTTTTATTATGATCAATGGAAAAATTTGAAAAAATTGAATCTTCGCTTTTGGCACTTCTTCCCGAAACTGGCGATTCCGATTGTACACATTCAAAACTCATTTCACTTCCCCATTCATCTCTTATTTTTGTATTTTCATCTACTATTTCGGTACCTTTATGTCTTGCAAGATCCTCATTAAATAATTCAGCCACCTCTCGATTTAATACTCTATTTAAATATTGCCGCGATCTTTCATTTTCTATAATTTTTTTGTTCATTTTTAAACTCCAAAATGTTATATTGCAGGTGTAAAAGAATAAGAAAGTAGTTCAGTGAAATAGCGAAGAAAAATATCTCTAAATTACACTAAATTCCCTTATGTACTTTTGGTTATAGAGCAGGGCTTTAAATAACCTTTCAACTATAAATATTTTTTATTTTTATTTACTTTCGTGTTCTCAATGTAGTACAATACTACCCTCTGAAAATAAATTTTTGTTTTATATTAAAAAAAAAAAAGCAATGCTACATTCTTGATTTTGTTTATCTAATGCACCTCATAATATTACAAAGCAAAGCTTACTCACCTGTTTTATAATATTTTCAACTCGTAAATTTTGTTTTTCGTTTGCAAAAATTACTGCTTCTTCACTCACGCACGACCAAATACAAAATGCAACATTACATCAGAAATCGACAAAACCTCAATCCCGTTTTTTTCCAAGAATATACCACGCGCGGAGATACGATGCCATTTTATCGCTCAAACGATAAAATTTTCTCACTTTCGGAAAGTTTTCGGAACGCAAACGAGAACTTTTGTAGTTTTTACTCGTATGCCTTGTTTTTATTTAAAATTCCGTTTTTTCCAAGAATATACCACGCGCGGATATTCGATGCCATTTTATCGCTCAAACGATAAAATTTTCTCACTTTCGGAAAGTTTTCGGAACGAAAACGAGAACTTTTGTAGTTTTTACTCGTATTCCTTGTTTTTATTTAAAATACCGTTTTTTTTGTCATCAAGCGTTAAGAAAACGGATTTAGGTAACGATAAATGAGATTTCTTGCACACTGGGATAGCTATGGACATAGTAGGACCACTTAGGATCTCGAATAATTACCGATACATACTAACCATGCAGTGCGAACTGACGAAATTCGTGATAGCAGCACCCTTAGAAACAAAAGATGCTAACACAGTAGCCTCAACAATAGTAAAGGAATTTATTTTAAAATATGGACATTTTAAGATTTTAAAAACGGATCAAGGTACAGAATTCACTAACGGATTAATGCGAGAAATATGTAAACTACTTGAAATAAAACAAAATTTTAGCACCCCTTATCATCATCAAAGTATGGGAATAGCGGAACGAAACCATCGCGTTCTTAATGAATACATGCTTTCGTTCGCCGAAGACTTAGAATGGGATAAATGGATACCTTATTACACTTTTTCCTACAACACCACACCTCACACAGACACAAATTACACACCGTACGAATTAATATTTGGCAAACTACCTTACCTCCCATTTGACGTAATCAACAATAGTGACAAAATTTACAATCTAGATAATTATGCAAACGAACTAAAGTTCAGATTGAGAACAGCTATTTCAAAAGCAAGAAATTTAATAGAAAACGTTAAACAGAAGCGAGTTGAAAAGCAAAATGCATCAAATCCAATAAACATCAAAACTAATGACTTAGTACTCTTGAGAAACGAAGATCGCAAGAAACATCAAAAACCATATAAAGGCCCATTCAAAGTATTACAAAGAGAAGGTGTCAACACAATAATCGAAATAAACAGCACACCCAAAAAAGTCCACAATAATAGATTAAAGAGATACGATGTTAAGTAACCATAATGATAGATTAAAGAAATGCGATGTAAAAATAGATATGTACAATGTAAACATGTAACCATAATGATAGATAACATAACCGTTCTCATATCTCATAATGTGTATAAACCTAAGTAGATAAAAGTTACGGATATCATTATTAGTAATAGTATTAAACTTTAGCATAATATAATATATATATTCCATAAAGTCCTTACATTCCAAAATAGTACTAAACTTTGGTATAATCTGTGTTTCGTCTTTAAAAATTATAAAGACTCAACAGGAAGGGTGAGGGTGTAGTGATCTCATAATGAACTCATGATTTTACGATAGCATGATATCATTACACCACACCACATAAATCACACATAGTGACCCAATAACAAAAACGACAACATAATTTCGTTTTTGTTATCATTACGAATGTCCACACTTTGACTCATCGTTTTATTATTATAAAATTCCATTCACTGGGTCAGGTATGCAAAAGAAATTGTGTAACATGATTCACCGTGTGTACATTCATGGTCACTCTCTATAGCAATTACATGTTCTAATTTTCAATGAATGAAAATAAAACGAAAGTAGGGTAAGAAACAAAGAATTGCACATTCATGTAAACAGTAATAATCGATTCTTATGATCAATTTTCTTTGTTTAAATTTGTATAAATTAAGCGAGGCAAAAGAAGTAAATACAGTTTTGACTTTACAAGCTAACGCTGCCATACGGCGTGTCTTTTATTAAATCAAACTCACCCTTTAGCAATATCGGTGTATCCGCTGCTAGTACAGTGTTGACGCCATTAATCAGTGCGTATACTTTCGTGACGCGCTATAATTAGGAGTGACTACAAACAGTGCAAGACGTACATTACACTTGTACCATATTCGCTTTTGCCAATCTGCTACGCGTATTTTCTATTTTGAAGTATACCCGACATAGCATATTTGTACCGAAGGTGCCTTCCATGTGTTCTTGCGAAAGAAAGGTTCGAATCGTAGGACATAACTCGTATAAAAAAAATAGCTCTGTCATATCTAAAGCTTTCCTGACGTAGACAGGGTGATAAAATAGGATAATTAAATAATAACTGAATAACAAAAAAAAAAACAAAAAAACCAAATGAAATAACAAAAGAAAGAAAATACAACCTGCTAAACAAATAAATCGATAAATAAATAATAAATAAATAAATCGATAAATAATAAATAAATAAAAGACAGTACAATAGAACACTTAATCTCACAAGGGACCACACATATACGTATGTATATCTAAAGTTTAAAGGAACTTTCAGCTAAATGCTCAGATAATAATTATAACCTACTACTAAAATCAATTAATAAAAAGAAAAGAGAACAAAATGATTAAGTGATGCTAAAATAATAATTATAAATATCATTTGAAATGAACTATCGAACTAACAAGCAAATGGTTAAAACCTATTAAAATAATAATTAAAATCGCCGGTGTAAACAGGCGAGATCATCATGAGAGCCAATTGACCAAACCATCCATATAATTTGGGGAGTTTGGCGCTGTAATAACCAAAAAAATATGAGGTAACATGCAGGAAGGCAGCGATACTTTTTGGGCAGACTGGTACTTCTGGCTGAGACGTAGGAGAGTGTAAAACAAATTACAAAAGTGTCGAGCATCAAATAATTAAATTTAAAAGAACAAAAAAAGGAAACAAGTAATTTATAAAAAAAAAACAAAAAGCTAAAAACAAAAGAAAATAAGGACAATTGGAGTAGTGGTCGGCAGAAGGAAAGTGGCAGATACAGCCAGGATATTAAGCATATGATAAGAGCACATGGAAGGTGGATGAGTACAGATAAGTATTTTTTTTTATTATTGCGGTGCATATTTTCCCCTTTTCCTTGGTGCTTTTCAACGTGTGGCGGGTTGGCAAACCAATAACAGAACAATCTTTTATTTAAATGTTCGATCCATTTCATCCCATAAAATAATTAATCAATTATTAATGAATTTTGCCGTTGGATTTCTTATTTTGTTTTGCCCAAATAAAATTATGTAATTAAATTTGATTCTTTGGAGCTCTTATTTCTTCTATTAATACAGGTATATATATATATAAATATCGGTTTAGTGGTTAAACCGCTTTGCAAAAGCAAAAAAAAAAAAAAAAAAAGAGAACAAAAACCACGTGGCGCCCTAACCTTCGATTCGAAGGTATCATTATCGACCCACACCTTCTCCTGAGCAAGCCTTAACACCTTTGCATCTGTCCATAGGGGACATTGCAGCTTATTGGAACGAGTCATCTTGCCGTGCTGCCAATGGCTCGGTCTACTCAGAGCTACACTTTTCTCCCGTAAAGCGCGTTGTTTTCGTGGTAGTTCCTTTTCAGCTCTCGTTAGATCCGGCTTTGGTAGCTGGCGAGATGACTCGTGATTTCGATCCATTGGTGTAACTTAGTAAAATCTCCTTCAATAATTCAAAATTTTTTTTCTCTTTCGCTCTTCTTTATAGTTCCATAATTATGGCATGAAGTGCTAATGCCTTCAGAGATAAGCGGGCTTTGGGCGCGAGGCGTACTTCGAGGTTAGGCTTCAGCTCGTGAACACCGCTTTAATGACTACTTCTCTGTAGGTCCGGAACAACCGCGCAAATGTTCCGGCTCCTGCCACAAGTCAGTGGGCGATAATTGTAGCGTATTCCCCCTTACGCTACCTTTCCTTCCTCCTTTCGTTTTTTGTTTCTTTTCTTTCTTTTTCTTTCTTTGGGCTTCTCTACCTTTTGTAGAGAAACCCCCCCCCCCCCCCTCATAATTTCCACCCCCAGGATACCTGAAAAGGGGTGAAGAAAGTACATTTTTGAGAAGTAGCCCTATGCTACTTCTCCATTTATAGTTCCTGAAAAGATGAAATATAAACATTTATGAGAAGTAGCCCTATGCTACTCCTCCATATTACAACTCCTGAAAAAGAAAAAAGGTAAAATATAAACATTTTTGAGAAGTAGCCCTATGCTACTTCTCCATATTATAGTTCCTGAAAAGATAAAATATAAACATTTATAGAAGTAGCCCTATGCTACTTCTCCATATTACAACTCCTGAAAAAGAAAAAAAGGTAAAATATAAACATTTTTTGAGAAGTAGCCCTATGCTACTCCTTTATAGCATAAATTCCTGGAAAAAAAAATAATAGCCCTGAAAAGGAATTACGGTACGAAATATTTTCTTTTTGTTCTTTCCACAGAAAAATTCTAATTTGAACCAAAATGCGCACAAATTAAAATATTTCGGACAAAACTTACCGCTAGCCCACCACATCAAAGCGACGAAAACGGCAATTCGCCTAGCGGTAATACATCGCATGATACCATCATGCAATGTATTGCAGTGGGTCCACAAATGCAAAAAAAAAAAAAATTCCAAGAAAATTTTGCTCGAAATCAAAATATTCTTTCTACCTAGAAAGAATACACACACACCCGTACCCAGGCAATAGCACCAGCGCTAACTTGCCTTTAAAACTCACAAAAAGTGAAAAATGTTCGCTTAGCGGTGGGCACAAAACACACGAACCGAGCCGGTGTTGAATGAAGCCGCTCGTCGGTCGGTCGGTCGGGAGACAGAACGAGTGGCAAGCAAGATGAGTGGAGTAGGCAGTGGAGATCTTTTCGGGGAGTTTTTGCTTGACTTTGAACCAGAGCGGTCGCAGAAGAAGAATTTGAGTCTGGATTTTTTTTGTTTAAAATCAGCATATAGAAGTTTTTTTTGAAAATTTTACCTGCGTGCCAGTAAATTTCCTCCAAATGAATTGTTGTGAGTTTCTGCAATAAGAAAGAAAAGTGCGTAAATTTCAAAGCATTTGTGCTTTAGTTTTTTTTTTGAAAATATTACCTGCGTGCCAGTAAATTTCCTCCAAATGAATTGTTGTGAGTTTCTGCAATAAGAAAGAAAAGTGCGTAAATTTCAGAGCATTTGTGCTTTAGTTTTTGAAAATATTACCTGCGTGGCAGTGACTTTCTCCGAATGTAGTAATACAATTTCCTGCAATTAGACAATTAAAAGGTGTGAGGATTTTAAACTTTCTTTGTGCAAATATTTTACCTGCGTGCCAGTAAATTTCCTCCAAATGAATTGTTGTGAGTTTCTGCAATAAGAAGGAAAAGTGCGTAGATTTCAAGGCATTTGTGCTTTAGTTTTTTGAAAATATTACCTGCGTGGCAGTGACTTTCTCCGAATGTAGTAATACGATTTCCTGCAATTAGACAATTAAAAGGTGTGAAGATTTTAAATTTTCTTTGTGCAAATATTTTACCTGCGTGCCAGTAAATTCCCTCCAAATGAATTGTTGTGAGTTTCTGCAATAAGAAAGAAAAGTGCGTAAATTTCAGAGCATTTGTGCTTTAGTTTTTGAAAATATTACCTGCGTGGCAGTGACTTTCTCCGAATGTAGTAATACAATTTCCTGCAATTAGACAATTAAAAGGTGTGAAGATTTTAAATTTTCTTTGTGCAAATATTTTACCTGCGTGCCAGTAAATTTCCTCCAAATGAATTGTTGTGAGTTTCTGCAATAAGAAAGAAAAGTGCGTAAATTTCAAAGCATTTGTGCTTTAGTTTTTTTTGAAAATATTACCTGCGTGGCAGTGACTTTCTCCGAATGTAGTAATACGATTTCCTACAATTAGACAAATAAAAGGTGTGAAGATTTTAAACTTTCTTTGTGCAAATATTTTACCTGCGTGCCAGTAAATTTCCTCCAAATGAATTGTTGTGAGTTTCTGCAATAAGAAAGAAAAGTGAGTAAATTTCAAAGCATTTGTGCTTTAGTTTTTTTGAAAATATTACCTGCGTGGCAGTGACTTTCTCCGAATGTAGTAATACGATTTCCTACAATTAGACAAATAAAAGGTGTGAAGATTTTAAATTTTCTTTGTGCAAATATTTTACCTGCGTGCCAGTAAATTTCCTCCAAATGAATTGTTGTGAGTTTCTGCAATGAAGAGAAAAGTGTGAGAATTTTAGATTTTCTTTTTTTTGATTATCTTATCTGTGCGGTAGTGACTTTTCCTGTAAGTGTACTGACACGACTTAGTCTTTGTTGCGAGCAGTTGCTTTAATATTTACCTGCGTGTGTTGGAAGTTTAACTCGTCGAAACAGACGTTCAAATCTTGATTTGCCTGTATATGACCGGTTTTTTAAAAAAAAAAGAAAAAAACAAAAGGTAAAAAAAGAAACAATGAATTAAATCTAGTGTAAAGTACATGATTAATTTGTAAGTGGTGTTGTCCACAAGTGACTGTAATAATTCTGTAATAAGTAGTGATAATACGTAACCTTCATAACGCTGAAAGAAACCTTTCTTGTAAAAAAGGAAGAAAATAAAACGATAATATATAACGACTAATAAATATCCGAAAGCACCCTAAAGAGGTGAAAAGGAAAAAAAAAAAGAGGCCAATGAGCCCACACAATTGCATAAACAGCAGCAGTTTCATCATAGGGTGCACCCTTTCAGCAGTGCGGAACGTGTCAGCGAGGGAAGTATCTAGTTATTTACTACAAACCGCCCCGAAGTACCCAGGAGGGTTCCAGGTTCATTTTGAAATTTTTTTTTTGCGTTATAATTAAATTGCTTCTTTCTTTGTTCCTACATATATAGGACAGTAGTACTAAATTAGTTAAACTTATATATTTTTTTTTATGAATTATTTCACATTCAGTAACCTTCCACGGTTCTGTAGTTATAAGCCTAGCTAGTAGGGACTAGGGTTGGGTTAGTGTTCGTAAGCGAAATAAGACTGGCAAAGAATTGTATGAGGAGCCTCACGTGGCCGCCTTCAAGGCATTAAACACTAGGGTCAATAATCAAGATTTGAAAAGCATTCTTTTTTTCTTTTACATATACATATCCATAAATCCCCTTCTTTTTCTCTGGGATCTCCAGCATTTATGGGAACAGTCCGCCTCGTGGATTCTAAACGATACGTATATACACGTCATTGCACTTTTCTCTCATCGCCGTCGGTTACGTCGCCACATTAGTTGGTCATCATACATTGGTCTAAAAAAACAGCATGACTGAATAAGTTTTCACCTTGCGGAGGGGTGACGGGATGACGGGGCGGTAAGCGCCCGTCTAGCACAAGCACAAACATGGGGCTAAGTAATTTCTTGTTATATATACGGCTTTGGAGGCTTAGCCAGGGTGGATGGGGGCGATTGGGCCCAGTATAACCCAAAGCCGGGGTCTCACCAACATCGGAGATCCCCCTCTCAGCTCTCACTCTCTCTCTCATCATTCATCTTCCAGCGTTGAAAATTCTCCGGGTGAATTGGCACTTGTTCGGCATTGCTGAGGTCTTCTATTCCCTTTTACTGTGCAGCATTGGATAAAGTAAGTTTTTTTTCTCCTTTTCAGGCTTTTAGGTTCTACCAGGAGCCTGGTTACGTTTATAGATCTTTTTCCATTTTCTTTTTTACTGTCCGTCTGTCCGTCTGCAGTCACGACTACAATCTCTTTCTCTTTTTATCCGTCCATCTGTCTGGTCAGTTATTCGGTTCATTATGCACAGCTTAACAAGCATTGAAGGGATGTGGGTGGCAAGAACCACCCCAAGCCGGCTGATCGCTAGCGGCATACTCGCTGTGCAAGAAGTGTCGGATGCGGTATGTATCTACATTTAGGTAAAAGTGAATGTAGGTATATCTGTCGGCTGACCCATTTGCGTTACAAATGGCGCCCAAACAGGTTTTTTTCTTGCACTTATTTAAGCTTCACTTGACTAAGGTGCAACTGCAAATTTCAGTATTATTTCTGGTCGCCCATTTGTGTTACAAATGGCGCCCAAATTGGTATTTTTTTTTCTCTTCGCATTTAGTCAAGCTTCTCGTGAGTAGAATGCAACTGCGTTTACAATGTTATTTCCTCATTTTTTCTTTGTGTTAGTATCACTATTAGAACTTTTCTTGTTTTGGTAAGACCTCAGTATGTTTTAAGCTGACGCAAGTGATTGGCCTGGCGTATACAAGTTGCTGGGTCTACGTAGAGCTCTTCTTGCATCTGTGGGGTGCGTTACTCCCATGATAGCTCCCTTTTGGCTCTCGTTAGGCTCGGTCTTTGTATGGCGGTTGGGTCGCTCGGCTATGGTCCCCGCTGCATGTTTGGTAGCTAGTTACCTTCGGTCAAGTCAAAATGGTTTTCGAGCTCAAGTTTTTTTTTGGTTGAAGTGCTTATCTCTTCAGTGGCCGACGAGCTTTGTGCGCAACGCGTACCATCCTTGAAGCCAAGCTTTGGTTCGCGGCTACTGAAGAGCTGACCACACGATGCAGGCCTGCCTGAGGAACCGCACGTTTGTCTCGGTTCAACAAGTTGATGAACGACGTTCATCCATTGTGACCTTGTCCTTGTTGATTTGATGCAGCTTGGCAGTTCTGATGACTCGAATTCTGCTTTCACCATCTGTGGCTTCGCGCTGGCGTGGCGCTCCGCTCCCACGACTCTGTTTGGAGCTGCTTCGATCATTCTGACGGGAGGATGGCTGTTGAGCATCCTCTAGATTGGTATCCGACTTGGTGTGATCGATGCATTTCCGAGGCGGTGTTCTTGGAGCGGAGTCCCACGCGAAGTGAAGTCAGTTGATTTCCTTCTTTGTTTTGTTATTAGTCCCCATGAACCTTCCCTATTTAAAGTGATGAGAGGCTAAGTCGATTAGTGGTTGATGAACGTTGTATGCGACGCATACTGATCGAATTAAATTTCTGTTCATTTCTGTTGGTTCCAGGAAGAAGTCCGTATTATCGTTTATTTTGGATTTACTCATTACTATTTGGAGATTTTTTGCTTTATCTTTATCATTATAATACCTAGTTACCGTATCGCATCTTGGATCTTATTCTTAATTTATCGTTATATTATTTCGGTTATCGTAGCTTATTTTAGGTATTAGATTTCCAGTATCATTGTCTATCTCATGACAGTTATCTTGAGGTTAACTACTAACCTCCATGTTAGCTTAGGTATAGCTGCATCGTGTCTTAAGTTTTATGACTTTATGATTATCTTAGCGTATGTTAGGGTTGGTACTTTATAGGTACCTTTGAGTTGAGTTAGAATATATGAATTTAGTTATCATTGAAATAGGTTAGTCATCGATTCCTCATAGTCAGGGACGCCTGCTAATTGGGTTATCCTCATATCAATGGGTTTTTTTTTTTACCCCAATTATCGCATCGCACCTTAGCGGATATCGTGGATATCCATATCGTGTGTTAGTTTTTTTTGCTTAATATAGTAGTATACCGCACAACTGACTTAGTGCTTGCGCTGTTAGCTTGTTAGTGTCTTGGATACTATGGTATAGCTGGCATCAGTTTATTTTAGTTATTCATATCTCGTCCCAGATATATTGTATCTTAATCGAGCTGGTATTCCGATTATCGGTAGGTTGTGTCAGAGTCTTCTCGCAGTTTAGCTAGGTTACTTCTATCGTACCTCAGTTGTCTTTAGTATAGTTATCGGTTTCTTCTATATATATATATACAATTTTTTTTTTTTTTTTTTTTTTTTTTGATATCTAAATATGATATTGTATCGCACATATCGCTTAGTCTTGCAGTCATCTTAGTATAAGTTATCTTTTGCGAAATGTAGTTAGTATATTGCATAGATATCTTTAGGATATCGTGGGTACTTTCATAAAACTCCTTGCCTTAGCGATTATCGTGAGTAGTATTGTCTTGGATGATAGTTACTACATCCGAGCTTTTGTAACTAGTATAGTCATTAGTAGTTATTCCAGTCTAGCTCAGCTAACTATGTGGGCATTTGAATAGCGCCGTGGTAGGACTACCATCGTGTTATTTTAGTTTTTAGATTTTACCGCCACTATTATCTTATGGTTAGGCTATTGTAAGCTCCTTACCTGAGTACCAGCAGCCACTTGATCACCGACCTCACACCTTTCCTTGATTAGTTGACTTCAGTCTCTTGCCAAGTTGATGAACGATGTTCATCCTTCTTGATTTCTATCCTTGACTGAGAGAGTGCTTGTCACGTTCATGCAAATGTGAGACGGAAACCTTCAAGTTCCGATCTTTGACATTGCAGTCCCTTCCCAAATGATAAAATTTCCCCTGTTAGAGATAACCATCGGTATGGATTGACCGAAGGCTTAAGCGATTAGGCCGATCTTAATCGTTAACACCTTGATGAGTAGACGACGGAGAGTGGACAGAGAGAGGGAGCGAGTGATAAAGAGAGAAATAGAAGGAGAAACATTTTTTTTCCTTCTTGTTTGTTTTCAGCAGTAGCTGAAATTTATTTCTTTTGTTGTGTGGGTCGTTATGTCGTTGCGTTGTTCCATCATGCCGACACCTTTGTTTCTTATTGTTTCTTTTGAGTATCGTTGACGTACAGTTGGATCGCGTGTCATATTTATTTATTTTCATTTTGTTGTTAACATAATAACGACCAATGGCAGGTAGCGTCAAATTTTAGTGCCTAGTGTCAGGTTTTCACCGTCAGTATCACTGTTGCGGTTTCTCTATTTTTTTAATGTTAATGGTATTAAAATAGAAGTCATTTTCCTAGTCCAATTGTCAGTCGGACCAGATCGGTTTTATCGTGTGAATTATTATTATAGGCTAAGTTTTATTTTCCATGCTCAGGATATGAAGTCTTGATCATAGCTGTCTAAATCTCGGTAGCCCTAAGAAGGCATCCGGCAAGCTTCACTTGTGAACTGCAGGTTATCGCAAACCCTCTTACTACTTCTCCAGTGGTGGGTGATGAATCTTTTTCATTTTGGTTACTAACCCCTTCTGGGTTAGGCTTCATCTGAAGGATTTTACTTTCCTGTCTTTTCTTCAATTTTCTTCAAATTAAGGAGTGTCATAGCGTTAGCGAGTGCGGAGGGAGTCTTAGCGAGTTTTTGTATATAATGTATTATCTCTAAACTATCACGTTTAGATGGTCTTAGTCTTTGGTACTAGCCTCTTCTGGGTTAGCCTTCATCTGAAGGATTTTACTTTCCTGTCCTTTCTTCCATTTTTCTTCAAATTAAGGAGTGTCATAGCGTTAGGGAGTGCGGAGGGAGTCTTAGCGAGTTTTTGTATATAATGTATTATCTCTAAACTATCACGTTTAGATGGTCTTAGTCTTTGGTACTAGCCCCTTCTGGGTTAGCCTTCACCTGAAGGATTTTACTTTCCTGTCCTTTCTTCAATTTTCTTAGAGCTTGAACCCGCTTGCTGCATCCCGCGGGACTTCCGTCATCCTGAGTGAGTTGATAGATGAATTCTATCTGTTACGAAACGATTTCCTCGCTTGGGACTGGGGTGGATTTCCGGGATGTCGCGACCGGATTCAGCCGAACACAGAACGCTGAGTAGCGGCATTTCACCGACGAAGTCGTAGTCTCGAGCCAAACATTCCCGCACCCGATAAACCGGTCGCTACACCTTTTCCTGGTCAGCTCATTGGACGAGTCGAGTTGATAGACGACGTCTATCTATAGATCAGTCCTCACTCGTCCAAGACGAACTGGAATCAGGGTCGCAGATGGGACCTGATTTCTCAATAATTTAGGGTATAGTGTATGCCCGGCTTGAGACTCTTGTGGGTCGTCCCCACGTTGGGCGCGTGGTGAGTGAATCTATTCCCTTTTAGGGCGTATCCTGACATACGTCTCGTGTCAAAGCCCGGCTTGAGACTCTTATTTCCGTGGGTCGTCCCCACGCTGTAGCGTATTCCCCCTTACGCTACCTTTCCTTCCTCCTTTCGTTTTTTGTTTCTTTTCTTTCTTTTTCTTTCTTTGGGCTTCTCTACCTTTTGTAGAGAAACCCCCCCCCCCCCCTCATAATTTCCACCCCCAGGATACCTGAAAAGGGGTGAAGAAAGTACATTTTTGAGAAGTAGCCCTATGCTACTTCTCCATTTATAGTTCCTGAAAAGATGAAATATAAACATTTATGAGAAGTAGCCCTATGCTACTCCTCCATATTACAACTCCTGAAAAAGAAAAAAGGTAAAATATAAACATTTTTGAGAAGTAGCCCTATGCTACTTCTCCATATTATAGTTCCTGAAAAGATAAAATATAAACATTTATGAGAAGTAGCCCTATGCTACTTCTCCATATTACAACTCCTGAAAAAGAAAAAAAGGTAAAATATAAACATTTTTTGAGAAGTAGCCCTATGCTACTCCTTTATAGCATAAATTCCTGGAAAAAAAAATAATAGCCCTGAAAAGGAATTACGGTACGAAATATTTTCTTTTTGTTCTTTCCACAGAAAAATTCTAATTTGAACCAAAATGCGCACAAATTAAAATATTTCGGACAAAACTTACCGCTAGCCCACCACATCAAAGCGACGAAAACGGCAATTCGCCTAGCGGTAATACATCGCATGATACCATCATGCAATGTATTGCAGTGGGTCCACAAATGCAAAAAAAAAAAAATTCCAAGAAAATTTTGCTCGAAATCAAAATATTCTTTCTACCTAGAAAGAATACACACACACCCGTACCCAGGCAATAGCACCAGCGCTAACTTGCCTTTAAAACTCACAAAAAGTGAAAAATGTTCGCTTAGCGGTGGGCACAAAACACACGAACCGAGCCGGTGTTGAACGAAGCCGCTCGTCGGTCGGTCGGTCGGGAGACAGAACGAGTGGCAAGCAAGATGAGTGGAGTAGGTAGTGAAGATCTTTTCGGGGAGTTTTTGCTTGACTTTGAACCAGAGCGGTCGCAGAAGAAGAATTTGAGTCTGGATTTTTTTTGTTTAAAATCAGCATATAGAAGTTTTTTTTGAAAATTTTACCTGCGTGCCAGTAAATTTCCTCCAAATGAATTGTTGTGAGTTTCTGCAATAAGAAAGAAAAGTGCGTAAATTTCAAAGCATTTGTGCTTTAGTTTTTTTTTGAAAATATTACCTGCGTGCCAGTAAATTTCCTCCAAATGAATTGTTGTGAGTTTCTGCAATAAGAAAGAAAAGTGCGTAAATTTCAGAGCATTTGTGCTTTAGTTTTTGAAAATATTACCTGCGTGGCAGTGACTTTCTCCGAATGTAGTAATACAATTTCCTGCAATTAGACAATTAAAAGGTGTGAGGATTTTAAACTTTCTTTGTGCAAATATTTTACCTGCGTGCCAGTAAATTTCCTCCAAATGAATTGTTGTGAGTTTCTGCAATAAGAAGGAAAAGTGCGTAGATTTCAAGGCATTTGTGCTTTAGTTTTTTGAAAATATTTCCTGCGTGGCAGTGACTTTCTCCGAATGTAGTAATACAATTTCCTGCAATTAGACAATTAAAAGGTGTGAAGATTTTAAATTTTCTTTGTGCAAATATTTTACCTGCGTGCCAGTAAATTTCCTCCAAATGAATTGTTGTGAGTTTCTGCAATAAGAAAGAAAAGTGCGTAAATTTCAAAGCATTTGTGCTTTAGTTTTTTTTGAAAATATTACCTGCGTGGCAGTGACTTTCTCCGAATGTAGTAATACGATTTCCTACAATTAGACAAATAAAAGGTGTGAAGATTTTAAACTTTCTTTGTGCAAATATTTTACCTGCGTGCCAGTAAATTTCCTCCAAATGAATTGTTGTGAGTTTCTGCAATAAGAAAGAAAAGTGCGTAAATTTCAAAGCATTTGTGCTTTAGTTTTTTTGAAAATATTACCTGCGTGGCAGTGACTTTCTCCGAATGTAGTAATACGATTTCCTACAATTAGACAAATAAAAGGTGTGAAGATTTTAAATTTTCTTTGTGCAAATATTTTACCTGCGTGCCAGTAAATTTCCTCCAAATGAATTGTTGTGAGTTTCTGCAATGAAGAGAAAAGTGTGAGAATTTTAGATTTTCTTTTTTTTGATTATCTTATCTGTGCGGTAGTGACTTTTCCTGTAAGTGTACTGACACGACTTAGTCTTTGTTGCGAGCAGTTGCTTTAATATTTACCTGCGTGGGTTGGAAGTTTAACTCGTCGAAACAGACGTTCAAATCTTGATTTGCCTGTATATGACCGGTTTTTTTAAGAAAAAAAAAAGAAAAAAACAAAAGGTAAAAAAAGAAACAATGAATTAAATCTAGTGTAAAGTACATGATTAAT
This sequence comes from Dioctria rufipes, assembly GCA_963924295.1. Taxonomy (NCBI): domain Eukaryota; kingdom Metazoa; phylum Arthropoda; class Insecta; order Diptera; family Asilidae; genus Dioctria; species Dioctria rufipes. The sequence continues at coordinate 145,850,403 of OZ002742.1, read as the reverse complement.
TTGTAAGTGGTGTTGTCCACAAGTGACTGTAATAATTCTGTAATAAGTAGTGCTAATACGTAACCTTCATAACGCTGAAAGAAACCTTTCTTGTAAAAAAGGAAGAAAATAAAACGATAATATATAACGACTAATAAATATCCGAAAGCACCCTAAAGAGGTGAAAAGGAAAAAAAAAAAAAGAGGCCAATGAGCCCACACAATTGCATAAACAGCAGCAGCTTCATCATAGGGTGCACCCTTTCAGCAGTGCGGAACGTGTCAGCGAGGGAAGTATCTAGTTATTTACTACAAACCGCCCCGAAGTACCCAGGAGGGTTCCAGGTTCATTTTGAAATTTTTTTTTTGCGTTATAATTAAATTGCTTCTTTCTTTGTTCCTACATATATAGGACAGTAGTACTAAATTAGTTAAACTTATATATATTTTTTTATGAATTATTTCACATTCAGTAACCCTCCACGGTTCTGTAGTTATAAGCCTAGCTAGTAGGGACTAGGGTTGGGTTAGTGTTCGTAAGCGAAATAAGACTGGCAAAGAATTGTATGAGGAGCCTCATGTGGCCGCCTTCAAGGCATTAAACACTAGGGTCAATAATCAAGATTTGAAAAGCATTCTTTTTTTCTTTTACATATACATATCCATAAATCCCCTTCTTTTTCTCTGGGATCTCCAGCATTTATGGGAACAGTCCGCCTCGTGGATTCTAAACGATACGTATATACTCGTCATTGCACTTTTCTCTCATCGCCGTCGGTTACGTCGCCACATTAGTTGGTCATCATACATTGGTCTAAAAAAACAGCATGACTGAATAAGTTTTCACCTTGCGGAGGGGTGACGGGATGACGGGGCGGTAAGCGCCCGTCTAGCACAAGCACAAACATGGGGCTAAGTAATTTCTTGTTATATATACGGCTTTGGAGGCTTAGCCAGGGTGGATGGGGGCGATTGGGCCCAGTATAACCCAAAGCCGGGGTCTCACCAACATCGGAGATCCCCCTCTCAGCTCTCACTCTCTCTCTCATCATTCATCTTCCAGCGTTGAAAATTCTCCGGGTGAATTGGCACTTGTTCGGCATTGCTGAGGTCTTCTATTCCCTTTTACTGTGCAGCATTGGATAAAGTAAGTTTTTTTTCTCCTTTTCAGGCTTTTAGGTTCTACCAGGAGCCTGGTTACGTTTATAGATCTTTTTCCATTTTCTTTTTTACTGTCCGTCTGTCCGTCTGCAGTCACGACTACAATCTCTTTCTCTTTTTATCCGTCCATCTGTCTGGTCAGTTATTCGGTTCATTATGCACAGCTTAACAAGCATTGAAGGGATGTGGGTGGCAAGAACCACCCCAAGCCGGCTGATCGCTAGCGGCATACTCGCTGTGCAGCTACCCACACATATCCTGGATATGATTTTGTAACAAGAAGTGTCGGATGCGGTATGTATCTACATTTAGGTAAAAGTGAATGTAGGTATATCTGTCGGCTGACCCATTTGCGTTACAAATGGCGCCCAAACAGGTTTTTTTCTTGCACTTATTTAAGCTTCACTTGACTAAGGTGCAACTGCAAATTTCAGTATTATTTCTGGTCGCCCATTTGTGTTACAAATGGCGCCCAAATTGGTATTTTTTTTTCTCTTCGCATTTAGTCAAGCTTCTCGTGAGTAGAATGCAACTGCGTTTACAATGTTATTTCCTCATTTTTTCTTTGTGTTAGTATCACTATTAGAACTTTTCTTGTTTTGGTAAGACCTCAGTATGTTTTAAGCTGACGCAAGTGATTGGCCTGGCGTATACAAGTTGCTGGGTCTACGTAGAGCTCTTCTTGCATCTGTGGGGTGCGTTACTCCCATGATAGCTCCCTTTTGGCTCTCGTTAGGCTCGGTCTTTGTATGGCGGTTGGGTCGCTCGGCTATGGTCCCCGCTGCATGTTTGGTAGCTAGTTACCTTCGGTCAAGTCAAAATGGTTTTCGAGCTCAAGTTTTTTTTTGGTTGAAGTGCTTATCTCTTCAGTGGCCGACGAGCTTTGTGCGCAACGCGTACCATCCTTGAAGCCAAGCTTTGGTTCGCGGCTACTGAAGAGCTGACCACACGATGCAGGCCTGCCTGAGGAACCGCACGTTTGTCTCGGTTCAACAAGTTGATGAACGACGTTCATCCATTGTGACCTTGTCCTTGTTGATTTGATGCAGCTTGGCAGTTCTGATGACTCGAATTCTGCTTTCACCATCTGTGGCTTCGCGTTGGCGTGGCGCTCCGCTCCCACGACTCTGTTTGGAGCTGCTTCGATCATTCTGACGGGAGGATGGCTGTTGAGCATCCTCTAGATTGGTATCCGACTTGGTGTGATCGATGCATTTCCGAGGCGGTGTTCTTGGAGCGGAGTCCCACGCGAAGTGAAGTCAGTTGATTTCCTTCTTTGTTTTGTTATTAGTCCCCATGAACCTTCCCTATTTAAAGTGATGAGAGGCTAAGTCGATTAGTGGTTGATGAACGTTGTATGCGACGCATACTGATCGAATTAAATTTCGGTTCATTTCTGTTGGTTCCAGGAAGAAGTCCGTATTATCGTTTATTTTGGATTTACTCATTACTATTTGGAGATTTTTTGCTTTATCTTTATCATTATAATACCTAGTTACCGTATCGCATCTTGGATCTTATTCTTAATTTATCGTTATATTATTTCGGTTATCGTAGCTTATTTTAGGTATTAGATTTCCAGTATCATTGTCTATCTCATGACAGTTATCTTGAGGTTAACTACTAACCTCCATGTTAGCTTAGGTATAGCTGCATCGTGTCTTAAGTTTTATGACTTTATGATTATCTTAGCGTATGTTAGGGTTGGTACTTTATAGGTACCTTTGAGTTGAGTTAGAATATATGAATTTAGTTATCATTGAAATAGGTTAGTCATCGATTCCTCATAGTCAGGGACGCCTGCTAATTGGGTTATCCTCATATCAATGGGTTTTTTTTTTTACCCCAATTATCGCATCGCACCTTAGCGGATATCGTGGATATCCATATCGTGTGTTAGTTTTTTTTGCTTAATATAGTAGTATACCGCACAACTGACTTAGTGCTTGCGCTGTTAGCTTGTTAGTGTCTTGGATACTATGGTATAGCTGGCATCAGTTTATTTTAGTTATTCATATCTCGTCCCAGATATATTGTATCTTAATCGAGCTGGTATTCCGATTATCGGTAGGTTGTGTCAGAGTCTTCTCGCAGTTTAGCTAGGTTACTTCTATCGTACCTCAGTTGTCTTTAGTATAGTTATCGGTTTCTTCTATATATATATATACAATTTTTTTTTTTTTTTTTTTTTTTTTTTTTTGATATCTAAATATGATATTGTATCGCACATATCGCTTAGTCTTGCAGTCATCTTAGTATAAGTTATCTTTTGCGAAATGTAGTTAGTATATTGCATAGATATCTTTAGGATATCGTGGGTACTTTCATAAAACTCCTTGCCTTAGCGATTATCGTGAGTAGTATTGTCTTGGATGATAGTTACTACATCCGAGCTTTTGTAACTAGTATAGTCATTAGTAGTTATTCCAGTCTAGCTCAGCTAACTATGTGGGCATTTGAATAGCGCCGTGGTAGGACTACCATCGTGTTATTTTAGTTTTTAGATTTTACCGCCACTATTATCTTATGGTTAGGCTATTGTAAGCTCCTTACCTGAGTACCAGCAGCCACTTGATCACCGACCTCACACCTTTCCTTGATTAGTTGACTTCAGTCTCTTGCCAAGTTGATGAACGATGTTCATCCTTCTTGATTTCTATCCTTGACTGAGAGAGTGCTTGTCACGTTCATGCAAATGTGAGACGGAAACCTTCAAGTTCCGATCTTTGACATTGCAGTCCCTTCCCAAATGATAAAATTTCCCCTGTTAGAGATAACCATCGGTATGGATTGACCGAAGGCTTAAGCGATTAGGCCGATCTTAATCGTTAACACCTTGATGAGTAGACGACGGAGAGTGGACAGAGAGAGGGAGCGAGTGATAAAGAGAGAAATAGAAGGAGAAACATTTTTTTTCCTTCTTGTTTGTTTTCAGCAGTAGCTGAAATTTATTTCTTTTGTTGTGTGGGTCGTTATGTCGTTGCGTTGTTCCATCATGCCGACACCTTTGTTTCTTATTGTTTCTTTTGAGTATCGTTGACGTACAGTTGGATCGCGTGTCATATTTATTTATTTTCATTTTGTTGTTAACATAATAACGACCAATGGCAGGTAGCGTCAAATTTTAGTGCCTAGTGTCAGGTTTTCACCGTCAGTATCACTGTTGCGGTTTCTCTATTTTTTTAATGTTAATGGTATTAAAATAGAAGTCATTTTCCTAGTCCAATTGTCAGTCGGACCAGATCGGTTTTATCGTGTGAATTATTATTATAGGCTAAGTTTTATTTTCCATGCTCAGGATATGAAGTCTTGATCATAGCTGTCTAAATCTCGGTAGCCCTAAGAAGGCATCCGGCAAGCTTCACTTGTGAACTGCAGGTTATCGCAAACCCTCTTACTACTTCTCCAGTGGTGGGTGATGAATCTTTTTCATTTTGGTTACTAACCCCTTCTGGGTTAGGCTTCATCTGAAGGATTTTACTTTCCTGTCTTTTCTTCAATTTTCTTCAAATTAAGGAGTGTCATAGCGTTAGCGAGTGCGGAGGGAGTCTTAGCGAGTTTTTGTATATAATGTATTATCTCTAAACTATCACGTTTAGATGGTCTTAGTCTTTGGTACTAGCCTCTTCTGGGTTAGCCTTCATCTGAAGGATTTTACTTTCCTGTCCTTTCTTCCATTTTTCTTCAAATTAAGGAGTGTCATAGCGTTAGGGAGTGCGGAGGGAGTCTTAGCGAGTTTTTGTATATAATGTATTATCTCTAAACTATCACGTTTAGATGGTCTTAGTCTTTGGTACTAGCCCCTTCTGGGTTAGCCTTCACCTGAAGGATTTTACTTTCCTGTCCTTTCTTCAATTTTCTTAGAGCTTGAACCCGCTTGCTGCATCCCGCGGGACTTCCGTCATCCTGAGTGAGTTGATAGATGAATTCTATCTGTTACGAAACGATTTCCTCGCTTGGGACTGGGGTGGATTTCCGGGATGTCGCGACCGGATTCAGCCGAACACAGAACGCTGAGTAGCGGCATTTCACCGACGAAGTCGTAGTCTCGAGCCAAACATTCCCGCACCCGATAAACCGGTCGCTACACCTTTTCCTGGTCAGCTCATTGGACGAGTCGAGTTGATAGACGACGTCTATCTATAGATCAGTCCTCACTCGTCCAAGACGAACTGGAATCAGGGTCGCAGATGGGACCTGATTTCTCAATAATTTAGGGTATAGTGTATGCCCGGCTTGAGACTCTTGTGGGTCGTCCCCACGTTGGGCGCGTGGTGAGTGAATCTATTCCCTTTTAGGGCGTATCCTGACATACGTCTCGTGTCAAAGCCCGGCTTGAGACTCTTATTTCCGTGGGTCGTCCCCACGCTGTAGCGTATTCCCCCTTACGCTACCTTTCCTTCCTCCTTTCGTTTTTTGTTTCTTTTCTTTCTTTTTCTTTCTTTGGGCTTCTCTACCTTTTGTAGAGAAACCCCCCCCCCCCCTCATAATTTCCACCCCCAGGATACCTGAAAAGGGGTGAAGCAAGTACATTTTTGAGAAGTAGCCCTATGCTACTTCTCCATTTATAGTTCCTGAAAAGATGAAATATAAACATTTATGAGAAGTAGCCCTATGCTACTCCTCCATATTACAACTCCTGAAAAAGAAAAAAGGTAAAATATAAACATTTTTGAGAAGTAGCCCTATGCTACTTCTCCATATTATAGTTCCTGAAAAGATAAAATATAAACATTTATGAGAAGTAGCCCTATGCTACTTCTCCATATTACAACTCCTGAAAAAGAAAAAAAGGTAAAATATAAACATTTTTTGAGAAGTAGCCCTATGCTACTCCTTTATAGCATAAATTCCTGGAAAAAAAAATAATAGCCCTGAAAAGGAATTACGGTACGAAATATTTTCTTTTTGTTCTTTCCACAGAAAAATTCTAATTTGAACCAAAATGCGCACAAATTAAAATATTTCGGACAAAACTTACCGCTAGCCCACCACATCAAAGCGACGAAAACGGCAATTCGCCTAGCGGTAATACATCGCATGATACCATCATGCAATGTATTGCAGTGGGTCCACAAATGCAAAAAAAAAAAAATTCCAAGAAAATTTTGCTCGAAATCAAAATATTCTTTCTACCTAGAAAGAATACACACACACCCGTACCCAAGCAATAGCACCAGCGCTAACTTGCCTTTAAAACTCACAAAAAGTGAAAAATGTTCGCTTAGCGGTGGGCACAAAACACACGAACCGAGCCGGTGTTGAACGAAGCCGCTCGTCGGTCGGTCGGTCGGGAGACAGAACGAGTGGCAAGCAAGATGAGTGGAGTAGGTAGTGAAGATCTTTTCGGGGAGTTTTTGCTTGACTTTGAACCAGAGCGGTCGCAGAAGAAGAATTTGAGTCTGGATTTTTTTTGTTTAAAATCAGCATATAGAAGTTTTTTTTGAAAATTTTACCTGCGTGCCAGTAAATTTCCTCCAAATGAATTGTTGTGAGTTTCTGCAATAAGAAAGAAAAGTGCGTAAATTTCAAAGCATTTGTGCTTTAGTTTTTTTTTGAAAATATTACCTGCGTGCCAGTAAATTTCCTCCAAATGAATTGTTGTGAGTTTCTGCAATAAGAAAGAAAAGTGCGTAAATTTCAGAGCATTTGTGCTTTAGTTTTTGAAAATATTACCTGCGTGGCAGTGACTTTCTCCGAATGTAGTAATACAATTTCCTGCAATTAGACAATTAAAAGGTGTGAGGATTTTAAACTTTCTTTGTGCAAATATTTTACCTGCGTGCCAGTAAATTTCCTCCAAATGAATTGTTGTGAGTTTCTGCAATAAGAAGGAAAAGTGCGTAGATTTCAAGGCATTTGTGCTTTAGTTTTTTGAAAATATTACCTGCGTGGCAGTGACTTTCTCCGAATGTAGTAATACAATTTCCTGCAATTAGACAATTAAAAGGTGTGAAGATTTTAAATTTTCTTTGTGCAAATATTTTACCTGCGTGCCAGTAAATTTCCTCCAAATGAATTGTTGTGAGTTTCTGCAATAAGAAAGAAAAGTGCGTAAATTTCAAAGCATTTGTGCTTTAGTTTTTTTTGAAAATATTACCTGCGTGGCAGTGACTTTCTCCGAATGTAGTAATACGATTTCCTACAATTAGACAAATAAAAGGTGTGAAGATTTTAAACTTTCTTTGTGCAAATATTTTACCTGCGTGCCAGTAAATTTCCTCCAAATGAATTGTTGTGAGTTTCTGCAATAAGAAAGAAAAGTGCGTAAATTTCAAAGCATTTGTGCTTTAGTTTTTTTGAAAATATTACCTGCGTGGCAGTGACTTTCTCCGAATGTAGTAATACGATTTCCTACAATTAGACAAATAAAAGGTGTGAAGATTTTAAATTTTCTTTGTGCAAATATTTTACCTGCGTGCCAGTAAATTTCCTCCAAATGAATTGTTGTGAGTTTCTGCAATGAAGAGAAAAGTGTGAGAATTTTAGATTTTCTTTTTTTTGATTATCTTATCTGTGCGGTAGTGACTTTTCCTGTAAGTGTACTGACACGACTTAGTCTTTGTTGCGAGCAGTTGCTTTAATATTTACCTGCGTGGGTTGGAAGTTTAACTCGTCGAAACAGACGTTCAAATCTTGATTTGCCTGTATATGACCGGTTTTTTTAAGAAAAAAAAAAGAAAAAAACAAAAGGTAAAAAAAGAAACAATGAATTAAATCTAGTGTAAAGTACATGATTAATTTGTAAGTGGTGTTGTCCACAAGTGACTGTAATAATTCTGTAATAAGTAGTGCTAATACGTAACCTTCATAACGCTGAAAGAAACCTTTCTTGTAAAAAAGGAAGAAAATAAAACGATAATATATAACGACTAATAAATATCCGAAAGCACCCTAAAGAGGTGAAAAGGAAAAAAAAAAAAAAGAGGCCAATGAGCCCACACAATTGCATAAACAGCAGCAGCTTCATCATAGGGTGCACCCTTTCAGCAGTGCGGAACGTGTCAGCGAGGGAAGTATCTAGTTATTTACTACAAACCGCCCCGAAGTACCCAGGAGGGTTCCAGGTTCATTTTGAATTTTTTTTTTGCGTTATAATTAAATTGCTTCTTTCTTTGTTCCTACATATATAGGACAGTAGTACTAAATTAGTTAAACTTATATATATTTTTTTATGAATTATTTCACATTCAGTAACCCTCCACGGTTCTGTAGTTATAAGCCTAGCTAGTAGGGACTAGGGTTGGGTTAGTGTTCGTAAGCGAAATAAGACTGGCAAAGAATTGTATGAGGAGCCTCACGTGGCCGCCTTCAAGGCATTAAACACTAGGGTCAATAATCAAGATTTGAAAAGCATTCTTTTTTTCTTTTACATATACATATCCATAAATCCCCTTCTTTTTCTCTGGGATCTCCAGCATTTATGGGAACAGTCCGCCTCGTGGATTCTAAACGATACGTATATACTCGTCATTGCACTTTTCTCTCATCGCCGTCGGTTACGTCGCCACATTAGTTGGTCATCATACATTGGTCTAAAAAAACAGCATGACTGAATAAGTTTTCACCTTGCGGAGGGGTGACGGGATGACGGGGCGGTAAGCGCCCGTCTAGCACAAGCACAAACATGGGGCTAAGCAATTTCTTGTTATATATACGGCTTTGGAGGCTTAGCCAGGGTGGATGGGGGCGATTGGGCCCAGTATAACCCAAAGCCGGGGTCTCACCAACATCGGAGATCCCCCTCTCAGCTCTCACTCTCTCTCTCATCATTCATCTTCCAGCGTTGAAAATTCTCCGGGTGAATTGGCACTTGTTCGGCGTTGCTGAGGTCTTCTATTCCCTTTTACTGTGCAGCATTGGATAAAGTAAGTTTTTTTTCTCCTTTTCAGGCTTTTAGGTTCTACCAGGAGTCTGGTTACGTTTATAGATCTTTTTCCATTTTCTTTTTTACTGTCCGTCTGCAGTCACGACTACAATCTCTTTCTCTTTTTATCCGTCCGTCTGTCTGGTCAGTTATTCGGTTCATTATGCACAGCTTAACAAGCATTGAAGGGATGTGGGTGGCAAGAACCACCCCAAGCCGGCTGATCGCTAGCGGCATACTCGCTGTGCAGCTACCCACACATATCCTGGATATGATTTTGTAACAAGAAGTGTCGGATGCGGTATGTATCTACATTTAGGTAAAAGTGAATGTAGGTATATCTGTCGGCTGACCCATTTGCATTACATAATAGCCACCTGCTTGATTTATTCGTTGCGGCAGGGATCGTGACAGCCGTGCGATTCGAACTGGATAGGCGTTCCATATTTTGTATTACCTCTGAATAGTTTTTTTTCTATCCAAAGGTTATAGTTTCATGCGTCGGAGTGCTCATCTATTCAGTGGTAGGCGGGCTTTGGGCTTGTGGGTACCACTGGGAAGCGATGCTTCGGTCCGCGCCAACTGAATGGCCGATCGCCCGACCTTAGGCCCAAGGAAACATGCGCAAACGCCCTGTTCTCACCTGCAATTCCGTGAGCGGTAGCAGCCACCCACTTGATATATTCTTCGTGGGAGAGATCAGGACAGCCGTGGGATTCGAGGCGGATCAGTACCCTCCAAAATGGTTCACCTGTTGTGCTTCGTGCTTACGTGGCGCTCTACTCCCATGAGTCCATTCGGGGTTGCCTGGATCACTCTGACGGGAGGATGGCTGGATAGCATCTTCTAGATTGGTATCCGACTTCTAGTGATTGATACAATACCAGGACGGTACCCTTGGAGCGGAGTCCCACGTGACGTGAAGACGGGTGAACTCCCCTTTCTTTTATTTTTTTTATTATTATTCGCCATGTATGTTCCCTAATTTGAAGTGCCGGGATGTTCAGCTGATCAGTGGAGGGTGAACGTCGTATGCAAAGCATACTACCCCGAGCTTAAAGGTTCCGTCACATCTCCTGGTTCCAGGAAAGTAGTCAGTATTTTGTATAGTTTTGAGTTTTTATTTTGGGATTTTATTTTTGCGTATTTTGAGAAAGTACCATATCATATCCTAGTTATTAACTCGATTATCGTTATCTTGTTGTTAGCTTTTTACGACCTTAGTCGGATTTATAATATGGCTATATAGCTTTTGAATACTTACCTTTATCGTATTATAGTTACTGATCATTTCTTATGTAGTACCGCCTATAGGGCCTGAGTTTCATTAGGGTATATCTAATTAGGTTCTAGTGTATCTCGTTGTAGGTATTATAGTTTTGTCATCGTCTCTACCTCAATCAGGTTCAAGTTAGTGTAGATATCATCTTCTATTTTAGTTGTGGTAGCTTTAGGATGGATTATTTTAGATACCTTTAGATTGTTTGAGATAGGTTCATTATATATTATATGCTAGTCTTTGAATTATGTCAGCTATCGTGTCTCGACTGGGTCATTATAATTCGGGTATGGGTTTAATCTTAGTTGCATTGGTATCATTTTAGGCTTGCATGTTTCGTCGTAGTTAGTGTAGTTCGATGATAGCCTTTAGTTTCCTTTGAGTGATTTTGGTTATCGTGCCTCAATTTAGCTATTATTATTAGGTTAGAACTTTGATCTTAGTTACGGTTAGCTTGTTTTGTATTATTTTAGTTACGCTTACATTAGAAGAGGTTTCTCCACGATAGTCAAGGATTGTTTGAGACCGATTATCTGGTTATAACCATTATATCATACGAATAGATTTGTCATGATTGCTGTAGTCTTACCCCTATTATGGTTATCGTCACCTGAGGTCGAACAGCTAGCTACGAACATTATATCGTATGCATTGGGTTTGTTGGATTTATCGCATCATACATCATCGCTGCGGCTTCTTTCCTGAGTATCGGCGGTCATTGAATCGCTGATCACTCGCACTATTATTTGATATTGATTTCAGTCTGTTGTCAAGTTGATGAACCATGTTCATTCTTTTGACCTGTCCCTGACAACAGGATTGTTTGTCAAAAATTCCTTAACGTGGTATTGGAGCCCTCCAGGTTCCGATGCCGTACATTCCCTAAGATCTCATTAATTTATTGACCTCTTATATGACCGAAAGTTTCATCACCTAAGATTACTTTTCGTCAGATACCCTGAAAAGTTGGCAAGCTGTGGAGATGTGAGAGAGTTGGAGGGAGAGTCTGAGAGTAATTTGTTTTCGTGACAGCATTGAATTGCTGAAATTTTGGTATATGTGTGTTCGGGTGGCTCGCATCATGGCCAATCCATCTCTTCGTATAAGCCAGCATTTTAAAATATCATATAGCGCACAAATTATAGCCTTCGCCATTGGATGTATAGTGAAGTCATTATTTTGAATACGTATTTTTTGGAATCTATGTACGTATACACGAGTAATTGCTAGAGCGTCTTCGGTAGATTCATAATAAAAGTATTAGTTTTGAATTTTCTTTCGAACGTATATATATATATATACTTATATATGCGAATAACATATATATGCACAAGGTACAGGTATTTCCGCTATAGATCTATAATAAGATTATTATTTTGAACTTTCTTTCGAGTATATATACATATATTTTTAGGTGAACAAGTATAATATACGCGAATTTCACAGATCTTCCTTCTTGGATTTTTAATAAAGTCATTATTAGGAATTCGTACTTTTGAACATATACATGCTTGTATACGCACTACGGTATTTTTTCTTATGGCGTTTTTTTTTATTAGAAACTCTCTGGAATATATTCACGTATCCACTCTGGACGCACACATAATTGGTAGGAAAGAAAAAGTCATATTTTGTCATAGTCGTTACTAGTCCGCTAAATTATCTATTTATTTATTCTCATCGTCCTCTATGTATAATTTGTTATTTTGGTTGTGCTTTCTTGTGTAGGCCCCCTTAATTGGACTTGGTCGACAACCTCCTTACGCTGTTAAGTTTGTAATTGCTCCCAGACAGGATTATTTTACGTGACAATTTTGGTTAATTCGCAACTAGGCATTAGCACAAATTCAGGAAGCAGTTCTGACTGGAAAGATAATATACGCTAAAACACGCTTGGTTAGGGCCATCATTAAACCCGTTCACACACTGATTCTCGGGACAATGCGTTATAACGCCTTTCTGTTTCGTTCCCTGTTCATGTAAGAAAGTTAAACAAAGTTCCAAACGTTGCAGCTTTTTGCGAAAATTTCCATACATAGGGCTTAAAATTTTAACTGCTTTCTTCATAAGTTCCCTGCTCGGCGCTGGTCAAGCGTGAACAAATAAAGATTAGCCTTGTTAGCCCTAAAAAGGCATCCGGCAAGCTTCACTTTCAAACTACAGGTTATCGCGTAACCCTCTTACTGCCTCATCAGTGGTGGGTGATACACTTTTTGTAGGTCAACTAGTTAGCCTTTTACCTTGTCTGACAACTTGTCAACCTCAACCCATACGGTACCCTACGCGTAGGAAACTACAGTGGAAATCCCGCCTGCTTAATCCCTTCTGGATTAGCGCCGATGTTAGGATTTTATTCTTTCCTGCCCCTTCTCCATATTTCCAACTCTGTGGTGGCCGAGCGAAAATTTTGTAAATGGACAATGATGCTAGTCGAACCTATCTCTACCACAATTGTGTAGGTGTTTCCAGAATAATCGCGTCTGGATTAGCCTCGATATGAGGATTTCACTCTTTCCTGTATCTTCTTTATATTTCTCTAGTTTATTTGGGCGGTGCGGTGCTATTGCGAGTCCGGGGTGTAGAATCAGGTTTGTGGCGTATGTCCGGCTTGAGACTCTGGTGGGTCGTCCGCACGTTGGGCGCTACTACGAATGTTTTCAACTATTACTCCCGCTGGTTTAGGGGTTTGGGTTTTCGTTTGTCCCGGCTTGAGACCCTTATCTCCTTGGGTCGTCCCCACGCTGTAGCGTTCTGCACTCACGCTACCTTTTATTTTTCTTCCTTTTTATAAATTCCTGGAAAAGAACAAGAGCTTTATACTTCCCGAGAAGTAGCCTTTTGTTACTTCTCGATTCAGATTTAAACATACTTGAAAAGGGGGCAAAAGATTATCTAAATTCGGAAAGTAGCCCTCTGCTACTTTCCCATGTCATAAAAATCCTATAAGGAAAAGTAAAACAAAGATAGTGTTCCGAAAAAGAAAATTCCCAATTCGTGCAGAACGCGCACAAATTAGAATATTTTCATAAATTTCTAAAAAAACCTGAGAAGAAGAAAATGCTGTAACCACAGAATATTTCTCAAACAAGAATTCTAAATTGCACAAAACGCGCAAAATTTTCAATCTCCATGTAAAAACTTACCGCTAGCCACCAACATCCAGGAGATGAAAACGGAAATTCGCCTAGCCGTAAAATATCGCGTGATACCCACATACAATAAATCTTTGCGAAACCGACAAAAAATTCCGAGAAATTGTATCACACAAAATATTCGATGGCAATGACTTTGCTTAAAAATCAGACACGCACACCCGTACGTAGCCAGCAGCACAGCAGCCCGAAGAGATTTCGGTAATCGACCGAACAAAAACAAAGAACAGAAAAATGCTCGCTTGCCGGTGGTTGAGTCAAGAACGGCTGCAATGTAGGGCTACTGCGTGTGGTCGAGGAGTTGGATTTTGGAAGTTGACCAAAGCAGCCGGCGCGAACGTTGATCGGTAGATGTTTTTTTGTTCTGAAAAAGATTATAGAAATATAAATTAAAATTCAATTAGCGCGTATATTTACCTGTGCATACCTTGCGAATTTTGGCACAATTATCTGGAAATAAAAGAAGTTATTAGTGAGTTTTAGTTTCTGAAGAAGGTTATAAAAGAGATAAAGATTAATTACTGCGTATATTTAACTGTGCATATCTTGCGAACTTTGGCACAGTTATCTGAAAGTAAAGGAAATTATTAGTGAATTTCAATTTTTGAAAAAGATTATTATAGAAACAAATATTCATTTAGTGCGTATATTTACCTGTGCATATCCTATGAACTTTGGCACATTTATCTGGAAATAAAGAAAGTTATTATTGAGTTTTAATTTCTGAAGAATATTATAAAAGAGATAAAGATAAATTAGGGCGTATATTTACCTGTGCATATCTTGCAGAATCTGGCACAATTACCTTAAAATTAAGAAAATTATTAGTGAATTCAATTTCTCGAAAAAGACTATAAAAGAGATAACGATTGTTTAGTGGGTAGATAATTACCTGAGCTTATATTGTGGATTCTGCCCCAATTATCTAAGAATAATACGAATTGACTAGTGAATCCTAAAATCTCTGTAAAGGATTATAAGCGTAAAGATTTATTTGGTGAACATAATTTTCTTTCCCTAAATCAACTCTACGCATACGTACCTGTGTTATATCATGGCTGTTCGCAACTCTATCTGGACATTATAAGAAGGTTAAAAAGTTAAGTTCCCTTTTGGAACCAGTACATATATACCAATTGCTAAGGGCGATTCTGCCTTTCACCTCAACTGTAGGTTAATCTAATACAACAATACTTATTTCACGTTAGTAGTACATTCCGATAAGGGATAACATTCGAAAGCACCCAAAAGAGGTGAAAAGAACAAAACAAAAAAGGGGTCAATGAACCCAACCATTTGAGAAAAACTGTTGCGGCCACCAACGTTGTCGAAGGAGAAAAAGTTGCACCCAATCATGCCACCTTCTTTCATCAAAACTTTTAATTTAATCCACCCCAACCAACCTAATGCTTTCATGGCAAGATTTAAAAATAAGTAAATAAAACTAACCAATCTCGACCATCGCCACGGTCTTCACCATCCTAATAGAATTATGTGGCGCTAAATACCATCCACCAAAGCTTTTAACTTATAGTACCTCGGTCTGCACTATTGCACTATTGATACAACACAATTTCGGATGATGATACTTTAGAGGATATAAATATGAAGCGGCATTGCTGATAAGATTTTTACTGAGCGGAAGACTTTCCAATAGACACAAAAACAAACTATTGCGGCCACCAACGATGTCGAAGGAGAAAAGGGTGCACTCAAGTAGAACCAGTTCCAGCCGTCGAGGGATTCTGTCCTGTCAGTGGTGAAGTATAGGTGATAGCAAGTAAGTGCATTATAATCATATAATAAAATAATGTGTTTGAATTCAATTTACCTTTGTGACAAGTAGCCCTAAGGTTAGATAGTCGGGACAAGCATAGTATAAGCAAACGTAGCATATTGTCAAGAGGTGAATAGCGAAAGCTTCGGATATTTTGCAGTAAACTCATGTTTTGTCAGCATTAAACGAACATACCTTGTTCTCCTTGTTGCTGAGTGCACCAAATCTTTGTTTTGCTTTCATATGCACTTGAAGTTGATATCCATGTGCCATACGTAGGTAGAATGCGTAAGTAGAGTCCGAAGCAGTGGGTGGTGAGGTCATGAGTTGAGGCGCTCTCGCGTACACACACCAAAGCCATGGGGCTAAGGTTAACAACAGGCTTTGACCACTTAGCCAGGGTGGATGGGGGCGTTGGGCCCAGCTGCGTCAAAGTCAAGATTCCCTCACTGTCTGGAGTCGCTCTGTAAATTCTCTCGCTCTTGCTCTCTGCGTTGGAATTTCTCCAGGTGATTAACATATGGTCCAGCGTTGTACTGGGTTTTCAATTTCTTCTTTGTGTTTCTTAATCTTGCAAATATTCCTATTAAAGCTTTTCAGGTTTCCAGACTGCACCAGTGCCGATGAGCTATATCCAGCGGCGTAAGAAGTTTCTTTTGTTTGTCCGTCCGTCTGAAGTCCCCATGAAGACGATACCTTTATTTGTTTAGTGGGCGGCAAGAACCACCCCAAGTCGGCTGATGGCTAGCGGCAACATGCTGTGCGGAAACCCACACTTGTCCCCGCAGTGAATGAATTTTTGCAGCAAGAGCTCTCAAGTGCAGCGCCTATCTACATTCGTTGCAAGACTAATGTGGATAGGGCTGACAATGGGCGCGCTGTTCGCTACAGGAGGTGAAGACAGGTCCGTTAACTGCCTCAGACACTGACCGCCATCTTCTTTCAGAACAATAATCGAAACGTCTTGACTCCACCAAGAAGTTATTTCCATCTCTTGCCTCAATAGGCTTGGGAAAATCTACGCTAATAATCCACAAGAACAACACTGGTGATGCCACTCCGATAAAACAACGTTTTTATCCTATATCACCAGTGGAACAAATTTTGATGGACTTCGAATTGGAACGAATGTTATCGCTAGGGGTGATAGAGCACAGCCAGAGTCCCTTGAGCTCTCCAGTCGTTCTAGTAAGGAAGCCAGGAAAGTTTCGACTATGTTTTGATGCCAGGAGTATTCACCAGTCACGAAGAAGGACGCCTATCCGTTGCCACATATAGACAGAACTCTGGGCCGACTGCCTCCAGCAAAATAAATCTCAAGTCTGCACCTAAAGGACGCATTCTGGCAGATCCCACTAGATCTAGAATCTCGAGAATAGACCGCCTTTACACTGTCTGGTCACCCCCTCTATCACTTCACAATGATGCCATTCGGGCTATGCAACGCACCTCAAACTATGTGTCGCCTCATGGACAAAGCCATCCCATTCGACCTTCGCGACAATGTCCTAGTCTACCTGGATGATTTACTAATCTTGTCCCATGATTTTAATTCTCATATGGTCTTACTAGTCCGAGTGGCAGAATGTTTGAGGAAGGCCGGCCTCACTATTAATGTGCAGATGAGCAAATTTTGTATAAGAGAGACCAAATATTTGGGTTTCATAGTCGGGGAATGCGGTATAAAACAGACCCTGACAAGGTTGCAGCAATAATTGAATACCCTGCCCCTAAAATTGTTCGTCAGTTTTGCCGTCTATTGGGCATGGCAGGCTGGTATAAACATTTCATTCCAAACTATGCTAATTTGACTGCTTCAATAACTGACACCTTGAAAAATTCTAGCACGTTCAAGTGGACCACGGAAGCCCAAACGTCACTTGAACAGTTGAAGTTAAAGCTTACATCTGCTCCGTTCTTAGTGAGTCCGGGCTTCACAAAGACATTCACAATTCAGTGTGAACCAAGTCAACAAGCAGTACTAATGCAACTTGATGATGAAGGCCACGAGAGATCTATTGCCTATGTCTCAAAGGAGTTGAATTCCGCACAACGCAACTACACCGTCACTGAACAAGCTGCAGTACTAAGTGTCCAGAAGTCCGACCTTTTATAGAACTGATGTCGTTTAAGATAGTGACTGATCATGCTAGCTTGAAATGGCTGATGTCTCAAAAGCACCTCATTGGTAGACCCCCTCGGGGGAGACTGAAGCTTCAGGGCTTGGATTTCACTATTGAACGACAGAAAGGAAGCCGCAACGTAGTACCTGATGATATGTACCGAAGACACCGGTCCAGAGGTCGACCTTGACTCTCCACAATTCGATTCGTTGGAGTATGAATGATTGAGGCACAGAGTTAAATCGGCCTCAAATAAAATTCCAGACCTATATTTCAGAGAAGGTTTTGTTTACATGCGAACCATACCAAGGACGGGGGATCCAGTCCAAGAGGAAGAAGCTTGGAAGCTTTGGTTCCACAAGGGCTTCACACCGAGATAATTTAGAGAACGCATGATCCGCCACAGGCTTTGCACGGAGGCATATGAAAGACCCTGGAACGCTTGCCACGACACCTATATCGGCCAAGAGTGACAGTCGACGTGCGACAATATATAAGTTCATGTGACGTGTGTAAGGAAACAAGAGCACCGAACAGCATCCTAAGACCTCAAATGGGAACAAGGGCCCAGACAGAACGACCCTGGCGAAGAGTATATATCGACTTATTAGGTCCGTATCCTAGATCTATAAACAGAAACATTTGCATGATAATTTCTCTTAACCGCTTTTCAAAAGACCCCTTGTTGAAACCGATTAAGAAGACCGCTGCTCAACAAATTTGTCAGTTTGTGAAACTGAGCTGTTTCACATGTTTGGAGTACCAGAAACGATAGTAACAGACAATGGATCCCAATTTCGGCCTGCGCAGTGTGCGAAATTATTAGAGAAAGGCGGCGTACAACATCTCCGAATTGCGGTGTACACTCCGCAGGCCAACGCATCCCAGCGAGTCAATAGCTTCATCCTATCGGGAGTCCGAGCATGTCTTACTAATTAACACAATAAATGGGACGAGAAATTAAGTCATATTGCTAGTTCCTTGCGGAGCTCATTACACCAAGCAAACGGCTTCTCTTCCTATAAGTTACTGTTTGGATTCCAAATGGTGGAACACGCAAGTTCGAATAAACTACTGAAAAACCTCGGGACTTTGAGCGAACCCATGGCATTAGAGGAGAACGATAAAGTGCAGTTAATTCGTGCTAAGGTTCAAGAAAACTTGAGTCGTGCATTCGAGCAGGGCACAAAGAGTTATAATTTGCGTTCAAGGCCCGTAGAGTTTAAAGTAGGTCAAGAAGTTTATAGGAGAAATTTCAAAGCAGTTTCCAGAATCAAGTTAGAGCTAAGATCTGTCGCAAATTCATCAAGTGTCGCATTAGGACAAGAAAAGGAAACTCGCTATACTAGCTAGAGGATCTCCAAGGAAGGTTAGTAGGTATTTATTACGCGAAAGGCATTAGACCCTGAGAAATTAGTAAAACTAGCTCAGGAGTCTGATAGGTTCATCCACAAGCACGCCGTTCAACCCGGTGGCCCTAAAAAGGCATCCCGTAAGCTTAACTGGTAAACTTCTAGATGCCAATGTGCCGCTTAGGGCCTACCCAACCTAGCGGCCGGCATACCTATTGTTGATAAGCCCAATTTTACACACCCCCTTTATTAACGATGAACCAAGACCCGTTCCATATGGTACACTACGGTGGTTGCAGCGCCGTAGGAATCCCAAATTGTAAACCAACTCCGACAATTTTACTTTCAGCTATATAACCCTCTTGAGTTTTTGGTACTATTGGGTATAAAAATTTTATTGCGGCTGGGGTGTCTGCTTCATATTTCCGATTCTATGGGGGTCGAGCGGAAATCTTGTAAATGGACGATGATCCAAATATAACCCATCTCTACCTTGATTGTGTAGATGTTTCCACACTAATCCCGTATGGATTAGCCTCAACATGAGGTTTTTCTTCTTTCCTGTCTCTTTTTCATATTTCCAATTCTATGGTGGTCGAGCGAAAATTTTGTAAATGGACAATAATCGAAGCATAACCCATCTCTACCTTAATTGTGAAGATATTTACACACTAATCCCTTCTCGATTAGCCTCGATATGAGGATTATCTTCTTTCATGTCTCTTCTGCATATTTCCAATTCTATGAGCGGTCGTGGGTCGAGCGACACATTGGGCGCCCACCAGGATGAGGAAGACGTGTAAAGACCGGCTAGCTCAGCGGGTACTACGCTGGACCATCGTTCAGGACCTTTGACATACGGAGCGAGTCAATGACCCTGCCCTGTTATGGTCGCATGTGGGCCTGGCGGTAGTTAGGAAATGCCAAGTGTAACCACGGCAAGCCACCCATGCGAACTTACCCTGACCTCTAGCCGTCAGAGCTGTCAGCGGAGCGACACATACCCCATGTTGGGAAACGGAGAAATCGGGCCACGAGGAGGCCGGATATGACAGGCGGGTCGACAGATAGTGGTGAAAAGCCGACAACAGTGAGGTTGGGTAGTAAAAATAAAAAGCGACGTAAATTAGCGAAAAGTTTTATTTAAATGATAAAGAAAACGAATCCTGCACTCGCAACAACAAATACTAAAAAGGAAACAAACTTGGCAGTGATGGCGATAAGGAAAAGTGCCCGAGTTTAAGTTCGCTGTTCAGCGTAGCCGCCAAAGAAAAGGAAGGGAAAACAGAAAAGTACTCATAGTTATATTAGAGAGAAGCTTTTAAGGCAATAGATTGGCACACCGATAATCGAAATTATCGTCCCAGGAAATACCAGCAAGAAACCTCCCGCTAAAGTAGGCATAACCTCACTCGCACGCATGTGGTATACCCGCTATCAGGGCACAGGTACACATTTTTTTTGAAAGAGAACAGTTACGCCATACCGTTAAAGGGACTAGCCGATCTGAATTCCTATTTATTAACAAATTTTTCTTCAAAACTTAAACTTGCAACTGTTGATCATATTGTATCTATAATAACAATATTAACGCCCGTGTCGTTCACGTACTTACCGTGTGCTTTCCTATTAATTCAACACCTAGCAAGGAACAGAAATATGATTCTGAAGGATAATTGATTATATGGCATAAAAACATATGCTTCCTACATACTTACCGGGTGTTCTCCCATCGGGGAACCCATGAAGGAACTGAAAAGACTTTATTTCTGGTACAAAATTAGTGCCGTAGATCAAAATATATTTGAATTATAAAATAGATTTAAATTACATACTTACCGGGTGTTATCCCATCAGAGGAACCCATTGAATGCACTGAAAAGATTTTAGTTCGGTACATAAAT
The DNA here is from genome assembly GCA_963924295.1 of Dioctria rufipes. Lineage (NCBI taxonomy): Eukaryota > Metazoa > Arthropoda > Insecta > Diptera > Asilidae > Dioctria > Dioctria rufipes. Next base: position 145,829,809 of record OZ002742.1, on the reverse strand, counting down.
AGTGTCGCACATTAAAATATATTTAAAGTACATACTTACCGGGTGTTATCTCATCAGAGGAACCCATGAAGGAATTGAAAAGACTTTATTTTCGCTACACAATTAGCGTTGCAGATTAAAATATATTTGAATTATAAAATAGATTTAAATTACATACCTACTGGGTGTCATCTCGTTAGAGGAACCAATTGAAAGCACTGAAAAGCTTTTAGTTCAGTACATAAATAGTGTCGTACATTAAAATATATTTTAAATACATACTTGCCGGGTGTTACCCCCTCAGAGGAACCCACGAAGGAGCTGAAAAACCTCCATCTTTGGTACATAATTAGTGCCGCTGATTAAAATATATTTGAATTATAAAATAGATCTAAATTACATACCTACTCATTAGAATAACCCATTGAAAGAACTGAGCAGATTTCAGTTCAGTACATAAATACACACTTATTGGGTGTTATCCCATCAGAGGAACCCATGAAGGAACTGAAAAGACTTCATTTTTGGTACATAATTTGTTGTCACGCCTATTATAAATGCGCGAGCGCGGCTAGCTCCTGGAGGATTGGGTGTGAGTCCCCTTGAGTGGAGCGAAAGGCATCGGAACACACGCTATTAAACAAAAAAAAAAAAAACTTAACAACTCTCTTGGGCGCCACGTAGTGTTTTTTCTTTTTTTTTATAACTGGGGGAAAACCACGAAAACTCCCGTAATGATGGCCAAAAAAAGGTACCAAAAGAAAACTATCTCACACACCAGGTATGGTTGATCTGCCTGTATTTTATATATTCCAATAATTATATCATGTGCTAAGCATATATGTAACAAAGGAAATTATTATCCAAATTCCGACAATTATATAATGCAATAGATATGTGTGTAACAAGAATTATTATTCAACTCCGATAATCATACAACGGGATAGATGTATATGTGTAGCAAAAGATATTATTCAAATTCTAATAATTAGGTAAAGTAATAGCTATATATATAACCAGGAAATATTATTCAACTCCGATAATCATGTAACGAGATAGATATATATATAGCAAAAGTTATAATTCAAATTCCATTAACCATATAACGGGATAGATATATATAAAGCAAAAAAAAAGTATAATCCGAATTCCATTAACCATATAACGGGGTAGATAAATATATAGCAAAAATTATAATTCAAATTCCATTACCCATATAACGGGATGGATGTATATATATAGCAAAAAATATGTTATTCAAATTTCAGTAATTATGTAGTGTAACAGATATATATTACGGAAGAAATTATTATTTAAATGCCACTTTCGACCAAAATACGCGGTAAGCGTCATACAACAATCCAACTCATGCGCGGATATAACTTCGTCGCACATGTGTATATCCTTCTGTAAATTCCCGAAATATTCAATAAACCCATAATTTATCTACGATATTTTCAACAAAACAAGAGGAATCGAGTAAAATTTTCTGCCTACCTGACTCCACAATCAGCATGCGGGTTTTTCATTTTTCATTTTATCCCCTTTTCTTATGATAAAAGCTGTCGTGCGTTCTCAGTCCAGGACCCACAAGTCACATCCAAGCGGCCGAATTCCTTTTTTTTTCTTTTTTTTTTTATAATCCTTCCGGCGATTTTATTTGATTTTACTTTTATAGTTTTTTTCTCACAGAATTAGATTTTAATTTTTTTTCTTTTGTCAAATCGAACTTTCTTTCCTCTTCTCAATTATTTTTTTTTATTGTTTTACTGATTCAATGAACTTTTGCTTCCTTCTCACATTGACGCCGACAGACTGACTCTCTGCTTGACCCGCCGGAAAAACAGCATCGCGCCCTCCATTACTGTCACGCCGCTTTTTGGGACAAAGTTTCGATATATAAGTTTTAACGAAACATTTTACGTCCATGCACATTAGTTTTGCGTGTACGCTGTTTCCCATTTCGGAAACTTCATGAGGCGCAGCGAATGCTAGGTTTATCCATGAGAGGTCGGTCAGCATTACTGTATCGTCAAGATTATTATTACTTTATTGCTACTTGCTTGTTACATATGCCTGCTTATTTATGTTTAGTGGGGGCTGGACCAAGGTTTCAAATTCTGTACATTCCGAATTAAATATTGTTACGATGCTGATTATGAACTGCCATGGTTGGTGGGGGCTGAAAATTATGTAGTTAAAGTTTTAACTTGAGTTGCTATGGAAAGATAGAAATGTTGCCCATGTCGACCAAAGAGGATATACAAGTATAAGTTGCGCGAGAAACTACTGAAATTTGACTATGTGGATAAATGACGAAAATGATACAAAATGCCCTACTTAGTACAAACAACTATAAACTACACATATATATGAGTAACGATGTTCCAGTTGTATGTTGAAAGTGCGTAGATGTTAAACTGTATGTGTCTCGTCCTGAGTGTACATTGTTCCGGCTGGTTGTGTCTGTGGTGAAGTGGATGCGCGTGGTGCGTGTGAAACGCGCTACTAGGTTGTGCTGCCTGCTCTCGGATCGCTAACTTGCTTCGTTGTGTATTCTGGAAGTAAGAAAATATCTCGGCAGAATCAAGGTATTCTTTGTTTAAAAAGAGACAACACATAACACTTCGTCCCCATCTTTCAAAAAGGTTTTGGCTGATATAGACCAAAATCTTTTCCCAACACCACAAGGACGGGATATACACCGTAACAGCCCATAACCCACAACCCATCATATGTTTACTTAGCTTAAGCAGGATTTCATTTACTTTTTATTTCTAAAAAAAAAAATAATATTGCGATAGCCACATATTCTAGTGGGGACTAGCATTGTAATTAATAATAATTACACATATATATATTGAAGAAAGAAAAGAATTGGGATGTAGTACTAGGTAATCCTATTGCAAATAGAACACGAAATCGCTAGAACGACGCAGCATAGAGAAAAGGAAATAAAATATAGAGCCGAAGCACACTTGAATCATGAACTCCAACAAAACCTACTAATAAAAAAAAATCCATAAGGATCGATAACGCAGTATCGACCCATGAATGCTATTGTACGTGTATCCGATATTGAGGATGCTTTACGCTAAGTTATCACAAATTACTTAATTTTGTAGGGACTTCCGTACAAGCTAGTGAGGCTGCCTACTATTTTTTTTCTTATATAAAGATCCTTTTTCCCAACTTCAGTGGAAGTCTTGGTGGTTGTTCTGTCTCTGTGATATTATAATCATCGGTGATACCAATACAATAAGACACCGTCCACTAGCACTGATATGGCATATCATTAACTACTACTTAATCAATCCAAGGTCATACATTGAATAAATTATAAAATTGAACAGAATTTCCTCCCTGTGCAAGACCGTATACCACGATCTCATGTAATTCCCTTACAACGTAGTCCAACTCTGGCGTTTCTAATTAGTCAGTTTAATGATCCCAATTAACACAACAGGAATGATCTCAATACTGGGCCGTAGGGAACCTAATCATTTGGGAGCTCTGGCGTAAAGGAACGAAGGTCTTTCGCATGCCAAACCCCTTTCAATTTTCCATCTACATCTTCCAGTTCGTATGTCCAGGGGGAAACTTTACAGGTTACCTTAAAAGAGCCTACATACTTTGGAGCTAATTTCGAAGTACTTGCTAGCGTCAGACAGAACGTAGTTCCGCCGCCAAACCAAATCATTGGGAAGGAATTGTTCGTCCCGCCGACGAAGGTTATACGCTTTCCTACTGAGGTCTGATGCTTTATTTAATCGCTTCCTGACGTCCTCTCTAACTAGCTCTAGGCCTTTACTGTGCGCCAAAGTATCAAACGACGGACTATTACCCGTAGCCCTTATAGCGTTCGTCTGTGCTATCATCTCCCGGCCGAAATTGATGAAATAAGGTGTCAGTTTGGTTGCTTCATGAGTTGACGTTCGGATTGCGCAGGCCACCTTATGTAAATGGTTATCCCACTCTCGGTGGTTATCCGAAACGTATGCTCTTAACATGGTTTTAACGACTTGGTTTGTCCGTTCAGCTGGGTTTGCCTGAAGGTGATACAATGCTGTATATTTCAAATTTATTCCATACAAATTACAGAGATTGTTGAATTCTTTGCTTCTAAACTATCTCTAATTTTAAATCTTTGTATAGAAAGTGTCATGAGAAGTACTTTTTCTTTTTTTATATCTTCTGTGGATTATTTGTGTGGACTGAGGGAATTATGTATGAGGTCTTTGAGTTGGTTCCTTTTTTTAGTTTTTGTGTTGCAGCTCTTGAGCATGTCGCTCGTAACTGGCGTGAGTTCTTTTACTCTTAATGAATAATCTTGGTGCCCTGGACAAACTAAGGACTATGCTTAATATTTTCTGCGAGCGCACAGTGGGTCTTAACGTATGCTTGTTAAATGCAAGGAGCATTAGAAACAAGATTGATGAATTGCATCAGATCTTTGCAGCATCCAATGTAGATATAGTTTTAGTTAGTGAATCATGGTTGCACGAGCATGTCCCTAGCGCTCTAGTATCACTCCAAGGCTTTAACCTGTTCCGTAACGACCGCAAAAATCGTATCGGGGGAGGTGTAGCTATTTATATAAAAGATACATATAAAACCAAAATAATTGGTTGATCCTCCTTGCAGGGTCTTGAGTTCCTAGCAGTGGAAATCAGTACTGGGTTGGATAAATGTGTGTTATCAGCGGTATACTGTCCCCCGGAAAGTTTCAATACTGGGAACTCAGCCGAATTCTGTGACGTTATATCAAAATGCGTTCAAAATTACCGGCACGTAATCGTGGGTGGTGATTTTAACGTTAACATTCTTCATCGATACTCAAACTCTATCAACTTCCAATCATTGTTGCAGTCACTAAGCTTGAATATAATTAATTCTTTGCCCACCTATATGAGCTCCTCTAATCCATCATTGTTGGATCTCTTTCTTACTTCTGACTTAGAGCGTGTTAACTTTCACAATCAGCTTAGTCCGCCGAGTTTCCTCGACCATGATATTTTGTTCATTACTTACGATATAGCCCTTCAACCCTGTGAGCCTTCCTTCATTATATACAGAGACTTTAATAGCAGCCCTTTCCGAAGATTTCAGTAACCTTGACTGGGGCGACTTCTACGAATATGCAGATGCAAACCAGCAAGTGGCTATTTTAAATGATTTTATCAATTATTTATACAACCGGCACGTTCCATTAATTCGCAAGAGGATTAGATCAAGTGGATGTCCCTGGTTTACTGCTACCATATCTGCTCTAATTTCAGAACGGGAGTATTTCTATCAGCTTCATCGGCGTTTCAAATCACAAAATACCAAGAAACTCTATAAAACGGCACGAAATCGTGTTACTCTCGAGTTAAGGAAAGCCAAAAGAAGATACTATATGGTAAGGCTAAATCCAAGTCGTACGCCTAAAACAATATGGAATAATTTAAGGAAACTTGGCTGCGGCGGTAAAGGGAAAAATTTCAACTTTTGCGAGTTCGACCCCGATGATTTAAATAGTCACTTTTTACAGCAAGGACAGGAGATAGTAACAACTGAGGATATCACCAATAACACAGTCGTATCAAATAGAGTATTCTCAACGTCGCCTTTCGCATTCCGGTGCGTAAGCTCAATAGAGCTCATCTGTGCTATTCGTTCGATACGTTCTGAATCAGTGGGTCCCGACGAAATTCACCCTCGCTTTCTTAAAGTTATCCTCCCTTTGATTATTGATCATTTGGTTTTTCTGTTTAATTCGTGTTTGACTCGTTCTACTTTTCCTAATAGATGGAAAATTGCAACAGTGCTGCCTCTACCGAAAAAATCTTCTCCTACTGACATGAGTTGCTTCCGCCCGATAAGCATTCTGTCCTTTCTCTCCAAAGTTCTGGGAAGGCTACTGTACACCCAGATGTCAAAATTCTTAGAAGAAAATGCACTTTTAACCAAATGGCAATCAGGTTTCTGCGCAAAGCACAGCTGTACTTCAGCTTTGTTAAAAGTTACTAATGACTTGCGAGCTGCTCTCGATGACGGTTGTATCAGTATCTTGGCCCTTCTGGACTTTTCCAGGGCTTTCGACTGCGTCAATCACATGATGCTTCTCCACTACTCATTTTAGGTTCTCCTCTACGGCTGTTCAGCTAATTAAAAGTTTCTTGTCAGAAAGATATCAACAAGTAAAGGTAAACAATACTTTCTCAGGCCTCCTTCCACTGTCTTGTGGTGTTCGGCAGGGATCAATATTGGGACACCTGCTTTTCAGTATCTTCATAAATGATCTGCCTGAAATTGTGGAGGACGTTAATATTCATTTGTATGCTGATGACGTGCAGATTTACTTCAGCAGACCTATCGGTATGATTTAGGATTGCTTTGCTCGAGTAAATAGTAACCTAAATAAGATATATCAATGGGCACAATCCAACCATCTGACTCTCAATCTCACTACATTATTATCAATAACAAGAAGCTGAATATTACTGAATTCCCCGACATTTTACTTAACGATTCTACTCTGTCTTTGGTAGGGTCTGTTAAAAATTTAGGTATAACTACAAATTCATCTCTGAAATGCTGCGATCATGTTAGCTCAATTCTTGGTAAGATATACGGAGGACTCAGGCAACTGTGGCTAACCGCTTCGTTTTTGTCTCGAGAGATAAGGTCAAAATTGGTGAAAACTCTTTTGATACCTCATTTTACATTTGGAAATGTAATATATCCGAAATTGGATAGTACCTGCTCCCGTAAACTTAACGTCGCATTCAATGATTGCGTCAGATTTATCTATTGCCTTCGAAGGTTTGACTACATCTCTCCTTTCAATCATCGTTTGCTCGGCTTCTCCATACTCAAATATCTTGAATTCAATTTACTGATTTTCCTGTATAATCTCCTAAAATCAAAAACCCCAAGCTATTTGTTTACACATATACAAAATCTACGTTCTGCTAGAAACGCAAATATTCTCTTGCCTCGATTCCGTACAGCTGCTTATGAATGTTCTTACTTTGTTCAGGCTACTAGATTGTGGAATAATTTACCAACAAATATTCAAAACGCTGGTTCCCTGCACATGTTCAAGAGGTTGTTCAAGGATCGCTTCTCAGTTCTTCCTTCGGTTGGCACAAGTTAGATTAATTTTTGTTTGATTTTTCTTACTCTCTCATGACCCATTTCTTTTATTTTTCTTACTTTATATAGTTTTTCATGTTATTTTGTATGCTTGTTATTAGTTTCTTTTTTGTTCTCTTTCTCTTTTTTGTTTTAGTCTACTATGAATAGTTACCCTTTTTATTTTATTTTGTATTTAGTTTTAGTTTTTTTTTTTTTTTTAGTTAGTTGTACGAATATAAGATTGTCGATCTTGTGTACTCATGAAATTTTTTTTGAATATATTATTATTATTATTAAACTGAACCCCATTGTCACAAATTATATCTTTCGGTGCTCCAAAGAGTAGAATGACAAAATTTTCAATACTTTCACATAAAACTTTGCCAGTAGCAGAACGTAAGGGGAAAAAAAGAGGAAATTTACTAAACTCGTCAACGACCGTTAGGATGTAAGAGAAGCCTCGCTTTGAACGAGGTAGTGGTCCAATGAAGTCTACGCTGATCACTTCCCAAGGATACTCCGCATGTTTGCGTTGAGCCATATGTCCTGCTGGCTTCTTTAACTGGGGCTTGACAGTCTGACATATTCTGCACCCTTTAACATATCTAGCAACGTCTGCTTCCATTTTAGGCCAATAAACACGTTACACCAACCGATCGAATGTTTTACGCACACCACCGTGACCACAAGTTCGAATATCATGAGCTTGGTGTATTAACTGTTTGCGCTTCCCTTTAGGAACCACTTCACGCCAATAATCTGAGTCCGACGCCAGTGAGGGATACCTTACAAAACGGTGTTTCCAAAGGGTGCCATTCTCGAATTTCCAGTCCGGATACTTTCCTGGATGCTCCTGAACACTTCGCACTAATTTAGCATACCATTTGTCTACTGGGGTTACATCCTTGGCATCTAAAGAGCTGACTAATGGGACCGAACGAGACAACCAGTCAGGGAGAAGATATTCCTTGCCTTTCCGATGTACTACGTCAAAGTCATATTGCTGCATTTTAACAGCCCATCTCCCAATTCTACCTGTAGGGTCTTTTAGGTTGTTTAACCAGACCAAGGAGACATGGTCTGTAACGACAGTGAATTTGGACCCTTCTAAGTATGGGCGGACCTTGTCAACCGCCCACAAAACTGCTAAGCATTCGCGCTCTGTTGTCGAATAGTTTCTTTCACATCGATTTAAGGTTTCTTTCACATCGATTTAAGGAGCTAATAAGGTATGCTATAATTGTTTCTCCTTCGCTTTGATTCTGAGTGAGGACTGCACCAATACCGTACCCCGAGGCATCCGTGTGCACAATAAAAGGTTTCTCAAAGTCCGGACAAGATAGGATAGGAGCGCTAACTAACTTCCCCTTTATTTCTTCAAAGGCCAGTTCACATTCCCGATCCCAATGAAACTTTTTCCTTTTTTTAAGAAGTATAGTAAGAGGCGAAATCATCGTAGAAAGGTTTGGGACAAAGCGTCTATACCATGCAACCATACCGATAAAGCTACGTTGAAACTTTGAACCCCCGCCCCTCCCAGAGCTTGCCCCTCCCGAAAAAATGAAGATGCGGAATAACGAACTACGTAAATATCAAGTTTGGTAAAAAAGGTTTTTTTTCGAAATTACCCCCTCCATTTTCGAAATTCGAAATCGAAAAGTACCCTATTTAATAGCCAATTCAGATTCCTGTACAATGACATATAAATGGTTGTAGTAGGTTAAACACTGTAGGAGGAGATAAAATCCTACGAACAAACTGAAGATTACCTCGATGGGCACATCTTCCAAATGTTTGCTTATAACTTTTGATTGTTATTGCTGATAGCACTTAGGGAGGTCATTTTGGAAAGGGGACATAATGCGCAAATTTTTTCATAGTTTTGCCAAGTTCGTGCAATGGTGATATTTCGAATAAATGTACACTGAAGCGCGACAAAAATTTTGGTGAAATAAAAAATTCTAGAGATAACTGTTTTTTTTTTAATAATTGAAGACACAATTATAACTTATTATACATTTTTAGAAAGACCAATATATGTTCTTTTAAGTAAAAGTTTGAACGTCACAATCCATTCATTACAATAGAACTTATAACGAAATTACTCTGACAAGGTATGCAAAATCTCGAAAATCGATATTATCGATTTACTCGAAAACCAAGCGGAGTTCGATATAAAAGTATCTAGACTTTTGTGACCCAAATGACCTCTACTTTCATCCCCTTAAAGGATTAAAGACATTTACGGAACACCCTGTATATAACCAGGAAATATTATTCAACTCCGATAATCATGTAACGAGATAGATATATATATAGCAAAAGTTATAATTCAAATTCCATTAACCATATAACGGGATAGATATATATAAAGCAAAAAAAGTATAATCCGAATTCCATTAACCATATAACGGGGTAGATAAATATATAGCAAAAATTATAATTCAAATTCCATTACCCATATAACGGGATGGATATATATATTTAGCAAAAAATATATTATTCAAATTTCAGTAATTATGTAGTGTAACAGATATATATTACGGAAGAAATTATTATTTAAATTCCACTTTCGACCAAAATACGCGGTAAGCGTCATACAACAATCCAACTCATGCGCGGATATAACTTCGTCGCACATGTGTATATCCTTCTGTAAATTCCCGAAATATTCAATAAACCCGTAATTTATCCATGATATTTTCAACAAAACAAGAGGAATGGAGTAAAATTTTCTGCCTACCTGACTCCACAATCAGCATGCGGGTTTTTCCTTTTTCATTTTATCCCCTTTTCTTATGATAAAATCTGTCGTGCGTTCTCAGTCCAGGACCCACAAGTCACATCCAAGCGGCCGAATTCCTTTCTTTTTCTTTTTTTTTTTATAATCCTTCCGGCGATTTTATTTGATTTTACTTTTATATTTTTTTTCTCACAGAATTAGGTTTTAATTTTTTTTCCAAAATTTTTTTTTTTTTGTCAAATCGAACTTTCTTTCCTCTTCTCAATTATTTTTTTTTATTGTTTTACTGATTCAATAAACTTTTGCTTCCTTCTCATATTGACGCCGACAGACTGCCTCTCTGCTTGACCCGCCGGAAAAACAGCATCGCGCCCTCCATTACTGTCACGCCGCTTTTTGGGACAAAATTTCGATATATAAGTTTTAACGAAACATTTTACGTCCATGCACATTAGTTTTGCGTGTACGCTGTTTCCCATTTCGGAAACTTCATGAGGCGCAGCGAATGCTAGGTTTATCCATGAGAGGTCGGTCAGCATTACTGTATCGTCAAGATTATTATTACTTTATTGCTACTTGCTTGTTACATATGCCTGCTTATTTATGTTTAGTGGGGGCTGGACGAAGGTTTCAAATTCTGTACATTCCGAATTAAATATTGTTACGAAGCTGATTATGAACTGCCATGGTTGGTGGGGGCTGCAAATTATGTAGTTAAAGTTTAAACTTGAGTTGCTATGGAAAGATAGAAATGTTGCCCATGTCGACCAAAGAGGATATACAAGTATAAGTTGCACGAGAAACTACTGAAATTTGACTATGTGGATAAATGACGAAAATGATACAAAATGCCCTACTTAGTACAAGCATAGATGGCAGAAGAACTACATGTCGCATGCAGTACCAAAAAAGGATACAAAATTTATATGGCTGGGTGGTCCATTCCGGAATGGACCACAACATTTGAAATGATGTATACGTCGAGTGATTCATTATTTTTCGTATCTGAAGTATTGAGGAAGTCGATCAAATGTATACAAAACTGATATAAAAAAACACTTGCTTTCGACACGCTCTGAAACATGTTATGATCTATTCCGGAATGCACTACCCATTTCACAATCTGTATACTCTGCTTTAGTATGCCATGCGACATCTCGTTCTTGTGCCAGCTATGGTACAAGCAACTATAAACTACACATATATCTGAGTAACGATGTTCCAGTTGTATGTTGCAAGTGTGTAGATGTTAAACTGTATGTGTCTCTTCCTGAGTGTACATTGTTTCGGCTGGTTGTGGCTGTGGTGAAGTGGATGCGCGTGGTTCGTGTGAAACGCGCTACTAGGTTGTGCTGCCTGCTCTCGGATCGCTAACTTGCTTCGTTGTGTATTCTGGAAGTAAGAAAATATCTCGGCAGAATCAAGGTATTCTTTGTTTAAAAAGAGACAACACATAACATTGTGTCGCAGATAAAAATATATTTGAATTATAAAATAGATTTAAATTAAATACCTACTGGGTGTCATCTCGTTAGAGGAATCCATTGAAAGCACTGAAAAATTTTAGTTCAGTACATAAATAGTGTCGTACATTAAAATATATTTAAAATACATACTTACCTGGTGTTATCCCATCAGAGGAACCCATGAAGGAACTGAAAAGACTTTATTTTTGCTACACAATTAGTGTCGCAGATTAAAATATATTTGAATTATAAAATAGATTTAAATTACATACCTACTGGGTGTCATCTCGTTAGAGGAACCCATTGAAAGAATTGAAAAGATTTTAGTTCAGTACATTTATAGTGTCGTACATTAAAATATATTTAAAACTCATACTTACCGGGTGTTATCCCATCAGAGCAACCCATGAAGGTACTGAAAAGACTTTATTTTTGGTACATAATTAGTGTCGCAGATAAAAATATATTTGAATTATAAAATAGATTTAAATTATATACTTACCGGTGCTGTCCCATCAGAGGAACCCATTGAAAGCACTGAAAAGATTTTAGTTCAGTACATAAATAGTGTCGTACATTAAATTATATTTAAATTACATACTTACCGGGTGTTATCCCATCAGCGGAACCCATGAAGGAACTTAAAAGACTTTATTTTTGGTACATAATTAATGTCGCAGATTAAAATATATTTGAATTAAAAACTATATTTAAATTACACACCTACTGGATGTCATCTCGTTAGAGGAACCCATTGAAAGCACTGAAAAGATTTTAGTTCAGTACATAAATAGTGTCGTACATTAAAATATATTTAAAATACATACTTACCGGGTGTTATCCCATCAGAGGAACCCATGAAGGAACTGAAAAGGCTTTATTTTTGTTACATAATTAGAGTCACATATTAAAATATATTTGAATTATAAAATAGATTTAAATTACATACCTACTGGGTGTCATCTCGTTAGAGGAACCCATTGAAAGCACTGAACAGATTTTAGTTCAGTACATAAATAGTGTCGTACATTAAAATATATTTAAAATACATACTTACCGGGTGTTGTCCCAACAGAGGAACCCATGAAGGAACTTAAAATACTTTATTTTTGGTACCTAATTAGTGTCGCAGATGAAAATATATTTGAATTAGAAAATCGAGTTAAATTACATACCTACTGGGTGTAATCTCGTTAAAGAAATACATTGAAAGCACTGAAAAGATTTTAGTTCAGTACATTAAAATATATTTAAAATACATACTTACCGGGTGTTATCCCATCAGAGGAACTCATGAAGGTACTGAAAAGACTTTATCTTTGGTACATAATTAGTGTCGCAGAATAAAATATAATAATAAAATATAAGTTTTGAAGAAAAATTTGTTAATTAATAGGAAATTTCAGATCGGCTAGTCCCTTTAACGGCAGGGCGTAACTGTTGTCATTCAAAGAAAAATTGTAGCGTTGCCCTGATAACGGGTATACCACATAGGTGCGAGTGAGGTTATGCCTACTTTAGCGGGAGGTTTTTTTGCTGGTATTACCCGGGACGATAATTTTTATTATAGGTGTGCCAATCTATTTCCTTAAAAGCTTCCTTTATTGATGTAAATATTCCTAAAACTATGAGTACTTATCTGTTGTCCTTTCGTTTCCTTTTCAGCTGCTCCTCTCCATGCGGCTACGCTGAACAGCGAAATTAAACTGGGGCACTTTTCAGTATCGGCATCGCTGCCAATTTCGTTTCCTTTTAATATTTCGTTTTTTTTTATTTCGTTTTATTTTTCATTTCAATAAAACTTTTCACTAATTTACGTCGCTTTTTATTCTTACTCCGCAACCTCACTGTTTTCGGCTTTTTCACCACTATCTATCGACCCGCCTGTCATATCCGGCCTCCTCGTGGCTCGATTTCTCCGTTTTCCAACATGGGGTGTGTGTGGTTTCGCTGTCAGCTCTGACGGCTAGTGGTCAGGGAGAGTTCGCATGGGCGGCTTGCCGTGGTTATACTTCGAATTTCCTAACTGCCGCCAGGCCCACATGCGTCCATGACAACCTGGTCGCCAAGTGGCTAGCCCCATTCATTATAAATTACGGCTCACAAAAGCCCAAGGGAACCCCTGATGCGAAGGAATAAATTAAACAAATCGAACACACCAAAACAGTCGAACCAACCTCTCTAAAATGGAGCCGCACCCTACCGCCTACTAGGTCAGTGCAGGCGGTATAATGTCACCACTTCAAACTGTCGAAATAAAGAAGCAATATCACTAGTACTAGAGAAACTAAAACTAAATCTAAGTGGTTTCTACAAACCCCAAAAACTCAGTTAGTACTATTAGATAATAATAAAAACAAAAGGGGAGAGGACATACATAAATAATTACTAAAGCTTAGATTTAAGAGAAAATAGTGTATTAAAAATTTATATACATATAGGTATATACACAAACCAAAAAGCAAAATAAAAGATATCCTCCCCCGTTAGTATTAAATAATAATAATAAACAATAAAAATAAAAAAAGGATAACACATAGAATTACAAATAAAGGTAATAAATATAGATCAATAAATCTAACCTAGCATAAAAATTAGATAACCACTAACTTTAACATATAACAGATACACAAGTCTAACAAAATAAAATATACATAACATACAAAAAAAAAAAAAAAAAGTAGAAATTAGTAAAATAATAAAGGAATAGAATAGAATAGAATAGGATTAGATATATAAAAAACAACTTTAGAAAATAAGATAACAAAAAAATTTTTGTTATTAAAATAGAAATAAGACAATATGTAAAAGCCAAAGCCAGTGTCAAACCGATCAAGAACCGAAAGACCGCGCTGACCAAAAGCAAGAGTAAAACAAGAACAAAAATGCTGAAAGAGGAACCGGAAAACTGTAGAACAACCGTTTCATATTATATTTAAACTTTAATTATAATTTTATATGAAGAAGAAGGAAAATAGGACAGATACAAAAAATTATTTGAATTTTTTTTCTCATTAGAGACTCTACACAGCTGATCCTTCGGCATCAAAATCTTCGGGGTCTTCATAACCATCAACTGGTTCAGATGGCGATCCTTCGGTATCCCAACCTTCAGTTTGCATACTCGGCAACATCCCAATCTTCGGGTTCTTCAGAACTATCGGCTAGCTCAGATGGTGATCCGGGGGGAGTGGCAAAAAGTGCCCGGTACAACACCGTGATAGGATCCGATTCGGCAAACACACAGCAGGAACAAATCCCATGCTCTCCGCTGACAACCAGGGTGCCCCCTGTAAAATACAGATAAACAATATTTAAAAAAAAAGAGCGTTAAGAATTTTTTTTTTACCTGAAGCAGACCAGCCCATACCCCCATGGGGAATTAGGACCTAGTCCAACTTCTAGGAATGCCCGGCTTGTACTTGCAAATTATTGAATATATCGAGAATAATCGGTTATTTTCGCCATACCAATCAGGTTTTCGTTCACATCATAGCTGTGAGACTGGGGTACTAAAAGTATCTATTGACATAAAAGCTGCCCTTGATGAGGGCGATTTAACTGCTCTGGTGCTACAGGACTTTTCGAAGGCTTTTGATTGCGTTGACCATACGATCCTTATTTCTAAACTATCTCTAGAGTGCAATATCAGTACTTCTGCAATATCGTTGGTCAGTAACTTTCTCCATGATCAGTACTAGTATGTCAGAACTGGACAAAGCGTATCGACTTTGTCACCCACTCTACGTGGTGTGCCCCAAGGATCACTTCTCGGCCCTTTGTTGTTCAGTCTCTATGTTGAATCGTACAGACACTTGTGCTGCTGCCAATTTGACTGACAGCTGATTTAATCAAAAACAAAAATGTCTGAACTGCCCAATTTCTTCGTTCCTCTTGTAGAACAGAAATTGTGCGCACTCATAAATTAACTCCGTGCTGCGAAATCCCTATTTAGCACCTGTAAATATGAAAACGAGTTGATTTTCTTCAGTTTGAGCACTAGTGCAACTTCCTGTAAGCTACTACTATTGTAATCCTCTCTCTTACAAATAATCAACTGAAAGAAACTGAAAAACTGCCACGTGTGGCCACATAAAATGAGTTTTCAATATGTTGTCACGACACTGATGCTTGCTGCCCGCTGTCAATCAATGTAGAAACTAAACTTCAAAAACAACGTTTAAGCACAATCACAAATAGGTGACGGTAGTGTAGCGGTAATAAAAAGATAACGTTTGGTTGCTCATTTATCACTGACTTATTCTCTAAACGAAAACAAATGAGCCACCAGAAATTATTCTGTAAATTGTAGATGCACTTTAGTCAAGGGAAACTTGACTAAAGGCCTGAAAGAAAAACCATTTGGGCGCCATTTGTAGCGAAGCAAACAAATGATCGACCAAAAAATTATTCTATAAATTGTAGATGAACTTTAGTCAAGGGAAACTTGACTAAAGGCCTGAAAGAAAAACCACTTGGGCGCCATTTGTAGCCAAGCAAACAAATGAGCGACAAGAAAGTATTCTGTAAATTGTAGATGCACTTTAGTCAAGGGAAGCTTGACTAAAGGCCTGAAACAAAAACTACTTGGGCGCCATTTGTAGCGAAGCAAACAAATGAGCGACCAGAAATAATTCTGTAAATTGTAGATGCACTATAATCAACGGAAACTTGCCTAAAGGCCTGAAAGAAAAACCATTTGGGCGCTTTTGTAGCGAAGCAAACAAATGAGCAACCAAAAAATTATTCTATAAATTGTAGATGAACTTTAGTCAAGGGAAACTTGACTAAAGGCCTGAAAGAAAAACCACTTGGGCGCCATTTGTAGCCAAGCAAACAAATGAGCGATAAGAAAGTATTCTGTAAATTGTAGATGCACTTTAGTCAAGGGAAGCTTGACTAAAGGCCTGAAAGAAAAACCACTTGGGCGCCATTTGTATCGAAGCAAACAAATGAGCCACCAGAAATTATTCTGTAAATTGTAGATGCACTTTAGTCACGGGAAGCTTGACTAAAGGCCTGAAAGAAAAACCATTTGGGCGCATTTTGTAGCGAAGCAAACAAATGAGCAACCAAAAAATTATTCTATAAATTGTAGATCAACTTTAGTCAAGGGAAACTTGACTAAAGGCCTGAAAGAAAAACCACTTGGGCGCCATTTGTAGCCAAGCAAACAAATGAGCGACAAGAAAGTATTCTGTAATTTGTAGATGCACTTTAGTCAAGGGAAGCTTGACTAAAGGCCTGAAAGAAAAACAACTTGGGCGCCATTTGTATCGAAGCAAACAAATGAGCCACCAGAAATTATTCTGTAAATTGTAGATGCACTTTAGTCACGGGAAGCTTGACTAAAGACCTGAAAGAAAAACCACTTGGGCGCCACTTGTAGCGAAGCAAACAAATGAGCGGCCAGAAATTATTATGCAAATTGTAGATGCACTTTAGTCAAGGGAAGCTTGACTAAAGGCCTGAAAGAAAAACAACTTGGGCGCCATTTGTATCGAAGCAAACAAATGAGCCACCAGAAATTATTCTGTAAATTGTAGATGCACTTTAGTCACGGGAAGCTTGACTAAAGACCTGAAAGAAAAACCACTTGGGCGCCACTTGTAGCGAAGCAAACAAATGAGCGGCCAGAAATTATTATGCAAATTGTAGATGAACTTTAGTCAAGGGAAACTTGACTAAAGGCCTGAAAGAAAAACCACTTGGGCGCCATTTGTAGCCAAGCAAACAAATGAGCGACAAGAAAGTATTCTGTAAATTGTAGATGAACTTTAGTCAAGGGAAGCTTGACTAAAGGCCTGAAAGAAAAACAACTTGGGCGCCATTTGTAGCGAAGCAAACAAATGAGCCACCAGAAATTATTCTGTAAATTGTAGATGCACTTTAGTCACGGGAAGCTTGACTAAAGGCCTGAAAGAAAAACCACTTGGGCGCCACGTGTAGCGAAGCAAACAAATGAGCGGCCAGAAATTATTATGCAAATTGTAGATGCACTTTAGTCAAGGGAAACTTGACTAAAGGCCTGAAAGAAAAACCATTTGGGCGCCATTTGTAGCGAAGCAAACAAATGAGCGACCAAAAAATTATTCTATAAATTGTAGACGAACTTTAGTCAAGGGAAACTTGACTAAAGGCCTGAAAGAAAAACCACTTATGCGCCATTTGTAGCCAAGCAAACAAATGAGCGACAAGAAAGTATTCTGTAAATTGTAGATGCACTTTAGTCACGGGAAGCTTGACTAAAGGCCTGAAAGAAAAACCACTTGGGCGCCACTTGTAGCGAAGCAAACAAATGAGCGGCCAGAAATTATTATGCAAACTGTAGATGCACTTTAGTCAAGGGAAGCTTGACTAAAGGCCTGAAAGAAAAATCATTTGGGCGCCATTGTAGTCAAGCAAACAAATGAGCGACCAGAAATTATTCTGTAAATTGTAGATGCACTTTAGTCAAGGGAAGCTTGACTAAAGGCCAGAAAGAAAAACCTCTTGGGCGCCATTTGTAGCGAAGCAAACAAATGAGCGACCAGAAATTATTCTGTAAATTGTAGATGCACTTTAGTCAATGGAAGCTTTAGTAAAGGCCTGAAAGAAGAACCATTTTTTCGCCATTTGTAGCGAACCAAACAAATGATCGACCAAAAATTATTCTGAAAATTGTAGATCAACTTTAGTCAAGGGAAGCTTGAGTAAAGGCCTGAAAGAAGAACCATTTGTGCGCCATTTGTAGCGAAGCAAACAAGCGACCAAAAATTATTCTGTAAATTGTAGATGAACTTTATTCAAGGGAAGCTTGACTAAAGGCCTGAAAGAAAAACCATTTGGGCGCCATTTGTAGCGAAGCAAACAAATGAGCGACCAAAAGTTATTCTGTAAATTGTAGATGAACTTTAGTCAAGGGAAGCTTGACTAAAGGCCTGAAAGAAAAACCATTTGGGCGCCATTTGTAGCCAAGCAAACAAATGAGCGACCAAAAATTATTCTGTAAATTGTAGATGAACTTTGGTCAAGGGAAGCTTGAGTAAAGGCCTGAATGAAAAACCATTTGGGCGCCATTTGTAGCGAAGCAAACAAATGAGCGACAAGAAAGTATTCTGTAAATTGTAGATGCACTTTAGTCACGGGAAGCTTGACTAAAGGCCTGAAAGAAAAACCACTTGGGCGCCACTTGTAGCGAAGCAAACAAATGAGCGGCCAGAAATTATTATGCAAACTGTAGATGCACTTTAGTCAAGGGAAGCTTGACTAAAGGCCTGAAAGAAAAACCACTTGGGCGCCACTTGTAGCGAAGTAAACAAATGAGCGGCCAGAAATTATTATGCAAACTGTAGATGCACTTTAGTCAAGGGAAGCTTGACTAAAGGCCTGAAAGAAAAATCATTTGGGCGCCATTGTAGTCAAGCAAACAAATGAGCGACCAGAAATTATTCTGTAAATTGTAGATGCACTTTAGTCAAGGGAAGCTTGACTAAAGGCCAGAAAGAAAAACCTCTTGGGCGCCATTTGTAGCGAAGCAAACAAATGAGCGACCAGAAATTATTCTGTAAATTGTAGATGCACTTTAGTCAATGGAAGCTTTAGTAAAGGCCTGAAAGAAGAACCATTTGTTCGCCATTTGTAGCGAACCAAACAAATGATCGACCAAAAATTATTCTGAAAATTGTAGATCAACTTTAGTCAAGGGAAGCTTGAGTAAAGGCCTGAAAGAAGAACCATTTGTGCGCCATTTGTAGCGAAGCAAACAAGCGACCAAAAATTATTCTGTAAATTGTAGATGAACTTTATTCAAGGGAAGCTTGACTAAAGGCCTGAAAGAAAAACCATTTGGGCGCCATTTGCAGCGAAGCAAACAAATGAGCGACCAAAAGTTATTCTGTAAATTGTAGATGAACTTTAGTCAAGGGAAGCTTGACTAAAGGCCTGAAAGAAAAACCATTTGGGCGCCATTTGTAGCCAAGCAAACAAATGAGCGACCAGAAATTATTCTGTAAATTCTAGATGAACTTTATTCAAGGGAAGCTTGACTAAAGGCCTGAAAGAAAAACCATTTGGGCGCAATTTGTAGTGAAGCAAACTAAACTATTTTGTAGCGAAGCAAACAAGTGAGCGACCAAAGATTATTCTGTAAATTGTAGATGAACTTTAGCCAAGGGAAACTTGACTAAAGTCCTGAAAGAAAAAACCATTTGGGCGCCATTTGTAACGAAGCAAACAAATGAGCGACCAGAAATTATTCTGTAAATTGTAGATGCACTTTAGTCAAGGGAAGCTTGACTAAAGGCCTGAAAGAGAAACCATTTGGGCGCCATTTGTAGCGAAGCAAACAAACGAGCGACCAGAAATTTAAAACTTAAGACACAAAAAAACAAAAACCAAAAAAATTTTAAGCCAAAGTTTGGGCGCAATTTGTAGCGAAGCAAACCAATGAGCCACCAGAAATTATTCTGTAAATTGTAGATGCACTATAGTTAAGGGAAGCTTGACTAAAGGCCTGAAAGAAAAACCATTTGGGCGCCATTTGTAGCGAAGCAAACAAATGAGCGACCAAAAATTATTCTGTAAATTGTAGATGCACTATAGTCAAGGGAAGCTTGACTGAAGGCATGAAAGAAAAACCATTTGGGCGCCATTTGTAACGAAGCAAACAAATGAGCGACGAGAAATTATTCTGTAAATTGTAGATGCAGGGAAGCTTGACTAAAGGCCTGAAAGAGAAACCATTTGGGCGCCATTTGTAGCGAAGCAAACAAACGAGCGACCAGAAATTTAAAACTTAAGACACAAAAAAACAAAAACCAAAAAAATTTTAAGCCAAAGTTTGGGCGCAATTTGTAGCGAAGCAAACCAATGAGCCACCAGAAATTATTCTGTAAATTGTAGATGCACTATAGTCAAGGGAAGCTTGACTAAAGGCCTGAAAGAAAAACCATTTGGGCGCCATTTGTAGCGAAGCAAACAAATGAGCGACCAAAAATTATTCTGTAAATTGTAGATGCACTATAGTCAAGGGAAGCTTGACTAAAGGCTTGAAAGAAAAACCATTTGGACACCGTTTGTAGCGAAGCAAACAAATGAGCGACCAGAAATTATTCTGTAAATTGTAGATGCACTTTAGTCAAGGGAAGCTTGACTAAAGGCCTGAAAGAAAAACCATTTGGGCGCCATCTGTAGCGAAGCAAACAAATGATCGACCAAAAATTATTCTGAAAATTGTAGATCAACTTTAGTCAAGGGAAGCTTGAGTAAAGGCCTGAAAGAAGAACCATTTGTGCGCCATTTGTAGCGAAGCAAACAAGCGACCAAAAATTATTCTGTAAATTGTAGATGAACTTTATTCATGGGAAGCTTGACTAAAGGCCTGAAAGAAAAACCACTTGGGCGCCACTTGTAGCGAAGCAAACAAATGAGCGGCCAGAAATTATTATGCAAATTGTAGATGCACTTTAGTCAAGGGAAGCTTGACTAAAGGCCTGAAAGAAAAATCATTTGGGCGCCATTGTAGTCAAGCAAACAAATGAGCGACCAGAAATTATCCTGTAAATTGTAGATGCAATTTAGTCAAGGGAAGCTTGACTAAAGGCCAGAAAGAAGAACTATTTGTGCGCCATTTGTAGCGAAGCAAACAAGCGACCAAAAACTATTCTGTAAATTGTAGATGAAATGAACTTTATTCAAGGGAAGCTTGACTAAAGTCCTGAAAGAAAAACCATTTGGGCGCCATTTGTAGCGAGGCAAACAAATGAGCGACCAAAAGTTATTCTGTAAATTGTAGATGAACTTTAGTCAAGGGAAGCTTGACTAAAGGCCTGAAAGAAAAACCATTTGGGCGCCATTTGTAGCCAAGCAAACAAATGAGCGACCAGAAATTATTCTGTAAATTCTAGATGAACTTTATTCAAGGGAAGCTTGACTAAAGGCCTGAAAAAAAAACCATTTGGGCGCCATTTGTAGCGAAGCAAATTAACTATTTTGTAGCGAAGCAAACAAGTGAGCGACCAAAGATTATTCTGTAAATTGTAGATGCACTTTAGCCAAGGGAAACTTGACTAAAGGCCTGAAAGAAAAAACCATTTGGGCGCCATTTGTAACGAAGCAAACAAATGAGCGACCAGAAATTATTTTGTAAATTGTAGATGCACTTTAGTCAAGGGAAGCTTGACTAAAGGCCTGAAAGAGAAACCATTTGGGCGCCATTTGTAGCGAAGCAAACAAATGAGCGACCAGAAATTTAAAACTTAAGACACAAAAAAAAAACCAAAAAAATTTTAAGCCAAAGTTTGGGCGCCAATTGTAGCGAAGCAAACAAATGAGCCACCAGAAATTATTCTGTAAATTGTAGATGAACTTTAGTCAAGGGAAGCTTGACTAAATGCCTGAAAGAAAAACCATTTGGGCGCCATTTGTAGCGAAGCAAACAAATGAGCGACCTAAAATTATTCAGTAATTTGTAGATGAACTTTGGTCAAGGGAAGCTTGAGTAAAGGCCTGAAAGAAAAACCATTTGGGCGCCATTTGTAGCGAAGCAAACAAATGAGCGACCAGAAATTTAAAACTTAAGACACAAAAAAAAAAACCAAAAAAATTTTAAGCCAAAGTTTGGGCGCCAATTGTAGCGAAGCAAACAAATGAGCGACCAAAAGTTATTCTGTAAATTGTAGATGAACTTTAGTCAAGGGAAGCTTGACTAAAGGCCTGAAAGAAAAACCATTTGGGCGCCATTTGTAGCCAAGCAAACAAATGAGCGAACAGAAATTATCCTGCAAATTGTAGATGAACTTTAGTCCAGGGATGCTTGACTAAAGGCCTGAAAGAAAAACCATTTAGGCGCCATTGTAGCCAAGCAAACAAATGAGCGACCAGAAATTATTCTGTAAATTGTGGATGCACTTTAGTCAAGGGAAGCTTGACTAAAGGCCTGAAAGGAAAACCACTTGGGCGCCATTTGTAGCGAAGCAAACAAATGAGCGACCAGAAATTTTTCTGTAAATTGTAGATGCACTTTAGTCAAGGGAAGCTTGACTAAAGGCCTGAAAGAAAAACCATTTGGGCGCCATTGTGGTCAAGCAAACAAATGAGCGACCAGAAATTATTCTGTAAATTGTAGATGCACTTTAGTCCAAGGAAGGTTGACTAAAGGCCAGAAAGAAAAACCACTTGGGCGCCATTTGTAGCGAAGCAAACAAAGGAACGACCAGAAATTATTCTGTAAATTGTAGATGCACTTTAGTCAATGGAAGCTTTAGTAAAGGCCTGAAAGAAGAACCATTTGTGCGCCATTTGTAGCGAAGCAAACAAATGAGCGACCAAAAATTATTCTGTAAATTGTAGATGAACTTTGGTCAAGGGAAGCTTGAGTAAAGGCCTGAAAGAAAAACCATTTGGGCGCCATTTGTAGCGAAGCAAACTAAATTATTTTGTAGCGAAGCAAACAAATGAGCGACCAAAGATTATGCTGTAAATTGTAGATGCACTTTATTCAAGGGAAGCTTGACTAAAGGCCTGAAAGAAAAACCATTTGGGCGCCATTTGTAGCGAAGCAAACAAATGAGCGACCAGAAATTATTCTGTAAATTGTAGATGCACTTTAGTCAATGGAAGCTTTAGTAAAGGCCTGAAAGAAGAACCATTTGTGCGCCATTTGTAGCGAAGCAAACAAATGAGCGACCAAAAATTATTCTGTAAATTGTAGATGCACTATAGTCAAGGGAAGCTTGACTAAAGGCCTGAAAGAAAAACCTCTTTGGCGCCATTTGTAGTGAACCAAACAAATGAGCGACCAGAAATTTAAAACTTAAGACACAAAGAAACAAAAAACAAAAAAAAATTTAAGCCAAAGTTTGGGCGCCAATTGTAGCGAAGCAAACAAATGAGCCACCAGACATTATTCTGTAAATTGTAGACGCACTATAGTCAAGGGAAGCTTGACTAAAGGCCTGAAAGAAAAACCATTTGGACACCGTTTGTAGCGAAGCAAACAAATGAGCAACCAGAAATTATTCTGTAAATTGTAGATGCACTTTAGTCAAGGGAAGCTTGACTAAAGGCCTGAAAGAAAAACCATTTGGGCGCCATTTGTAGCGGAGCAAACAAATGAGCGACCAAAAATTATTCTGTAAGTTGTAGATGAACTTTACTCACGGGAAGCTTGACTAAATGCCTGAAAGAAAAACCATTTGGGCGCGATTTGTAGCGAAGCAAACAAATGAGCGACCAAAAATTATTCTGTAAATTGTAGATGAACTTTAGTCAAGGGAAGCTTGAAAGAAAAACCATTTGGGCGCCATTTGTAGCCAAGCAAACAAATGAGCGGACAGAAATTATTCTGTAAATTGTAGATGAACTTTAGTCAAGGGATGCTTGACTAAAGGCCTGAAAGAAAAACCATTTGGGCGCCATTGTAGCCAAGCAAACTAATGAGCGACCAGAAATTATTCTGTAAATTATGGATGCACTTTAGTCAAGGGAAGCTTGACTAAAGGCCTGAAAGAAAAACCGTTTGGCGCTTTTTGTAGCGAAGCAAACAAATGAGCGACCAAAAATTATTCTGTAAATTGTAGATGAACCTTAGTCAAGGGAAGCTTGACTAAAGGCCTGAAAGAAAAACCATTTGGGCGCCATTTGTAGCCAAGCAAGCAAATGAGCGACCAGAAATTATTCTGTAAATTGTAGATGAACTTTAGTCAAGGGGTGTTTGACTAAAGGCCTGAAAGAAAAACCATTTGGGCGCCATTGTAGCCAAGCAAACAAATGAGCGACCAGAAATTATTCTGTAAATTGTAGATGCACTTTAGTCAAGGGAAGCTTGACTAAAGGCCTGAAAGAAAACCCGTTTGGGCGCCATTTGTAGCGAAGCAAACAAATGAGCGACCAAAAATTATTCTGTAAATTGTAGATGCACTATAGTCAAGGGAAGCTTGACTAAAGGCCTGAAAGAAAAACCTCTTGGGCGCCATTTGTAGTGAAGCAAACAAATGAGCGACCAGAAATTTAAAACTTAAGACACAAAGAAACAAAAAACAAAAAAAATTTAAGCCAAATTTTGGGCGCCAATTGTAGCGAAGCAAACAAATGAGCCACCAGACATTATTCTGTAAATTGTAGACGCACTATAGTCAAGGGAAGCTTGACTAAAGGCCTGAAAGAAAAACCATTTGGACACCGTTTGTAGCGAATCAAACAAATGAGCGACCAGAAATTATTCTGTAAATTGTAGATGCTCTTTAGTCAAGGGAAGCTTGACTAAAGGCCTGAAAGAAAAACCATTTGGGCGCCATTTGTAGCGGAGCAAACAAATGAGCGACCAAAAATTATTCTGTAAATTGTAGATGAACTTTAGTCAAGGGAAGCTTGACTAAATGCCTGAAAGAAAAACCATTTGGGCGCCATTTGTAGCGAAGCAAACAAATGAGCGACCAAAAAGTATTCTGTAAATTGTAGATGAACTTTAGTCAAGGGAAGCTTGAAGGAAAAACCATTTGGGCGCCATTTGTAGCCAAGCAAACAAATGAGCGAACAGAAATTATTCTGTAAATTGTAGATGAACTTTAGTCAAGGGATGCTTGACTAAAGGCCTGAAATAAAAACCATTTGGGCGCCATTGTAGCCAAGCAAACAAATGAGCGACAGAAATTATTCTGTAAATTATGGATGCACTTTAGTCAAGGGAAGCTTGACTAAAGGCCTGAAAGAAAAACCACTTGGGCGCCATTTGTAGCGAAGCAAACAACAGAAATTTTTCTGTAAATTGTAGATGCACTTTAGTCAAGGGAAGCTTGAGTAAAGGCCTGAAACAAAAACCACTTGGGCGCCATTTGTAGCGAAGCAAACAAATGAGCGACCAGAAATTTTTCTGTAAATTGTAGAAGCACTTTAGTCAAGGGAAGCTTGACTAAAGGCCTGAAAGAAAAAGCATTTGGGCGCCATTGTGGTCAAGCAAACAAATGAGCGACCAGAAATTTTTCTGTAAATTGTAGATGCACTTTAGTCAAAGAAAGCTTGACTAAAGGCCAGAAAGAAAAACCACTTGGGCGCCATTTGTAGCGAAGCAAACAAATGAGCGACCAGAAATTATTCTGTAAATTGTAGATGCACTTTAGTCAATGGAAGCTTTAGTAAAGGCCTGAAAGAAGAACCATTTGTGCGCCATTTGTAGCGAAGCAAACAAATGAGCGACCAAAATTTATTCTGTAAATTATAGATGAACTTTAGTCAAGGGAAGCTTGAGTAAAAGCCTGAAAGAAAAACCATTTGGGCGCCATTTGTAGCGAAGCAAACTAAACTATTTTGTAGCGAAGCAAACAAATGAGCGACCAAAGATTATGCTGTAAATTGTAGATGCACTTTAGTCAAGGGAAATTTGACTAAAGGACTGAAAGAAAAAACCATTTGGGCGCCATTTGTAACGAAGCAAACAAATGAGCGACCGGAAATTATTCTGTAAATTTTAGATGCACTTTAGTCAAGGGAAGCTTGACTAAAGGCCTGAAAGAAAAAATAAATGGGCGCCATTTGTAGCGAAGCAAACAAATGAGCGACCAAAAATTATTCTGTAAATTGTAGATGCACTATAGTCAAGGGAAGCTTGACTAAAGGCCTGAAAGAAAAACCTCTTGGGCGCCATTTGTAGTGAAGCAAACAAATGAGCGACCAGAAATTTAAAACTTAACACACAAAGAAACAAAAAACAAACAAAAATTAAGCCAAAGTTTGGGCGCCAATTGTAGCGAAGCAAACAAATGAGCCACCAGAAATTATTCAGTAAATTGTAGATGCACTATAGTCAAGGGAAGCTTGACTAAAGGCCTGAAAGAAAAACCATTTGGACACCGTTTGTAGCGAAGCAAACAAATGAGCGGCCAGAAATTATTCTGTAAATTGTAGATGCACTTTAGTCAAGGGAAGCTTGACTAAAGGGGTGAAAGAAAAATCGTTTGGCGCCATTTGTGGCGAAGCAAACAAATGAGCGACCAAAAATTATTCTGTAAATTGTAGATGAACTTTAGTCAAGGGAAGCTTGACTAAAGGCCTGAAAGAAAAACCATTTGGGCGCCATTTGTAGCCAAGCAAACAAATGAGCGACCAGAAATTATTCTGTAAATTGTAGATGAACTTTAGTCAAGGGATGCTTGACTAAAGGCCTGAAAGAAAAACCATTTGGGCGCCATTGCAGCCAAGCAAACAAATGAGCGACCAGAAATTATTCTGTAAATTGTAGATGCACTTTAGTCAAGGGAAGCTTGACTAAAGGCCTGAAAGAAAAACCGTTTGGGCGCCATTTGTAGCGAAGCAAACAAATGAGCGACCAAAAATTATTCTGTAAATTGTAGATGCACTATAGTCAAGGGAAGCCTGACTAAAGGCCTGAAAGAAAAACCTCTTGGGCGCCATTTGTAGCGAAGCAAACAAATGAGCGACCAAAAATTATACTGTAAATTATAGATGAACTTTAGTCAAGGGAAGCTTGAGTAAAGGCCTGAAAGAAAAACCATTTGGGCGCCATTTGTAGCGAAGCAAACTAAACTATTTTGTAGCGAAGCAAACAAATGAGCGACCAAAAATTATTCTGTAAATTGTAGATGCACTATAGTCAAGGGAAGCTTGACTAAAGGCCTGAAAGAAAAACCATTTGGACACCGTTTGTAGCGAAGCAAACAAATGAGCGACCAGAAATTATTCTGTAAATTGTAGATGCACTTTAGACAAGGGAAGCTTGACTAAAGGCCTGAAAGAAAAACCGTTTGGCGCCATTTGTAGCGAAGCAAACAAATGAGCGACCAGAAATTATTCTGTAAATTGTAGATGCACTTTAGTCAAGGGAAGCTTGACTAAAGGCCTGAAAGAAAAACCACTTGGGCGCCATTTGTAGCGAAGCAAACAAATGAGCGACCAGAAATTATTCTGTAAATTGTAGATGAACTTTAGTCAAGGGATGCTTGACTAAAGGCCTGAAAGAAAAACCATTTGGGCGCCATTGTAGCCAAGCAAACAAATGAGCGACCAGAAATTATTCTGTAAATTGTAGATGCACTTTAGTCAAGGGAAGCTTGACTAAAGGCCTGAAAGAAAAACCACTTGGGCGCCATTTGTAGCGAAGCAAACAAATGAGCGACCAGAAATTATTCTGTAAATTGTAGATGCACTTTATTCAAGGGAAGCTTGACTAAATGCCTGAAAGAAAAACCATTTGGGCGCAATTTGTAGCCAAGCAAACAAATGAGCGACCAGAAATTATTCTGTAAATTGTAGATGCACTTTAGTCAAGGGAAGCGTGACTAAAGGCCTGAAAGAAAAACCATTTGGGCGACATTTGTAGCGAAGCAAACAAATGAGCGACCAGAAATTTAAAACTTAAGACACAAAAAAACAAAAAACAAGAAAAATTTAAGCCAAAGTTTGTGCGCCATTTGTAGCGCAGCAAACAAATGAGCCACCCGAAATTATTCTTTAAATTGTAGATGCACTTTAAAGGCCTGAAAGAAAAACCATTTGGACACCGTTTGTAGCGAAGCAAACAAATGAGCGACCAGAAATTATTCTGTAAATTGTAGATGCACTTTAGACAAGGGAACTTGACTAAAGGCCTGAAAGAAAAACCGTTTGGCGCCATTTGTAGCGAAGCAAACAAATGAGCGACCAGAAATTATTCTGTAAATTGTAGATGCACTTTAGTCAAGGGAAGCTTGACTAAAGGCCTGAAAGAAAAACCACTTGGGCGCCATTTGTAGCGAAGCAAACAAATGAGCGACCAGAAATTATTCTGTAAATTGTAGATGAACTTTAGTCAAGGGATGCTTGACTAAAGGCCTGAAAGAAAAACCATTTGGGCGCCATTGTAGCCAAGCAAACAAATGAGCGACCAGAAATTATTCTGTAAATTGTAGATGCACTTTAGTCAAGGGAAGCTTGACTAAAGGCCTGAAAGAAAAACCACTTGGGCGCCATTTGTAGCGAAGCAAACAAATGAGCGACCAGAAATTATTCTGTAAATTGTAGATGCACTTTAGACAAGGGAAGCTTGACTAAAGGCCTGAAATAAAAACCGTTTGGCGCCATTTGTAGCGAAGCAAACAAATGAGCGACCAGAAATTATTCTGTAAATTGTAGATGCACTTTAGTCAAGGGAAGCTTGACTAAAGGCCTGAAAGAAAAACCACTTGGGCGCCATTTGTAGCGAAGCAAACAAATGAGCGACCAGAAATTATTCTGTAAATTGTAGATGCACTTTATTCAAGGGAAGCTTGACTAAATGCCTGAAAGAAAAACCATTTGGGCGCAATTTGTAGCCAAGCAAACAAATGAGCGACCAGAAATTATTCTGTAAATTGTAGATGCACTTTAGTCAAGGGAAGCGTGACTAAAGGCCTGAAAGAAAAACCATTTGGGCGCCATTTGTAGCGAAGCAAACAAGTGAGCGACCAGAAATTATTCTGTAAATTGTAGATGAACTTTAGTCAAGGGAAACTTGACTGAAGGCCTGAAAGAAAAACCATTTGGGCGCCATTTTTAGCGAAGCAAACAAATGAGCGACCAGAAATTATTCTGTAAACTGTAGATGCACTTTAGTCAAGGGAAGCTTGACTAAAGGCCTGAAAGAAAAACCATTTGGGTGCCATGTGTAGCGAAGCACACAAATGAGCGACCAGATATTATTCTGTAAATTTTAGATGAACTTTAGTCAAGGGATGCTTGACTAAAGGCCTGAAAGAAAAACTATTTGGGCGCCATTTGTAGCGAAGCAAACAAATGAGCGACTAAAAATTATTCTGTAAATTGTAGATGAACTTTAGTCAAGGGAAGCTTGACTAAAGGCCTGAAAGAGAAACCATTTGTGCGCCATTTGTAGCGAAGCAAACAAATGAGCGACCAGAAATTATTCTGTAAATTGTAGATGAACTTTAGCCAAGGGAAGCTTGACTAAATGCCTGAAAGAAAAACCGTTTGGGCGCCATTTGTAGCGAAGCAAACAAATGAGCGACCAAGAAGTATTCTGTAAATTGTAGATGAACTTTTGTCAAGGGAAGCTTGACTAAAGGCCTGAAAGAAAAACCATTTGGGCGCCATTTGTAGCCAAGCAAACAAATGACCGACCAGAAATTATTCTGTAAATTGTAGATGAATTTTAGTCAAGGGAAACTTGACTAAAGGTCTGAAAGAAAAACCATTTGGGCGCCATTTGTAGTAAAGCAAACAAATGATCGACCAACAATTATTCTGTAAATTGTAGATGCACTTTAGTCAAGGGAAGCTTGACTAAAGTCCTGAAAGAAAAACCATTTGGGTGCCATTTGTAGCAAAGCAAACAAATGAGCGACCAAAAATTATTCTGTAAATTGTAGATGCACTTTAGTCAACGGACGCTTGAATAAATGCCTGAAAGAAAAACCACTTGGGCGCCATTTGTAGTAAAGCAAACAAATGAGCGACCAGAAATTTAAAACTTAAGACACAAAGAAGCAAAAAACAAAAAAAATTTAAGCCAAAGTTTGGGCGCCAAATGAGCCACCAGAAATTATTATGTAAATTGTAGATGCACTTTAGTCAAGGGAAGCTTGAATAAGGGCCTGAAAGAAATACCATTTGGGCGCCATGTGTAGCGAAGCAAACGAATGAGCGACCAAAAATTATTCTGTTAATTGTAGATGAACTTTATTCAAGGGAACAAAAACAAATGAGCGACCAGAAATTATTCTGTAAATTGTAGATGCACTTTAGTCAAGGGAAGCTTGACTAAAGGCCTGAAAGAGAAACCATTTGAACGCCATTTGTAGCGAAGCAAACAAATGAGCGACCAGAAATTTAAAACTTAAAACACAGAAAAACAAAAGAAAAAATTTTAAGGCAAAGTTTGGGCGCAATTTGTAGCGAAGCAAACAAATGAGCCACTAGAAATTATTCTGTAAATTGTAGATGCACTTTAGTCAAGGAACGCTTGACTAAAGGCCTGAAAGGAAATCCATTTGGGCGCCATTTGTAGTGAAGCAAACAAATTAGCGACGCAAAATTATTCTGTAAATTGTAGATGTCTGAAAGAAAAACCCCTTGAGCGTCATTTGTAGCGAAGCAAACAAATGAGCGACCAGAAATTTAAAACTTAAGACACAAAGAAGCAAAAAACAAAAAAAATTTAAACCAAAGTTTGGGCGCCATTTGTAGCTAAGCAAACAAATGAGCCACCAGAAATTATTCTGTAAATTGTAGATGCACTTTCGTCAAGGGAAGCTTGACTAAAGGCCTGAAAGGAAATCCATTTGGGCGCCATTTGTAGCGAAGCAAACAAATTAGCGACGCAAAATTATTCTGTAAATTGTAGATGTCTGAAAGAAAAACCCCTTGAGCGTCATTTGTAGCGAAGCAAACCAATGAGCGACCAGAAATTTAAAACTTAAGATGCAAACAAACAAAAAACAAAAAAATGTTAAGCCAAAGTTTGGGCGCAATTTGTAGCGAAGCAAACAAATGAGCCACCAGAAATTATTCTATAAATTCTAGATGCACTTTAGTCAAGGGAAGCTTGACTAAAGGCCTGAAAGAAAAACCGCTTATGCGCCATTTGTAGCGAAGCAAACAAATGAGCGACTAGAAATTATTCTGTAAATTGTAGATGCACTTTGGTCAAGGGAAGCTTGAATAAAGGCCTGAAAGAAAAACCATTTGGGCGCCATTTGTAGCGAAGCAAACAAATGAGCGACCAGAAATTATTCTGTAAATTGTAGATGCACTTTAGTCAAGGGAAGCTTGACTAATGTCCTGAAAGAAATACCACTTGGGCGCCTTTTGTAGCGAATAGCGCGCCCATTGTCAGTCCTATCCACATCAGTCTTTGCTACAAAAATTCACTTCGGGGACAAGTGTGGGTGGCCGCACAGCATGTTGCCGCTAGCAATCAGCCGGCTTGTGGTGGTTCTTGCCACCCACGTCCCTTCAGTGCTGGATAAGCTGTACGGAATAAACAAAAAAAATTAAACAAATAACTGAATCGTCTTCATGGGGACTTCAGACGGACGGACAGACAAAAAAAAATTCTTACGTCGCTGGATATAGCTCATCTCCATTGGTGCAGCCTGAAAACCTGAAAAGCTGTAATAGGATTATTTGCAAGAGAAAAAAAAAAACAAAGATGAAATTGAAAACCCAGTGCAACGTTGGACCATATGTTAATCACCCGGAGAGATTGCGACGCAGAGAGCAAGAGCGAGAGAATTTAGAGAGCGACTCCAGATAGTGAGGGAGTTTTCACTTTGACGCAGCTGGGCCCAACGCCCCCATCCACCCTGGCTAAGTGGTCAAAGCCTGTTGTTAACCTCAGCCCCATGGCTTTGCTGTGTGTAGGCTAGAGCGACCCAACTCATGACCTCACCACCCACTGCTTCGGACTCTACTTACGCATTGTACCTAGGTATGGCACATGGGTATGAACTTCAGGTGCATATGAAAGCAAAAGAAAGATTTGGTGCACTCAACAACAAGGAGAACAAGATTTGTTCGTTTAATGCTGACAAAACTTGAATTTATTGCAAAATATCCGAAGCTTTCGCTATTCACCTCTTGACAATATTCTACGTTTGCTTATACTAGGCTGGTCCCTACTATCTAGCCTTAGGGCTATTTGTCACAAAGGTAAAATGAATTTAAACACATTATTTTATTATATGATTAGAATGGACTTACTTGCTATCGCCTATACTTCACCACTGGCAGGACAGAATCTCTCGACAGCTGGAACTGGTTCTACTTGGGTGCACCCTTTTCTCCTTCGACAACGTTTTTGGCCGCAACAGTTTATTTCAAATGTTTGGTTTCATTGACCCCTTTTTTGTTTTGTTCTTTTCACCTCTTTTGGGTGCTTTCGAACGTTATCCCTTATCGGAATGTATTACTAACGTTCAATGAGTATTGTTTAATTAGGTTAACCTACAGTTGGAGTGAATGGCAGAATCGCCTTTAGCAATTGGTATATATGTACTGGTTCCAAAAGGGAACTTAACTTTTTAACCTTCTTATACTGTCCAGATAGAGGTGCGAACAGCCATGATATAACACAGGTACGTATGCGTAGAGTTGATTTAGGGAAAGAAAATTATCTTCACCAAATAAATCTTTACGCTTATAATCCTTTACAGAGATTTTAAGATTCACTAATCAATTCGTTTTATTCTTAGATAATTGTGGCAGAATCTACAATATAAGCTCAGGTATTTATTTACCCACTAAACAATCGTTATCTCTTTTATAGTCTTTTTCGAGAAATTGAATTCACTAATAATTTTCTTAATTTTCAGATAATTGTGCCAGACTTTGCAAGATATGCACAGTAAATATACGCACTAATTAATCTTTATCTCTTTTATAATCTTCTTCAGAAATTAAAACTCACTAATAACTTTCTTTATTTCCAGATAAATGTGCCTAAGTTCATAGGATATGCACAGGCAAATATACGCACTGAATGAAACTTTGTTTCTATTATAATCTTTTTCAGAAATTGAAATTCACTAATAATTTCCTTTACTTTCAGATAACTATGCCAAAGTTCGCAAGATATGCACAGGTAAATATACGCACTAATTAATCTTTATCTCTTTTATAATCTTCTTCAGAAATTAAAACTCACTAATAACTTTCTTTTTTTCCAGATAATTGTGCCAAAATTCGCAAGGTATGCACAGGTAAATATACACTCTAAATGAATTTTGATTTATATTTCTATTATCTTTTTCAGAACAAAAAAAAAAAAAACTACCGATCAACATTCCCGCCGGTCCGCCTTGGTCAACTTCCAAAATCCAACTCCTCGACTATACGCAGTATCACTACATTGCCGCCGTTCTTGACTCAACCACCAGCAAGCGAGCATTCTTCTGTTCTTTGTTTTCGTTCGGTCGATTACCGAAATCTCTTCGGTCTTCGGTGCTGCTGGCTACGTACGGGTGTGCGTGTCTGATTTTTAGGCAAAATCATTGCCATCGAATATTTTGTGTGATACAATTTCTCGGAATTTTTTGTCGTTTTCGCAAATATTTTATGTATGTGGGTATCACGCGATATTTTACGGCTAGGCGCATTGCCGTTGTCATCTCCTGGATGTTGGTGACTAGCGGTAAGTTTTTAAATGGAGATTGAAAATTTTGCGCGTTTTGTGCAATTTAGAATTTTTGTTAGAGAAATAGTCTGTGGTTACAGCATTTTCTTCTTTTCAGGTTTTTTTTTTAGAAATTTATGAGAAGGATTCTAATTTGTGCGCATTCTGCGCGAATTGGGATTTTTCTTTTTCGGAACACTATCCTTGTTTTAGTTTTCCTTACAGGATTTTTTTGGCATGGGAAAGTAGCAGAGGGTTACTTTCCGAATTTAGATAATCTTTTGCCCCTTTTTAGGTATGTTTAAATCTGCGTCGAGAAGTAGCAAAGGGCTACTTCTCGGAAAGTATAAAGCTTTTCTTCTTTTACAGGAATTTACAAAAAGGAAGAAAAATAAAATATAGCGTGAGGGCAGAACGATACAACTTGCGACGACCCACGGAGATAAGGGTCTCAAGCCGGGCCAAACGAAAACGCAATCCCCTAAACCAGCGGGAGTAATAGTTGAAAACATTCGTAGCAGCGCCCAACGTGCGGACGACCCACCAGAGTCTCAAGCCGGGAATACGCCACTAACCTGGTTCTACACCCCGGACTCACTATGGCATTAGTGGGATTAGTGTGGAAACATCTAAACAATTGAGCTAGAGATGGGTTCGACTAGGATCATTGTCCATTTACAAAATTTTCGCTCGGCCACCACAGAGTTGGAAATATGGAGAAGGGGCAGGAAAGAATAAAATCCTAATATCGAGGCTAATCCAGAAGGGATTAAGCAGGCGGGATTTTTACTGTAGTTTCCTACGCGTAGGGTACCGTATGGGTTGAGGTTGAAAAGTTGTTAGACAAGGTAAAAGGCTAACTGGTTGACATACAAAAAGCGTATCATCCACCACTGATGAGGCAGTAAGAGGGTTATGCGATAACCTGTAGTTTGCAAGTGAAGCTTGCCGGATGCCTTTTTAGGGCTATCGAGGCTAATCCTTATTTGTTCACGCTTGACCAACACCGAACAGGGAACTTATGAAGAAAGCAGTTAAAATTTTAAGTCCTGTGCATGGAAATTTGCGCAAAAGAAAAGCTGCAACGTTTGGAACTTTGTTTAACTTTCTTACATGAACAGGAAACGAAACAGAAAGGCGTTATAACGCATTGTCCCGAGAATCAGTGTGTGAACGGGTTTAATGATGGCCCTAACCAAGCGTTTTTTAGCGTAGATTATCTTGCCAGTCAGAACTGCTTCCTGAATTTGCGCTAATACCTGAGTTGCGAATTAACCAAAATAGTTTTTCTTTCCTACCAATTATGTGTGCGTCTAGAGCGGTTAAAAATAATAGGTGTACATATTCCAGAGAGTTTCTAATAAAAAAAAAAAACATAAGAAATAATACCGTAGTACGTATACAAGTATGTATGTGTTCAAAAGACGAATTCTAAATAATGACTTTAATAAAAATCCAAGAAGGAAGATCTGTGAAATTTGCGTATATTATACTTGTACACCTAAAAATATATGATATATACTCAAAAGAAAGTTCAAAATAATAATCTTATTATAGATCTATAGCGGAAATACCTGTACCTTGTGCATATATATTTTATTCCCATACATAAGTATATATATATATATACGTGCGAAAGAAAATTCCAAACAAATAATTTTATTATGAATCTACCGAAGACGCTCTAGAAATTGCGTACATAGATTCAAAAAAAAAATATATATATATTCAAAATAATGACTTCACTATACATCAAAATGGGAAGATCTATAATTTGTGCGCTATATGATATTTTAAAATGCTGGCTTATACGAAGAGGTGGTTTGGCCATGATGCGAGCCACCCGAACACACACATACACCAAAATTTCAGCAATTCAAAGCTGTCACGAAAACAAATTGTTCTCGGACTCTCCCTCCAGCTCTCTCACATGTCCACAGCTTGCCAAATTTTTAGGGTATCTGACGAAAAATAATCTTAGGTGATGAAACTTTCGGTCATATAAGAGGAAGAAAAGAATAAGAGGAAAACAAATTAATGAGAACTTAGGGTGTAAAGGGCATTGTATAACGATCTAGAGAAAACTATAAACAAATCCAAATGTTACAACAATTGTGCCGATGATTCCACTAGTGAATATGGAGTTCACCGAAAAAAAAAACAAAAAAACCGGAGGCTTCCTCTTTATAAAATAGATGGAGCTATAAAAACCTCACACATTTTATGAATGCACGAAGCATTAAAAAACTTGTGAGATGTTGGACACTCCCTACTACTATGGCAATCTTAAAAATGTTACTTTTCATTGCTTAAGAGGTTCAGATTGTTTTATCAAGGTACGAAAATGAATTATCTATCTTCAAACTAACATACATCAGGAGCCAGCAATCATTTTTACTTCTACTTTCCCGTAATGGCGCAATATTCATCAATATCGATTTATCCCCAAGAATTGATTTCTCGATCATCCATACTAAAATCAATTCGATATTCCCGAAAAGAAAAAACCAACCCTATTGGCGGCCATGCTCTGTCAAACAAGACCAGCACAGAACAATTGCCTGTTCTCACACACCTACCCACATCTCGTCATTGCAGTAAATACAGACAAGTTCTGGAATGTTCACGACAGCTACTCTCGAGAGAAACAACGGTTCGCGATCTGCATTGTGCGGAATTCAATACAAAGTTTCGGTGGCGTGATCACATTGTCTGCGTTATTAAGGACTGCGTCTCGTAAGAAAAGATTAATTGGTGTATAAAACCACATTGTGCGCGAATTGAAAGAAAGGAACAAAGCAGGTACATTCCAGATTAGAAGTAAAATACACATAAAGTCATTTACTGCAGGTAAGCTTTTTTTTTAGTGTTCTAGTGAATTGATTGCTCAAAAGAAAATGAAAAGAAAAACGTAAAGAAAGCGTAAGGTGCGCAGACTTTGTCTAGAAAAGCTTTCTGCGTGAGGAGGGAATACCTATACCTCCCGTGATTCTCGCAAACTAATCCTTCAGATAATATAGATTACTTTATACCAAAATTTCTGTATATAGTCTAGCAGGGTTTTTCTCGCCACCAGGCATTTCAGAAAATCGTTCCTTTTGCTGAGAAACATAATCCGCAGAGCGTAATTTTTCCTTTTGGCCCAAAGAAGGCCCACGTACCTTAACATCAGGGTTTACGTAGCCCCAAGCCCGACTGGAATTTTCACCTAACCTTATTTCCTTGGCTACCACCACTATATCTTGAAGTCAATAATTGTTCCCCCGGGAACACTTGGTCAAGGCGGTGATTGTTATATGGAACGGAACCCCATTGCAGTAATTGGAGAAAGAGGAAAAGAGAAAAATACATCAAGATAGCTGGCAACGGCTTAGCCAACGTTTGCAGATCACGATATTGTAGGAAGTTCTCATAGTTTAATTATTAAGTGAATAATTATTCAAAATATTCCTCTTTGTTTTTTGTTTTTTTTCTTTTTTTTTAGGCTATAGTATAAAATACTTTCACTTAGTAGAGTTACACTACAGTAGATCTCGGATAGCAAGAAAAAAATATATATATAGACAAGAATCAGAGTTCCTACAGGAGTGTTAGGGTAGTCGACGGGTTGGATTTAGCCCGAACGCTTTGCTTGGACGTTCGCTATTGGTATTGTCATTGTGATTTCAGGACCATACACAGCGGATGAAGCTTCAGCCGACGGGGAGTAAATGCAAGTAAGTGAGTCCTCACCTATATTATACTGCAATTATTTATTATTGTCAATCTGACTTTATTTGTTGTAATATCCTATAATAAAAGGGTTAGTTTTTTTCCCTAAGTTCGATTGTTGGTGTCATATGGATGAACAATTAGGATGACTGTGTGCTAAAGAAGCCAGGATGTTTGGCTGAGCGTGGAAGTAGAGATAGGTATGCGGTCGTTGTCAGATGGAATTTCGAACTAGTGAGTGATGACGATGTATCCCAAAT
Source organism: Dioctria rufipes (assembly GCA_963924295.1). Taxonomy (NCBI): domain Eukaryota; kingdom Metazoa; phylum Arthropoda; class Insecta; order Diptera; family Asilidae; genus Dioctria; species Dioctria rufipes. The sequence goes on along the minus strand of OZ002742.1, from coordinate 145,792,447 downwards.
GGGGGAAGCACTCATTTCTGTTTGCCCTTTGGTTTTGTTTTTTTTTTTTTTTATACAGCACCCCTGAAGCTGATTTCCGATAGAAACCATTTTCTTTTCTTTCTCTTGTTGCAGAGAAGAAAAAAAAACCCATCCCAACCCAGAGCTCGAGCCGGCAATTGGTGCTCCTCCTAATCGGTTTTCTTTCAGCTTCCGCCTAGTTCGTGTAGGTATTGTGACGACCGGCAGGTGCTACTTTAGTGTACACCTAAGGTAAAGTACATCACAGAAATGGCGCCCAAAGGGGGTATATGGCTTAACATTAAATTAAGGTCGTTCTCCTCTTTTCTTTTATAAATTTGTATATTTACGCTCTAGTTACTTTTACATGTGCATCCCGATTTTTTCCCCTCTTTTCTTTTCTTTTTGGTGCTGAATGTCGGTAGGAAGATGTACAGAGCTTTCTTCGCCTATGTTTGACATCGATAAGTATTCTTTCGTTTGACAGAAGCTTGACAGAATAGCGAATAAGATTAATTCCGTTTGATACCCGATAGAAAACACGTATAAACTATGGCTCCCCCGAAGCGGAAGAATCGTTGTCGACGTGGAAGGCCATTGTTGGATTCTTCTCTAACATCTTCCAGTGGGATCAGTCTGGCGGTTGGCCTCCATTGTTTTCAGTGTTAGGCCTTAAGAATTTTAAATACATACCTGTGTTTTGTAATGTAGCGGTAATTGAACACTACAGCTATATTACTGCATTTTAGGTAGGTTAGTGTAGCGGTATGTTAAAATGACAAGATATGTGAGCTTGTGTTTACTGTTACTTTATTGACCAAAAATTACTTATTTTACGTTAGTCTGAATTCTATTTTAATTTTTTCACTTTAAATGTACTTCATTAATTTAATTAATTATCTGTAGGCATGTATTCTTGAGGTGTCGTAACGTGACACGTGCTCAATTTTATACCTCAGATTTTCACCAATTTCACTTATATTTGAAAATTCACTGTCTATTTTTATTAGTTCTTCTTAATATATTTCACATCACTCTTAATATTAATTAATTCTACTTTGTTTTTTCACATGAAACGTCTAATATGCTTAGCTTGCATGCGTTAAACGCTATGTGAAAAAACCTAAAACTAAAATGTCTGCCACCAAATATATTTTAAAAATGTATAAAAAATACTTAGCCTATAATTTCACCAAAAACCTGTAACACCACAGAAGTTAATCTTTACTTAGCATGTAAATACTGTACCTTGCTTGGCACGTTGATTTATGCTAGAAAGATTTGAAGTTATTTTCACTGATGAATAATTTTCCACTTTGAAGAACACTAGATCTATGCGAAGTTGCATTTACGATCGCTGTCAAACTAATGAGCGTTTAGTTAGGGAGCACCTCCTTTTTATAATGTCCGAGCCGTTATTTTCGGACAAGTTCCACATGAAAAAATGCGATTTTCATATATTTTTTGCACATTAAAGTCCATGCTGTAATGTCAAAATATTCCAAATTATGTGAATTAATTTATTTTTAATTATCCATAATTTTTCCTAATTCATGTATTGAAATATTTCAATTTTTCTAAAATTTATCAATATGGCCGCTCCCTATCATACTATGTTGATTTCCGGTGTGGAACATAAATTCTCTCACGAATTTTCTTCTGTCTCGTTTCCACATCGTTCTCTTTCCCACTCATTATGGGAATTAAAATTACCTTTTTTTATAAATATTTCCTTACCTGGGCAATTTCGCGTTTTTTAATTATTGCCAACAGGTAGAGCGCGGCCAACTTCATAAAAGTGATTATTTACTTCGTCGCGGTGACAGTTGGTTTCGCGGTTTTTAAATAGTGAAGTTTCGTGTTCGTATTGTGTATTTTCTTCGCCACTAAGGGATTAATTCACAAGGTAAGTGCATAAATATATTCTTTAAGTATTAATTAATGATTTTCCTGTGCATAATTTGCAGGAAATATACAAATTATGCGAAATTTTCATGTTGGAAAAGTGATTAATGAAGTGTCAACAATGGCTACAATTGTTGATTTTTCATTAATAATAGTATGTTTAGCTTCTGCGAGTTTATGTTATTCGCATATTTAAACATAATTGCATGTTTCGCAATAGTTTATTATGCCAGTAACATGAATTTCGCTGAAAAGTAGCAATGTTTATGTTTTCATGTAGTGTTGTTGTTTTACTGCCAAGAACTTTGTTTCTTGGCAGTTTGCATGTATGTACTTAAATTTTTTATTGTGCTGCATAATAGTTAATCCAATTGATTCTATTAAACTAATATATATCTTTTTTTTTTCATTTCAGATACTTCTTGAAGATACAGGAGGCAAGTGATGACTGGACACAGGATCTTGGAATTCTAGGGAAGTATTAAATATTTTATATATTGTATTCTAATTATTTTTTTTATTTATTTTCAGCTGTGTTTAACAGACTCCCCCCCGTTGAACAGTTTGTTCAACCAAAGCTTCCTTTATTTTGCGTATACCTCTCTTGTGGTAATGATGGAATATCAACGTTCCGTCCTTGTTAACCTTTAGTTTAACCTGATACTTGTCGGGTAAATTGATGAATTTTTCCCGATTCCTTCGCTGCTGTATGGCTCTCACATTGATACGCTGCAATACATATCGTGGTAAATATATGTCTACGCCTTCTCGTGTTCGAAATTTTTGAAAACTATTGTTCCTCCTCATTTCGAACTCGTTTATGTTTGTGGTCAGCAGAAGTTTGGATAACTGTGATATCCGACTGCCATTAACCACCACTGTCTGATCCGGGTGTGGATCCGTAAAAGGAGTTGGGCCTACAAACGGTAAGCTTGTAGCCGTAGTTACTTCTTTAGCTGCTGCGCTCGTGGATGGCGCTCCTCTGATTCTGGCAACTTCTTTTCTAGCTCCTACAACTTCTTTTTGAACTCCTGAAGCCAATTCGTGGGCCAACTCCGGCCTGGGTCTGCCAAAGACATCACATCCCGGGTCACGCAACATCCTCCGCTCCGGACTTCCTGGTGGGCTAAAATAAATGTCCTCCAGAATATATAAGGTATCATCCTGTTCGCAGGTGAATGACATCTGAAAAGGCAACCAGTTAGTATGGCGTAACGTGAATAGAACACAACCCTCAGCCAACAGTAGTACACAAAAGGACAGACACATGACGACACTAAGAACAGGTAGTTAATGTATAGCTAATGGTAGCGGACTAATTTTTGCAATTGGTCGTAGAAAACTACCGTTTCGCGTTTTGACCTTGACTACCCGAACCAGATCATCTGTCCCTGGATGCACTTGTTCGATTATGCCCATTAACCAACTTGTGGGTGGCATCTGATCGTGTTTTACAAGTACCACGTCCCCTACTGGAATATTTGGTTGTCTTGTATACCATTTGGGTCGATTTTGCAATTGGTTCAAGTAATCCCTTGACCATTTATCCCAAAATTGTTTATATAATAGTTGCATGTACTTCCACCGTTTGGAAGGTAGTATTGCTTCATGTGTATAGTCTGGCTCTGGAATGGCATTAAGTGCTTGGCCTATTAAAAAATGTCCGGGTGTGAGGATAAGTAAATTCTCTGGATCATTTCTCACGTAGCATAGCGGTCTAGAATTTAGACATGCCTCAACCTGAGCCAGGACTGTAGAGTATTCTTCGAATGTGCATCTGGAGTGTTGTAATGTTCGGCGTAAATGGTACTTTATTGCCTTTACTCCAGCTTCCCATATCTCTCCAAAGTGTGGAGAGGCTGGAGGATTAAAATGCCAATGGATTTGCTTGGAGGCAAGATATTGTGCTGCTACTGGAGTTGCACCTTTAATTGCTGCTTGCAAATCCTTGTCTAAAATCGCTTTTCCTCCAATGAAGTTGGTGCCACAATCTGAGTATATGTCACTACACAATCCTCTTCGTGCCACAAATCGTTTTAATGCAGCGAGGAATGCTTCAGATGTGAGATCTGATACCAACTCCAGATGTACCGCCTTTGTGGCCATACAAATAAAGATGCAAAAGTATGCTTTCAGCAATTTTGCATTTCGTAGGTTTGATGCTTTTATTATTACAGGTCCTGCATAATCACTTCCTACGTTAAGGAACGGTCTCGTTATATTCACTCGAGACGTTGGTAGATTTCCCATTAATTGGGTTCTTGTTGTAGTGCGATGTTTAAAACAGATAATGCACTTATGTATTCGACTAGTAATTCGGCGTCGTGCATCCAAGATCCAAAATCTATCTCGACTAGTGCTGAGAACTAGTGATGGACCGCCATTCAGAGTATCCACATGTAGTTTATCAATTAGTATTAGTGTAACGTGATGATCACGTGGTACGATGATTGGGTGCTTCCTATTATATGGCAATGTTGCATTTAGAAGTCTACCACCTAATCGTATTAGACCGTTGTTGTCCAGAAATGGATTGAGCTTGATTAATTTGCTATGTTGTAACAATGGTTTCTTGCCAAACATATTCTTATACTCTTCTGCGAACGCAGTTTGTTGTACGAGTTTTAATATTGTTACTTCAGCATTATTCCATTCCTGCACAGTGAAAGCTTGAACGAGTTTCGATTGCGGATGCCGACAATTGTGTATGAAACGTTGAATGTTTGCTACAATTCGCACAAGGCGAGTATACGACGAATATCGTAAAAGAAGATTGATTTCTAATTTCGCTAAAAAACTTACTGTAGGAAGTTCTTTAGCTTCTAAATTTGTTTGTTCCGAAATGTCCTTAAATTTCGGCCAGTTGTCCTGTTCTTCAGCTAACCATGATGGTCCATGCCACCATAAATGATTACTGGTTAAATCTGCTGCAGGAACACCTCTGGAGGCTAAATCTGCCGGATTGTGTTTTGTGGATATGTGACGCCACTGTTCGAAGCATACAACGTCTTGTATTTCGACGACGCGGTTTGCTACGTAGATTTTCCATCGGGCTGGATGTTCCTTGATCCATTGCAAGACAATTGTTGAGTCTGTCCAGGCGAAGATTGGCACATGATATAGGCGCATATCTTCAAGTGTAGCCTGAAGCAGTCGTGCAAGTAATAGAGCTCCATTAAGCTCTAATCTAGGAATTGTTGTTGGCTTAATTGGAGCTACCCTAGTTTTTGCAGTAAGCAAATTGGTATGAATTAAGCCGTTCTGATCGTCTACCCGTAAATAAACGGCAGCTGCAAAAGCCTTTGTAGACGCATCACAAAATCCATGTAATTGGATGCTTGCCTCAGATGAATAGTTGATCCATCTAGGGATTTGTATGTTTTCTATGCATTTTAAGTTACGTTTAAACTTATTCCATTGTTGTTCTATTATCTCCGATACCTTGTTGTCCCATGCACATCCTGTGATCCATAGTGCTTGCATGAGCACCTTGGTTGTGATTACCACTGGTGCCAGCCAGCCTAAAGGATCGTAAAGTGATGCGATGTCAGACAGAATGGTTCGTTTAGTTACCTTGGCATGAACTGTCCATGGTTTGGTTATAATGGAAAAACTATCCAGTTTAGGATGCCAGCGAATTCCTAGTGTTTTTACTGATTCCTGGTCTGTGATTGTTAGTGTTTCTGTGAATTCACGTTGCTCTGCAGGAAGATGGCTTAACAACTCTGAACTGTTGCTTGTCCATTTCCTGAGATTGAATCCTCCAGATTTCATCATACCTATTAGCTGATTTAATAAGCATTTGGCGTCATTAAGATTGTCAGCTCCAGTCAGGAGATCATCCACATAAAAATCTGTGGTTGTAACCGTAGAAGCTAAAGGCCATCTTTGCTGTTCATCATTTGCTAACTGTTGTAGCGTCTGAATAGCTAAGTATGGCGCTGACGCCGTTCCAAATGTCACCGTGTTCAGCTGAAAATCCTGAATCTCCTTAGTTTTAGGATGTCTCCAAATGATTCGCTGAAATGTTCGGTGATCGGGATGCATGGTGATCATGCGATACATCTTTTCAATGTCTGCGTTCATAGCGATTTTATATTTGCGCCAGTTGAGCAACGTGGCGAACAGCTTAGGTTGCAGAACTGGGCCCTTTAGTAGATACTCATTAAGGGATTTGCCATTCGACGTCTTAGCTGAGGCATCGAATACTACTCTCACCTTTGTTGTCGTGCTTTCCTTCACAACGGCATGATGAGGTATATAATAATGGGGCTGATTGATATTGGGCGGAGGTATTTCCTCCATATGACCCAACAAGAGATATTCGTCCAAACATCTCTCATATTCAACTTTCAAGTCTGGATTTCTGGCTAATTGTCGTTGAATTCCTTGAAAGCGTTTGATTGCTTGTATTCTCGATTGCCCCAGAGTAGGGTTCTCGTCGTTTACAAAAGGTAACTTAACTTGATAAGTTCCATTCTGCAGACACTGGTGATTGAGTTGATAACTCTGTAGACATTCCTTGTCTTCTTTTTTGAGAATGGGGTTTGTGGGAAATTCTTCTGTTTCCCAGAACTTCTTGAGTTGAAGAGCCACATTATCAGTTGTGATTGTAAATGAGGACGTTTTGTGCTCTGCATCATCTATGCTAGACCCTAGCAAAATCCAACCAAATATTGTGTTGACTGCTGTAGGAGTCGTATTTTTTCCTTGCCGTATACCGGTTCGCAATAAACTCTTGCTCCTAATAATGCATCTATGCTTCCCGGTTTCCAGAATGTGGGATCTGCGAGTTGCAGTTTCTTTAGCTTCGCGCATTCCTTTTTAGACACTATTCTAGAAGGCAGAGGATCTGTAATGTTCTTAAGTATTAGAAAGTTTTCTTCTAATACTGCTGTAGATCTCGTTGTTCGAGGCCGAAGAGAGAGTATTGTTTGGTGCCTTGAGATGGCTGTATGGCTAGTGTTTAAGCCTGTGATTGAGACTGCAATTGGGCTTTGTACTGCTCCTAATTTATTGCAAGCTTCCTCCGTGATGAAAGATGATTGCGAGCCACTATCTATCAGACATCGTAGAATATAAGGTTTTCCGCTTTTTGTCTGTGCTACTACTAATGCAGTTGCTAGTAGAGCATTGTGACTTTCTCGGGTTACGAAGTTATGACTAGTGTTTAAGCCATCAGTATTGTTGACTGCTTGTAACCGGGAAAAGCTTCCCTGTGAGGAGCTAGATTGATTAGCTTGACTTGAGCTCAATCTAACCTTGTCATGTGCTGACTTATGCTCATTATGAACAGCTGAGGACTTGGGTTTTTCCTTATTGTGTTCTTCATGAAGGGTGCTATGATGTCTCCTATTGCATTTCAGACATCTAAATTTGCTAGTGCAATTATTTAAGTGGTGAATTCCTAAGCAATTTGAGCACCGACCTGATGCCTTCAATATCTGATATTTGAATGGTATGTCCATCGCTTGATACTTCGGACACTTTTGGAGGTAATGCCTGGCATTGCATGCTGCGCATTTAAATTCATTTGTAACGTGATATGACTTTGTCACGTCTGGTGTGGTGTTTGGTTTGTGATGTGGTGTGGACTTAACTAGACTATCTGCTAACGATTCTAAAATTCTTAAACGTGTATTTAAGAACTGCTTAAATGACTTAAATGTTGGGAGTTCTTGTGTGCCTCCCTGCTCTTCTTCCCACATTTTGAGGGTAATGAAAGGTAATTTCTGTACTAACAGATGTATTAGAAGTACATCCCATGATGTCGTATCAACTTCTAAACTTTGTAATTGTTGGATACATTCGTCTGTTGTATCAATTATTGACTTGAGCCCTTTAGCAGACTCTGCATTTAGTTTGGCTTGGTTTACCAAAACCTTTAATTGATGATTAACTGAAATTCTCTTGTTCTCATATCTAGCCTTTAACTTGTTCCATGCTGGCATGTAATCTTCATTTGTTACTGGGGTGTGCCGCAACAATTTCTCAGCATCACCCACTAAACAAGATTTCAGATGATGCAGCTTTTGAACTGGTGTTAGCTTTGTATTGTCACGAACAAGAGAGATGAATAGATCATGAAATGATCGCCATAAATCGTAGTTGCCGTTATACTTGGGCAACTGAATGCGCGGAAGGAATGATTCCTGTTGAACAACAGTTGTCGAATGAATAGGTACTTGTCCCGAGCTTGATGCTTCAGAAGTTGGGACAAATTTCCGCAATCCTTCCACTAATTCTCCCATATATTCGGAATATTTTAACTCTGTTGAGCTATGATTATCTTGGGCTAAATACTCATGTTGCTTTTCATCAGAACTTTCTAATAAAGCCTGATTTATTGCCATATCTGTATCGCTATATATTTCCCATAGTTTCTTCAAATCTGTAATTTTAGTTTCATAAAAGCCTTGTGTTCGTTTAGCAAGGTTCGTTTTCTTTCCATTTTCGATTAACTTTTCAATTCTTGCACGCAATATGCTTTCCGTAAGGATTAGTTTATCTACTGAATCCATGTTGATTGATATTTTACGATTAGTTAATTAACCGTGTGGGTTAAATGATGAAGATAATTGAAAAAAAAAGCAATTTAATGCCACGTGGGATAAATGTAAATTTAGTCGAAGAACGTAAATTGATACCGTGTATGACAAATTGACGTGAAAAATATTTATCTAAATTTTCGTTACTATTTTTTGTTAATTTAATTAATCAGCTATTTATTAAGAGTTACTGACATGTAAGTTCAGCAAGTAACTATGTAACACGATTTACTGACATGTAAGTTCAGTAATTATAACAGAAATTTCGAAAATATTCGAGCTGCCTCGTCTGGGCACCCTGAAGTTTTACGTCTAAGCACGTTTATAAATTAATTTTTGTATTTTTTAATAAGAACTGACAGTTATTATTTTGAAAACTTCTTAAAAACTGCCACGTTTCAGCACAATAACAGTAAGAATTGCTTGACTAATTTAATCGTAACTGAATTATTGTCAATCGCAACAGTAAACAGGCACACATTCCTGGATGGAACCACCAAAAAATGTTTTGTAATGTAGCGGTAATTGAACACTACAGCTATATTACTGCATTTTAGGTAGGTTAGTGTAGCGGTATGTTAAAATGACAAGATATGTGAGCTTGTGTTTACTGTTACGTTATTGAGCAAAAAATTACTTATTTTACGTTAGTCTGAATTCTATTTTAATTTTTTCACTTTAAATGTACTTCATTAATTTAATTAATTATCTGTAGGCATGTATTCTTGAGGTGTCGTAACGTGACACGTGCTCAATTTTATACCTCAGATTTTCACCAATTTCACTTATATTTGAAAATTCACTGTCTATTTTTATTAGTTCTTCTTAATATATTTCACATCACTCTTAATATTAATTAATTCTACTTTGTTTTTTCACATGAAACGTCTAATATGCTTAGCTTGCATGCGTTAAACGCTATGTGAAAAAACCTAAAACTAAAATGTCTGCCACCAAATATATTTTAAAAATGTATAAAAAATACTTAGCCTATAATTTCACCAAAAACCTGTAACACCACAGAAGTTAATCTTTACTTAGCATGTAAATACTGTACCTTGCTTGGCACGTTGATTTATGCTAGAAAGATTTGAAGTTATTTTCACTGATGAATAATTTTCCACTTTGAAGAACACTAGATCTATGCGAAGTTGCATTTACGATCGCTGTCAAACTAATGAGCGTTTAGTTAGGGAGCACCTCCTTTTTATAATGTCCGAGCCGCCATTTTCGGACAAGTTCCACATGAAAAAATGCGATTTTCATATATTTTTTGCACATTATAAGTCCATGCTGTAATGTCAAAATATTCCAAATTATGTGAATTAATTTATTTTTAATTATCCATAATTTTTCCTAATTCATTTGTTGAAATATTTCAATTTTTCTAAAATTTATCAATATGGCCGCTCCCTATCATACTATGTTGATTTCCGGTGTGGAACATAAATTCTCTCACGAATTTTCTTCTGTCTCGTTTCCACATCGTTCTCTTTCCCACTCATTATGGGAATTAAAATTACCTTTTTTTATAAATATTTCCTTACCTGGGCAATTTCGCGTTTTTTAATTATTGCCAACAGGTAGAGCGCGGCCAACTTCATAAAAGTGATTATTTACTTCGTCGCGGTGACAGTTGGTTTCGCGGTTTTTAAATAGTGAAGTTTCGTGTTCGTATTGTGTATTTTCTTCGCCACTAAGGGATTAATTCACAAGGTAAGTGCATAAATATATTCTTTAAGTATTAATTAATGATTTTCCTGTGCATAATTTGCAGGAAATATACAAATTATGCGAAATTTTCATGTTGGAAAAGTGATTAATGAAGTGTCAACAATGGCTACAATTGTTGATTTTTCATTAATAATAGTATGTTTAGCTTCTGCGAGTATATGTTATTCGCATATTTAAACATAATTGCATGTTTCGCAATAGTTTATTATGCCAGTAACATGAATTTCGCTGAAAAGTAGCAATGTTTATGTTTTCATGTAGTGTTGTTGTTGTACTGCCAAAAACTTTGTTTCTTGGCACTTTGCATGTATGTACTTAAATTTTTTATTGTGCTGCATAATAGTTAATCCAATACGGCCATAGATTAGGGATAAGGCAGTCTTGGGAGGCTTAGCTCTCTTTCTCCTGCAACAGTCTCTCCTGATTTAAACGCGTCAGAGACAAGTTTCCTTTTGTTCCCTCTCGCTTTATCGATTCTAGTTTTACGTATGTAAGAGCTGAACGATTAAGCGGTGACAATTCCCTCCGAGTCGTACAAGTTTCTACTAACCTGAAGGCAAAGCTTTGTCACTATTCCTGTAGTTTAGAACGACTAATCGACTCCTCCCCCACATACGCTTACCAAGCCCGCGAAGAACTCGATAGTCAAGCAATTTCAAAATTTGCTGGCACGCAACCAACGACATTATCATCTCTCGAACAAGGACTTACCATTCAGGTCCCGCAACCCGGTTCTTCAAGTACTCCGAATCCCCAGCCTAATAAAACTAAAGACTCCGAAAGCATTTGACAACCCTAACTGTTCGCAGAATTAGTTTTTTCGATCCGGCAACGTCTTCTATAGGTTAAATGGGAGGTTCTTCAAACATTTCTATGGGACGACAACCAGCTCCAAGCAACGCAGAATTTTCGGGTTCAAACCCCAACCCGGCTCCCAACAGAAGTCCATCTGGAGCCACTCATCACCCTGACAGGAGATCAATGCCTAGCACTGAGAAGAGTCAACCACGCAATCCTTCTTCTTTCGAAACATATAGGGGAGCAGCGAAGGTACCCAAATGGAACATCTCGTTTAGTGGCTCTGGCGAAAATGATGACGTCACGCACTTCGTGTTCAGACTGGAGGCGTTAGCTGCAAATGACCTTTTTCCCTATGAGAGATTATTTAACGCAATCCCCAATTTTTTTAAAGGTACTGCGGAAACGTGGTACTGGGAACAGCGTCGTAAACACCCGAGCTCATCCTGGGATGAATTCAAGGCTGCTTTAATAGGCCGATTCGGCAGTTACATCTCGGAAAGTGAAATCCGGAGAGCAATTGAGTCTGGAAAACAAGCTCCAAAGGAATCTTGTAGCAATTTTCTCTTGGATATGGAACGCTTAAATTGTCGTCTTCGTCGTCCTTTTCTCGAGACGGAGCTTATGGAAATCATAAGAGACAACATGGACCCAGCACTACAAAGTGCTACTGTTACAACTTCGTTCCGCTATGCTGAGGAACTTCGTGTAACCTGTCAGAGATTGGAAAAACTCTGGAAATTTTCAGTGCATGATCCGAGATATCTAACGGTCGCATCTCGTGCTAAAACTTCTTCCTTGGTTCATGCTTTAGAGCCTGAAGATCCCTCTTCTGAGGATCGGACTTATGATGTATGCGTGGTAGATCGAAAAATGTCTGTAGATAAGACGAGTCATCAGCACACGATATGCTGGAATTGTCGTGACATCGGTCACCGATACCAAGATTGTGGTAAAGGTTACCTTGGCGTCTTCTGTTACGGATGTGGTCGTCCAGGTTTCCTTAAGCCGAACTGCCCAACATGTTTTCGTTTATCGGAAAACCAGCGGCCGAGCGCAATGAAATTTGGGATCACCACGCGTTCGGCTCGAGTTCATTTAAGTCCCAGTACCTCAATGGAGGAAGCAGCGACCAATACAGAACCAAGTCTTCATCGGTACAAGCTCTTTCTTCTAGCCAGCTCTGTAACGATTCTAACCCCATGACTGTTACCTTACACCCAGCGGGTGCTGACGATTTCCCCAGCTCCTCCCGATTAAAAAATACACCAATTGCTAATTATTTCCAGTGGAGGAAATTAGTACGTAAGCACGGATGTCCACCATCATTTACGAGAAGGATGATCCAAGACCCCATATCATTGTCACTATAGGCGGCAAGAATGTGAAGGGATTCCTTGATAGTGGGGCGTCTATTAGCATCCTCGGAGCGATTCCTTTGAAATTAGTAGCTGACGCTGGTCTTCACTACAAGCCTTTCCACTCACATGTACGCACCGCAAACGGCTCCAAAAATATTATCCTCTGATACATAGAAACATCTGTTGAGTATGCGGGACGAGTGGAGATCATTAGACTGCACATTATTCCGACGTTACAACAAGAACTATATTTAGGCATCGACTTCTAGAAAGTCTTCGGCTTCTCGCCGAAAGTCATTAGTTCCCTCGGAAATTCTCCCAATCCAAATGCAACGAGCCACGAACTTAGAGAAGACCAAGAGAACCAGTTAGAGGGAATAAGGGCACAGTTTCCTTCTTTTACGAAAAAATGGACTTGGTCGGACTTCTCTCCTACAACACTAAATAGAGATAGATGGAAGCCATCCAATAAAACAACGCCACTTTCCCGTTTCACCTGCTGTACAAAAACTCCTGTACGAAGAACTGGACCGAATGATAGAAATGGATGTGATTCAAGAAAGCCAGAGCGCATGGAGCTCTCCAGTGGTCCTGGTGAAAAAATCCAATGGCAAGGCACGCTTATGTCTCGACTCGCTCAGATTGAATTCCGTACCGAAGAAGGATGCTTATCCGTTACCACTAATTGACGGTCTTTTAGGACGACCATTCGAGACAAATTCCTCTGTCAGAGGATGCTAAAGAAAAGACAGCTTTCACTGTACTGGGGAGGCCCCTACACCAGTTTAAGGTCATGCCGTTCGGCTTGTGCAATGCCCACCAAACCATGTGTCGCCTTATGGACAAGGTCATCCCTCATCAGCTGCATGACAGAGTTTTTGTCTACCTGGACGATTTGTTGGTCACCTCCGTTACGTTTGAGGAGCATCTCAAACTCTTGAGTGAAGTAGCTAAGCTTCTAAAAAAGGCTAAATTGACAATAAATGTCGAAAAAAGCAAATTTGTTTTAAGGCAGATCAAATACCTCGGCTATGTGGTTGGTGAGGGAGGGCTTCGAACGGATCCAGATAAAGTGGCGGCCATTATGAACTTTCCGGTACCTACTACTATCCGCCAAACAAGAAGGCTTTTGGGCATGGCTGGTTGGTATAGGCGCTTCATCGCGAATTATTCTGATGTCACGTCCCCAATAACCAATTTGTTAAAAAAAAAAACACAAGGTTCACGTGGACTGCGGAAGCTCAAACTGAACAACTAAAATCACTTCTTTCGTCGGCACCCTTACTAGCAAATCCAGACTATTCGAAGCCTTTCTTCATTCGGTGCGATGCCAGTAAGCAAGGTGTTGGAAGTGTGCTTTTTCAAAAGACCCCAAACGAAGAGGAAAGACCAATAGCCTACATGTCACAAAAGCTTAACCCGGCTCAGAAAAATTATAGTATTACGGAGCTAGAGTGCTTGGCTGCAGTGCTCAGTATAAAGAAATTTCGCGCTTATATCGAGGGCTTTGCGTTCACGGTTCTTACCGACCACCAGAGCCTTAAATGGCTAATGTCCCAAAAGGATTTGACCGGAAGACTAGCTCGGTGGAGCTTGAAACTTCAGCCTTTCGTCTTTCAAATCGAGCACGTTAAAGGAACCTCAAACGTTGTACCTGACGCCCTCTCTCGAGCATATGAGGAGACGCCAGATGTCCTCGTTTCCGAAATTCAGAGACTGAACTATAGTGTAGACCTAGAATCCAAGGAGTTTCAAAGCCCCGAGTATTTAGAGTGGAAGGAGACCCTTATAAAGAATCCGGCGAAGTTTCCTAACATGAGAGTAGTAGAGCCACACATCTTCATCCACATTGAGCCACGTGAAACAGCTGACCCATCTGATATACCAGCATGGAAATTGTGGATACCCAGCTCTTTGACACTCGAGGTTATCCGTCAAGAGCACGAGTCCTCCACGGCAGCAGGTGGTATACGAAAGACTCTAGAGCGGCTTCGGTGCTACTTCTTCTGGTCGAGGATGCGGCAGGAAGTACGACAATATGTTCTCATATGCGATATATGTAAGCAGACTAAAGCCCCAAATCAGACCCAAAGACCTTTTATGGGTAAATCATTCGAAGTAGTACGCCCATGGCAAAGAATATACATAGATTATATTGGCCCACTTCCTCGATCCAAACGAGGAAACACAGTGATACTGGTGCTTGTAGACGAGTTTTAAAAATTTCCCCTGATTAAGGCCTTCCCTAATGCTAAAACCCATAGCCTGGTAAAATTCCTCGAAGAAAGCGTTTTCCACCAGTATGGTGTACCAGAGTCAATTCATACGGACAACGGTCCACAATTTATTGCGGGTGAATTTTCGAATTGTTCATATCGTTTCGGAATTACGCATATGCGAACAGCAGTGTATTCTCCTCAATCTAACGCTTCCGAAAGAGTTAATAGATCCATTGTTGCGGAAATCCGAGCATATGCGCGATCGGATCACACGAAATGGGACGACTAATTGAGTGATGTAGCTTGTGCTCTAAGAAATTGTTTTCACGAGTCGATCAAGAATACTCCGTCATATGCGCTTTATGGCTACAGCATGATCCTACACGGCGGTACTTATGCTCTGTAGCGCGAAATTGATTCTCTTACAGAGGGTGATATTGAGACTAGCCCCGCTGAGTTTAAAATGCCTCTGATACATGAGCGAGTGAAAAACTTTCTCCGACAAGCCTATGAGAAAAAGGCGAAAGCATACAATTTACGTGGACGGCCAAAAAGTTTTGTGATAGGCCAAGTAGTTTTCGTCCGCAATCATGTTTTAAGTAAGGCAGTCAATAAATTCTCCGCTAAACTCGCTGACAAATATATAAAGTGTAATATCAAGAAGAAAATTGGGTCAGTTAGTTATGAGATCGAGGATCTAAAAGGGAAATTTTTAGGAGTCTTCCACGCAAACGATATACGAAAGTAATATACCTGACAAACAATTCCCTCGGCAGCCCCAATAAGACATCCGTGTGTGGGTATTCCAACCTCAACTTAACAAAAAAAAAAAAAAAAAGAACGATGGTTTAACAAATGAAGGTGACCTCCGCTTACTGCCAACTTTTTTATTTTATTTTAGCTCGGTCAGTAGAGCATGAGACCTTAATCCCAGGGTATGAGACGTCCCCACGTTGGGAAGCCCTGAAATTTCCCATAAACGCATTAACCCCATTTAGCGAATCATACAATCATTACAGTCTAGTATGCCTTGTTGCTCGGCAAACGAGAAAATTTTTTTGAATATAAGTATCTATACATACATAAAAATGCGTATTCGTATACCGAAGGTCTTCAGCATAAACCTTGCTCAATTTCAGCAACTTTTACGTTGTACTGTAACGGGCATTGTATAACGATCTAGAGAAAACTATAAACAAATTCAAATGTTACAACAATTGTGCCGATGATTCCACTAGTGAATATGGAGTTCTCCGAAAAAAGAACAAAAAAACCGGAGGCTTCCTCTTTATAAAATAGATGGAGTTATAAAAACCTCACACATTTTATGAATGCACGAAGCATTAAAAAACTTGTGAGATATTGGACATGTTATGTACGCAAATTATACCTATCTAAAAAAGGAGTAACGTAAAATTACAAATTAATAAAATCTGAAAAAGACAATAATTATTTAAAATATTTCATACATAAATTTTCATATAAGCTAATCATGCTTAAAAACATGGTTAGCTTATCTATTCAATCAGTGAAGAAAATTGCATCAGCAATTTTCTTCACATACCATTCGTTTTTACAAAATTTATTCCCACGACAAATTGTGCCTTCAGCAAAATTTGTCAGTAGAAATATTTAATTTAAAAAATATAAAACAAAAGACAAATCGTACCTTCAGTACGATTTGTCGTGAAAATTATAATATGTATGTACGAACGTACATACATATCACAAAAAAAAGCTTTCGCGATAAGAAATGCGCGCCGCGAGATTACATTATATGTATACGCGCGCCGCAATTTCAATCGACGGGACGGTGGCTGATGTTTATAAAAACATCAAATTTCATTTTTTCAAGCCACCGTCCAACGAAAAATGTTCTGGACTTGTTTAATCAAGTCCAGAATAAATGAAAATTTTTCTCAGGGTAGAAATGCAACTATGCATTTTCTACCCTGACCGACGGCTCTGGATCGCGATGAAAGTGATCAAGAGCGCAGTCGGTTTTTAAAGTCGCAGTCGAATTTTAGCACGAAAAGGAGTGATGATTAAAATTTTTCTACGCGGCGGAGACAGAAAAAATTGTGATTAGAAAAAGAGTAGGTTTTTAGACAAAAAAAAACGGCGGTTCGTACGAAAAGAAAGAGATCGGAGTTGAATTTTTTCCAAAATCTTCTACAACCGGGGTGGTTAAGAAAAAACGGTGGTTTGCAGTCGAGTGTAAAAAGGTAGCGAAAAATAAATCCAGTGTTGTAACGAAAAATAAATCCAGTGTTGTAACGAAAAATAAATCCAGTGTTGTAAAAGGAAAACTGAATCAAGTTTGTAAGGAAAGATAAATCGAGTTTGTAAAAAAAAAAGAAATTAAAATAAATAAAAAGAAAATTCTTAGAAGAAAAGTGTTTTGGATTATAGCAGCCCGACACTAAGCGAAGGTACATAACAAAATTGGCGCAGCCGGTAGGATAGAGGAAGCCTACTTTGAAAAACAAACAAAGTATAAGCGCTCGAAAACCCTCTATCCTACGAATCTAAAAGGAGTTTAGGACGAGATCGAATACTGGGCAAGACACCCTACCCTTCGCCTGAAGTTGAGTCTGGCTTCAGGAGTATTTCGATCTTGTCGGCTCCCAACGCTCGGGGTCGGACAGCTTTAACTGCCTCTGTTTGTAAAACACGCAGCCACCCCCTCATCAAAGCACAAAGTGCCAACGTGGGACAATAGCGGGCTTCATCCCAGCCCAGGATATCAGAAGTTCACAACCAAAAGTGCTAAAGCTACACTTGAAGGAAGGAAGTTTGCAAACCATCCGCTATCTGCGATCCAGAGCTGAAAGGGACTTCGAAGTAGGCAACGCGCCCCCCTTTCAGCTTTTATCCAGGGGAATTTAAGAAGGCCACGGGCCCCCCGGCAGCAAAAGAACTTCAAGAAACCGAACCAACGATCCTGAATTGAGAGGGACCTCGAAGAAGGCAATAAGCCCCCCTCTCAATTTGAACCAAGGGAATTAAGACGGCAGAAGCCCCCCTAGCTGCAAATTTTACACACGGTGGTCCATGAGCGAGGAAAGCTCCCCCCAAGAAACACCGCCGGAAATCCAACTTCCATCAACTCCTCAACAATCTTCCTCGCCGGGCGACGCACAAGAAGATCCGTCCCGGAAAGAAGGAGGCAACGCGGGAGCAACATCCGCAACAGAGGGTGCTAATCAAACACCCGCAACAAACTCAACAAAAAAAGGGGTAACACTCAGGAGTGGGACAATCCTTACAGGTCCCCAACAAGTAAGACCTTCTACTTTAAATTTAGAAAGTTATTTAAAATATCTAGAGGGGAAAGTGCGAGACTCCTCCGTACTTTCTGTTATACAGTGCGATTCTATCGATAAACAGCTCAAAAAGTCCCGTGAACGGCGGCTTGAGCAAATCGCGCAATTCAAAGAAAGTACGGAAAAATTTAAAGAAAGCTTAAAGCAGTTTGGAGAACTCTCGCACTCTTTCGAAACAGAAATTCCAAATAATAGTGTAGAATTAAGAGAAGGTGCCATTGAGGACAGTGTCAGTGATTCTACCGTGAGTGAAATCCTATTGAATTGGCTGCGCGACTCCCTTTTGGAAACCAGCATAGAAGAAACTAGCTCCCCAAAGGTGCCAAACTTTAGCTTCAGAATCCCAAGTATAAACATGGCAGATTACGCGAAAATCGCCAAACTGACTGCTCAGCTGGTTCCCCTATTCTCAGGAGAACAGCACCCAAAATTGAGCCTTGAGCTCCAAAAATTTCTAGGGTGCTGCAGGCAGGTAATACAGTGCATTTCGGTGGATGAACTAACAGCATTTTTACAAATCTTTCCCACCAGACTTCGAGGCGAAGCTTACCAGCTTTTTGCCTCAAATATGCCCACTACTTTCAAAGAAGTAGAAGAACGGCTAAATCGCACATACCTGCCTAGAGAAACTTACCAGGAGCTGGTAAATAAATTAATAACTACAAGGCAGTATCCCTTAGAAAACCTCACAGCCTTCACGGCACGAGTAAAACAAATGCTGGCACTCTGCAATGAAGCAGCAGAATCCAAATACGGAGCCACAGCAGCACCAGCTGTTAAAACGCAGCTAGAAGATTTCGCGAAAAACGCACTAAAAACAGGAGTCAATACCCCCTATATGTGTCAATATCTTCTGACCATGACCAACGGCACTGTGGATGATTTAATACAAAGAGCACTTGACATGGAACGTCTCCAGCAAAGTGCTCTATTCCTGCAACCTTCAGGGCAATTTTAGGCAAATGTGATGCAAAATCCGATATCCCATTCAATAAGTGCAACAACACCAAATAACACACATTTTAACCAACTTAATTCATCAGCTAATCACAGCGTATTTACTCCCGGCATAATGCCATTCGCTCAAGTACCTCAGACCCTGCCAAACCCAAGCAGTCACATACCAACGTCACAGTTCACACAGGCAGGCACAGCATATATTAAACAGGAACCAAGAGCGCCAAATAAAAATTATAATGTAAATAATAAAAATACCTATTTAAATAAAATCAGTTGTAGTTTTTGTAACTTCAGAGGCCATACATATGCTGATTGCCTCAAAAGGAAAAATACGCCTTATTGTGTGAACTGCAAAATGTATAACCATGACGTGCGTGACTGCAGAAGAAACAACAATAGTTTCCAGAGACCACACAATAATAGTGGACCACCAAATCAACGTCCTAGAGAGCCGCAAAACCCCAATAACAACTCAAGAGTCTATAACGTGCGTAAAAAGTGCGAGTTTTGTGGTCGTTCTGGGCATGCAGTAAATAACTGTCAACAAAAACGTAAATGGGAAGCCCGGAGTCAGGGAAACGACGTACAGTCGACTCAAAACTCCCCGGCTCGACTATAAATCTCCCATCTAATAAAATAGGGTCTCCTCAGCAGCCCGATTCCAGTGTCGCTACAGTAAAACTTCCTTTAGACATAGGCCTGAACGGCAAAACTAAACTAGTAGTAGACACAGGCGCTGAGGTAAGTATAATAAAGAAAAGGTCATTAAAAGACCTCAAAGAAATTAACCACAATGAGGCATGTACACTTCAGACCCCATTTGTTACGGGAAAGACGCTGGGAGATTGCCAGGGAAACTTCGTTTTCAAAAACAAAATTCCCTACAAGTTTCAAGTCGTAAAGAACTTGCCTGGCCTTTCCGATGATGGACTTCTAGGAAATGATTTCCTAGCAAAAAACTGCAACGTTGAGGGTCCTAATAAGATACTAAGGTTTCCTCGCACGGAAACTAATCCAGACGAATTTGCTTTGCCATTAGAGTTTGAAATGGACAAGCTACATTCTGAAAAAGCAGTCGAAGTAAGAACACTTGCAGAAGAGGTAGAGTCTAAACAGGCTGAACTATCCACCTGCAGTGTCTTCAAGGCTTTTCAAACGAGAAAAGCTGGCTGCCAAGCTCCAAAAGGGCCCAAGGAATGTGAAAAAAGCTGTCTGGGCGAGCAAGAGACCGATGAAGGCAGGCAGCAATTGGTTACCTTTAAGGAAGCAATCTGCATACCTGCGCGCTCTCAAATTGTGGCCCCAGTGCCGTTACAAACTCAAGAAGAAATGCTCTGTTTATCCCAAGAGATAAGCGATGGAGTCTTCTTGGCAAACAGTTTGCTGTCATCTGGAGAAGAATTAGTGCTGGTTAGTATTCTCAACGCTAACGGTCATCAAGTAGTCCTACATAGCTTAAAGTTACAGCTATATCCAATAAACGACTACACCATAGTCCCATTAACGCACTCAAAAGATCACAAAAGAACACACATTCCACTACCAAACATGGAGGCAATATCAAACAACACAAGAGACGGAACCGAGTGTCTAAAGCCTGCCAAAAAGGTGCATATAGCTCTTCCGTCCAAAATCCCGAGGCATAAATCACTGTTAAACAAACAACGGCCATACAAGAACGGTAGCGAGTCGCTAAAGCCTATACTAAAGGTGCATATTACTCCACCGTCTTCTAGCATAAAAAATCCTACATGGCCAAAAAATACTAGCATCGGCGCGCATGAGTATTCCACACAACCTAAGGCAAAGACCGCACAGGTGTATCAAACTCAGCCGTCGGCGAAGCAGGAAGCAAGTACCCTGCTACATGCTAAATACAACAAAATAAAGCCTCATAGGGAATTCATTAAATCCAATCCAATTTCAGGACACAAATTTACAAGGAATAGGAAGTCAAACCAAGGTTCAGCCGACAAGACGGCGATATTACAACATATACGATATCTATACCCGGATAATGAGACTCCGGACGATCCAAAACAATACCCGCGTATTTCTAGGCTAGAGCAAGAACTCAGCCTAGACCCTAATTTAACCGCGGAAGAAAAAATTTCGATATCGGAACTCTGCGAAGAGTATAACGATATCTTCTTCCTCAAAGGTGACAAACTCACCTATACAAATGCGATAACGCATACTATTCCGTTGGTGCAGGATCAAGCACCAATCAATCAAAAAATGTACCGCTTACCTGAAACACAGCGGAAAGTCATTAACGAGCAGTTAAAAGAAATGCTAGACAGCGGGATAGTCCAGTCTAGTAAAAGACCTTGGAATTCACCTCTACTAGTTGTCCCCAAGAAAGCGGGACCTGACGGTGAAAAAAGGTGGCGCGTCGTTGTCGATTTTCGTAAATTAAACGAAAAGACAATTGGAGATGCATTCCCGCTACCCCGAATCGAGGATATTCTCGACCAACTAGGTCACGCAAGGTATTTCACCACACTCGATTTGGCCAACGGCTATCACCAAGTTCTTGTCGACAAAAAAGATCGACATAAAACTGCTTTCAGCACCAGTTATGGGCACTACGAGTTCAAGCGTATGCCATTCGGGCTCAAAGAAAGGAGCCCCCGCCACATTTCAACGCCTAATGAATTTCGTCTTAACAGTCCTACAAGGCCTCGAATGTTTTGTCTACCTAGATGACATTGTAAGTTAAGTATTTGAACTTTATATCTTTAAAAAAAAAAACAACAACTTGAACTAAAAGAAATTTATTGTTCATACCTCGACCGAATATATAAGACTGTCTAACTAAAATGTACTTATTGTATTCTATCGTTCTAATTATGCCTTAAAAATGCTTATTATACAAAACGTGCCGTCTGCGGCACGGGAAGCTAGGTGTCTTCTTGCTGGAATGCCTGGGAACAATTTTAATGTGTGTATGCACTGAATTGCAAGGTGAGGAATTTGCAATGAAGATTATGTAGATTCGGCTATGCTCGTAACTCCTCCCCCCATAGAATGGAGCGACGGCCAGAGAAACTGAATCCTTGAAGTTTCAGGAGTGAATGATGCCGCCTTCGGGCTTCCATCTTGATGGTAAGTAGTGTTTGGCTCATATGTTTTATTGGATTTTACGCAATTTTTCAGTTGTATGATTACGCATAGTGTTGTAGTAATGCAGAGAAAAGCTATAAGTCCATATGATATATTGTCCTTGTATGTTGATTTTGTTTCCAGGAGTTCTATGGCTTGTCTGTTTTCGAAATGGTAAGCTTCCAGTTTTTCCAGATTTAGACCGTTAATAGTTGTGGATGCGTTGATCTCGTTAAACATAGGTGAGTATATGAGGATATCGTCCCAATAGGTGTTGGCTGGTTTACTGTTATACGTAATTTCATTAATTGTAATACTGCAATTTTTGAAATGAATAAGGGCTGTTCCATTGATTTGTTTCTGAGGAATGTCACATGTCGATTTGAGAGTTGTAGTAGGAATAATAATGAGGAGTATGAAGTCCGGTTCCGGTTGATATATTGAAGTAATCTTGGGTCCTTGTTGTAGGTTACAATTGGCTGGTTCATTTTTAATGATGTTGGGTATGCATGTAACTTCATTAACCTTTGGTGTGCTGGTAGTTTCTTTACAAAAGTATCTTCCTTCTATAAACGGGCATGCTTCGTCGAAGTATTGAATATCAAGCTCATTTAGGGCAATATAGGATTTTGTTATGATTGTAAATGTCGTATTAATAGGAAGTGGTATTAAATGGAAAAAGGAATAAGTCTCATTAGAGATTATGGGAATTTGAATATTAAAAATTACATTTGAATTATTATAGTATGCCTGTAGGCCAAGGAATTCGTAAATCTGTTCATCTGTCTTAATTTCAACTGATTGACTTTGGAAGAAATTATAGATTTCTTTTATTTCAGCCGGATTTAGAATTAATTTTGATATAATATTAAGTCTTGCAAGTGTGATTGCTTCAGCTATATTAGTCAAATGGTTGTTTAACAAATCTATATTAAAATTTATTCTATTTATATATTGGATGAATTTAAGAAATTCTTCTTCTGTTCCTATTTCATTATTAAAATGATTTAAAAATGTTTCTATAGTTTCTTGCTGCTTATTGATGTGGAGGGTTAAATTGTTAAATCTTTCCATCATTCGAATATTTATTTGGGTTTGTTTATTAATTTCATTCCCTATAATGTGTTGATTAATTTTAACAACTTCTATTTCCTTGTTTATTTGTTGGGCATCTTCAGCGTCCATATTTCCCGTAATTGATTTTATGAAAGTTCCTAATCCATTAATTATCCCTCTTTTAGATCTATACCTAGGTAGAAGTGTATGTAATTTCTGTTCTAGTTCGTTAAATTTCAGTTTAGTTATATGTATTGTGTCTTCAAACTCGTTTCTATAGTCTATGATATCTAAAGAATTTCTAATCTTCTCTATATTTTCCTCATAATTTTCTAGTTGAACTATATGTATTAGATTCTTGTGTCCTTTAATAATTCTAGCCTGTCCCAGTTTCATCGGTAGAAGTCCATTGCTGTTGCTGAGGTCGTGTGTCTCTAGTTTCTGTCCGTGTGTGTTCATCGTTGTTAACCTGTAAAAAGCGTTTTCTTTTGATTCTAGATTTATGTAGTTTTTTGTTGCCTTTCGTAAAGATTACAACTTTCTTGTTATTTCTAATTTTAAGTTTCCTAAACCTAGGGGTCAACTTATTTCTTCTACTTTCTTTCCTAAAAATATTATCATTTTCCTTATATTCACTTGGGGGTTCTCTATGCTTATTTAATTTATCAATATTCTTATTCATGTTTTCTTGAAGTATATTTTTAATAGAAGGGAATAGATTAGATTGGAATTCATTGAGTTTTTGTAAGTATTCATGTTCGTTATTGAAGGTCACTTTATTTGTAAATTTATTAGTTCTTCCATAAAATAACTCATAAGGTGTATATTTGGTGGATGAATGTATCGCATTATTGTACGTGGTAAGCGTTTCATTCATGATATCCTTGTGGTTTTTATCTTTACATTTTTCGTGAATGATTCTATAAATTTCAGTTAATGTGGAATGTAAACGTTCGACTGGAGAATTGCTGCTAGTCTGTTGAAAGGATGTAATATGAAGTTGAATGCTATATTGCTGACAGAAATCTTTAAATATGGTTGCGGTGAATTCTGCGCCCTGATCTGATACTAATTTCTTTGGGATACCATGGAGGCTAAAGAAATGTCTGAGGGATTTAATAATATTGAGACTATTGCGAGCAGTTAATGTATATGCAGCTGCGAACTTAGAAAATTTATCAACGATTGTTAAGATCTGTTTACCATTAATTGTATAAATATCTGTATGAAGGATATCTAATGGTTTCGATGGAATTTCAGGCTTTTCGTACTGTATCTTAGGGGGTCTTCTATCGTATTTTAGGGTTTGACACGTATCGCAATTGTTTATGATTTGCGTTATTTTCCTTTTCATAAATGGGAAAAAATACTCTCTTTTTAGGTGTAGTAATGTTTCATTGATTCCTCGATGATTATTATTGGTATGATATTCATTGATTAATTTGTCTTGTTCGTCATTGTCAATTATGTCTTTTAGTATTTCCGTGCAACGGATTAACTTGAAGGTCTTGCTTCTTGCAAAAAATTTTGAATATACGGTTTGAACAACTTGAAATATATTATCATCAGTAAGTATGGCTGATGTCTTATTTGGGGGTAAATATTCTTTAAAAATATTTGTAATAGCTTCTTCAGAAAAATCTGGGATTCGGATAGTTCGTCTTTGCTTATTTTTAAATATGACTTGTGTTGAAACTGTTGGGGTTCTGTCCGATTTTTCCAAAATAAGTTGTATGTTAAATTCGTTTATCGGACGTTCTGAAATTGCTATATGGTCATCTAAGTTTTCACTAGCGGAATGGATAGTTGAATTATCTGAATTTTGCCTTGCATTGTTCATACTATCGTGAGTTGTTTCATTTGTATTGATTTCTGTCTTATGAGGGTTTTCTTTGTCTATTATTTTGATGCGACTTAAGGCGTCAGCATTGGAGTTCATAGTACCTTTCTTGTATACTATCTCGTAATCGAACTCCTCGAGTTTTAGTCGCCATCTGACTAATTTCGAATTTGGGTCTTTTAGACTCATTAACCACAACAAAGGCTTATGGTCGGTGACAATCTTGAATTTTTGGCCAAAAAGGTATGGGCGGAAGTATTTTGTTGCCCAAACTATCGCCAGAAGTTCCTTCTCGATAGTCGAATAATTTATTTCGGAGTCTGTTAGGGTTCTACTTGCGTAACATATTGGCTTATCACTACCAATGACACCTTGGGATAAGACCGCTCCGATGGCAAAATTACTCGCGTCTGTGGTTAAGATAAATGGCTTTGAAAAATCTGGGTACTGCAATATAGGATCGTTTATAAGTATGTCCTTACATGCGTTGAAAGCTTTTTGATATTTTTCATTTATCTCAATGGTTCTGCCTTTTTTCAAGCATTCGGTTAAGGGTTTTGTCAGTTTTGCAAAGTCCTTAATGAACTTGCGATAATAGCCTAACAATCCCAGAAAGGATTTAATTTCCCTCTGTGTTTTTGGTATTGGAAACTCACGAACTGCTTTTACTTTATCAGGATTTGGTTTGATACCATGATTTGTAACGACATGGCCCAAAAATGCGATTTCTTTGTGGAGAAAATCTGATTTGTCCAGTTGGACTTTGAAGTTAGCTTCACGCAATTTGTTGAAAACTTTTCTAAGGTTTTCAGCGTGTTCTTGTAGAGAAGTCGAAAAGACTATTATATCATCTAAATAAACTAAGCAGATTTTTCCTTGGATATCCTGGAGGACGTTGTCCATAACGCGTTGGAAAGTGGAAGGGGCATTTTTCAACCCGAAGGGCATTCTGACATATTCGTAGTGTCCGCCTTCAACTGTGAAAGCTGTCTTTTCTGTATCTTCAGGGTGCATTTCAATTTGATGGAAATCGCTTGCTAAATCAAGCGTTGAAAAATACATACATTTACCGAGTTTGTCTAGGATTTCGTTAATATTGGGTAAAGGGTATCTGTCAGAGATTGTCTTCTCATTTAGATTGCGGTAATCAATTACAAGACGCCATTTCTGCTTTCCGTTGGCGTCCCTTTTTTTGGGCACTATCCATATAGGAGAGCTCCACGGAGAATAGCTTGGCCTTATGATGCCTTGTTGTAGCATGTCTTTAATTTGAGACTGAACTTCATTTTTGTGCACGAATGGATACCTGTACGATTTTGTATAAATCGGTACGTCATCGGTGGTTCTTATCCGATGCTTTATTTTGTTAGAAAACGAAAGGTCTTGGCCTTCTTTGAAAAATATGTCATCATATTCTTTACATATTTTGAAAATTAATTTCCTTTTTTCTTCGTTGAGGTGAGAAACACGAAGGAGGCTTGTAATGTCTGTTCGTCTAATAGAATCAAACTGATTAGTATCGGAATATTGGACATTGAAATTATTTACTTCACAATATTCTTTATTCTTGTATTGGTGGACTTTGAGGGGTTGTTCTAAGAAAAGACTTTCCTCAGATTCGGAATTGTTTATTACCTCTACTGTACTGTACCAATTCCTTGCGTTGTAAATACCTTCTGGTAATAATAGGTTTGGCTTCAGCTTTGTTGCTGGTATAAGAATGTCTCCATGTTGTACATCTACCGGGAGTTTAACAATCTGCTTTGAGTTCGGAGGAATTGAATATTGGCTTGACATGAAATTGGGCTTAAATTGAAGAGGCATCACTGAGTTTTTCGTAATAAGGGTTTTGTTCTGTAAATCGACTTTGGCACCTAATGATGTTAGCGCATCAAGACCTATTAGTCCGTCGAAATAGCCATGGAATTTAAACACTAGAAATCTGGTTTCTCCAGGATGATTATATTCAATAAAATTGGGCAATATTATTTCTTTATTGATTTCGTGTGTATTCAGAATAGTTGTAATAAAGGTAGGTGGAATAATAGTTAGGTCATCGCGGTGAACAAATTCGGGGTTGATAAAGGATGAAGATGCTCCGGTATCGATTAGAAATTTTAATGGTCTGCCAAAAGGTGAAGAAATATTTACGTAAGGAAGAACGAAACCGTGCTTGTTTACATCTAAGTAGCCGATTTGTTCTGTGAGGCTTCTACAGGAAAATTTGCATCATCTATTTCAAATGACTGATCAGATTCATAATTATCGTAATATTGATCTAATTGGGGTTCGTAATTTGAGGGATCTACTTGAAAATCACGAGATCTATTAACATTTTCGTAATTATAATTATTATTTGTACTACGAGGGTTCTGTTCAGAGAAATTATGCAGTTCTTTACTGATGAAATTAGCTTGTCCTGCTGGCCTAAAGAAATTATTTAAGTGTGGTCTGAATTGTTGAGGAGTCCTGTGTGTTTTTCTGGTTGGAGCTCGTCTCGTATTTCCTGAACTAGTATCCATAGGTTCTACTGGAGGTAAATTTGGTTGTCGGGGTGGAAAAGATTGTTGATGACGTAAAAAGGGTGTAGGTTGTTGATTAACTGGTGAAAACAATCTTGGTGTTTGGGGTTGAAAGGATTGCTGATGTGAGTAGAAGGGTTTGGTTTGTTGGTTAAATTGTGTATTTAGTGGTCTGTTGAATGTAGAGTACTGTGTGTTATAATAGGGTCTTACTGATTGTTGAGGAATAAAGGTTGGTCTTGCTGTTCGGTGATTTGTCGTTGGTCTGTTTATAATTTGGTTATTTGACTTCATGTAGAATATATTCTGCTCTTTGAGGCAATATGAAAAAGCTTCTGTTAAATTACTAGGCTTCATGGCTCTTATTGTACAGCCTAAAGGTTCTTTCAATCCTGTAAGGAAAACGTTCAGACACATTTCGGAGTAAAGATCTCTTTTAGCTCTGATAACATTTGCATCACTTTCATGAATTTGAAGATGGTTATTAACAGTGGATAAAATTTCAATAATTTCACTATAGTATTGTTCGACTGCTTTATTACCTTGTCGTAAATTATGCAGGTCTTTAATGAGAGATGTTTCATTACGCTTATCAGAGTAATGAATAATTAAATTATTCTTGATATCAGCCCATACGAGAGGTGTACCGTACATGTTCAGCACTTCATTAGCTGGTCCTTCTATTTTGTTTCTGATAGCACGTAATAGAATTGCAGCATATGTAGTACCATCGATACATGCAACTAAGGACAAAATTTCCTCTGCGTTTTTGAGAAAATCGTACAAAAGTCTAGGATTGCCATTAAATTTCGGAAGATCTTTAATTGCATCCGGAACTTTCAAACTATTAAAGACATTAGTTATCATTTGGGCTGTTTGAGCAGCTTGAGCTGTCTGAGCAGCTTGAACTATTTGGGCAGATTGGGCTGTCTGAGCATCTTGAGCTAATTGTACATTATTCTCCGTCATTTCTATTTCGTTAAGATTTTCACTAGTTAAAAACTCTTTAGAATTCGAGGTTTTAATTGAATCAAATAATATAGAAAGATTTAACAAATTTTCTTGGAATAAATCACTTTCACTTTCAGAAGAATTTCTTTCACAAGTTATAGGTAATTTGTCACAAATTTTTTCCTTTTTTAGTTTACACTTTTCACGTTTATTCTTTAAATTAAAAATGCTCTTCATTGATTTTTTTTTGTTGTTTAAGTACGAAACTGTAGTATATGCATTTATTTAATGATGAACTGGTTAATTTATTAATTATCTTATATACTATAAATATATATATATATGGAGTAAATTAAAAATCAAAAAAATTTTATTTTATTTATTATTTTTAATAGCTAGAGAAAAAAAATGTTTAACTATATATATACTTTTAAGGAAAGGAAAAAGGAATTGAGCTTGACTTACAGCACAAATATCAAAAATTGTTTCATTATTCCTATTCGATGATCCGTCGTAATATTCCAAATGATAAGTTCCTGATATGGTTGCAAGTGATTTTTGTTCGATGGAAGTCTTTAAGGTTCCCAATTAAAGGGTAAAAACACACCAAGAGATTTCTGAATCAACGATAATCCGCCGTTGGAGGTTTTTCAGAAGTTTCCTGTATTGCTAATTAATTGCACTCTTTTTTCACAACTACCGATACGCTGTCGATATTGCAAACTATTTACCGATAAACCGTCGATATTTAATTTACACGAAAAAAGGTGAATTAATTGATAGCTTATCGAATAGCTATCCTACCGACTGAGCCAGTTAAGTATTTGAACTTTATATCTTAAAAAAAAAACAACAACTTGAACTAAAAGAAATTTATTGTTCATACCTCGACCGAATATATAAGACTGTCTAACTAAAATGTACTTATTGTATTCTATCGTTCTAATTATGCCTTAAAAATGCTTATTATACAAAACGGGAAGCTAGGTGTCTTCTTGCTGGAATGCCTGGGAACAATTTTAATGTGTGTATGCACTGAATTGCAAGGTGAGGAATTTGCAATGAAGATTATGTAGATTCGGCTATGCTCGTAACTCGCGTCGTTGTCGATTTTCGTAAATTAAACGAAAAGGCAATTTGAGATGCATTCCCGCTACCCCGAATCGAGGATATTCTCGACCAACTAGGTCACGCAAGGTATTTCACCACACTCGATTTGGCCAACGGCTATCACCAAGTTCTTGTCGACAAAAAAGATCGACATAAAACTGCTTTCAGCACCAGTTATGGGTACTACGAGTTCAAGCGTATGCCATTCGGGCTCAAAGGAGCCCCCGCCACATTTCAACGCCTAATGAATTTCGTCTTAACAGGCCTACAAGGCCTCGAATGTTTTGTCTACCTAGATGACATTGTCATCTATGGAAAAAATTTAAATGACCACAACGAAAAGTTGAGGAAAGTCTTCAATAAGTTGAGAGAGAACAACTTGAAACTGCAGCCAGAGAAGTGCCAGTTTCTACGAAGAGAAGTTGTTTACCTAGGACATAAATGTTCTAGCGAAGGAGCCCTACCAGACCCAAGTAAGACGGCTTGCGTCCAAACATTTCCTGTTCCAAAAACAGTAAGGCAAGTTCAGTCATTTTTAGGACTTGCCAATTACTACAGGAAATTCATTCCAGACTTCTCCAAAATTGTACGCCCAATTACGAATTTACTCCGAAAGGATGTAAAATTCACTTGGACAGAGAAATGCCAAGAAGCATTTCAGAGCATAAAAAGTGCTTTAATTTCTCCACCACTTTTAATTTACCCCGATTTTTCGAAATCTTTTAATCTTACTACAGACGCAAGTATCGAGGCTCTAGGAGCTGTTCTTTCTCAAGGAGAAGTCGGAAAGGACCAGCCCATTGCCTATGCAAGCCGCACATTAAACAAAGCCGAAAGAAATTACTCTACTATAGAGAAAGAGTTATTGGCTATTGTTTGGGCTACCAAGAATTTCAGGTGCTATCTTCAAGGCCGGAAATTCACGGTTTACACTGACCATAAACCTCTCAAAGGTGTCTTCAATGTGAAAGACCCTACTTCCCGTTTGGTGAGATTTCACCACAAACTATCTGAATTCGATTACAACATCGAATATAAACCAGGGAAGTACAACACTAATGCAGATGCACTAAGTCGCATCCCTCAAGCATCAAAGGAAGACAGTTTAGGCAATACCTTAACGGTAGAAGCCCTAGTCCACCACACGATGGACTCAGATGTGGAGGAAGACAACCTCACAAATAACAAAAAGAAAAAGAAATCCGCTCATTGTTTCGTCGTGACTCGAGCTCAGAAGCAGAAGGCTCAAGAGACAATAAATAGCTCCAGTGTGGAGACAGAAGAGCACACGAAAGCGGACCAAAACGAAATTCAACACACGGAGGCGGAAAAACTAAACCCAGCATCGCTTGAGCAAAAAGTAAGTACTGGCAAGACACCCGAAGTTATCACGAGCCCTACGGAAATCCGAACAATCTTAAAAGATTATCACGATTCTCCATTTGGTGGCCATCAAGGTGTCATAAGAACTTACAAACGTATAAGACGCAAGTATTGGTGGAGACACATGCTTAGCGACATCAAGAAATACATAAAAAAATGCCGAAAGTGCCAGACGATGAAAGCTTCTCCACAATATAAAATGCCAATGGTTATCACGGACATCGCAGAACAACCGTTCGACAAAGTCTACCTCGATATTGTAGGTCCATTAGAAGAAACCACGTCAGGTAACAAATACATCTTGACCTTCCAAGATAATCTAACAAAATTTGTCGACTGGTATGCAATACCTAATGCCGAAGCAGTCACAGTATGGAACAAATTTAAATGACCACAACGAAAAGTTGAGGAAAGTCTTCAATAAGTTGAGAGAGAACAACTTGAAACTGCAGCCAGAGAAGTGCCAGTTTCTACGAAGAGAAGTTGTTTACCTAGGACATAAATGTTCTAGCGAAGGAGCCCTACCAGACCCAAGTAAGACGGCTTGCGTCCAAACATTTCCTGTTTAAAAACAGTAAGGCAAGTTCAGTCATTTTTAGGACTTGCCAATTACTACAGGAAATTCATTCCAGACTTCTCCAAAATTGTACGCCCAATTACGAATTTACTCCGAAAGGATGTAAAATTCACTTGGACAGAGAAATGCCAAGAAGCATTTCAGAGCATAAAAAGTGCTTTAATTTCTCCACCACTTTTAATTTACCCCGATTTTTCGAAATCTTTTAATGTTACTACAGACGCAAGTAACGGGGCTCTAGGAGCTGTTCTTTCTCAAGGAGAAGTCGGAAAGGACCAGCCCATTGCCTATGCAAGCCGCACATTAAACAAAGCCGAAAGAAATTACTCTACTATAGAGAAAGAGTTATTGGCTATTGTTTGGGCTACCAAGAATTTCAGGTGCTATCTTCAAGGCCGGAAATTCACGGTCTACACTGACCATAAACCTCTCAAAGGTGTCTTCAATGTGAAAGACCCTACTTCCCGTTTGGTGAGATTTCACCACAAACTATCTGAATTCGATTACAACATCGAATATAAACCAGGGAAGTACAACACTAATGCAGATGCACTAAGTCGCATCCCTCAAGCATCAAAGGAAGACAGTTTAGGCAATACCTTAACGGTAGAAGCCCTAGTCCACCACACGATGGACTCAGATGTGGAGGAAGACAACCCCACAAATAACAAAAAGAAAAAGAAATCCGCTCATTGTTTCGTCGTGACTCGAGCTCAGAAGCAGAAGGCTCAAGAGACAATAAATAGCTCCAGTGTGGAGACAGAAGAGCACACGAAAGCGGACCAAAACGAAATTCAACACACGGAGGCGGAAAAACTAAACCCAGCATCGCTTGAGCAAAAAGTAAGTACTGGCAAGACACCCGAAGTTATCACGAGCCCTACGAAAATCCGAACAATCTTAAAAGATTATCACGATTCTCCATTTGGTGGCCATCAAGGTGTCATAAAAACTTACAAACGTATAAGACGCAAGTATTGGTGGAGACACATGCTTAGCGACATCAAGAAATACATAAAAAAATGCCGAAAGTGCCAGACGATGAAGGCTTCTCCACAATATAAAATGCCAATGGTTATCACGGACATCGCAGAACAACCGTTCGACAAAGTCTACCTCGATATTGTAGGTCCATTAGAAGAAACCACGTCAGGTAGCAAATATATCTTGACCTTCCAAGATAATCTAACAAAATTTGTCGACTGGTATGCAATACCTAATGCCGAAGCAGTCACAGTAGCGCAAGTTTTCTTTGATGAAATCGTTACGCGCTATCGCATACCCAAAAGAATACTCACCGATCAGGGAACAAATTTCCTGAGTGAATTATTCAAAAGAGTATGTAAGCTTCTAAAGGTAAAGAAGTTACAGACTTCGGCATACCACCCGCAGTCTAACGGAGCACTAGAGCGTGCCCACAGACCGCTGATTGAATACCTGCGAACAATCGTAGACGAAAATCCCAAAACATGGGACCAATTCCTACGAACCGCTGCATTCGTGTATAATAATAGTGTACACGAGGGTACTAAACTTACCCCAATGTACTGCCTATACGGCTTCACAGCGGATGTCCCATCAAATTTAAAACGGGATCCCGAACCCGTTTACAATCATGAGAGCTATTATCATATACTGAAGTATAAGCTCCAAAAATCATATGCCACGGCAAGAAAGAACTTATTGGCAAGTAAACAGCGCTCAAAGGGGTACTACGACAAGACAGTACGGCCCCTAACTTTCCATGTAGGAGACAAGGTCCTCATCAAGAATGAAAGCAGAAAACATAAACTTTCTCAAATCTGGGTAGGACCTTATCAGGTAATCGCAATACCAAGTGATGTGAATACTACCATCAAAATTGGTAAACGTATCGTAACGGTACATAATAATCGTTTAAAACCATATTTCGAGTAAGATCAAGTTGAACAAAAATGAACCAGGTTGAATTGAAATTCCTACTACAGTGTCCATTAATGCTCATTTCAATACCTCCCCATAAACATTTGCGGTGGAGTCACTCCACGGCTCAGTTTAAAACGGCACAATGTACGTATAAATATGCTTAAAGGATTGCTTTCTTCTTCTGAATTGTCCACAGAAATGGCGCTAAAATTCATCGTAGTTGTCCTCCTCATCCAGTACACAACTGGAGCAATCGCTGACAAACCTTATGTAATAACCCAGCTAAATGGCTCGGGTATATTTTTCGAGGACCTAGGAAATCTCATGGTATATCATGACACCTGGAATGTCCTCACCGAAATAGATTTGGATGAATTAGATGCCCAGATAAAGCTAGCAGAATATGCAGAGCACTTAGTGCATAAACTCTGCATAAATATAACAAACCCAGAACACCTGTGTAACGTGCAGCAACTACACATACACGCTATAATAGACAGCGTACGAAAGCGCACGGAAACTATAAGGGAACTAGTACCAGGAAAACGCAAGGTCAGATCGCTATTTGATGGAATAGGCAATGCCATGCACTATTTGTTTGGCACTATGGACAGCAATAACGAAAAAGAAATTTACAGCAGGTTAGAAGAACTTGAATCGAATACACAAGCCCTAGCCGAGCTAGAGAAACAACAAATCAGTGTTGTTAAAACAACCTTGGAAAAGATTCAAAAACCGCTGGCCATGTTAATAGACAGACAACAAAAAATAGCACACCAGATAAACGATCTCCACCATGTGGCCGATGATTTAACTAAAAGGCAGCTAAGACAAGAGATTATATCAAGCTTATTGCTCCAAATCATCGAAGTTGAATATCGACAACAAGCCCTTCTGGATATAATAATGGCTAGTAGGACCAATCATATTCATCCACTCCTAATGTCTCCCAAAAATCTACTGGAGATATATCGCAAAACAACTTCGTATTGCCCTAACAATCAGAATTGTTTAGCCATCCTCTACCAAACAGCAGGAGCCCAATCACTCCTTATGCGGAACAAATTGGTGGTGAGAATTACTCTCCCAATTTTTAATCTGCCAAAAATGAGGCTACAACAGATTCAATGCTATCCCGTACCCAAGTCAGCAAATTATTCATTACTTCCAAACCCTGGTTATTCATACATAGCCAATAGCGCTAAAACCCAGGAATTTCTCCTATTAAAAGGCGAAGACATGAACAACTTTAAGAAGATAACAAGTAATTTGGAAGAAAACACGTATGTAGGCCGACTAAATACGCCCATAATAAAGGCAGCAACATCAAATGAATGTGCCATTAAATTACTATATAATCCTTTAAATGAAGTGCCCAAATGCATGACCAGAGTACAAGCTCCCCAAAAGGACATGTTGATTAAACTAAACAAGCCAAATACGTGGCTATTTTCATTCATCACCTCAACGGTGCTACACATCACATGTCCAGATCACTTTGTGATCTCGAAACTGGAAGGACAAGGGATATTAGAGATAACGCAACCATGTCAAGTTCAAATAGGTGACAAAGTGCTTAAATACGAAGGTCAGAGTAAATTTCCACTAAGATCGGTTCAAATAATTTAAAAATGCGACACTGATACTGTCAACATGGCTCAACAAATTAATTTAAACAAGGTCGTTCTAACATAGAACAACAATGAAAAAAGTAGTCCTGGTAAAGCGTCCAAAGACAATCTAGGTATATACATATATATCAACCTATGTATATTTAACGACTGAACAAAAATAAAACAATGTATACATAGATATAGTGTAATTAATTATAGTGCAAAATAATAAAACGTATATGCATTAGAAAAAATAAAAATATATATGAAAACATAGAATTAAGAAAGCGTAAATAAAATCACAGAATAACACAGAATGCGTTAGAAGTAATGCTACATAAGAATAAAATAGGAAGAAAGAATTTCAATTAGAAATTAAATCTGTAAAAAAAAAACAAAAAAAAAACACTAATCAACTTAGAAAGAAAGGCATAAAATAAATAAACTAAAGCTAGAAAATAACAATAACGATAGAAATATAAATGAATCAAAATAGAATGCCCTAGAATTAAATATAAATGTAACACTAGAAAAGATAAAATGACAAAAAACTATAAAACGGTTGCATTTGAAGTAAATAAAAAACTAGGAAAAATCAAGTGAAAAGTAGGCCGATGTAAGTTTAACCAGTTGAAAATCTAGGTGATAAGGAACAGACCAGTAAACAAAAACTTTACCAGGCTACCACACTCAAAAAGCATTTTTTTTTCTAAAATTAGAAATAATTATACATACAAAAACAAAATGTAAAGCCAAGCCGAACGAAAAAATAACATAAAATTACATAAGGCTACACAACAAAAAAAAAATGTCTTTTAACTAAACTTATAATTAGGGAATAAAATATTAAATAACAATTAATATTAAAACAACTAAATCTAACCCAGCCAATAAAATAAAATAAAATAGACACTAACACTAGGATAAAGAATACGATAGTCCTAAACTAGGGTATAATTAAAAGAAAACATTTTTGTAAACTCGACCGAAACCAAAACCGACCAAAACCCGAGCCGTCAAAATAGAAACCACAACAACCTCCCCTGAGAATTATAACTCTTCAAAGAATAATTCTCTTTTTCTCAGGGGGAAGGATTGTTATGTACGCAAATTATACCTATCTAAAAAAGGAATAACGTAAAATTACAAATTAATAAAATCTGAAAAAGACAATAATTATTTAAAATATTTCATACATAAATTTTCATATAAGCTAATCATGCTTAAAAACATGGTTAGCTTATCTATTCAATCAGTGAAGAAAATTGCATCAGCAATTTTCTTCACATACCATTCGTTTTTACAAAATTTATTCCCACGACAAATTGTGCCTTCAGCAAAATTTGTCAGTAGAAATATTTAATTTAAAAAATATAAAACAAAAGACAAATCGTACCTTCAGTACGATTTGTCGTGAAAATTATAATATGTATGTACGAACGTACATACGTATCACAAAAAAAAAGCTTTCGCGATAAGAAATGCGCGCCGCGAGATTACATTATATGTATACGCGCGCCGCAATTTCAATCGACGGGACGGTGGCTGATGTTTATAAAAACATCAAATTTCATTTTTTCAAGCCACCGTCCAACGAAAAATGTTCTGGACTTGTTTAATCAAGTCCAGAATAAATGAAAATTTTTCTCAGGGTAGAAATGCAACTATGCATTTTCTACCCTGACCGACGGCTCTGGATCGCGATGAAAGTGATCAAGAGCGCAGTCGGTTTTTAAAGTCGCAGTCGAATTTTAGCACGAAAAGGAGTGATGATTAAAATTTTTCTACGCGGCGGAGGCAGAAAAAATTGTGATTAGAAAAAGAGTAGGTTTTTAGACAAAAAAAAAACGGCGGTTCGTACGAAAAGAAAAGAGATCGGAGCTGAATTTTTTCCAAAATCTTCTACGACCGGGGTGGTTAAGAAAAAACGGTGGTTTGCTTGCAGTCGAGTGTAAAAAGGTAGCGAAAAATAAATCCAGTGTTGTAACGAAAAATAAATCCATTGTTGTAACGAAAAATAAATCCAGTGTTGTAAAAGGAAAACTGAATCAAGTTTGTAAGGAAAGATAAATCGAGTTTGTAAAAAAAAAAAGAAATTAAAATAAATAAAAAGAAAATTCTTAGAAGAAAAGTGTTTTGGATTATAGCAGCCCGACACTAAGCGAAGGTACATAACAGACACTCCCTGTTTTGGTTTTTTATGTAAATTGAAAACGAAAAAACTGCTCAATGTCAACTCATTAAACGAAAAACTTTTTATTTAATCAGAAAACAAAAACGCCTTAGTTGACTTGATTGACCTGGGTTGCTTCGACGTTGTATGTCGATAATCTTAAACATACTCCCGGCATTAAGATATTGTCTTAATTTATTGGTAGCTTGACAAGTTTTGCTGAAGGTCGTTTAACTTCTCCTTTTGACGTTCTCAACGTCACGACCCGAACTAGATTGTCTCGTCCGGGATGTTTTTCTATTACATGTCCGAGTACCCACGCCGACGGTGGCAGGTTGCTCTCCTTTATTAGAACTAAGTCTCCTGTGCGCAAGTTTGCTTCAATTCGTGTCCATTTTGGCCGACTTTGTAGACTGGTCATATAGTCCAGATGCCATCGTTTCCAAAAATCGTGCAGCATCTTTTGTACGAAACGCCATCTCGTTAGGGTTGATATCCTTGCGTTGACCATGGCTGGTTCGGGTAGCGCTGTGGTGGGGCGTCCAATTAGGAAGTGGGCTGGAGTAATTGCATCTAAACTGCTAGTATCATCCGTTGTTGGCATAAGCGGCCTCGAATTGAGAATCCCTTCGATTCCTGTGACAAGTGTGGTGAGCTCTTCGAACGTAAGGCGTGTTTCACCGATGGTCCGCTTCAGTAGGGTCTTCACTGATTTCACTCCCGCTTCCCAAATGCCTCCGAAGTGGGGAGCCGAGGGAGGATTGAAGTGCCAAGTGAGAATGAGAGAATGAGAGAATATCTGCCACCAACACATTGTAATTCTGAGAATTTACTAGAT
Source organism: Dioctria rufipes (assembly GCA_963924295.1). Taxonomy (NCBI): domain Eukaryota; kingdom Metazoa; phylum Arthropoda; class Insecta; order Diptera; family Asilidae; genus Dioctria; species Dioctria rufipes. The sequence continues at coordinate 145,754,523 of OZ002742.1, read as the reverse complement.
GATATAATTCGCAAAGCTTCCTATTTGCGCCTACGAAATTTGTACCATTATCTCTGTACATATTTAGTGGAATGCCTCTTCTTGCAATGAATCCCTTCAAGCATGCTATGAAAGCGTCGGCCGACAAATCGCTAACAACTTCTACATGACAAGGCTTTGTACTAAAACAAACAAATAGTGCGATGTAACCCTTGATGACTTTTGCTCCTCTTCCTCGTTGTCGAAGCAGTGAAAATGGGCCTGCATAATCCACTCCTACATTTTCGAAGGCCTGTGTGAATGACACTCGATGAAAAGGTAGATTGCCTATCAACTGATTAGATGTTGCTTTTCTATATCTAGTACAAATTATGTATTTGGTGATGTGACGCTTTACTAAGAAGCGACAGGATATAATCCAGTACTTTTGCCTAAGGATGCTGAGGAGAAGTGACGTGCCAACGTGATGGTGTCTTTCATGGGTGTATTTAATCAGCAGATCCACAAAGATATAATTCTTTGGCAGGATGATCGGATGCTTGATGTCGTATGAACATACAGCATTTTGTAGCCGTCCACCGACTCCTATTATTTTGTCGACATCAATGAAAGGATTGAGCCTTCTTAGATGTCTTGAATTGGCAATTTGTTTTCCATCCTATAGCGCTTGAATCTCCTCTGTGAAGGCATCAGCTTGCGTCCATCGTAAGCATATCTTCAAGGCGTCTTTTAATTCACTTGCCGTAAGCCATCTCACTGATATTTTGGTTGATGATCTGTTGGAGTTGATAATGAATCTGATACACCATCCCAGGATGCGAGGTATTAATCGTAACGTAGACTTTCTTGAAAACAGATTCTCAAGTGTGTCGTTCTTGATGGATGCAGTACACATGTTGATGCAGGCTTCCTTTTTCTCTAACTCTGTCTCTGTATTGGGAATATGTACTACTGAGATTTTCCTTGCATAATCTTCTATAAGCCATGATGGACCCTTCCACCACAGCTCTGAACTCACTAATGTTTGTGGTAGCGTACCTCTCGACGCGATGTCTGCCGGATTCTCCTTGGACGGGACGTGGTTCCAGCAACTCCTTGGTAGTATTGTGAGTATTTCCGCAGTACGATTGCCAACATAGGTTTCCACCTTCTGGGGTGTGATGACAACCATGACAGAACCACCATAGAGTCTGTCCATGAAAAACACCTAACATTCGGTTTTCCGAAGGCCACGAGGATATGTTTAAGGAGATTGGCTAGAAGCATCGCAGCACAGAGCTCTAGTCGCGGGATCGAGACCTGTTTGATCGGTGCCACTCGTGTTTTGGATGCCACTAATGTGACGCTGACGTTCCCATTGTGAGAAGTGCTTCTGCAGTATACTACTGCAACATATGCGGATTCGGAAGCATCTGAAAGTCCGTGTAACTCTAGAGCTTCCCAATTTGTCTCCAACCACCGAGGGATGCGAATCTTCTGAATGTGATGAATGCTTCTGCGAAGTTCATGCCACCTTTTTACTAACTCTCCCGTTACTTGGTCATCGCAGCCGTAATTGTTTAGCCACAGAGATTGAAGGATTATTTTGAATGCGATTGTGATAGGTGATAATAATCCAAGTAGAACAAAGATGCGGCTTGATTCTGAAAGTATTATTCTTTTGGTTACCAGCGAATCGCCAGGGAGATTTACGTCAAAAATGAAGCAGACTTCTGCTGGGATCAATTGGATTCCAAGAACCTTCAATGCATCTGGATGTGCATCAAATTTTACCGATGCAATGCTGCATATATCTGAGGGGAGTGTGTTTAAAAATTGTTTGGCATTGGAGGCCCATTTTCTCAAACGAAATCCTCGACGCTCCAGTAACGTTGACAATTCTTCTTGCAGTTGAATGGCTTCATCTACCGATCCTGCCCCTGACATTAAATCATCTACGTAGAAGCTATTGTTGATGGCTTGTTCCGCGAGTGGAAATTGTCCCTGAAACTCAACGCAAAGTTGCTTGAGAGCTAGAAAAGAGCTAGAAAAGGTGCGGACGAGGTTCCATATGTGACGGTGTTTAACCATAGATGTTGAATTGGTTGATTGATATTCTCTCTCCAAATAATTCGCTGATAAGTTCTATCTTGTTGATCGACCAAAATCATTCGATACATCTTTTCGATGTCACTAGTGACTGCCACCTTATAAGTTCTGAACGATAATAATATGTCAAAAAGATCCCTTTGAGTGCTTGGCCCAACGAGAAGCTTCTGGTTTAAGGATATACCAGATGATGTTTTGGCCGAACCGTCGAATACAACGCGAAGCTTTGTCGTTGTGCTCGATTGTTTGATAATTGCGTGGTGAGGAAAATATACATGTTCTTCATTGGTATTTACCAAGTTGCTTGGAATAGGCTCGAGATGCCTCAGTCGTTTGTATTCATTAATGAATTTACTATCATCTTTATAGAGATTCGGATCTTTTTCAAACCTATTTTCTAATGATTTAAATCTGCGGATTGTTGTCTCTAAGGAGTTTCCAAGAGGTGGGCTGTCTTCTTTAAAAGGAAGGAAGGAAGGCGAACTGTATAGCACCCAGTGGCTTCATCAATATAATGATTTTGCATGAAATGTGATTCACAGAATTGTTCCTCTACGGTGTAGGATGGCTCTTGTTGAGGGATTTCTTCTATTTCCCAAAACTTCCGTAAGGCTGCATCAATGTCAATAATATCTGCGTGTAAAGTTATAACTGGTAATGTTTCATTTACCTTGTCTACTACTCCTGGCACGATGTATCGGAATATGGTATTTTGTAGTGCTGGATGATGCGGTTGTATGATGCGTTGCCCTTCCTTCAGAATCTGAATAAAGTGTTCTGCTCCTAACAAGATGTCAATCTTGCTCGAGCGGTTGAAAGTTGGATCTGCAAGTGGGAGTCCTTTAATATAATCCCAGTTCTGAACTTGAAAATCTGTTGCAGGTTGTACTGACGTTAGTTCATTCAGAACGAATGCATGAATGGTAATGTGTTGTGCCTTATCAAGCCGCGATGTAAGTTTGTGTGTAAGAATGTGGCTGTTTGAGGATTCAGGTTGCTTGAGGTGACAGGCCGTGAATTTGTTTGAATGAAGGTGAGAGGACTTGCTTGATGAGTGATGTGCGGTAACTTTATCGGTTGAAGTCTGGTTGAGATGCAGTAATGAGTGCTGTGCTTGTCTACAGTAGTGGCATGAAAATCTCGACTTACACTTTTGTGCATGATGTCCACCACTAAGGCAATTGAAGCATAATGCGTGTTTAGTTACCAATTGACGCCTAGCTATTATATCCATACCGTTGAACCTCGAGCAATGGAAAAGTGGATGCTCTTCAGAACATTCTGGACAACTTTTGGAGGTGTCGGAGTGCAGGGCCCGGATTGCTGGTTTGATCAGGTCTTGATGGGAGGGAAAGTCATTGGCTGCAATCTCTTCGGCCCAAGCTTGTTTGGTTTCTGAATCAGTTTTGTTGAGGATGAGGTAGATAAGCCATGGATCTCTATCCATTGCCTCTTTTCCTAGATTTGAAATTCCTCGGATTAACTCATCAGATGTGTCCGTGAGTTTTCGCAACATTGTTGATGACGGGTGCGACAAATTGCATTGATTGCTGAATGTTTTTATGTAGGAGTTTAAGATATGACGTTTCTTGTCATAGCGGGCTACAAGCTTAGACCATGCTTCTTTGTAGTTTGCGTCAGTTACTGTGATGTGCTTAATCAATGCGGCCACTTCGCCATTTAGAAAACCCTTTAAATATTGCATTCTCTTTGGTCGACGGATGAGAGAAACAAATCCTTGAATGACGGCCAGTCCTTATAATCTCCAGTGAAAGACTGAATCTGTATTTTAGGTAACCGGATTTCCAAAATATTGTTGCTGTGAGAATTCGATTGATTAAAATTGTCAAAGAAGGTTCGTTGCTGATCGAAGTATCTGCTCATGGTTTGATTCAGGTCTACTTCCGTTGAACTAAGTGCGGGATTATCGGATTTTATTGTTTTTACAAGTACAGGCTTTATTGTGAGGTATTTGTCTTCAAAATCCGAAAACTCAGAGGGTACTTCGAGGGTGACTAATTTGTCATCTACGGCGACAAATTCTACCATTAGTTTTTCTAAGACTTCTAATCTTGCTTCAAATTCTTCGAGCGTCTTTTTTTCAGGCAGAGTTTTCTCGACAAATGTTTTCAGCTTTGTCATCGAACCCTTTATGCGGCCTCTCTTGACCTTCAGCTCAGCTTCGGACATTTTTATCTAAATATTTGGTTCAATGCAAATTCCCGGTTTTCGGCACCATTAAATGTTTTGGTTTTTATGTAAATTGAAAACGAAAAAACTGCTTAATGTCAACTCATTAAACGAAAAACTTTTTATTTAATCAGAAAACAAAAACGCCTTAGTTGACTTGATTGACCTGGGTTGCTTCGACGTTGTATGTCGATAATCTTAAACACTCCCTACTACTATGACAATCTTAAAGATGTTACTTTTCATTGCTTAAGGGCTACATAGCTTTTTGTGTTTACCAGTTTGCTATGAATCTTGGTTTCTAACGCACTGAAATTCTCGAATTGTGTTCCCTCTAAGGAAGTAGCTAATGTACCTCTAAAACGTGTGGGCAGTAGAGTTAAAAAAATAGGAATATTTGCAGCAATTGGTGAACACCGTTACCTCTGGTGCGAGCCTTGGGCCTATTTCCCCAGTTAAAATAGGTATATTATTGAAGATTAACTGGTTCACTTTTGAAATAAACGTTAGCCATGTTAGCGTCTTGTGGCATTGCCTCCGGTTGTTCCCGTAATTCTTCAGAACTGCAAAGGTGTGTTTCACCGTCTTTTCCTAATTCTAATAGGGATTTAGTTCGTCTCTGATACACTAGACCTGATCTTAATGGCATAGGAATTTCGTTATGACTTTGAGAGAGATTCCACTGGCACCTTCTTCGGTCGGTAATGTGTCTGTATCATCTGAACTATCTGAACTATGGTTTGGACTGACGTTGTCAAAAGAGAAGCAGTTTATCTTTTTCCAATATCGCTTTTGAGCTGAACTTAAGACGAAAAACGGGAATTCTCGTTTTGGCTTGACATCAAGGGTAGTCGAACTAGCTTCTGGTTCTTTTGATGTATTGTTCAACATCCCAGATTGAGTTATAGGTTTACCATTGCATATTATCGTATTTAAGTAAAAATCACAATTCTGCGCAAATTTTAAAATATTAAGAATAAATACCAGAAGATAGTTATCACTTCATTCTTCAATTAGAATTTGTACAGCTTTAAGAGTATCTATAACTCACATCTGCTTTAATCGTGATAAATTGAAATTGAAGTCGAAATCACAAATTATATGATAACTGAACCAGCATAATAACCTCACAGCAGTTAATTTAATGGGAATATCTATATATATATTTTTACCACTGTGCGTGATTGAGAAGGTAAAAAAAAAAAACAAAAATAATTTTGTTCTACATATGTACATATATGCGAGATAAAACAAAATAACCACTGTAATTTAATACCTTTCTTGTCCAATGCTTTACACTTATCAAATATAAAACCAAACCAAAGCACACGAAAAAAAAATATATGTTTCTGTAATGCGACTTACAAAAGTAAATTTCTCAAAATTTTCTGACCATTTCTTTTATAGTTAAAATTTTTCCGTTTTTTCCTTCTTTTTGTATGAAAATGTATAGAAATATATAATTGCTACAATGCATTATTTTAGTAAATAAAAATTTAAAAGATTAAATAATATTCTTATTTCTGGGTTCTATAATCTTGTAATAACATTTTTCTATTTCAAAACTCCTGCTTGAATCGAATTTCACATAAGACTGCGGTCGAGTATCCACTTAGTTTTTTTTTTTTGTTTTCCTCTGTTAGAACTCTTTCTGCATACGCTTTACTCCAGTAAGATGTACGGGAAGAATAAAATTTGGAACGTGAATTTGTTTTTGTTGTTTTTTACTGCTCTCTAGTCGCCACTGGATTCCTCGTTGAAGATCAGTCTCTAGGCAGATTGAATAGCACGCCAAAGTCAGACTCAACTCCGGGTTTAAGGATTAGGGTTTCTGGTCTACACTATTCAATCCTACCGGTTGCGCCAAATAATGTTGAGATCTCCTGTACAGATTCCAATGCTATTGGGCTGAGTTAAGCAGGTCACAAAAACACATCACTTAATCTTTTTAATTCTACTCATATATATATATATATATATATATATATATATATATATATAATTTATAACTTTATAGCTCGTGTATTTAATTTGTCGCGTATAACAAACCGTAACTTGATGCTTCTCTTCGAATCCAAAAAAGACTGCCCTTCTTGAGCATTTTCAGCGACCATGTCACCGCGCATTCTTTGTTTTTCTTTATTTTTTATTTGATAAACCAGGTCACCGCTGTGACTAGCCGGTAGTCACCTGCATATTTCGTAGTGACGCGTTTTCACAACAAACCCAATAATTCTGAGTTTGTTATGAAATGCGATACACTGCAAGTTTTAACAGTGCCACCGTTTAAGCAAGACCTGATTGCATTTATTGTGTAAGGTCTTGCTTTTCGAAACACAACAATGACCTAGTCAAGAAGCGATGTCAATCAATTCTTGTTTCACATATACTAATTGATTATTTATATTCAGAACAAGAATTGATTGATCTGTATTCACAACAATGTGAATTTACAATGGTAACTGATTTATCAAAGACCTTAATAGATTGCGTTATAACAGCAATGAATAATATTGATGTAATAGTAAATAATAGCCTAAAAATAAGTGATCGTAAAACTTTAGAAATTAGCATATTATTAAATAATTACTTCGATATAAAACAAGATGACAGTTTTGAGATTTTTAAGTATAAAAAAAAAACGAGTTGGCAAATGTGTTGAGAAAGATAGAGTTGGAAAGGGTGATGCTTATTGAGAGTTTGCATGACTGTGTTGATAATTTTAACAATAATATCCTGCAGGTTATGATGAAATTTTTAGTGCAAAGAAATATATATACAAAAAAGACAACAACTTCGTGGTATACCACGGAATTAATGGTGTTAAAAGAGAGGAAAATAACAGCATATCACCGTGCAAGACTAACAAATAAGGTAAATGATTGGATAAAATATAAAGAAGAATATATATAAGCATAGAATAAATGCAGCCAAAAATGATGAAATAATGAAGCTAATAATCAGAAGGACATGTGGCGTACCATAAAAAGCTCTATCTTGAATGAAGCGAAATCGGAAATAAAGGAAATTCAATTTGGTGACTATAAATGCCAACAACCTGCTGAAATGGTAGATAAACTAAATAAATATTTTATTCAAAGCGTGCAGATCATAAAAGAATCCATACCTCTTAGAGCATATTCGGATATGATTACAGAAGTAGACTATGACTTTTTTTAAGAAGGTGGAATATAATGAAGTAAAACATATCTGTAAAAGTATGAATAAAAAACGGGACTTTAATTCAATTAGTATAGGCATGATATTAGACAACTGGAATAATTGGGGTGTTACTTTGGTTGACATAATAAATAAATCGTTGATGATTTGAGAATTCCCTAATTTATGGAAAGAATCAATTATTATCCCTGTTCAGAAAGTCAAGAACGCAAAAAAAGCAGAATAATTCAGACCTATAAATACATTGCTTATATATGAAAAGGTTTTAGAAAAAGTGGTTCAAGAACAGTTAGAAAGTTACTTGGAAACAAATAATTTGAGTATATTGGAACAATCTGGATTTAGGAGACAACATTCCTGTGAAGCGGCGATTAATTGGGTAGTGTGCCAATGGAAGGAAGAAATATATGTCTCAAATAGTGTTGTGGCTGTGTTTTTAGACCTAAGAAAAGCATTTGAAACTCTCGACCGGGACTTATTATTAAAAAATTAGCAAAATATGGAATTCGTCGAAAGAAATTTCAATGGTTTCATAGCTACTTGTATGGAAGAAATCAAAGTACCAAAATAAATAATACAATTTCCGATAAAATTGAAGTATCGATGGATGTTGCACAAGGATCAGTACTTGGAACTATTTTGTTTATTATATATGTGAATGACATAAAATCAGTGTTGAAATTCTCGAAGATAGTACTTTTTGCGAACGATGCATTGCTGTATATAGCAGGAAAAGACACTAGTGAATTGCAAATAAAAATTGAGCGAGATTTAGAATTATTGTGTGAATGGTTACAGATGAATAAATTGAAATTGAATATAAGTAAAACAAAAACTATGACGATAAATAATAATACGGATGTGTGTGTTGAAATGAATGGTGAGCTAATAGATTGTGTGAATGAATATAAATACTTAGGAGTGGTTTTTGATAAGATAAATTTTAGATTACATATAAACTATATTTCTAAAAAATTGGTAGAAAGATTGGATTTTTGAAGATACTTAGAAAGAAAGGTACGATGGCTACCGCGATAAAGATATACTATAACAGTATTATAAAACCACAACTTGAATACTGCTCTACAATACTGTTTATATGTAATCAAGGTGATTTGAACAGGTTACAAAAATTACAAAATAAGGCAATGCGGGTAATTCTACGGTGTGATCGCTTTACCCATTAGTAGTACGTTAAATTCTTTATTATGGCTTGATATTAAACAAAGAATTGAGATAAATGTATTGCTTTTTATATTCAAAATGAAAAATGGCTTGGTTCCGGAATATCTTTTAAATATGATCACGTGGGTAGTAGAGGTGCAACCATATAATCTAAGAGGAGCATAGGAGAATTTCAGACTACAATTATACAATAGGTCGAGTACACAGAATTCGCTGGTATATAAGAGTTTCAAGAAATTTAATGAAGTTCCAACTGAATTAAAAAGTGAACAAAATTTTAAGTGTTTTAAAAAAGGTTGTGTGCAATATATTAAAAATATTGCAATATCGTAAATTTTAAAAGACACATATTTGTAAAAGATAGGAGGTGATATTGTATAGCGATAATATTGCTAATAAATTATTATTATTATTATTTTTTGGTTGTTCTATCTTATGAAATCTCACACCTATTCCGTTAGACTGCATGTTATTTATAATTCCTATTACTTGTATTTCATTTGTTCTAAAGACATTTGTTGTTGGTGTGGTGGCGGGTTGCTTGTTATGTGCAATATATTGTTCCGTTGTTACAGTATTTTATTTAATCCTCGTGTTTAGTTAATACTTCAACCCGTTCGAATAAAATAATTATATAATATTATTGATGTTGGGGTTTCCGTATTCCCTGTGACCGGCCTCGATTTTAGGATGATTTTTTGTCGCTTCGCAATTCTTCTCCCAAATAATTCTTGCAGGTGTAAAGTTGGTTTGGTATCGCTAATGGATTTTGCTGTATATTTTCCAGTTACACTGATGTCTGTCTGGGTATGGATAATAAGATTCGATTGGTGAGATTATTCATGTTAGGTTGGCATTTTTTTCGCTACTGAGTATCAATTTAAATTTTTATATTTTTATGTTAGCTTCTTTTTATTGGCTCATTTTGAATTTTTTGCTGCATACTATGATATGCATTGTTCATGGTACATGTTTTTGGACATTTATCGTGTTTCTTTTATGGGAGTGATATACATATTTGAATCATTGGAATTATATAAATACTTCATGTGTGCCCATTTGGATATGTGGCCTAGGATGTATATGTACATTCCGGGTTTCATGTTCGCATTAGCATATGCTATTATGAATTGTTCTTCATAATATTTGTTATAATTTGTATTGCCGGGTGTAGTGTGTGATTTTGGGACATATTATGCGCCCTGAGTGGGCTGTTGTTTTGTATATAATTCTGTACAGTCTGAAGTATGCCTATTCTATTAGTGTGCACTAGATATATTGTGCCACAGTCTGCGCAATGTATCTTTAATGTTAAGTACCAATTTTCTGGGCTGTTTAAATCTCTAGTATCGTATCTAGTATTGTATTGAACCTCTCCTCTGATATTTCTGCCTTAATCTATATTCTTGAGCATTATATGGAATGGTTCTTACTGTGTCCGTGATCTTGTGTAATTCCTTGATATATTTGCCCGTGAGTTGGATCAGATACGCCACTTTTATTGTGTCCTGTTTTAGGTTCGTATTTGAGATGTGATTTGATGTGTTTCCTACGTTCCGCAAATCCATTTATATCTTGTTTTTCTCCCATCTTAGTTTAATGTGCTTAATTAGCTTGTCCTTTTTCGGTTCTAGATATCTTGCTTGTTCATTGCTTGGCTAAGGCAGTTTGAAATGACTGCTCTAGGGTAGTTATTGTTGATAACTTCATCGATGATGTTGTTTATTAGTACATCTAAGTAGTTTTGAATAGTGGCTTTTACAGCATATATGTGATTCTTTGAATTATTGCATTTGTTCTTTATCGTCCCAGATATACCCGGCAGCAGTATACAGCTGCATGTAAACATGGCCTGCCATCCCCATGTAACCATGCTGACACCTACCAGTCATAACTGTCAACGGAACACAGTGCACCATGTGACGGAATGAGAAGAAGTGGACAGCGAAAAGGCCGGAAGAAGTGACTGCCGGCATTCTAGTTTGAGCTTTTGTAGGGATAAAGTGTGGAAAAAAGGATGAGAAGAGAAGTGGCCAACTCAGTGCAGGAATCGGGAAAAATAAGAAGAATCAGGAAGCATCTGTTGCATGGCATGGTTAAATAATGTAAGGACGAAAGAAATATTGCTGGAGAGAGGAATGTTGACGAAGAAAAAATTTTATTTGTGATCAAAGTGGATAAGGTGGTATTTTACTATTTATATTTGCATTCTTGAAATGAACTAGTCATCCACCAGAAGAATGGTAGTACCTACAAACACATTTGATATTAAAGTATACTTAACTTTTGATATGAAATCACGGCATCCGCCAGAGGAGCGCTGGTACCTACAAACATATTGTAACAAAAGAGCTTACATGGTTATTTTCGCTATCCATTGAGATTGAAATAACAAATCCCCTCCCGGGCGTTTCTCGTAAGTGCTAAGATGACTTTGGCTTTTCTCTAAACAACGTTCGAGATCTTGATCTACAGGATCAGATTATACAAGAGAAGAGATGTATGCTCCAAGTTGTTACCAAGCCGAATGTCTAAAAGTTTCAAACCCTCCAAGTGCTAGCAAGGCACCCGCATAATCTCAACATGGTATGAAACTGTCTTAAACCCACAGCAAAATCGGTAGTCGAAGCAACAAGAGATGTTTTACTTCCATAATGGCGAAGCAACTATCCTGAACGAATACTATTCGACACTAAGTCCTCCCTGCAATAAAACACTACTGAAAGAAAATAACATAAGCGTACAAATTTATTCGTTCGAGCACCCCACACTTGACACCAAGGAGGTTACATAGTAGGTATAGCACAAATTCCAATCGGTTCTACGCAGTGTACTGTTACTTATTCATCTGTTAATCTGCATCTCCAACTTTACTTTGAGCGCTTTAAGCTCGCTATTATTTGACATCATAATCTAACTATACTACTAGTGTCATATTCCATCGCAATGAGTTCGTTCATTGCCCCTTCGTTAGTTCGCTAAATAACTTTGCACCATACCAATTATGCCAACTATCTAATACTTACTCGACGTGCCTAGCGTTGTTACGTAGCTTGAGCTGGGGTTCTTCAATAAATGATTTTCCTATTCTGTTCTATTCTATGTAAAAAAGAAAAGGAAAAGAAATCGAGAACATGAAGTTATATTATGTAACAGAACACAACAAGTACAGGAAATGAACTAGTGGAAGCCGATTGTGAATCGAAACACTCCGGCACCGTTCGACTGTTGGTAAACAGTGACCAAATAAATAAGCATATTCGTTCGAATATCGAGCAATTTTATAACCAAGCTGGAAGTGGTGTCATATCTTAACGTCCATAATATCCAAACAGTAGAGTCCCTTCAGGACGTATAAGTGCTAATAAATCCTCAATAACTATATCGCATTTCTCTGGATGAGAAACAAAAATCGATAGTTACAATATCCAAGCTGTAGCGGAAAGATTGTATTAGTGGCAATACCACCAGGAAAGTCTTTACTCTATCTGGGGCATACAGCAGATTTTATTTTACGAATAGTAGCTCGTAATGGAAAGTCGCAAGCCTAGTAGAAGTAACATTTCGTCTTTCCCCCACCAATGAAGAAAAAAAAATCAAACTTCACACCACGCAACCAGCTTCCAGCAGACCATTTTGGCACCATGGTTATCTGAAAGAAGCCCTTCGAACTTTCTTGTGGCCTATCTTCGATCTGTGAAAAGAAAACGTGTGCCATTGCGCTTATAAAGAAGATCCCAAGGTGTGTGAACATTACTTTCTCGCTGGTTTGCCCTGAATTCAGGAACTACAAATATCCTGAGCAGCTAATTCACATTTACCTTCGTCTGGAAAGTTTTTTTTCTTTACTGGTATACGCCTATGACGAGTCGAATGGATTATTGTCGCTGGTATATGGTCCGATTTTAATTCTGTTGTTTGTTTTGATTTATGGTATAAATTAAAGTATTCCAAACATTGGAGCTTAAAGAAATTTGACATTTCGCGTGTGGCAGATATTCCGTATCGAAAGATAAACATCGAAAATATCGAGAAAGGTTGAATCGATCTAGGAACCAGCTTCAATTCAAATGCGAAGCACCTACTACAAATTTTCTCGAAATCTGTACCAGGCTTAAAAGTAAAAGCCACCAGGTAAACAAAATGGGCCATCGTGTAAAGTCAGGTAAGCCAACTTGAGTAGGCGAAAACTTTAACAGGTGTTAGCACCTTTAGCCTGGTATCAGGTTCGAGCAAAGTCAAATTTAACGCAGTCCCCAAATTGTTCACATTAAAATGCCGGCAAAAAATTTTTGACGTATGTTAATTTCGAAAAAAAAAACAAAGTGACAGATGTTTAAAAATATTATCGCTGAAGAACTTCAAATAGTACCAAGTTTAGGTAAACGTTTTTACAATTTACAATTAAAAATGGACTCAATTAATCAGAAAATTCTTAGGAAAAATTACAATTCTTCAATAAATGCAAAAAAGGACACAGTCTGAAAATTGTCAAAGAAACGAGAAATGTCATAATGTTACGAGCATTGTAAAGCTCCGTGCATTAAAATGTCCAGTAAAATAAGTGGAAACATACAAAGCGCCATCTGTCTTAAAATTAAGCAATATTCTCTTTTTACCAGTGTACTCCGTACTGCACTGGTAGAATCATCAGTAAATTTCTTTTTCTTTTCTTACGATTGTACCAGCGCTAAAATTGGTATGTAGTTGTCATACTTTACTCAAACCCTATACTAGACTTCTAGCTCGAACGTAAAGCAATAGGTCAGCTACATGCTGCCTTGTTGCGAATGAGCGTCACCAAACAAATGACATAACATTGAAGCATACGGCAGCGTGTACGCCTGGCCAACTCGAGATGCGTAGCAACTTTTAAAGATGAACCTTTTTTTTTACGCATCGTCAAATTTCAGCCCGAAAAATCGATCAACGAGATGCTCGTCATAATTTGTTAAACTGAGCTCCTCTGTCATATCTCAAGAGTCCCAACTCAGAAGTAGAATAAATAAGGTGCCTGCAATAAAAGTTCAAAACGAAATATTTTAACGAGTAGGAAACGAGAAATACATGAAATGAATAAATGTTGTTGACAAGAAATAAATAATCAATAATACAAGTTTGACAGATGTAGCTAGAAGTAAATAATAACTGAATTAAACCAATGTTAATCTAAATTTAAATCATAAATAAAAATAGTTTGACAGATGCTAGAAGTAAATAGTAACTGAATTAACCAATGTTAATCGAGATGTCAGTCATAAGTAAAAATAGTTTGACAGATGCTAGAAGTAAATAATAACTGAATTAAACCAATGTTAATCTAAATTTAAATCATAAATAAAAATAGTTTGACAGATGCTAGAAGTAAATAGTAACTGAATTAACCAATGTTAATCTAAATTTAAATCATAAATAAAAATAGTTTGACAGATGCTAGAAGTAAATAGTAACTGAATTAACCAATGTTAATCAAAATGTAAATCATAAATAAAAATAGTTTGACAGATGCTAGAAGTAAATAATAACTGAATTAAACCAATGTTAATCTAAGTGTAAATCAAAAATGTTTGACAGATGCTAGAAGTAAATAGTAACTGAATTAACCAATGTTAATCAAAATGTACATAATAAATTAAAATCAATTTGACTCAGTGTTAAACTAAAGAATAGATGGCGTAATTCGGCTAAAGAAAAGTTATTTTTGTAAAAGAACGCGGTAGAAAGCGGAATAGATTGCGCTTGCGCTAACAAGTTGCTCGGTAGAGAATTTTTAATAATAAAAGTAATTTATGTAAGACTAAATGTGCACAAAACAGAAAAAAAAAACAAACAAAACGAAATAAATTCATTAAAAAGAACAGTCTCACGAACCACAGTTTTTCTTTGCACTGGAGCTAGCCATCAGATCAGTCTCACCATCAAGTGCGCTTGGAATATTCACAGCGTCCCAAGGACGCCCGGGTTTTGCCCCACTGGCTCCCACCTCAGAAGCCCTGATTGAGACAAGTATCGGTGATTGTGAAAGTCATATATGCACGCGGCATTTCCTCAAGACTCCAGTTCAGTCTACAAGGCGCAAAAATCAGGGAGCTTTAAAAGGTAAAGTTTTTTAGCAGAATTTCTAATTTGCTAGAGAGCAATTTTATAACCAAGCTGGAAGTGGTGTCATATCTTAACGTCCATAATATCCAAACAGTAGAGTCCCTTCAGGACGTATAAGTGCTAATAAATCCTCAATAACTATATCGCATTTCTCTGGATGAGAAACAAAAATCGATAGTTACAATATCCAAGCTGTAGCGGAAAGATTGTATTAGTGGCAATACCACCAGGAAAGTCTTTACTCTATCTGGGGCATACAGCAGATTTTATTTTACGAATAGTAGCTCGTAATGGAAAGTCGCAAGCCTAGTAGAAGTAACATTTCGTCTTTCCCCCACCAATGAAGAAAAAAAAATCAAACTTCACACCACGCAACCAGCTTCCAGCAGACCATTTTGGCACCATGGTTATCTGAAAGAAGCCCTTCGAACTTTCTTGTGGCCTATCTTCGATCTGTGAAAAGAAAACGTGTGCCATTGCGCTTATAAAGAAGATCCCAAGGTGTGTGAACATTACTTTCTCGCTGGTTTGCCCTGAATTCAGGAACTACAAATATCCTGAGCAGCTAATTCACATTTACCTTCGTCTGGAAAGTTTTTTTTCTTTACTGGTATACGCCTATGACGAGTCGAATGGATTATTGTCGCTGGTATCTGGTCCGATTTTAATTCTGTTGTTTGTTTTGATTTATGGTATAAATTAAAGTATTCCAAACATTGGAGCTTAAAGAAATTTGACATTTCGCGTGTGGCAGATATTCCGTATCGAAAGATAAACATCGAAAATATCGAGAAAGGTTGAATCGATCTAGGAACCAGCTTCAATTCAAATGCGAAGCACCTACTACAAATTTTCTCGAAATCTGTACCAGGCTTAAAAGTAAAAGCCACCAGGTAAACAAAATGGGCCATCGTGTAAAGTCAGGTAAGCCAACTTGAGTAGGCGAAAACTTTAACAGGTGTTAGCACCTTTAGCCTGGTATCAGGTTCGAGCAAAGTCAAATTTAACGCAGTCCCCAAATTGTTCACATTAAAATGCCGGCAAAAAATTTTTGACGTATGTTAATTTCGAAAAAAAAAACAAAGTGACAGATGTTTAAAAATATTATCGCTGAAGAACTTCAAATAGTACCAAGTTTAGGTAAACGTTTTTACAATTTACAATTAAAAATGGACTCAATTAATCAGAAAATTCTTAGGAAAAATTACAATTCTTCAATAAATGCAAAAAAGGACACAGTCTGAAAATTGTCAAAGAAACGAGAAATGTCATAATGTTACGAGCATTGTAAAGCTCCGTGCATTAAAATGTCCAGTAAAATAAGTGGAAACATACAAAGCGCCATCTGTCTTAAAATTAAGCAATATTCTCTTTTTACCAGTGTACTCCGTACTGCACTGGTAGAATCATCAGTAAATTTCTTTTTCTTTTCTTACGATTGTACCAGCGCTAAAATTGGTATGTAGTTGTCATACTTTACTCAAACCCTATACTAGACTTCTAGCTCGAACGTAAAGCAATAGGTCAGCTACATGCTGCCTTGTTGCGAATGAGCGTCACCAAACAAATGACATAACATTGAAGCATACGGCAGCGTGTACGCCTGGCCAACTCGAGATGCGTAGCAACTTTTAAAGATGAACCTTTTTTTTTACGCATCGTCAAATTTCAGCCCGAAAAATCGATCAACGAGATGCTCGTCATAATTTGTTAAACTGAGCTCCTCTGTCATATCTCAAGAGTCCCAACTCAGAAGTAGAATAAATAAGGTGCCTGCAATAAAAGTTCAAAACGAAATATTTTAACGAGTAGGAAACGAGAAATACATGAAATGAATAAATGTTGTTGACAAGAAATAAATAATCAATAATACAAGTTTGACAGATGTAGCTAGAAGTAAATAATAACTGAATTAAACCAATGTTAATCTAAATTTAAATCATAAATAAAAATAGTTTGACAGATGCTAGAAGTAAATAGTAACTGAATTAACCAATGTTAATCGAGATGTCAGTCATAAGTAAAAATAGTTTGACAGATGCTAGAAGTAAATAATAACTGAATTAAACCAATGTTAATCTAAATTTAAATCATAAATAAAAATAGTTTGACAGATGCTAGAAGTAAATAGTAACTGAATTAACCAATGTTAATCTAAATTTAAATCATAAATAAAAATAGTTTGACAGATGCTAGAAGTAAATAGTAACTGAATTAACCAATGTTAATCAAAATGTAAATCATAAATAAAAATAGTTTGACAGATGCTAGAAGTAAATAATAACTGAATTAAACCAATGTTAATCTAAGTGTAAATCAAAAATGTTTGACAGATGCTAGAAGTAAATAGTAACTGAATTAACCAATGTTAATCAAAATGTACATAATAAATTAAAATCAATTTGACTCAGTGTTAAACTAAAGAATAGATGGCGTAATTCGGCTAAAGAAAAGTTATTTTTGTAAAAGAACGCGGTAGAAAGCGGAATAGATTGCGCTTGCGCTAACAAGTTGCTCGGTAGAGAATTTTTAATAATAAAAGTAATTTATGTAAGACTAAATGTGCACAAAACAGAAAAAAAAAACAAACAAAACGAAATAAATTCATTAAAAAGAACAGTCTCACCAACCACAGTTTTTCTTTGCACTGGAGCTAGCCATCAGATCAGTCTCACCATCAAGTGCGCTTGGAATATTCACAGCGTCCCAAGGAAGCCCGGGTTTTGCCCCACTGGCTCCCACCTCAGAAGCCCTGATTGAGACAAGTATCGGTGATTGTGAAAGTCATATATGCACGCGGCATTTCCTCAAGACTCCAGTTCAGTCTACAAGGTGCAAAAATCAGGGAGCTTTAAAAGGTAAAGTTTTTTAGCAGAATTTCTAATTTGCTAGAGAGCAGCCCAAACACGCTGAGGCACAAAATCGCGCCGCTAACGGGTTCCAAGGAAGACTAGTCTGTGACGTCATACACGAGGGAACTAACCTCACTTTCGAAGCGCGTCCTATCCAAATATCTGTCCACTATAGCAGAGCACAATTCTAACCGCAAAACCGACAGGCTCACGAATGCAGAGGTGCTCGCTACCGAAGTATCCCTAATTGTGGCATTGTCAAATTACACCCTGGTGACCGCTCGGCCAGGTGCAGATACAATAAAAATAACAGGCCCTGTTACATTGGTGTCAAGTGTGGGGTACTCCGATCCCTTAACAGGGCCCCCCCGCATCCTCTATCCACTGCGTTAGAGAACTGGAAAAGGAATTCTGGAACAAGAACTGAGCTGCAGATTAGAGATACAACAAGAATATATTACCAACAAATCTTTCTAGTTTTAGCATTTGATCAATCTTTGATAATTTTATTTATATATCGATTTACATTGATTATTTGGTTACATATAACATTTATTGATTCACAGTCGTAGGTAACGTTTATTATATTGAAGTTCCCAAAGGATTTTTCGTTTTCTTTCCAAATTTAATTTATCCTGGTAAGGAAAGTACGAGTAATGTTCTAAATGCTACTTAATTTTATTTATATATCGATTTACATTGATTATTTGGTTACATATAACATTTATTGATTCACAGTCGTAGGTAACGTTTATTATATTGAAGTTCGCAAACGATTTTTCGTTTTCTTTCCAAATTTAATTTATCGTGGTAAGGAAAGTACGAGTAATATTCTAAATGTTACTTCGGCGTTCGGGAATGTTGGGTACACTCAATTGAAAAGATACTGCAAAATACGTTAGAGCTCGCTCAAATCATTCTGGAGCAATACAGTGCTCAAGCATTGACTTCATTAAAAATTAAGAACTTACAGCATGTCGTTGATCCGTCGTTCGGACATTATAGCAAGTCATAATACTAGGCGACATACAGGCACGAGCTAGCCGATCGAATTTAATTTGCGAGATAAAGTTTTTTTGATATTGAAGCCATTTTATAAACTCGTTTTACATCAAGTCATGATACACAGCCATAGTCAAATAAGTGTATATTAGCAAATAAGCTGGAATTAATTAATCGAAAACATTATACTTTTATAGCAATTTATAAGATTTGGCGACATATAGGCTCGAACTAACCGATTTAATCCTACTCGAGAAAACTCTGTCATATTGACGGGAACTTATAAACTAGTTTTATATCAAGTCCTCATATATAGTCGCTTAAGGTTTTCGGTTATATAATTCGAAAGCGTCGATTCGACTATTCTGCATAAAAAGTCCCAATACTTGGTGACATACAGGCTCGTAGAAGCCGATTGAATTTCATTCGAGGAAACATTTTTGTTATATTGAAGTTAACTTACAAACTAGTTTTATATCAAGTCCTCATATATAGTCGCTTACGGTTTTCGGTTATATAATTCGAAATTGATTAATCGAAAGCGTCGATTCGACTATTCTGCATAACAAGCCCTAATACTTGGTGACATACAGGCTCGTAGAAGCCGATTGAATTTCATTCGAGAAAACATTTTTGTTGTATTGAAGTTAACTTATAAACTAGTTTTATATCAAGTCCTCATATATAGTTGCTTACGGTTTTCGGTTATATAATTCGAAATTGATTAATCGAAAGCGTCGATTCGACTATTCTGCATAACAAGCCCTAATACTTCGTGACATACAGGCTCGTAGAAGCCGATTGAATTTCATTCGGGAAAACATTTTTGTTATATTGAAGTTAACTTACAAGCTAGTTTTATATCAAGTCCTGATATATAGTGCCTTACAGTTCTCGGCTAGATAATTCGAAATTGGGTAATCGAAAACGTTATCGTGACACTTTCCTATAGCAAGTCATAATACTTGGTGACAACAGGCTCGTAGAAGCCGATTGAGTTTTATTCGAGGAAAATTTTTGTGATATTGAAATTTACTTACAAACTTGTTTTATATCAAGTCGCGATACCCAGTGGCTTACAGTCTTAGGTTAAATAAGTGTTCATTAACGAATAATCCGAAATTGATTAAACGGAAACTTTATACTGTTATAACAAGCCTTAATGCTTGGCTACACACAGGTTCTAGGAAGTCAGAGTAGTCAAATTTTCGTGACTGTTCTATGCTGAAGCCTAGCTAAGAATTATTTCATATACGGAACGTCATACATGGTGGCATACCGTCTTTGCTTAGATAAGTGTCTGCTAACAGATAATTTAAGAATCGATTACTTAAAGACGTCATTTGAATTACTTTTTATTTAGTACTTGGCGGTTGTAAGAAGCCAACCGTAGTCAAATTGTTGGGATAATTCCCATACTAAAGATCCATTAGGAGCCACTCCGCACACCGAGCCACGATACGTTGTGGCATACAGTTTTTCGGTTTAAACGGGTTTCTAACGGGTAAAAATATAAAAATGTCGGAAGAACAGGTTGAGGCAATCCTAAGGAGTCTGGATGAGTTAACTTTGGCTATACGGGCACAGGCCCAGGAGATGACTACCTTCAGAGGCGAACTGAAGGAAGTCCGCGAAGAAAATAGCAGCTTCCGGGAAGAAATTCGAAAACAGGTGACCGAGCTATCAGCCATGGGAGCCATAACTTTTGCAGACAAGGTCTTTGAGGAAACTATGGCGGATAACAACGCCCCGCAACGCTTGAACGGCACTAAATCGGGACAACCGAGTGCACAATCTACACCACCACCTGCCTCAGATCCATTCCAGTCGAGGGACAGCCCTACTCTTAGATCAAGAGTTGAACCAAGAGCGAAGGTCGGTTTAGCCAGTAGGAACGAGCACCCCGAACCATCAACTCTGCAGGTACCCTACACAATGCCGCTACAGGTCCAGACGAGACAGGCAGTCACTCTGACTGAATACGATGGTAAGATTCCCTGGAGTAGATACGAAATCCATTTCGGTGCGATAGCCAGGGCGAACGAATGGGACGACGAAGCAAGGGCGCTCTACTTGGCCACGGTTTTGAGAGGTCCTGCCCTGAGCTATTACGAAACCTTGTCCCAAGCAGAACGAAATAACTACAGCCGGGTAAGCGAGGCATTACGAACCAAGTTTCATGCCGACTACCGACCACCTATAACTCACTGCCAACTCTACGCCAGGATACAGAGAAGTGGCGAAAGTCTGTCCGAATATGCCAGTGATTTACAGAGGCTAGCGTCGGGCACTCTGTCAGATTGCACAGAAGGCGCTAGGGACCGCATTGCTCGCGACCAATTCCTTGATGGGATTCTGGACTTAGACATACAATTGAAAGTTCGGGATGCCGAGCCATCAACCCTCCAAGAAGCAGTGCAAAAAGCTACGAGGATAGAAGACAACCAAAGAGCTACCCGAGCAGCCCGGAGGAACATTAAGGTCGCTACAGTTAGCTTTACAGACGATAACGGACCTCCGGGGGGAGGAAGGCCTCCACCTAGGAGGGGAGCTACCTGGGACAGAGATGCTTCAGCGAAGCCGGCATCGGGAAACGCCTCCAAACTAGCCTAGTGGGGCAACAGCTAGTTCACGTGAAAGTAAAAGCCCCGGAAGATGTAAAAGATCCGCAGAGCGAGGAAAGGCCGGCTAACTCATTGATCGGTCAAAGCATCAAAGGAACAATTAGGTGGTTCGACCCACAACGGAACTTTGGATTTATCACCCGAGATGACAGCGAAGAGGACGTATTCTTGCATCTAACTCAACTTAAAAACCCATTTCCCGAGCACAGGACAAGCCTATCGGTCGGCGATCGGGTCGAATTCGACTTAATCGAGGGAACTCCGACAAAAAAGGCTGTAAATGTTCGGTTGCTACCAACGCAAGCGTCAGACCAAGCACATGCTAAAGCAGGCGAGCTAGGATCTTCACAGGCAAGCTCACAGCTACATCAAAACAATCGAACACCACGAAGGAACCTATCAAATAGTCCTTCGGAAGCACTACAAACTAGTTTAAACACCGCGGCGGTGGAGGATGCTCCACACAACAGCCCACGAATAATCGAGGACACCATTTCGACCACTTCCGACGCGTCGAACACACACAATACGAAAGCCCTCAGCTCCGGAATTCAAGCAATCAATCATACGACAACAATCGATCACACACTAACAATCAACCCTACGCCACCAATCGATCACACACTAGCAATCAACCATACGCCACCAATCGATCACACACTAGCAATCAACCATACACCAACAATCAAAGACACACCAACCAGGAACCAAGCGCCAACCGGCCACATACACGCAAGCCCGACCAATATCACTACTGAAGCAATCATCCATACTCCACCTAACGTCGAGACAACACTCCCGACTTTGCCAAGCACTATCACCCTGAGTCAGAGCACTACCGGTAGCACCGTTAGAGTGCTGGGTTATATAGAAGACGTAGAGTGCAACCTGATCATCGACACGGGAGCAACTCATTCCGTCTTACATGGGCGCGTCCTTAAAAGGATGCGGACCAGGCCGCTAGTCGAACCAAGCCCCAACTATTTGAGAGATGTTACAGGGGAAATGAGCAGAGTAAATGGAATGGTGGAGTTAAGGGTACGAATAAACAAATTTTCCGCCACACACTTATTTTACGTGTCCGACATATTCGACGATTGTATCATAGGGATGGATTTCCTCACCAGTCACAGGTGCTCGATCGATTTGGGAGAGCTGACCCTTTCGATAGGTCAAGAGATTGTGCCGATATTGGAGGACGAGCACATCGCCGTCAGAACGTTAAGCGATTGTGTCATACCAGCGGAATCCACTCGTTTCGTCCCCGAACCTATGGAGTTGCTACCAGAGCTGCAGGCGTTATTCCAGCAAAGCACGGCTTACCTTGACAGTGAACAACGAGCCACACTTCGAGACCTACTCTGCGAACACCACGACGTCTTTGCGAAATCAAAACAAGATCTGGGTAGAACATCGCTATTATGCCACCAAATCGATGTGGGTTGTAGTAAACCCATAAAGCAACCGCCTCGAAGGCTCCCTCTGGGCAAGCGGGCCGAGGCAGAAGAGTTGGTGCAAGAAATGAAGGATCAGGGTGTGATATACCCTTCATACAGTCCCTGGGCAGCACCAGTAGTATTAGTCAAGAAGAAAGATGGATCCACGAGGTTCTGCGTAGACTACCGGAGGTTAAACGAGGTCACTAAAAGGGATTCCTATCCTCTTCCTCGAATCGATTTAACTCTGGATGCCCTAATGGGATCCAGATGGTTTTCAACGCTCGACCTACAGGCAGGATATTGGCAGGTGGAAGTCGAACAAAGAGACCGAGAAAAAACTGCTTTCTCCACTGGTAGGGGACTGTGGGAGTTTTGCGTAATGCCGTTTGGCTTAACCAATGCCCCAGCTACGTTCCAACGAGTCATGGAAATAGTCCTTCAAGGGATACCACCACAAGTTTGTCTGGTCTACCTAGATGACGTTATCGTCCACGGAGAAACGTTCGCGATTATGATACGTAATCTGCGAACCATCCTGTCCCGACTAAGGATAGCCAATTTGAAGGTTTCACCAAGAAAATGCCAGTTATGCCAACGAGAAGTGAAATTTCTGGGTCATATAGTTAGCGAGTCTGGTATTGCTACAGACCCGGATAAGATCGCCGCGGTACGAGATTGACCCCAACCGAGGACAAGAAAGGAGGTTCAGTCGTTCCTGGGCTTATGTGCCTACTACCGACGCTTTGTGGAAAATTTTCGGTTATAGCAAAGCCGCTAACAGAACTAACCGAGAAAAACCGAAGGTTCTCGTGGACGGATGCGTGTGACAAATCGTTCCAAAAGCTCAAAGCCAGGCTGATAGAATCACCCATTTTAATACAGCCCGACGAAAATTTACCCTTCGTTCTGGACACAGATGCGAGTCAGCACGCCTGGGGAGCGGTATTATCCCAAGTACACGATGGGAATGAACACGTAGTGGAGTACTATAGTAAAACCTTTAGTCGTCCGGAGCGAAACTACTGCGTGACCGGGAAGGAGTTAGTCGCCATCGTGAAGGCATGCGTACACTTTCAACATTACCTGTTGGGAAAAAGGTTCACCATCCGAACGGATCACGCATCATTGAGATGGCTAATGAACTTTCGATCACCAGAAGGACAAGTAGCTCGCTGGATCGAACGGATGCAGGCCTACAGCTTTGATATAGTGCACCGACCCGGAAGCAAACACAATAACGCCGATGCCCTATCCCGACGCCCGTGTTCAACCTCCGAGTGCCTTTATTGTAAACGTCTGGAGGAAAGAGACATTATCACCGCTCGAATAATCACTGCTCAGAATAATGTGGCCGAAGTACAAGAAGCAGACCCTACCCTACGTCAGATAAGAGACTGTCTACAGTCCGGGAACCGCCCAAGCAAGGAGAGC
Organism: Dioctria rufipes; assembly: GCA_963924295.1. NCBI lineage: Eukaryota > Metazoa > Arthropoda > Insecta > Diptera > Asilidae > Dioctria > Dioctria rufipes. The sequence continues at coordinate 145,730,451 of OZ002742.1, read as the reverse complement.
ATAAGGCATCTACTCCCAGATATTAAGGCTTACTGGTCTATATGGTCCTCCCTGCGGCTTGAGGGCGAATTTATCTTCCGAGTGCGCAGGATGCCCCCAGTGTCAGTCGCGTAAAGGACCAGTGCCGAGAAAAAGAGCTCCTCTGCAAATTTGTAATGTAGGTGCGCCATTTGAGCGCGTCGCAGTGGACATATTAAGACCGCTTCCAAAAACAGAGCACAATAATCGCTACTTAGTTGTCTGCATGGACTACTTTACTAAGTGGCCCGAAGCCATTCTAGTTCCTGACCAGACAGCGGAAACAGTAGCAGATGCATTAATCTCGACCGTTTTTTTTCGATTCGGATCACCACTACAACTCCACTCGGACCAAGGCAGGAATTTCGAAAGCGCCGTATTTCAGGAAGTATTAGGACGGTTCGGAATTGAAAAGACTGGTACTACAGCACTACACCCGCAATTGGACGGCTTAGTGGAAAGATTCAACCGGACCATCCTCGACTACCTCGCAAAATTCTTGGACAACCACCAAAGAAACTGGTAACATTATGTACCATACCTACTCTTCGCATATCGTGCTAGCGTACAAGATAGCACTAAGCAAACCCCTGCCAGGCTATTATTCGGCAGAGAACTCCGTTTACCTTTGGAGATGGTCATGGGAAGCCCACCACATAGCTCTACGTTAGTTGGCGAGTACCTGGATAGTCTTACTAAAACTCTGAATGATATTCACGAAAATAATCGCGTCGCGCTAAACTCCGCGAGCCGGCGTATGAAGACCTACTATGACATGCGATCGAGAAGACACAGTTTCCAGTTAGATCAATTAGTTTGGTTATATTTCCCACGACGTGTAATCGGGCGGAGCCCGAAATTGCAGTGTGACTGGGATGGGCCATATAGGATCATCGAAGCAGTGACAGAGGTAGTATACAGAATAAAAAGGTGTCAAGGTGGAAAGTTGCGCGAACCGTCCATGTCGACAGACTAGACCCATACCGCGAAAGAAACCACTTAACCGTATTAATACTAATACGTCCTGGTAGCCCTAAGAAGGCATCCAGCCAGCTTAACTGGTAGCCACAGGATACCAAAGTGCCGCTTAGGACCTACCCCACCTAGCGGCCGGTATACCTCTTGTCAATTAGTCCACTTTTTCACATGTCCTCGCTTGACAATGAGTCAAAACCCCTCCCACATGGTACCCTACGGAGGCCTCGCCGCCGTAGGAATTCCACATTACAAAACGCCTTCGAAATTTTAACATCTGCTGTGCTAACAGCAGCGCGGCCTAACATACCAGTTCGAAGACTCGATCTGGGTGTGGAGACTTTGGGACACACCCTCGAACGAATGTTGATCTGGGGCCGGAGGGAGACGTCCAGTGCGGAAGCGGTCCTGCAATCAGTTGGTTAGGTTACTGGTTGCAGGGGCTTCTCTGACTCGTCTTGGTTTTGGGGAGCGGAGGCGTACAGGGAGACCAGATTTTTTGGGTTGCTGGGCTGCAGGTGCGCCTTTGGTTTTCGATACTGGGACCAATGTCCAACTCTAACCAAGGACTGGCTTGACTTCATGGATGTGTCCCTAATTCGCCATACGCAGACCAAGTCCGACAAAGCTGAGCTGAGCGAAAATTTATAAGGACACGATCCCCGCTAAACATGTCTCGGCCACAAATGCGCAGGTGAATTTCCCACTAACCCTTTGTGGGTTAGCCTTCGTTAGAAGGATTTTACTTTCGTACCCAGCTTTACTATTTCCACGATCAATGGTGTAGATTAGCGTGAAGCCTACAAGTTCTTACCGAAGATAAGCCAGCTTGGACGGAGCTACAAGCTTGCGAAGGGGGGAGTAGTGTAACAAAAGAGCTTACATGGTTATTTTCGCTATCCATTGAGATTGAAATAACAAATCCCCTCCCGGGCATTTCTCGCAAGTGCTAAGATGACTTTTGCTTTTCTCTAAACAACGATCTTGATCTACAGGATCAGATTATACAAGAGAAGAGATGTATGCTCCAAGTTGTTACCAAGCCGAATGTCTAAAAGTTTCAAACCCTCCAAGTGCTAGCAAGGCACCCGCATAATCTCAACATGGTATGAAACTGTCTTAAACCCACAGCAAAATCGGTAGTCGAAGCAACAAGAGATGTTTTACTTCCATAATGGCGAAGCAACTATCCTGAACGAATACTATTCGACACTAAGTCCTCCCTGTAATAAAACACTACTGAAAGAAATAACATAAGCGTACAAATTAATTTGTTCGAGCACCCCACACTTGACACCAAGGAGGTTACATAGTAGGTATAGCACAAATTCCAATCGGTTCTACGCAGTGTACTGTTACTTATTCATCTGTTAATCTGCATCTCCAACTTTACTTTGAGCGCTTTAAGCTCGCTATTATTTGACATCATAATCTAATTATACTACTAGTGTCATATTCCATCGCAATGAGTTCGTTCATTGCCCCTTCGTTAGTTCGCTAAATAACTTTGCACCATACCAATTATGCCAACTATCTAATACTTACTCGACGTGCCTAGCGTTGTTACGTAGCTTGAGCTGGGGTTCTTCAATAAATGATTTTCCTATTCTGTTCTATTCTATGTAAAAAAGAAAAGGAAAAGAAATCGAGAACATGAAGTTATATTATGTAACAGAACACAACAAGTACAGGAAATGAACTAGTGGAAGCCGATTGTGAATCGAAACACTCCGGCACCGTTCGACTGTTGGTAAACAGTGACCAAATAAATAAGCATATTCGTTCGAATATCGAGCAATTTTATAACCAAGCTGGAAGTGGTGTCATATCTTAACGTCCATAATATCCGAACAGTAGAGTCCCTTCAGGACGTATAAGTGCTAATAAATCCTCAATAACTATATCGAATTTCTCTGGATGAGAAACAAAAATCGATAGTTACAATATCCAAGCTGTAGCGGAAAGATTGTATTAGTGGCAATACCACCAGGAAAGTCTTTACTCTATCTGGGGCATACAGCAGATTTTATTTTACGAATAGTAGCTCGTAATGGAAAGTCGCAAGCCTAGTAGAAGTAACATTTCGTCTTTCCCCCACCAATGAAAAAAAAAAATCAAACTTCACACCACGCAACCAGCTTCCAGCAGACCATTTTGGCACCATGGATATCTGAAAGAAGCCCTTCGAACTTTCTTGTGGCCTATCTTCGATCTGTGAAAAGAAAACGTGTGTCATTGCGCTTATAAAAAAGATCCCAAGGTGTGTGAACATTACTTTCTCGCTGGTTTGCCCTGAATTCAGGAACTACAAATATCCTGAGCAGCTAATTCACATTTACCTTCGTCTGGAAAGTTTTTTTTCTTTACTGGTATATGCCTATGACGAGTCGAATGGATTATTGTCGCTGGTATCTGGTCCGTTTTAATCCTGTTGTTTGTTTTGATTTATGGTATAAATTAAAGTATTCCAAACATTGGAGCTTAAAGAAATTTGACATTTCGCGTGTGGCAGATATTCCGTATCGAAAGATAAACATCGAAAATATCGAGAAAGGTTGAAAGGAACCAGCTGCAATTCAAATGCGAAGCACCTACCACAAATTTTCTCGAAATCTGTACTAGGCTTAAAAGTAAAAGCCACCAGATAAACAAAATGAGCCATCGTGTAAAGTCAGGCAAGCCAACTTGAGTTGGCGAAAACTTTAACAGGTGTTAGCACCTTTAGCCAGGTATCAGGTTCGAGCAAAGTCAAATTTAACGCAGTACCCAAATTGTTCACATTAAAATGCCGGCAAAAAATTGTTGACGTATGTTTAAAAATATTATCGCTGAAGAACTTCAAATAGTACCAAGTTTAGGTAAACGTTTTTACAATTTACAATTAAAAATGGACTCAATTAATCAGAAAATTTTTAGGAAAAATTACAATTCTTCAATAAATGCAAAAAAGGACACAGTCTGAAAATTGTCAAAGAAACAAGAAATGTCATAATGTTACGAGCATTGTAAAGCTCCGTGCATTAAAATGTCCAGTAAAATAAGTGGAAACATACAAAGCGCCACCTGTCTCAAAATTAAGCAATATTCTCTTTTTACCAGTGTACTCCGTACTGCACTGGTAAAATCATCAGTAAATTTCTTTTTCTTTGCTTACGATTGTACCAGCGCTAAAAGTGGTATGTAGTTGTCATACTTTACTCAAACCCTATACTAGACTTCTAGCTCGAACGTAAAGCAATAGGTCAGCGTTAATGCTGCCTTGTTGCGAATGGTGACGCTCATTCGCAAATGATATATGTAGCATTGAAGCATATGGTAGCGTGTACGCCTGGCCAACTCGATATGCGTAGCAACTTTTAAAGATGAACCTTTTTTTTTACGCATCGTCAAATTTCAGCCCGAAAAATCGATCAACGAGATGCTCGTCATAATTTGTTAAACTGAGCTCCTCTGTCATATCTCAAGAGTCCCAACTCAGAAGTAGAATAAATAAGGTGCCTGCAATAAAAGTTCAAAACGAAATGTTTTAACGAATAGGAAACGCGAAATACTTGAAATGAATAAATGTTGTTGACAAGAAATAAATAATCAATAATACAAGTTTGACAGATGTAGCTAGAAGTAAATAATAACTGAATTAAACCAATGCTAATCGAGATGTAAATCATAAATAAAAATAGTTTGACAGATGCTAGAAGTAAATAATAACTGAATTAAACCAATGTTAATCTAAATTTAAATCATAAATAAAAATAATTTGACAGATGCTAGAAGTAAATAGTAACTGAATTAACCAATGTTAATCGAGATGTAAATCATAAGTAAAAATAGTTTGACAGATGCTAGAAGTAAATAATAACTGAATTAAACCAATGTTAATCTAAATTTAAATCATAAATAAAAATAGTTTGACAGATGCTAGAAGTAAATAGTAACTGAATTAACCAATGTTAATCAAAATGTAAATCATAAATAAAAATAGTTTGACAGATGCTAGAAGTAAATAATAACTGAATTAAACCAATGTTAATCTAAGTGTAAATCAAAAATGTTTGACAGATGCTAGAAGTAAATAGTAACTGAACTAACCAATGTTAATCAAAATGTACATAATAAATTAAAATCAATTTGACTCAGTGTTAAACTAAAGAATAGATGGCGCAATTCGGCTAAAGAAAAGGTATTTTTGTAAAAGAACGCGGTAGAAAGCGGAATAGAGTAAGGAAGTCAGGCCCGCGCAAAAGTGTAAGCGGCCATATTAAGTCTGATTGTGCTTGCGCTAACAAGTTGCTCGGTAGACAATTTTTAATAATAAAAGTAATTTATGTAAGACTAAATGTGCACAAAACAAAAAAAAAACAAACAAAACGAAATAAATGCATTAAAAATAACAGTCTCACGAACCACAGTTTTTCTTTGCATTGGAGCTAGCCAGGTGCGCTTGGACTATTCGCAGCGCCCCAAGGAAGTCCGGGTTTTGCCCCACTGGCTCCCACCTCAGAAGTCCCGATTTAGACAAGTATCGGTGATTGTGAAAGTCATATATGCACGCGGCATTTCCTCAAGACTCCAGTTCAGTCTACAAGGTGCAAAAATCAGGGAGCTTTAAAAGGTAAAGTTTTTTAGCAGAATTTCTAATTTGCTAGAGAGCAGCCCAAACACGCTGAGGCAGAAAATCGCGCCGCTAACGGGTTCCAAGGAAGACCAGTCTGTGACGTCATACACGAGGGAACTAACCTCACTTTCGAAGCGCGTCCTATCCATATCTGTCCACTATAGCAGAGCACAGTTCTAACCGCAAAACCGACAGGCTCACGAATGCAGAGGTGCTCGCTACCGAAGTATCCCTAATTGTGGCATTGTCAAATCACACCCTGGTGACCGCTCGGCCAGGTGCAGATACAATAAAAATAACAGGTCCTGTTACAATATTTAGTACTAAAGTGCTTATTGAGACATGATTTAATTAAATTAATACTTACGTTTTGAACTGAAATCGCGTCATCCACCAGAGGAGCGCTAGTACCTTCAAAAATATTTAGTATTAAAGTTATTATTGCTACATAATTTACTTAAAAGTATAATTACGTTTTGAACTGAAATGAACTCGTCATCCGCCAGGGGAGTGCTAGGAACTACAACCATATCTAGTATTAAAGTGATCATTGAGACCAAATTTATTTTAAAATATATTTACCTTTTGATATGAGATTTCGACATCCGCCGAGGAGCGCTAGTACCTACCAACATATTTAGTATTAAAGTGCTCATTGAGACATAATTTATTTAAAAGTATACTTACGTTTTGAACTGAAATCGCGTCATCAGCCAGCGGAACGCCTACAAACATATTTAGTATTAAAGTGATTATTGCTACATAATTTATTTAAAAGTAAATTTACTTTTTGATATAAGATCACGGCATCCACGAGAGGAGCGCTAGTACCTACTAACATATTTAGTATTAAAGTGCTTATTGTGACAGAATTTATTTAAAAGTATACTTACGTTTTGAACTGAAATGAACTCGTCATCGCACAGAGGAGCTATAGTACCTACAAACATGTCTAGTATTAAAGTGATCATTGAGACCAAATTTATTTTAAAACATATTTACCTTGTGATATGAGATCTCGGTATCCGCCAGAGGAGCGCTAGTACCTACCAACATAGTTAGTGTTAAAGTGCTTATTGAGACATAATTTATTTAAAAGTATACTTACCTTTTAAACTAAAATCACGCCATCCGCCACAGGAACGCTAGTACCTACAAACATATGTGGTATTAAAGTGATTTTGCTACATAATTTATTTAGAATTATACTTACCTTTTGATAGGAAATCGCGTCATTTGCCAGAGGAGCGCTAGTACCTACAAACATATTTAATATTAAAGTGCTTATTGAGAAAGAATTTATTTAAAAGTATACTTACCTTTTGATATGAAATCGCGGCATCCGCCAGAGGAGCGATAGTAAATACAAACATATTTAGTATTAAAGTGATTATTGCTGCATAATCTATTTAAAAGTATACTTACCTTTTGATATGAAATCGCGGCATCTGCCAGAGAAGCGTTAGTACCTACACAAATATGTAGATTGGAAGTGATTATTGCTACATAATTTATTTAAAAGCATACTTAACTTTTGATATGAAATCGCGGCATTCGCCAGAGGAGCGTTAGTACCTACAAATATATTTAGTATTAAGGTGCTTATTACGACAGAATTAATTAAAAGTATACTTACCTTTTGATATGAAATCGCGGCATCCGCTAGAGGAGCGATAGTAAATACGAACATATTTAGTAATAAAGTGATTATTGCTACATAATATATTTAAAAGTATACTTACCTATTGATATGAAATCGCGGCATCCGCCAGAGGAGCGTTAGTACCTACACACATATGTATATTGGAAGTGATTATTGCGAAATAATTTATTTAAAAGTATACGTACCTTTTGAAATGAAATCGCTGCATCCGCCAGAGTAGCGCTAATACCTGTAAACATATTTAACTAATTATTGAGATAGGGTGTTTACGTATACCGTCGTTTTTGAGCTGAAATCGCGTCATCCGTTACTTGGCGACGACGTTAGTCTAGCGTAGAGTAATAAACCTAGGATTTAGAGATAAGTCAGTATAAGCTCGCCTTTTAGAGGAATTATTAATGAATGTATCAACGATGTAAGAATTTGAGATAATCTGTGTGTCGTGAGTTAGTCTGACTCGCCGTAACATTGCAAACTTTCGTGCATACCCTTCTAGAAAGCGTTTATTGTGCCGGATAATCATATTCCTGCGAGCCCCATGGTTTTTCTTTAGCTCGAACTTATAGAAATATATCGTACTGCGTATACTTGTTTATAACACTCTGCGGGGGTAAAATTAAGTCGGAACGAACAACAAAAGGAAGCAGGAGAAGAGGAAAGAAACTAAACAAAAAACATTAGTTTAGTTAGCGATTCTAGTAGTACAACACGACGGCTGCACGATATCTATAACTACCTCCGTGGGTGATTATAAGAATTAACTATCAATATGTATTATAATGAATAAACTCATTCAGTATGAATAGATACGACAAGTTTCTCTCTCCTCAATCCTCTTCCTGAGGTTTCTCTCCACTCTCCATAGGTATAGTCAACGGAACATCGCAAAACAACTGCCGGTGGTGTCATGAACGGCAGGGGATGGCAACTGGGATCCTAACATCTGATACTCATGGAGTTCTTCGGGTGAGTGGTGTATGACGTGAGTGTTGTGCGTGCGTGAATTTATTTTTTTTTTCTGTTCTAAAGACTCTTGGTAGTAGATCTCTTACAGCGTTTTCGTCAATATGACGCACGATCTCTTTTTTTTTTGTTCATGGAAACGTGACAGCGCAGGCTTTTTGGTGAAGTCACCCCACACCCTCCGCCATTTAGTCGAAGTGCTAGCGTGCCGACCTGATGACCGCAGTCACTGAGTGATCTGTCAGCCCTGGCTGGCAGTCTGGACTACACGTCCAGCTCAATCACTCTCTTCCATAGTTCCATAACACGTTTTGTATCCGGTTGGTTGGTTCGAGAAGAAATTTATCAATCTGTTCGGAGATATAGTTTTCCTGCATCATTTTGTTTGGAATTGTTTGCCTTGTGTTATAATAGTGAAGTCTAGGGAGCCAATTTGTTTATCAACTTTATTTTGTACAGTAAGTTCCATTTCCAGGTTATTTGCGAAAGTCTTCTTAATGTTTTCTATACTTGTTTCTTTAACGTATAGCAAAAAATCGTCTACACATATTCCAAGGAAAATCATTCCCATTCCTTTAATTCCATTTAAAATTTTGTTGATGTGGTAGTCTATGTAGGTACTGGCGTATTTGCCCGATGTTTTACTTCCCATTGGTGCACCTTTGTTTTGTCAATATACTGTATTATCTACTTTAAAGTAGTTGGCCTGACCTATATCAAATTCAATTATGTTCATTAGATTTTTGATATGTATATATCCTGTATTTGTGGGCCTATTATGTTCCTTATTATGTCCTTTAATTTTGTAATATTTATGTTGTTGTACATATCCTTGACGTCCATTGTGATCTATATAAGGAGTGGTCCAGAAAAAATTGACCCATTAAGTTATTTTTATACCTGCAAATTACAAGAATCCAGGTCTGGATTTTTTTGTTAAAATATTCCATAAATACTGAACTCTGAGTTTATATGAATCATTCGTGTATTGGAAGTGAAATAGTTAAAATGTTTCGAAGCGAAAAAGAAGTACGTGAAATGATTTTGTCCAAATATTTGGAAAATGCCACAATTTCATTGTTAAAAATTTCAAAAGACCTGAATACAAGTTATTCCACGGTAAAAAGGACAACAGCCAAGTATAGGCGAGGCTTGTCAATAGAAAGGATACGTGGGTCAGGTAGAAAACCAGAGCCATCCCGTCCAGACGTCGTAAAACAGATGAAGGGTACTTATTCTCGGAAACCGGGAACTTCGGAAAGAGATACGGCGACATTGGCAGAAACATCAAAGTCTACAGTGCACAGATATAAAAAAATCTGTGGATTAAGGAGGTATAAGGTTCAAAAAGTGCCGCTGAGGAAGGAAGAAGAAGAGAAAAGAGCAACAAGAAGAGCGAGAAAACCAAGTGACGAATATTTTACTGCAAAAAGTCGGAGCGGAGAAAATTTTCAACAAAAGGAATGACAAAATTTCCCAAGAAGTACATGATTTGGCAGGCGATTTGTTCCTGCGGTTTACGAAGCAGTGAATTTATCATCAAAGGAACAATAAACTCAGGTGTGTACTGTAACGCAGAGCTTGTCAGCCGACAGATCTACCTACATTCACTTGTACCTGAATGTAGGTACATACCGCATCCGACACCTCTTTGCTACAAAATCATATCCAGGATATGTGTGGGTGGCTGCACAGCGAGAATGTCGCTAGCGATCAGCCGGCTTGGGGTGGTTCTTGCCACCCACATCCCTTCTATGCTTGCTAAGCTGTGGGCGACGAGAAAAAAAGGGGAAAAAAAATGTTGGACCGGACAGACGGACGGACAATAAAAAAAAAAAATGACTTGAGTGTATGACTGCAGACGGACAGACAGACAGAAAAAGAAAGATCTCTGCAGGCTTCCTTTTCCTGGGGGAACCAGAAAGACTTAAAAGGAGAAAATTTATTTTATTTAAATCCTGCAAAAAGAAGGAGAACAGAAGACCTCAGATTGAGAGAGAGTGAGAGAATGGAGGGGAGTCCCAGATGTTCTTGAGACCCCGGCTTTGGGTAATGTTGGGCCCAAACGCCCCCATCCTCCCTGGCCAAGCCACCAAAGCCGTATCGAAATGCTCAGCTCCATTATCGTGTGTCCACTAACGATGACCCATCAACACTACTAATTAATTTTCGTCACTTTTCAGATAAGCTGTCTCTGCAGCATAAAAATATTCGGCACGAATACGCCCAGGTAAGTTCTTGATGAGAATATAAACAGTACTATTTAATTTTCATCACTTTTCAGATAAGCTGTCTCTGCAGCATAAAAATATTCTGTACCTTACTACTAACGCACAGGTAAGCTCTTAATAAGAATATCAAAGAAAAACTTCCCAAAATCTCTAACTTTTCTTCCAGAATTTCTGTCTTTTCCGAACAAATCCCGCGCACGTCCACCTCGAACAAATTACCAAATTCAACTCCTCGAGTTCACGCCGTCTCCCTACATCACAGCCGCTACGACACACCGCCGACCGACGAGCCGTTCGTTGTCGGTTGGAATCCGAAATTTTTACTGGTGGCTATATGCGCGGTTGTGTGTGTATCATTTTCATGCAGAAATCGTTGCCACAGAATATCTACAGTGTAGCAACATATTTCTGGGAATTTCGGGCGGCTTGCTCTAATGTATTGCATGGTGGTGTCGCGTGATGTTTTACGGCTAGGCGAGTTGCAGATTGTTTTTGTGGAATTTTAGCTGACTAGCGGTAAGATTTAAACGAGAGATTCTAATTTGTGCTCATTTTGCCCAATTTAGAATTTTTTCGTTTGAAAATAATTTATTACATTTTTTTTTTCTTTTTCTTTTTTTTTTCTCTTTATTTGCGGGATGATAACATATGGAGAAGTAGCATAAGGCTACTTCTCAAACAAAATGTATGGCTTTTATTTTCAGGGTTTTTTTGTTTCTTTTGTATGGAGAAGTAGCATAGGGCTATTTCTTGAAAATACATAATTGTTAATTTTTCAGGACTTTTCTTTCTAATATGAAGAAGTAGCATAGGGCTACTTCTTGAAAATATATAATTTTTAATTTTTCAGGGCTTTTCTTTCTAACATGAAGAAGTAGCATAGGGCTAGTTCTTGAAAATAAATAAATTTTAACTTTTCAGGAATTTTCTAATATGAAGAAGTAGCATAGGGCTACTTCTTGAAAATAAATAAACTTTAACTTTTCAGGAATTTTCTAATATGGAGAGTAGCATAGGGCTACTTCCTGATAATAGACAAATTTGATTAAATTATATACTCTGGGAAATCATGAGGTTTGTCTCTACGAACGTAGAGAAGCCAATCAAAAGTAGCGTAAGGGGGTATACGCTACGAGAATAGAGTCTCATGCCGGGCAAAACGAGGAAGGAAGAGAAAAGAGATAAAAGAAGAGAGAAAAAAAACAAAAAAGAAAGTCGACTCGAGAGGTGAACTATGACTAGTATCTTTACAGCCGCGCCCAACGTGGGGACGACCCACAAGAGTCTCAAGCCGGGCATATGCTGGACCCTGGGTTGCTGAGACATACGACACCATCTGCGGCCACGATCCCAGTTCGTCTTGGACGAGTGAGGACTGATCAACAGATAGGCTTCGTCTATCAACTCACCTTGCCCAAAGAGCTGGCCAGGAAGAGGGGCAGAGGTCGGTTTCTCATGTATGGGAATGTTCGGCTCGAGGCCACAAATTAGTCGGTGAAACGCACTCCTTAAGGTTCTGCGTTCTGCTGAATCCGGTCACAACACTCCGGAAATCTCCCAGTCCCAAGCGAGGAAATCGCTTCGAAACAAATAGAATTCATCTATCAACTCACTCAGGACGACAGAAATCCCGCGAAATGCAGCTAGCGGGTTCAAGCTCTAAGGAAATTGAAGAAAGGACAGGAAAGTAGAACCCTTCAGATGAAGGCTAACCCAGAAGGGGTTAGTAGCAAGAGCTGAGACCATCTAAACTTGATAGTTTAGAGATAATACACATTATGAAAAAAAAACTGCTCTGAGACTCCATCCGCACTCGCTGACGCTGTGACATCCCTCGATTGGAAAAGATTGAAGAAAGGACAGGAAAGTAAAACCCTTCAGATGAAGGCTAACCCAGAAGGGGTTAGTAGAAAAGACTGAGACCATCTAAACTTGATAGTTTAGAGATAATTCACAATATGAAAAATGAAACTGCGCTGAGACTCCATCCGCACTCGCTGACGCTGTGGCATCCCTTGATTGGAAACGATTGAAGAAAGGACAGGAAAGTAAAACCCTTCAGATGAAGGCTAACCCAGAAGGGGTTAGTAGCAAAGACTGAGACCATCTAAACTGTGGCATCCCTTGATTGGAAACGATTGAAGAAAGGACAGGAAAGTAAAACCCTTCAGATGAAGGCTAACCCAGAAGGGGTTAGTAGCAAAGACTGAGACCATCTAAACTTGATAGTTTAGAGATAATACACAATATGAAAAAAAAACTGCGCTGAGACTCCATCCGCACTCGCTGACGCTGTGGCATCCCTTGATTGGAAACGATGGAAGAAAGGACAGGAAATTAAAACCCTTCAGATGAAGGCTAACCCAGAAGGGGTTAGTAGCAAAGGATAACAGAGGTTTATCACCCACCACTGAGGAAGTAGTAGGAGGGTTTGCGATAACCTCTGGTTCACAAGTGAAGCTTGCCGGATGCCTTCTTAGGGCTACCGCGATTGTTTCAACCACGTTCGATTGTCCTGAGGAAAAAAGGAAAAAAAAATTATTTTCCCCCCAAAAAGGAGAATTTACTAAAGGCATCTTGAAAGAATGCGAAAGGAGTAGAACTACTACGTGCCTGCTTACGAGAATGAAAATAAAACTTAGCCTATAATAATAATTCACACGATAAAACTGATCTGGTCCGACTGACAATTGGACTAGGAAAATGACTTCTATTTTAATACCAATAACATTAAAAGACTAGAGAAACCGCGACAGTGATATTGACAGTGGAAACTGATACTAGACACAAAAATTTGACGCTACCTGCGATTGGTCGTTATTATGTTAACAACAAAAAGAAAATAAATATGACACGCGATCCAACTGTACGTCACCGATACTAAAAAAAAACAATAAGAAACAAAGGTGTCGGCATGACGGAACAACGCAACGACATAACGACCCACACAACAAAAGAAATAAATTTCAGCCACTGCTGAAAACAACCACGAAGGGAAACATTTTTTTTTCTCCTTCTATCTCTCTCTTTATCTCTCTCTCCCTCTCTCTCTCCACTCTCCGTCGTCCACTCATCAAAGTGTTAACGCTTAAAATCGGCCTAATCGCTTAAGCCTTCGGTCAATCCATACCAATGGTTATCTCTAACAGGGGAAATTTTATCATTTGGGAAGGGACTGCAATGTCAAAGATCGGAACTTGAAGGTTTCCGTCTCACATTTTCATGATCGTGACAAGCACTCTCTTAGTCAAGGATAAAAATCAAGAAGGATGAACATCGTTCATCAACTTGGCAAGAGACTGAAGTCAACTAATCAAGGAAAGGTGGGAGGTCGGTGATCAAGTGGCTGCTGGTACTCGAGTAAGAAGCCGTAGCGGTGATGTATATAAGGATAAAATCCGAGCGGGACAATCCAACTAAAACTAAGTATCTGAACGGGACAACCCACCTACAACTAAATATCTGCGGGACAACCCAACTACAACTAAATATCTGCGGGACAACCCAACTACAACTAAATAACTGCGGGACAACCCAAATAAAACTAAGTATCTGCGGGACAACCCAACTAAAACTAGAAATCTATACGGGACAACCCAAATTATACAGTATTATACCCATACTTGAAGTGCCACATGGCCAAATCACAGGGACTCGATAACTATACTAATGCCTACGATATGATAATATTAACTAACTAACCCGTAAAAACCAAACCCAAAATTAATACCTAATCTATAGACAACTATGGTAAGATTAAAGTAACAAACAAATTCATAATTTCTAATTATCTTAACTAGATACACCACAACCAAAATGACTATACTATGAATGGCAGATAGCCAAAGCCTACTTAACTGAGATACGGTATGATAATCATAACTAAATATCTGATCTCAACTATTATATAGATAAAACTAACTAGCGTTTACATCGCCAGAATCATCACTAATTATCCAAGAGTGAGAGAAACCCTAAAATAGCCTAACCATAAAATGATAGCGCTATAACCTAACATAAGTATAATACGAAAGAATAACTAGGATCGTCTACAAATAATCCATATAAGTTACGAATGTTTAAGATATGTCTAAAGATAGCTGTACAATGATGTACAAGAGATATTACAGCGCTAACTGTGACACAATTCCTAATATGCTATCGATAATCCAAGATAATAATCAAAATAAGATACGATAGTTAAGGCAATCACGAGGAAAATTATACTTAAGATGACTCACAAGTACCTGCTAAATACTAGTAACTATAAAATACTACAACCTAATATGCGATCAAACTTCGCCGATAACCTAACTTACAGCGATACTTAGACTAATCTAGCATGACGATAATGCAACTTAAAAGAAACTCATGTCAAGAGAAGACGATACTTGCGTCACTCTGGATACGGTATCCAAGATAATAAAGACAACTAAAACGGATCCTACGCCAGTGATCAAAACTGTATAAGGATTCTTATTTGCTAGCATAACTGCAATACAGAAAGATAACTATTCTAGACTAGAGCTAATAAATACGCGATAATGATAACCGAAATAACATGGTGATAAGCAAGATATCTCACCCCTCACTTCCGAAATAACCGATAGTACGGGCTTCTTCTCGGAACCAGCAGAAGTGAACGGAAATTGAATTCGATACAGTATGCGTCACATACAACGTTCATCAACCACTAATCGACTTAGCCTCTCATCACTTTAAATAGGTAAGGTTCATGGGGACTAATAACAAAACAAAGAAGGAAATCAACTGACTTCACCTCGCGTGGGACTCCGCTCCAAGAACACCGCCTCGGAAATGCATCGATCACTCCAAGTCGGATACCAATCTAGAGGATGCTCAACACCCGTCCTCCCATCAGAATGATCGAAGCAGCTCCAAACAGAGTCATGGGAGCGGAGCGCCACGCAAGCGCGAAGCCACAGATGGCAAAAGCAGATTTCGAGTCATCAGAACTGCCCAGCTGCATCAAATCAACAAGGACAAGGTCACAATGGATGAACGTCGTTCATCAACTTGTTGAACCGAGACAGCCGTGCGGTTCCTCAGGCAGACCTGCATCGTGTGGTCAGCTCTTCAGTAGCCGCGAACCAAAGCTTGGCTTCAAGGATGGTACGCGTTGCGCACAAAGCTCGTCGGCCACCGAAGAGACAAGCACTTCAACCTAAAAAAAAAACTTGAGCTCGAAAACCATTTTGACTTGACCGAAGGTAACTAGCTACCAAACATGCAGCGAGGACCATAGCCGAGCGACCCAGCCGCCATACAAAGACCGAGCCTAACGAGAGCCAAAAGGGAGCTATCATGGGAGTAACGCACCCCACAGAAGCAAGAAGAGCTCTACGTAAACCCAGCACCTTGTATACGCCAGGCCAATCACTTCCGTCAGCTTAAAACATACTGAGGTCTTACAAAACAAGAAAAGTTCTAATAGTGATACTAACACAAAGAAAAAAAACATTGAAAACGCAGTTGCATTCTAGTCAAGAGAAGCTTGACTAAATGCGAAGAAAAAAAAACCAATTTTGGGCGCCAATTGTAACACAAATGAGCGACCAGAAATACAACAAAGAAAAAAGAAGATTTAAGTCAAAGTTTGACCAGAAATGATTACGACAATAGTAATTACAATTTAGTCAAGAGAAGCTTGACTAAATGCGGAAAAAAACCAAAACCTTTGGGCGCCATTTGTAACACAAATGGGCGACCAGAAATATCAGAAATTAATCTTGAAATAATAAAATCGCGCTTTAGTCAAGAGAAGCTTGACTAAAGCCAACAGAAAACCATTTGGGCGCTATTTGTAACACAAAGGGCGACCAGAAATATCAGAAGTTAATCTTGAAATAATAAAATCGCGCTTTAGTCAAGAGAAGCTTGACTAAAGCCAAAAGAAAACCAGTTTGGGCGCCATTTGTAACGAAGAGCTTGTCAGCCGACAGATCTACCTACATTCACTTGTACCTGAATGTAGGTACATACCGCATCCGACACCTCTTTGCTACAAAATCATATCCAGGATATGTGTGGGGGGCTGCACAGCGAGTATGCCGCTAGCGATCAGCCGGCTTGGGGTGGTTCTTGCCACCCACATCCCTTCTATGCTTGCTAAGCTGTGTGCGAAGAGAAAAAAAGGGGAAAAAAATGTTGGACCGGACAGACGGACGGACAATAAAAAAAAATGACTTGAGTGTATGACTGCAGACGGACAGACAGACAGAAAAAGAAAGATCTCCGCAGGCTTCCTTCTCCTGGGGGAACCTGAAAGCCTTAAAAGGAGAAAATTTATTTTATTTAAATCCTGCAAAAAGAATGACAACAGAAGACCTCAGATTGAGAGAGTGAGAGAACAGAGAGGAGTCCCAGATGTTGTTGAGACCCCGGCTTTGGGTAATGTTGGGCCCAAACGCCCCCATCCTTCCTGGCCAAGACTCCAAAGCCGTATCAAAATGCTCAGCCCCATTATCGTGTGTCCACTAACGATGACCCGTCATGCCTCCATCCCCCATATCCGACAGTTACTTATCTGTGCATTAAGGCTAGAGCGTTGATATCAGCAGGGGGATCGTGCTGGGCTAGTCGCATAATCTGACCCATCGTAAGTATCTGCACCTCGAATCTTACTGACTACGAGGAGAACTACCACTTCAGACTTCCAAAGCTCTTGCTGTGGTTATTCACGACGTCACAAGACAACAAAACAAAAGAGGCAAGCAAAAAAAAAATTGGTCAACTGACATATGTATTGCGGGCATCGACGTTCCCAATGAATGCGGTAACCTCAATCGATATTAGATCACCCTGGCTTTGGCCTCACAGTTTCTGAAAAGAAATGCAAGAAAAAAAACAAAGAAACAAAACTTACCAATATCAACAAGATAAATATGCGACGTTCAAATGAAAAAAAAACCAAGAGAATGTTTACGAAAATAAAGGAAAAACAAGATAATATATTATGTCATTCTCATAAGACAATGTTTCCTTATTCCTAGGGTTTCTGCAAATCTACTCCAATTACTAGCTTTATTACGGGATGTATTATAAGAATTCATGAAGATCTAACCATTTCTTGCAATTTTTTTAAAACAGAGAAAACTAACCGAACCTACACAGGTACCTGATTGACTTGACCTGACTTACAACTATTCTTACTTGATTTACAATGTCCAGATAAACGGATATTAATTCACAGTCCTTTAGCTGCCAAGCGCCATCAGTGATCCAGGAGTGACGACAGAGGTACCCAGTGTGCCAGAGCTACCAGTGTTTCACAGGGTGCTCATTTGTGTGTCGCAAGCTTATTTAGCCTTATTAACCATTTTTTTTTCTTTTCCTCCTTTTTTTTCTTTTCTTTAAATTCTTTTTTCTCGAACGAACTGACTACGCAGCATAAAAATATTCTGCACTAATAACGCACAGGTAAGTTCTTAATGGAAGATATGTGCACTGATAACATAATTTAATCACCTGTAGTATGATGTAATCTTTCTTAGACAAGCTGACTATGCACCATAAAGAATAATTTTGCACTAATGATGCACAGGTAAGTTTCTAATAATAATAAAAATAATTAATCACTGCTACCATGATTCAATCGTTTTTTTCAGATGAGCACAGGTAAGTTCTTAATAAGAATATAATCACTACGAACTTGATTTAATCGCTTTACGATAAGCTGACTACGTAGCCTAAAAATATTCTGCACCTATAACGCACAGGTAAGTTCTGGATGCAACTATAATCACTACTAACATAATTTTCCTCACTTGTCAGATAAGCTGACTACGCAGCATAAATATGTTCGGCACGAATACGCCCAGGTAAGTTCTTAATAAGAATATCAACACTACTAATTAATTTTCATCACTTTTCAGATAAGCTGTCTCTGCAGCATAAAAAAAAATATTCTGTACCTTACTACTAACGCACAGGTAAGTTCTTAATAAGCATATCAACACTACTAATTAATTTTCAACACTTTTCAGATAAGCTGTCTCTGAAGCATAAAAATATTCGGCACGAATACGCCCAGGTAAGTTCTTAATAAGAATATCAACACTACTAATTAATTTTCGTCACTTTTCAGATAAGCTGTCTCTGCAGCATAAAAAATATTCTGTACCTTACTACTAACGCACAGGTAAGTTCTGGATGAAACTATAATCACTACTGACCTAATTTTCTTCACATGTCAGATAAGCTGACTACGCAGCATAAATATGTTCGGTACGAATACGCCCAGGTTAGTTCTTAATAAGAATATCAACACTACTAATTAATTTTCATCACTTTTCAGATAAGCTGTCTCTGCAGCATAAAAATATTCTGTACCTTACTACTAACGCACAGGTAAGTTCTGGATGAAACTATAATTGTTATATACCTAATATATAATATAATATATAAAATACAATAAAAAACCTGAAAAAAGGGGAAGAAAATAAATATCATATTCATTAATTTTTTCACCTAAGCTAACCATGCTTAAAACATGGTTGGCTTATCTCTTAAATCTATGAAGAAAATTGCATCAGCAATTTTCTTCACATTCCACATAATTTATAAAATTTTTCTCATAAAACAACTTGGGAAAAACAAAAGTTTCAGTTTACAACCCAAGTCGTTTTACTTAAAAATTTAATTAAAAAAATAAATCAAATAGCAAATCGTACCTTCAGTACAATTTGCCGTGAAAAAATTCAATATGTATGTACATACGTACATACATATTGTGTAAAAGCTTTCACGATAAGAAACGCGCGCCGCATAAATGCATTGTATGTATATGCGCGTCGCGATTTAAAACGGTGGCTGATGTTTTAAAAAGTGTAAGATTACATTTTTGCAGCCATCGTTCAACGCGAATAATTCTGGACATGTTCAAACATGTCCAGAATTAAAAAGTAAAATTTTCTCAGGATAAGAAAATGCAATTTAGCATTTTTCTAACCTGAACAACGGCTCTTGATCACGATGAATGTGATCATGAGTTGAGTTGATTTTTAAATTTTGATGACGGCGGATCGGAAATTGATTTTTGGTGGTTTGAAAAGACGGTCACCTCGTGTTAGTGCAGCTAAAATTAAGTCGGGAAAAAACTAATAAAAGAAAAAGAGAGAGAGTGATTTTTTTTAGTTGTTCCGAGAGAACTATAAAAGAAAAGTGCTTTCTCCTGATTTTCGGTCGGTGTTTCTAAAGAAGAAATTGAATAGAAAGTTAAGTTGTGTTGTTTACACTAAAAAAATTGAATAGAAAGTTAAGTTGTGTTGTTTACACTAAAGAAATTGAATAGAAAGTTAAGTTGTGTTGTTTACACTAAAGAAATTGAATAGAAAGTTAATTTGTGTTGTTTACACTAAAGAAATAGAATAGGAGACTAAGTTGTGTTACTATAAAGCAAGAAAGGTAAATAAAGATCAAGAAAAGAAGAGGCAAAAGTTACGGTGTGTTTATTTTGTGAAAAGAACCTCTTATTGGATTATCAGTTCTACCCCAAGTTCAAAAGGTAAGAGAAACAAAATATAACAAAATTGGCGCAGCCGGTAGGATCAAGGAAGCTTGGTCAAAGTAAAAGATCGTAAACGCTTGAAAAGCCTTGGTCCTACACGAATCTACGGGGAACCTGTGACACAAGCCACACTATACGGCCACGTCACCCCCAACGCCTCTGCTCCAGGCGAGCAAGCGTTCACCCCATTAAGAGTGAAAAGCAGCACTAAGAGATTAGGACCTCCAAACTTTAATTCATCACCAAACACCAGAAGCTCTCTTCCAGCACCGAGAAGAAGTCAGGACAACGGACACCTACTAGCAATCAACTCCAGAAGGAAGATATCATCGTTCATGGGTTGAAGGGGATTTCGAAGAAGGCTTTAAGCCCCCCTTTCAACCATATCCAGGGGAAATAAGTCGGACTAGGGCCCCCCCGGCAGCAGACAGAAGCTACAAAAGAAAAAAGAAAAACTTCGTTCCAGGATTGAAAGGGATCTCGAAGTCGGCAAAAGCCCCCCTTTCAATCTCAGCCCCCCTAGTAGCAAGAAACATTCCAGAAGGGAATACTCCAAGAAGGCTGGAAGCCCCCCTTTTGGACAACGCGGGACGCATATGTCAGAAGGAAACTCGACACCGGCACCTGAGACAGGCACGAGATCAAACTCTACACCTTCATCCGACGCGGAGCAATCCCCAGGTGAGAACTTACAACACCTCCGGGAAGGTACAGACAACGCCACAGAAGACGACGCAGAACAACCAGGTAGCCAGGGGTGCCAGAATCCAGACCCATCACAGCAAGAAGGAAAAGGAGTTCGCCTTCGAAGCGGCACCGTTTTAACAGGGCCCACAGTTGTATCTAAAGTAAGTCTAGATAAGTTTTTAGATAAGTTGTTAGAAAAGGCACGTGAATCCGATAAGCTCACTGTCACGCACTGCGACGCTCTTGACCATAGATTAATTCAAGGCAGAGAGCAGAGGCTGACAAAAATCGAAAAATTTAAAAAAGATACAGAGCGATTCAAACAGGAGCTTATCGAATTTGCCGGGCTTTCACGTTCACTAGGTTTAGATAAGAGCTCAGCCAGTGTTGTTGTAAGCGCTGAAAGTGACAGTGATATTGGTGGTGACGAAACGGACCAAACAACCGCCGAAAATCTCCTAAGTGGCTGGCTAGAAGTATCCTTCACTGATTCTATTCCAGAAACCAGGCCTGAAACCCGACAAAGCACAAGTAGACTACCCTACAAAAGTTTAAATAAAAAGATAATCACAATGGTAGATTATGCAAAGGTGGCCAAGCTCACGGCACAACTAGTTCCTCTGTTTTCGGGTGAAAATACCCCACAGCTAGGTCGTGAGCTACAAACATTTATTGGCTGTTGCAAACAGGCCCTACACTGTTTAAGTGAGGAAGAAAAACCAGCCTTCCTACATATCTTGCTCACAAGACTTCGTGGCGATGCTTATCAGCTGTTTGCTTCGGACGTTCCAACTACTTTTAGTGAGGTGGAGGAACGTCTGAACAGAACCTACCCACCACGAGAATCGTACCAAGAGTTGGTCAACAAATTGATCACAATGAGGCAAAACCCGTTGGAAACTCTCACTGCCTTCACAACAAGAGTGAAGGAGTTGTTGATGCTTTGCAACGAGGCAGCAGTACTGAAGTACGGAGCAACGGCAGCCCCAGCTGTGAAGACACAGTTGGCGGACTTCGCCAAGAATGTCCTCAAAAGTGGAGTGAACAATCCCCACCTATGCCAGTACCTCCTCACGCTGGTAGAAAATGATCTAGAGCAGCTGATACAAAAGGCTCTAGACATGGAAAAGCTGCAAGCAGGTACAGTTTTCGTCCAAACGCCGCTAACGCAACAGCCATATCCAATGGCACCAATACACCCTAGTCTTCGAGTTCGGGCTCTCAGCCGAACTCCTTACAATCAAGCACCACAGCCACCCATGTATGCATCACCACGAGCACAAGAGCCCAGGCAGTTTAACAATACCCCATACGTACATGCTCCACCACTACGCCCGCCGTTTCCACGAAGGGATTCTAGACAACCGGATACACAAAATCTGGTACAAAACAATACCTGTAATTTCTGCCAGAAGCGGGGACACACCTACAGGGAGTGTCTAAAACGCAAAAACACCCCCTTCTGCACTAACTGTAGAAGTTACGGGCATGACATTCGCGACTGTCGAAACAACCAAACACAGTCTGCAAATCGTTTCACACGAGGATCGCCTAACAATCAACCACAGTCAGACCCGAACAATACAAAAGGCCCCAGAGTGTTTACCATAAGACAAAAATGTGATTTTTGTGGGCGCCGTGGACATAAGATCGACGAATGTCGACAAAAGCAAAAGTGGGAGGATAAAAAACAGGGAAACGACAAAGAGTCGACCCAAAACTCCCCGGCTCGACTATAAACCCTACCAGCAATAAACAAGGGTCTTCTCAGCCGCCCAACTTCAGTGTGCCCACCGTCAGACTACCTTTAGACATAGGTCTAAATGGTCAGGCCCAGCTAATAGTGGACACCGGCGCTGAGATCAGTATAATTAAGAAAAAAGCTCTCAAATCTCGCGAGCTAATAAACCTCAACAAAAAACTAACGCTTCAAAGCCCTTTTGGCACCGGAAAAACCTTAGGAAGTTGCCAAGGAAACTTCATGCTAAAAAGTAACTTACCTTGCAACATCCCAGGTATTTCTGACGACGGCTTGCTAGGAAATGATTTCCTAGCCAAAAACTGTAATGTTGAGGGACCCAAGAAGGTTCTGCGATTTCCTCGCACGGAAACTAATCCAGAAGAGTTTGCTGTCCCACTAGAAACCGCATCGGACAACCCGTGCTCACAAAACACAGTCAACAAAGAGACACTGGTAGAAGATGTTAAACCCGACGGGGATACACCTTCTACCCGAAATGTTCTCAAAACTTCTCAGTCAGAAGAAGTCGGCTGTGATAAACAAGAACGCGATAAGGGTGAGCTGATTACCAAAAATCTGGCTTGTAAGACTGGCCAGCATCAGGTAAATTTAAATGAACCTGTGTGCATACCAGCAAGGTCTCAGATCGTAGTCAAAGTTCCGTTGCAGTTGCAGGAAGAAATGCTCAGTCTGTTAAAAGAAATAGACGACGGAGTTTTCTTAGCGAACAGCTTGCTCTCAGCTGGGATAAAAGCAGTCCCTATAGGAATCCTCAACACACGCAGTTCACAGGTAGT
This sequence comes from Dioctria rufipes, assembly GCA_963924295.1. Classification (NCBI taxonomy): domain Eukaryota; kingdom Metazoa; phylum Arthropoda; class Insecta; order Diptera; family Asilidae; genus Dioctria; species Dioctria rufipes. Next base: position 145,707,232 of record OZ002742.1, on the reverse strand, counting down.
CCTAAAAAGCGTGAACCTAAGGCTGGTTCCCATTAAAGACTACACTGTCGTCCCCATCAAACTAGAGCCAGATAAAAATATTACAACAGCCCATCCTTTGAATCTCATGAGTCGAAATGGTGGCGATGGTGAGCATCAAAATATAATTAAACCTAAGAATAAGAAAATAGGGCATAAGAGCCCAGGTCAACCAAGCAGTAACAAGAAACAGCTTCAAGACGCTTGCGGGTCCTTCATGAAAACCCCAACGGCAGGCGCTGGCCAGCACACAAACGGTCTGCCGGTAGCAACTCCCGCAGATCCCTCTGGCTCAGCGCCACTCATATATCAAAGAAATAGGTTAATAGGTAAAATGAATAGGGATAATAATAATAGATCTAGATTTAAGAACAATACAAACGGGGCAATAAGCGCCGATCAGACGGCCACCCTACAACATATAAGCTACTTGTTCCCAAACGATGCCGAACAAGAAGACACCAGTATTCAGCCGCGCCTCACCAGATTAGAGCAAGAACTCAGTCTGGATGGAACTTTAAATTCTGAGGAAAAAGCCTCAATAACACATCTCTGTTACGAATATGATGACATATTCTTTTTAAAGGGTGACAGGCTTACACATACCAACGCAATCACCCACGACATCCCTCTGGTGCAAGACCAAGCACCTATTAACCAAAAGATGTACCGGTTACCAGAGACACAGCGAAATGTCATAAATGAGCAACTCAGAGAAATGCTGGACAACGACATTGTCCAGCCCAGCAAAAGCCCATGGAACTCGCCACTGCTAGTCGTCCCCAAAAAAGCGGGACCAGATGGTGAGAAAAGGTGGCGTGTCGTCGTTGACTTCCGTAAGTTGAACGAAAAAACGATCGGCGACGCCTTCCCGCTACCACGAATTGAGGATATCCTCGATCAACTGGGCCATTCAAGATACTTCACTACCCTAGACCTAGCCAATGGCTATCATCAGGTACTCGTCGATCCGAAAGATCGAGCAAAAACGGCTTTCAGTACCAACTACGGGCATTATGAATTCAAACGCATGCCGTTCGGGCTCAAAGGAGCCCCGGCCACATTTCAGCGTTTAATGAATTTCATATTAACTGGCCTACAAGGCCTAGAATGTTTCGTCTACTTAGATGACATCGTCATCTATGGAAAAAGTCTGGCAGACCACAACGAAAAGCTTCGCAAAGTCTTTGACAGGTTAAGAGAAAATAACCTGAAACTGCAACCTGAGAAATGTCAATTTCTCAGCCGCGAGGTAGTGTACTTAGGACACAAATGTTCTAACCAAGGAGCACTACCTGACCCTAGCAAAACGGCATGCGTCCAAACTTTCCCTATTCCTAAGACAGTAAGGCAAGTCCAATCTTTTTGGGCCTTGCCAATTACTACAGAAAATTCATACCCGCTTTTCGAAAACAGTACGTCCTCTAACAAACTTACTCCGAAAGGATGTAAAGTTTAAGTGGACTGAGCAATGCCAAGAGGCATTTCAAAGCATTAAGAACGCTTTAATTTCCCCTCCACTCTTAATATATCCCGATTTTTCAAAACCCTTTAACCTTACCACAGACGCCAGCAGCGAGGCTCTTGGAGCAGTTCTCTCTCAAGGAGAGGTAGGAAGTGACCAGCGCATTGCCTACGCCAGCCGTACCCTGAACAAGGCCGAACGTAATTATTCCACGATTGAGAAAGAGTTACTGGCTATAGTTTGGGCGACTAAAAATTTCAGGTGTTATCTGCAAGGCCGAGAGTTCACGGTCTATACAGATCACAAACCACTCAAGGGTGTCTTCAATGTTATAGATCCCACATCCCATCTGGTGAGATTTCACCATAAACTTTCCGAGTTCAATTATAAAATTGAGTATAAGCCCGGAAAGTGCAATACGAATGCCGATGCTTTAAGCCGCATTCCACGGGATAATGACAAAGACAAGGAAACTGCAACCTTCACGGTAGAAGCTATAGTCCACCACCAAATGGACTCGGATATAGAGGAGGAAAAACACTCATCGGACCAAAAGGAGTGTCTGCAATGCAATGCAGTAACCAGAGCCCAGACATGAAACATTCAGGAAAGTGGAACGAATCAAGACAGCCAGTCCAAACAAAAAGAACAAACTCATCATCCAGAAGCGGCAGAGGACCTTGACAGTCCACCTAGTACCAATCCACAAACTATAGACGAAACTCGTCCCCCTGAGGTAATCACAAGCCCAGAGGAGATTCAATTAATCCTAAAGGATTATCATGATTCTCTCTTTGGTGGCCACCAGGGAGTGATAAAAACCTATAAACGGATCCGAAGAAAGTACTGGTGGAGGCACATGCTTAGTGACATCAAAAAGCACATTAAGCGGTGTGCCAAATGTCAAACCATGAAGGCCTCACCGCAGTATAAAATGCCGATGGTGATTACAGACATAGCGGAACAACCATTCGATAAAATCTATTTAGACATAGTCGGCCCACTAGAGGAGACAGAATCCGGAAACAAATATATATTAACGTTTCAGGATAACCTCACGAAATTTGTAGATTGGTATGCCATACCGAATGGGGAAGCTATAACGGTAGCGCAAATTTTCTTCGACGAAATCGTCTCACGCTACCGCATCCCAAAAGAATAGTCACCGATCAGGGAAGTAATTTCCTGAGTGACCTATTCAAAAAGGTATGCAAACTCCTCAGGATAAATAACCTCAGCTTATCATCCCCAATCAAATGGAGCACTCGAACGTGCACATAGACCATTGATTGAATATCTACGAACTATAGTGGACGAAAATCCCAGCTCATGGGATAATTATCTGCGAACCGCTGCTTTCGTGTACAATAACAGTGTACACGAAGGGACAAAATTAACTCCCATGGACTGCCTCTACGGCTTTACAGCGGACGTTCCGTCCAACTTAAGGCGAAACCCCGAACCCGTATATAATCACGAGAGCTACTACCATATTCTCAGGTATAAGCTTCAGAAGTCTTACGCCATGGCACGAAAAAACCTTCTGATGAGTAAACAACGCTCGAAAAATTACTATGACAAAGCTGTACGTCCCCTGACATTTCACAGAGGAGACAAGGTTCTACTCAAGAGCGAGAGTTGCAAACATAAGCTCTCCCAGATTTGGGTAGGACCCTATACGGTAACCGGCATCCCCAGTTCAGTAAACACAACAATTAAAATTCGCAAACGAGAGGTGACGGTACATAACAACCGTCTAAAACCTGTCTACGAATAAATAGATGTCCATAGAAGCTAAGTAGTGTTAAGGTACATACATACATGAAATTAAAGAACAATAGAACCTAAGCTACAGAGTCAACAGAAAACCCATTTTAATATCCTATCCTATCCTCTCCTAGATGACAATGCGGTCAATAATTCTCTACGGACTGTTCCTGACCACAATAGGAGCCCTCGCGGAGGAACCTTACTCTATAACGCCCCTAAATATTACGGGAGTACTATTTGAGGACCTTGGAAGCCTATCAGTTTACCACGACACTTGGAGCGTCATCACTGAGTTAGATCTGGGCGAGTTGGACAATCAGACAAAACTGGCGGAACGTGCGGAATACTACGTTCATCAATTATATTGGTAACAAATCCTTCGATCAAGATCTATGTACCCTACAAACCAAACATGTACATGCCCTGATGGAAAACATTAAGAGACGCACCAATGTCATTAAAGAGGCAGTGCCTAAATCACGCAAGCACCGATCCATCTTTGATGGGATAGGTAATGCGATGCACTATCTCTTTGGCACTATGGATAGCGGAAACGAACAAGAGGTGTACAGCCGACTACGCGAATTAGAGGTAAATACTAAAACCTTAGCTGATCTGGAAAAGCAACAGATCAGTGTAATAAATACCACTTTTGAACAAATTCAAAAACCCTTATCCTCACTGTCTGAACGACAACACCAGATAATCAATCAGATTAACCATCTGCAGAATACGACGGATGATTTGGTAGCCACCAAATAAGACAAGAAATCGTTTCTAGTCTAACATTACAAATGCTAGAGTTGGAATTTAGACAACAAGCTGTAAAGTTTCTTCCTTCTTTTTTGTGATCGCCAATGGCTGATGAGAATCTTGAAGATATAAGAAACTAAATTATTTATATTAACTTGGAGATGCAAATGGTAGAGCTACGTGTAGCTTCTATGCATTTGTATCTCGACCAAGTAAGAGCCAAAAAGCTCTAAGTCTGGTCTTAATATAAATGTTGATTTTAATCACGAGAGCTGCGGATAGCTCAAATGATGGCACCTTAAGTGGTTTAGAGCTAAAGAGCTCTAGTGCAATTAAGGTAGCGGTATGAGAGCCAGAAAGCTCTATTTACCTTGATCGATATCCATGTTGGAGCTAAGGGAGCTCTATTGAATAAAATGCCAAAGTGGAGTATAAAATAACTCTGCTTTATTTCCAATAGTACAGCCTTTTTATATTATCGAATAATCGCTTACTTCATCAATATTGCTTGCAAAAATTGTGTTCTCACCGATCGATCACCTGGAATTGGTTTCACACAGAAAGCGCCGAGTAAGCTTTTCGCAATACTCAAAGTTCTTACAGGCAATATGTTCAATGCTTGCTTAGTGATGAGTTCACTGGCATGGCTATACCGCTTTGTTATGCAAACAAGCTTTAATTGTAAATTCTTTTGCTTTCTTTCTTTTGTGCTTGTTTACTATAATTTCATTCATGCCGTGAATGCTTCATTCATTTGTAGTAAAATTTGTGTTGATGCTTCGCATAGCATATTGCAATATTTTTATTATGGACATTTGCTGTGTGGACTTTTATGTGTTGTAGGTCGCTTAACTTGCGCTCTACATCCTCACCGTAAAGAGGAAAAAAAAATTTTTTGCGTGAGACTAAAAAAAAATTTTTTTTTGTGTGGCTATATTGAGTGAAGTAAACGTTTACATTAAGTCTTAAAAGTATGATTTAAGATAATGTCTATAGTTACTTATTTTCATTCATACATTCTTTCATACATTTAATATAAATTATTCATTTGTCTAACTTAATGTTCTTTTGTATTTAATTGGTAAATTGAAATTATTAAATCTTAGCCATTATTTAAGGTTTCCTATTAGCAAAATTAAGTTTAAGTATTTATATATTATCATATTATATTATATATTTTTTTATATGTAATATATTTTACGTAATTGTCTAATCCATATGTTGACAAAACAAAAGTGTTAATAAAATGATTAATTATGAATGATTATTTTAGTTTGCATTTCATATTTATATTGTTATTTTACTTAGCTTCATAATCTATTTGCTTTAACCTATTCTTATGTACCTTCTTTATTTTATTATCTATTTCTAGGTATACATTTACGCCTTCTATGTTTTTTATCTTATATGGTCCTCTATATGGACATTCATGTTTTCTTCTATCGTTCTTATGTAGTAGTACATAACTACCTATTTCTAAATCTATTACATTTAATGTTCTATCAGATTTTTCTTTTCTGTTCGTTTTTGCTATGATTAGAGAATTTCTAGCTTTCTCGTGTGCTTTGTTTAAACGAAATTTAAGCTCGTTAGCATAGTCCTCGTAATTGTATATTGGGCTGTTGTCGTTATGTTCGACATTATTGAATAGACTTGATAATTTCCCAAAAACTAATTCGAATGGGGAGTAACCCCTATCAGAATGAGGTGTTGTATTATAACAGAAGGTATAATATGGAATCCATTCATCCCAGTTGTAGTCTGTGGTGAATGATAAGAGATATTCATTTAATACTCTATGATTTCGTTCTATTGAGCCTAAAGTCTGGTGATGGTATGGTGTTGATGTTACATGTTTTATTTTTAAATATTTACATATGTTAGTGAATACCTCATTGACGAATTCTGTTCCCATGTCAGTTTTTATGGTTTTAAAATTACCATGTTTTAAAATGCAATCTTTAACTAGAGCTTTCGCTACTGTTATTGCTTCTTTATTCTTTAATGGAATGGCTTCGATATATTTTGTCAAATCACACTGTATAGTTAATATATATCTGTATTCGTTTGATATCTTTAGTGGTCCTACAGTGTCTATGGATACAATCTCAAAGCTTGTAGATGGTGTCTCTGTTATCACCATTCTTTCTTTTGTATGTTTGAGAGTCTTGTTTTTAGCACATTTTTCACATCTACTTATATAATTTTTAACCATTTTGTTCAAATTTTTCCATATGTACCTCTGTTTAATTTTGTTAATGGTTCTTTTGACACCTGAGTGTCCTCCATGCGGAGAGTTGTGGAATTCTTTAATTATATTGCTTTTGATTACTTCATCAGTAATTTTTTTGGGAGAAATATATATTAATATCTTTAAATTTGTTTGCCTATCTTTCATATTTATCTTGCGCTGCAGCTTATTAAATGTTGTTTTAAATTTGTCGACATTTATGTATTGAAATATGATGTCATCTTTCGCTAACGATAGTGACTCTATTTTCATTTTCTTCATTTCAAAGATCAGTGTCTCCAAGATCAAACCTAAGTCGTGATATGGATTATTACTGATTTTGATTATTACTCCCTTTTTATTAATTATTATCTTAGGCAAACTTTCAATAATTCTTTTTCTAGAGCTATTTTGTTTGTTAGCATTTTTGCTGCTGTTATTGATTTCAAAGCGTAATGTTTTGACCCTTCGTACTTCATTAATCGAGATGCATTCCCATGCATAAAGGTGATCAGTCTTTATGTTGGTAAGGGATTCGTACTGGGTCTCTTTCTCTTTAATCTTATTTTTATTGTCATTTTTAGACATTGCTCTAGTTGTTATATTTATATTCGATGTAGGTATCATCGCTTTAAGGATGTCAGAATCTATTTTTATTCTCGATAAAGCGTCAGCATTAGTATTCATTTTTCCTTGTTTATAGATAATTTCGAAGTCATAGTCAGATAAGTCAAGCCTTATCCTTGTCATCTTGGAAGATGGGTTTCTATGAGTGAAAAGACTTACCAAAGGTCTGTGGTCTGTGACCACTATGAATTTTTTACCATATACGTACGGTCTGAAATAATTGATTGCCCAATGTATTGCTAGGAGTTCTTTTTCAATAATTGGTTTATTGAGTTCGTGTTTAGTTAATGTTCTACTAGCGTACGAAATTGGTAGATCTGTGCCGATTTCACCTTGGGATAAGACTGCTCCAAGGGCAAATTGTGAAGCATCTGTAGTTATAATGAATTTTTCGTTAAAATTTGGATATTTCAAGATTGGTGCATTTACTAGTTTGCATTTAAGTGCCGAAAACGCTTCTTGGCATTCATTTGTCCAAATGAATGGTGTATTCTTTTTGGATAATGAATTTATTGGTTTTGCCATATGAGCAAAGTTTGGAATAAATCTTCTGTAGTAATTACAGAAAGCAATAAATCTTCTGGCATCATCCGCATTTGCAGGGGTTGGGTAGTTTAATACTGTGTCAAACTTTTTGGGATCAGTCCTGACACCTTTTTCTGTTATTAAATGTCCTAAATAAGTAACTTCTGATTGTAAAAATCTACATTTTTGCGGATTTAATTTTAGATTGTACTTTCTCAGTCTATTGAAAGTTTTTATTAAATTTTGGTTATGATGTTTTAAACTGCATCCAAAAATTATGATATCATCCACATAAAGAAATGCTTCTGAATCTAATCCGGCCAAAGCTATTGAGAGCATTCGCTGAAAACTATTAGTGGAAATTTTTAAGCCAAAAGGTAGTCTTTTAAATTGATAATGTCCCTTGTTACTGGAAAATGCCGTTAATGGTCTTGATTTCTTTTCTAATTCTATCTGATGAAAAGAACTCGTGAGGTCTAGTGTGGAAAAGTATTTAGCTCTTCCGAGTTTGTCTAGCACGTCTTCAAGTCTTGTCAATGGAAATTTATCATCTAGAATTTTCTTGTTTAATTGTCTGAAATCGACAACTAGACGCCATTTTTTAGTATCTTTATCTGATTTTTTTGGGACGATCAATAGTGGTGAATTATAAGGACTAACTGAAGGTTCAATTATGTCTTCATTAATCAGACTGTCGATCTGAGTGTTTATTTCCTCAATTTGGGTTTGCGGAAGTCTGTAGTTTTTTATATAAACCGGATTTTTATCAGTAGTGGAGATTTTTTGATTGTAAAAGTTATTTACCGTTAGTTTGTCGCCTGGTAAATAGAAGATGTCTGAGAAGTTTTTACAAATGTCTAAAATAGAGTTAGTTGCATATTGATCTAGATTTTCAATATTTAATTCTTTTAGAAGTTTACTGTATCTATTTTTATTTTCTTGCTTGATATTGAAAATGTAATAATTTTGAAGTGGTTCTGTTTTAGGTTTGAGATTATATAAAGTTACTTCTTTGTCTAAAGTGTTTAGGATTTTAACATGAGCGATGCCTTTTGCGGGTATGATGGAATTCGCTATATAAATTCCATCTTGAATTTCTTCATTCAAAACTACGCTATCTTCAGTAATATCGGCTTTTATTACTTGTATTATTTCAGATCTAGCAGGAACTTTTATTTCTTTTATGTTAGGTAATTTTGTGTACATTGGCAAAGTGTGTTTTGTATCATTAAAAAATAATGAAATGGTGAAATTATAGTAATCTATCTTACAAGAATTTTTTATGAGAAAGTCTCTTCCCAATATTCCACTAGTCATTATAGGAAATGTATCATCTACAATGTGGAATTCTTGCTGGATATCTTGATTATTTATCTTTATATTTGCCCTTATTGTGCCTAGAGAATTGGATTCTGACTGTGTGATACCTTTGATTTTGCATTTATTATGCTCTTGAATTCCATCTCTTGATTTCAACTCATTTGTTTTCAGGATTGATATGTCAGCTCCTGTGTCAATGAGGAATGTTTTATTGCAGAATGACAGATTTATGGGTACAGATATGTAATTGGTTAAAATTTTGTTTATGTTATATATTTTTATTGTGTGTCCCCCGATTCTGCTTCGGGGCCTAGTCCGTTTCCCGACTGGGCCACTTGTATCCTCCTATATGATGTGCTACTGTTTTGACGGATGTTGTTTCTAGGATATCTATTGCCATTCTGTTGGCCGTTATTGTGGTGTCTATAGGTTTGTGTGTTAGACGATCGATTATTGTTCCGTTGAGGTTTAATGCGATAATTGCCTCTTGAAACGTTATGGTTGTTATTGAAGTTTTTCCGAGTATTGTACTTAATGGTTTGGTATACATTTGCTTCGTGTCTTGGTGTTTCGATTTCTACTGCTATTTGTATAGCTTCGCTTAGCGATTTTGGTCTTGCAGCAAAGACTGTTGGCTTTAATTGTTCTTGCAGGCCATTTTTAAATGCATTAAGTGCTAATTGATCATTTAATTTTACGATCAATGACCTATTTGCTTCACCTTGCTCTGTTATTTGTAAGGTGTTCAATTGTGCAAGTAGACCTTCAATTTTTGTTGCGAAATCTGTGACACTTCTGTTGGATTGAGTGATCTTTGCTAACTCAGTGTGAATGTTAAGTGGTGTTTTGTTTGTTTTGAATATGTCTCGCAGATTCTTTTGGAACGTTTCTAAGTTGGTAGGTGTTGGCAATATGCACAGTTTGTTCCTTACTGTTGCTGTTAGACGAGTTTTCAAAACAAAATCTAGCAATCTTTTCTTTTGAGCTTCCTCTGATAAATCATCATGTAGGAATTGCACCAGATTTAGAAAGTTGTCTAGATTTTTACGATCACCAGCAAATTCTGGTATCACCTTCACTGCAGTAGCTATGTCAAAGTTTGGCATATTGATTTCTTCAGTTTCTTTATTCAACGTATCTTTTGTTTTATTTTTTAAAATTACAATTACGCTATTGTACAATTTGTCAAAACTCTTCTTGAATTCGATGGCTTGCTCTTCGTTTGTTTTTGCTAATTCTTTATATTTTGTGATGAAGCTATCCCTTATTTCTTCAACTTCTGTTTCTTTCTTTAGAATGTGACTGGCAGTGTATTGCCTGTTTGGAGTTTTCTTGAAGTTTTCTAATATGTCTTTTAATTTCGTTGTTAAATCCTTCAAGCTCATTTTCTATTTTAAACGGCTGCGACCGCTACTTGCTTCTTTCCTTGTTTTATTAAAACTTTCTTGAATTTCCAAAATACTATTAAGCATAAAGCAATAATTGCAAGTACTAGCAGAATTAGCTCTATATCTGATAGACTCCGATTGTCTTGCGTTATGTTGTTAGTTGAGGAACCTGCATTATTATTTATCAGTATCTCCTCTGTTTGCATTTTAGAAGCCTTTTTCCCCATGATGGTATATTTTTTTTTGACCGATGTGGGAATTGATTCGCAATGAAGACACTGTAAGAAATGGTTAAATTTCTCGAAACTTATAGGAAATGAAGAATACAACGGTTGAAAGTGAAATTCCCTTATAGCAAATTGAAAAGAAAAGCTTATAAAGTTGGTTGTTTAATTATTTTTTAATACTTTTTATTTTTATTTTTTCTATAATTTATTCTATTATTTTTAAGCTCTTTTATTTTCTTTAAAAATATATTCCGTTGTTCCCCTGTTGCTATCACTAGCAAGCGATGATAATTTTTTATCTCCGCCCTTGTCTTAGCTTCGAAACCGGCTCTCCTCTTTTTTGTTGGTTGCTGCTTCTCAGTGTGCTCCACCGAATGTTTGCCTCTTTTCCTGTACTCCTCCAAAGTTATTGGTCGTGGTCCCGCTGTTGGATTTTTCAACGCCTCCTCTAGAGATTTTTTTAATTCCTTCCATGGGCTGAGTAGCTGCTCATTCGTCTTCTCCGACGACTCCAAGTTTAGTTGGGCAGGGTCGCCATGTAAAGTTTCTTCCTTCTTTTTTGTGATCGCCAATGGCTGATGAGAATCTTGAAGATATAAGAAACTAAATTATTTATATTAACTTGGAGATGCAAATGGTAGAGCTACGTGTAGCTTCTATGCATTTGTATCTCGACCAAGTAAGAGCCAAAAAGCTCTAAGTCTGGTCTTAATATAAATGTTGATTTTAATCACGAGAGCTGCGGATAGCTCAAATGATGGCACCTTAAGTGGTTTAGAGCTAAAGAGCTCTAGTGCAATTAAGGTAGCGGTATGAGAGCCAGAAAGCTCTATTTACCTTGATCGATATCCATGTTGGAGCTAAGGGAGCTCTATTGAATAAAATGCCAAAGTGGAGTATAAAATAACTCTGCTTTATTTCCAATAGTACAGCCTTTTTATATTATCGAATAATCGCTTACTTCATCAATATTGCTTGCAAAAATTGTGTTCTCACCGATCGATCACCTGGAATTGGTTTCACACAGAAAGCGCCGAGTAAGCTTTTCGCAATACTCAAAGTTCTTACAGGCAATATGTTCAATGCTTGCTTAGTGATGAGTTCACTGGCATGGCTATACCGCTTTGTTATGCAAACAAGCTTTAATTGTAAATTCTTTTGCTTTCTTTCTTTTGTGCTTGTTTACTATAATTTCATTCATGCCGTGAATGCTTCATTCATTTGTAGTAAAATTTGTGTTGATGCTTCGCATAGCATATTGCAATATTTTTATTATGGACATTTGCTGTGTGGACTTTTATGTGTTGTAGGTCGCTTAACTTGCGCTCTACAAAGCTCTACTGGACATAACAGTGTCCAGTAGAAATAATCAAATTCATCCCCTTTTAATTTCCCCAAACTATTTGCTAGAGATTTATCACAAATCTCACTCCACTTGTCCCAATCTACAGGACTGTTTGTCAGTTCTGTATCTAACAGCAGATGTTAAGACACATTTGTTGCAGGACAAATTAGTTATCCGAATCAAACTCCCCATTTTTAATATCCCCAAGATGAAAATCCAACAGATTAGATGTTTCCCCATACGGGTGGATCCAAAGAATTCATTAATACCTGATATCAAATATTCTCATGTGGCAAGCCAAATGCAGACCCAGGAATTTCTGTTGCTGAAGCCAGAAATCCTGAGATCTTTCAAAAAAATTTCAAAGGGAATCAAGGAAGATACGTGGATTGGTAAGCTAAATACACCACTCACCAAAGCTACAAAAACAGATGAATGTGTTATCAAACTTCTATTCAATCCACTGGGCGAACACCCACAATGTAGCATCAGAGCCCAAATTCCCCAAGAGACACAATAATAAAACTTAATAGACCGAATTCGTGGCTGTACTCCTTAACTGAAACTACTATAGTACATATAACTTGTACTCAACAGTTACTCACCCATCGTCTCGCAGGACAAGGAATCATGACAGTCAACGAACCATGTTCCTTACAAATATGGTCTAACACTCTGTATTACGAAGCAGAAAATCTACATCCGCTAAGAGTTTTCCAACCAACCTACTTCCCAGGCACAAACGAAACTCAAGAGGTAATGGCAGAATATATGTCCAAGATATCCGCTCCTAAAAACCCTGAGAAACAACCAACGTTACTCCTCGGAGATGATACAAACCAACGTATCCACCTGGATACAAAATCTCTAGAAGAGATCCTTACCAAAGTGAACAACATTCACTTTGGACCAAAGGCCAAGATTCCTCATATACTCTCTATTACATCCCTATCAATGACCGGACTCTTGTTGCTAATTGCATCTGTGGTGGCAGTAGCAAAATATATCGTACCAGAATTCAAGACATGGGTTGCTAAACGAAGACAACAGCCCACAGCTGAAAGCACCCCCATGGAACCGGTTTACGCTAAAACCCAAGAAAAGTTGAAACGGGCTCAAAGTCTCCCCAGAGCGAGATCTATACAAGTAGTATAATCAAAAAGATCTATACTTGTTGGTTGGCCCCCGACTCATTCTTGTGTTACTGGCGCAGCATCCTATCCTTTCACTACACTGGTTTTCGAAAATAAGTTAAAATAATAGTAGCAAATATAAGATAAAGCGAACACGCGAAAATTAATATAACATAAAAATAAAATTTATTTAGTAGTCCTAAGAAAAAAAAATTTTAAATAAACCTAAGTAGTACATAGCAAAGTAGAAATAATAAATTAAATAAGCAAAAAAAAAAAAGATAATAAATAGAAGAAAGAAAGGCATAAAAGAGTAGAATTAAAAGCAACTATATAACCAATTAAAATATAATCAAAATTTATATACAAAAAAAAAAGGTTATTAATAGTAATAAATAACAAATAACTAATATTTAGTAGCATTAAGCAATACAAAAAATAATAATTTAGCAAATAAGATATTAAAAAACAATAACATAAATAACTATGCTAAATAGATATAAAATGAAAAGTTAAAATACTAACATTATAAATATAAATATAGCAAATAAAAATAATACAAAAAAAAAACAATAAGATAACCAAGAAAAAATTAAAAGGCGTTAGATAAAAATAAAGGAAAAAGAAAATATGCTTTAAAAGTAGATATAAATAAATAAATAAATAAGTAAGTAGAGCTAGATAATAGGACTAAAGAAACCGTACACTTAATTACACACAAAAAAAAACCATAAAATTTGATTAGCGAATGCTTAGAAAAATATATGAGCATTATACATTCCTGTAAAACTCAACCGAAAGCCAACCAAGAACCACCCGCCAAAAAACGCACCCACAACAACTTCCCCTGAGAATTATTCCTCTTCAAAGAATAATTCCCTTTTTCTCAGGGGGAAGGATTGTTATATACCTAATATATAATATAATAAATAAAATATATATATAAAATACAATAAAAAACCTGAATAAAGGGGAAGAAAATAAAAATCATATTCATTAATTTTTTCACCTAAGCTAACCATGCTTAAAACATGGTTGGCTTATCTCTTAAATCTATGAAGAAAATTGCATCAGCAATTTTCTACACATTCCACATAATTTATAAAATTTTTCTCATAAAACAACTTGGGAAAAACAAAAGTTTCAGTTTACAACCCAAGTCGTTTTACTTAAAAATTTTCACGACAAATTTTGCATTCAGCAAAATTTGTCATTTCAACAATTTAATTAAAAAAATAAATCAAAAAGCAAATCGTACCTTCAGTACAATTTGCCGTGAAAAAATTCAATATGTATGTACATACGTACATACATATTGTGTAACAGCTTTCACGATAAGAAACGCGCGCCGCATAAATGCATTGTATGTATATGCGCGTCGCGATTTAAAACGGTGGCTGATGTTTTAAAAAGTGTAAGATTACATTTTTGCAGCCATCGTTCAACGCGAATAATTCTGGACATGTTCAAACATGTCCAGAATTAAAAAGTAAAATTTTCTCAGGATAAGAAAATGCAATTTAGCATTTTTCTAACCTGAACAACGGCTCTTGATCACGATGAATGTGATCATGAGTTGAGTTGATTTTTAAATTTTGATTACGGCGGATCGGAAGTCGATTTTTGGTGATTTGAAAAGACGATCACCTCGTGTTAGTGCAGCTAAAATTAAGTCGGGAAAAAACTAATAAAAGAAAAAGAGAGAGAGTGATTTTTTTTAGTTGTTCCGAGAGAACTAGAAAAGAAAAGAGCTTTATGCAGATTTTCGGTCGTTGTTTCTAAAGAAGAAATTGAATAGAAAGTTAAGTTGTGTTGTTTACACTAAAAAAATTGAATAGAAAGTTAAGTTGTGTTGTTTACACTAAAGAAATTGAATAGAAAGTTAAGTTGTGTTGTTTACACTAAAGAAATTGAATAGAAAGTTAATTTGTGTTGTTTACACTAAAGAAATAGCATAGGAGACTAAGTTGTGTTACTATAAAGCAAGAAAGGTAAATAAAGATCAAGAAAAGAAGAGGCAAAAGTTACGGTGTGTTTATTTTGTGAAAAGAACCTCTTATTGGATTATCAGTTCTACCCCAAGTTCAAAAGGTAAGAGAAACAAAATATAACATAATCACTACTAACATAATTTTCTTCACTTGTCAGATTAGCTGACTACGCAGCATAAATATGTTCGGCACGAATACGCCCAGGTAAGTTCTTAATAAGAATATCAACACTACTAATTAATTTTCGTCACTTTTCAGATAAGCTGTCTCTGCAGCATAAAAAATATTCTGTACCTTACTAGTAACGCACAGGTAAGCTCTATATGAAACTATAATCACTACTAACATAATTTTCTTCACTTGTCAGATAAGCTGACTACGCAGCATAAGTATGTTCGGCACGAATACGCCCAGGTAAGTTCTTAATAAGAATAGCAACACTACTAATTAATTTTCATCACTTTTCAGATAAGCTGTCTCTGCAGCATAAAAATATTCGGCACGAATACGCCCAGGTAAGTTCTTGTTGAGAATATCAACACTACTAATTAATTTTCATCACTTTTCAGATAAGCTGTCTCTGCAGCATAAAAAATATTCTGTACCTTACTAGTAACGCACAGGTAAGCTCTGTATGAAACTATAATCACTACTAACATAATTTTCTTTACTTGTCAGATAAGCTGACTACGCAGCATAAGTATGTTCGGCACGAATACGCCCAGGTAAGTTCTTAATAAGAATATCAACACTACTAATTAATTTTCATCACTTTTCAGATAAGCTGTCTCTGCAGCATAAAAATATTCGGCACGAATACGCCCAGGTAAGTTCTTGTTGAGAATATCAACACTACTAATTAATTTTCATCACTTTTCAGATAAGCTGTCTCTGCAGCATAAAAAATATTCTGTACCTTACTAGTAACGCACAGGTAAGCTCTGTATGAAACTATAATCACTACTAACATAATTTTCTTTACTTGTGAGATAAGCTGACTACGCAGCATAAGTAAGTTCGGCACGAATACGCCCAGGTTAGTTCTTAATAAGAATATCAACACTACTAATTAATTTTCGTCACTTTTCAGATAAGCTGTCTCTGCAGCATAAAAATATTCGGCACGAATACGCCCAGGTGAGTTCTTGATGAGAATATAAACACTACTATTTAATTTTCATCACTTTTCAGATAAGCTGTCTCTGCAGCATAAAAATATTCGGCACGAATACGCCCAGGTAAGTTCTTAATAAGAATATCAACACTACTAATTAATTTTCATCACTTTTCAGATAAGCTGTCTCTGCAGCATAAAAATATTCGGCACGAATACGCCCAGGTAAGTTCTTGATGAGAATATAAACACTACTATTTAATTTTCATCACTTTTCAGATAAGCTGTCTCTGCAGAATAAAAATATTCTGTACCTTACTACTAACGCACAGGTAAGTTTTTAATAAGAATTCCCAAAATCTCTAACTTTTCTTCCAGAATTTCTGTCTTTTCCGAACAAATCCCGCGCACGTCCACCTCGAACAAATTACCAAAGTCAACTCCTCGAGTTCACGCCGTATCCCTACATCACAGCCCGCTACGACACACCGCCGACAGACGAGCCGTTCGTTGTCGGTTGGAATCCGAAATTTTTACTGGTGGCTATATGCGCGGTTGTGTGTGTATCATTTTCATGCAGAAATCGTTGCCACAGAATATCTACAGTGTAGCAACAGTTTTCTGGGAATTTCGGGCGGCTTGCTCTAATGTGGTGGTGTCGCGTGATGTTTTACGGCTAGGCGAGTTGCCGTTTGTTTTTGTGGAATTTTAGCTGACTAGCGGTAAGATTTAAACGAGAAATTCTAATTTGTGCGCATTTTGCCCAATTTAGAATTTTTTCGTTTGAAAATAATTTATTACATTTTTTTTTCTTTTTCTCTTTATTTGCGGGATGATAACATATGGAGAAGTAGCATAAGGCTACTTCTCAAAGAAAATGTATGGCTTTTATTTTCAGGGTTTTTTTGTTACTTTTGTATGGAGAAGTAGTATAGGGCTATTTCTTGAAAATATATAATTGTTAATTTTTCAGGACTTTTCTTTCTAATATGAAGAAGTAGCATAGGGCTACTTCTTGAAAATACATAATTTTTAATTTTTCAGGGCTTTTCTTTCTAACATGAAGAAGTAGCATAGGGCTACTTCTTGAAAATAAATAAATTTTAACTTTTCAGGAATTTTCTAATATGAAGAAGTAGCATAGGGCTACTTCTTGAAAATAAATAAACTTTAACTTTTCAGGAATTTTCTAATATGGAGAAGTAGCATTGATTAAATTATATACTCTGGGAAATCATGAGGTTTGTCTCTACGAACGTAGAGAAGCCAATCAAAAGTAACTTAAGGGGGTATACGCTACAGTACATCAAAGAGTGCCTTCAAAACAGACTTCTACCTTTTATGCAACAGCATCAAGGGTCTGTTATTTTCTGGCCAGATTTGGCCACCAGTCATTACGCAAAAGCAACTATGGAATTGTACAGAACCAATGAGGTCAAGTAGAGGTCCAGTAGAGAGGTACTGGGCTTTAATGAAAAAGGAGCTTGGAACAACAAAGAAATTTGCCAAAAATGATGTTGATTTCAGAAATAAATGGAAAAGAGCATATAGAAATATTACTAATATAACTGTTCTAAATCTAATGCGCGGCTTGAATAACAAAGTTAAAACATTCTTCCAAAACAAATAATGTATTAGAAATAACTTTTCTATTTTAAAGTTTAAGTTGTAAGAAACAAAATATAGAAATTTTATAAAAAAATTGCCATTAGTGTTTTTACTGCAAACAAAAATAAATGGGTCAATTTTTTTCTGGACCACTCCTTATATCCCTCCTTGTGTTCTGCCGCTTTGATTTCGTTAATGGAGAGTAGCCTGTCTTTTGCATTGAAGTCATGTTTCACAAAGTTTGCTTGCCTCATTCTATCTAGTGCTCTATTTATGTAGTGTCTTAGGGTAGTGTTGATAGCTTTAGTTTTTGCTACAATAGGTCGCATTTTGAGCTGTTCCTTGTGTATTTTTATGATAGGGTACATGATGCTGATCTCATTTTCGAATTTGTTGAGGTCAGTGAGCATTTTTATGTCTTCGTTGCTTAGTTTTCTACCTTTATTGTTTTTTTCTAAGCACAGTCCTTCTCTTCTTATAAGGTTAATCTTAATCTGGTATGAACGTTCCTTTGCGGTATTGATGGGTGTGTAAATCCCATTACTCATACCTTCTTGGATCATTTGGTTAAGTAATTTTAGATATTCTGTTTGATAGATAGCCACAGTGGTTTTGACCTTATCCGCATCTAGAATTTAGACATCAGATCTGATGTTGAGGATGTTATTGAGATTTCCCAATGCTTTGGTGATTCGTTCATCCATTTTCGTGGGTTTGTATTTCCTCACCATTTTTTAGTATTTGCTTGTAATCTTACATTTTAGTTTCATTTTATGTGAGTAGTCCATTGGATATTGTTTTTCAATGGAGTCCCCTATTTCGTTTAGTGTGTATATAGTTTCTGTTGGATCCATAGAATCTATGGGCGGGAAGAATTTAGGACCATATGATAGGATCGCTTTAATATCATCTTCTGGGTGCATGTGAGTAAGATTAATGAGGCCCCTCTCAATGATTCTCAGTGTCATGTTTAGTTTTAACCTGTGGTAAAATGGATTAGATTGATTATCATGGGTTAACAGAATCAGTTTCCGTGGTGGGGTCTAATTTTAATATTCAAAGAGATGTGATAATTCCTAGTTCAAAATTTCTTGGCCCAACCTACATTGTGTCTATCGAAGTTATATCGCCAGGGATGTTATTACAATATCTTCCCACCTGCATTGCCCCCCACCAAACCCCACCCTCTTCCCCGCAAAGCTCATTTTTCAATAGGATTTTTTTGGTGCAAAGTACGAATTCATTACGCTTTCAGAAAAATATTACAACGAAATGCTGTGCGATAAAGATGGTGCACTTTTACCCACCATCGCGTTTAGTTTAGTCACGGAGTGAATAGGTTGGTACTAAGGATTTCACAAGTTATGGGTTGGAGTAGAACGAATCATGGTCATTCCATAAGAGTAGCTCTACCGTTTGTATTGTAATTCTATTCTTCTATCATAAATTGATAGTGAAGGAGTCATTTGTGATTGAAATAATCCGAAGTTGATGTTGCTAAGTAGTTTTATTGGTGCTAATGTGATACTATCCGGTTATTAAGAGTGAAAATTTTTTGAGGATGAATTATCTGTAAATAGATAACGAGCACAGCGAGAGTGTGTCCCGCGTATCAGATTTGTTTAACGAGTTATAATGTAGGTTGAGTACTTAAAAAACAAGTGAGCCGTGGAGGCTTACAGACTTTACTGAACGTTTTTCTATAGCCACGGTGTTCATCAGCAGTTTTCCTATCACTGGAAGCATCTACGGTGTTGGGTTATATACGAATTTTAAGAAGTGAATTAATAAAATTTAAGGGATTGTGTGTGCTAAGTATTATTCTATTTTTGTATTTTATTAAATTTATTGATTCCACAAATTGTTTTGTTTGTAAATAATATTTGAAGACTGTAAATCAGTGATGCTTGGAATTCTTTTGAGCTATCTCGACCACACAGACTATTTTCCTCGATCTTCCACATAACCTTTCGTTCTCAGTGATATGGTGCTAAGAATTTTTTTGTGCAGATTAGGAAGTCATTACGTCTTTAGAAAAACATTACAACGAAACGGTGTGCGATATAACTGGTGAACTACACCATCGCGTTTAGCTTAGTCGCGGAGTGAATAGGTTGGTAATAAGGATTCCGCATCAAAAAAATCCTAGTGACTAAAGTAAACGCGATGGTGGGTAATAGTTAACCATCTGTATCACACATCATTTCGTTGTAATGTTTTTCTGGAAAAGTAATGACTTCGCACTCTGCAGCAAAAAAATCTCAAGAGTTCCAAGCATCACTGATTCACAGCCTTCAAATGTTATTTACAAAAAAACGATTTGTGGAATCATTAACTTTAATAAGATACAACAATAGAATAATGCTTACCACACAGGCTCTTAAATTTTATTAACTCACCTCTTAAAATTAGTGTTTAACCAAACACCGTAGATGCTTCCAGTGATAGGAAAACTGCTGATGTACTCCGTGGTTGGAGAGAAACGAAACGTTTCGTTGTAATGCTTTTCTAAAACGTAAATGTTATTTACAAAAAAAAGATTTGTGGAATCGCTAACTTTAATAAGATACAAAAATAGAATAATACTTACCACATACAGTCTCTTAAATATTATTAATTCTCTTCTTAAAATTCGTGTTTAACCAAACACCGTAGATACTTCCAGTGATAGGAAAACTGCTGATTAACTCCGTGGCTGGAGAGAAACGTTCAGTAAAGCCTGTAACTGCCTCCATGTCTCTCTTATTTTTTGAGTACTCAACCTACATTATAACTTGTTAAACAAATTTAATACGCGAGACACACTCTCGCTGTATTCATTATCTCTTTAGATATAATTCATCCTCCTAATAAGCAGATAGTATCACATTATCACCAATAAAACAACTTATTAACACCAACTTCGAATTATTTCAATCAGAAATGACTCCTTCACTATCAATTTATGATAGAAGAATAGAATTACAATGCAAAGAGTATAGTCACTCTTATGGAATGACCATGATTTGTTCTACTCCAACCCATAACTTGCGAAATCCTTAGTACCAACCTATTCACTCCGTGACTAAACTAAACGCGATGGTGGGTAATAGTGCACCATCTGTATCGCACATCGTTTCGTTTGAATTTTTTTCTGAAAACGTAATGACTTCGTACTCTGCACCTTAAAAATTCTAATTGCTCTGATTAGATTTAATTTCAGCCGAATTTAATATTATACTGATATATTCATGTAATTAAAGGCAGCCGCACAAATTCACACCAGCCATCTGAACTTGTAACCGCAAATTTTACGGCGGCCCCTTTTTCTTCAAAGAATCCGCGTGGTGGCTCCCTTTGTACCCCCAAACACACATTTAATTCACTTGCTGTGACTCAGGTGCCCAATGCCCCGAATCACAATTGTATCGTATTCCCCCCTACGCTACCCCTTTTCTGCCTCCCTTCGTTCCTTTTTACTTTGTTTGGCTTCTCTACCTTTTGTAGAGAAAACCCCATAATTCTCCCAGGATACCTGAAAAGGGGTTAAAGAGTAAATTTTTTTTTTGAGAAGTAGCCCTATGCTACTTCTCCATATTACCATTCCTGAAAAATAAAAATTCAAATATCCTGTAGAAGTAGCCCTATGCCACTTCTCCACATTTTAAATCCCTGGAAAAGATAAATAAGAGAAAAAAAAAAGAAATTCCAGAAGAAAACATATCTATACATACCCGCAGAAAAGCTCAGAGCTAGAAAAAAAAACAACGAAAAAAAGAAAAAAATAAGAAATCATTTCACAAACGAAAAATTCTAAATCGTACAAAACGCGTACAAGTTACAAATTTTCATTCAAAATCTGCCGCTATCCACCAACATCCAGGCGACGAAAACGGCAATTCGCCTAACCGTAAAATATCGCCTGATAGCAGCAGACAATAGATCATTGCTACCCCGACCGAAAATTCCGAGAAAATTTTGCTCGACAACGAATGGTCGGTGGCAACGATTTTGCTGAAAAAAGGTACACGGACACCCGTACATAGAAAGAAGCACGGCTGGCCGGAGAGATTTCGTGAGTCGACCGAAAGAATAAAAATTGCTCGCCTGTCGGTGGCTGGAAGCAGGGAACGGGTTTTGAAGCAGGCAGCTGACGGGCAGAGTTCAGTTTTTTTTTTGGACAAGTTTCGGTTGGGCGCGCATCTCGGTGATCTTTGATCTGAAAAACTACTGAAATTTTTTATATTTTTCTTTTGTTTAAATTTGGTTTTGATTCTTTTGAAAAGAAAAGTCTGTTCTGTGCACGGGACGACGATAGTTCAATTGAGTTTTCGCGAAAGTTCTTACCGGCGTCGAAATGGGAAATCCTGTAGGAACTCACCTGGATTACGTTGAATGTTCCTTGTTGTGTGCGCGGCGCTGAAATCATAATTAGAAACGGAAAATGACTTATGTCAGTATAGCATCGCATTATAATTTCTTCAGGAACTTACCTGAACTATGTTGAATTTTCTTCTTTGTGCGCTGAAACGATAAAAATGAAAGGGAAATAATTTGTGCAGGTGTAATTTCGTGATTATAATTTCTTCAAGAACTTACCTGAATTATGTTGAAATTTTACTTCGTGGTGCGCTGCATCATAATTAGAAAGGGGAAATAACTTATGTCAGTATATCATCGCATTATAATTTTTTCAGGAACTTACCTGAATTATTTCGAACTTTCTTCTTGTGCGCTGAAACGATAAAATGAAAGGGAAATAATTTGTGCAAGTGCCATTTCGCGATTATAATTTCTTCAAGAACTTACCTGAATTATGTTGAATTTCTTCTATGTCCGCTGAAACGATAAAATGAAAGGGAAATAAATTGTGCAAGTGCCATTTCGCGATTATAATTTCTTCAAGTACTTACCTGAACTATGTTGAATTTTCTTCTTTGTAGGCTGAAACGATAAAATGAAAGGGAAATAATTTGTGCAAGTGTAATTTCGTGATTATAATTTCTTCAAGAACTTACCTTAATTATGTTGAATTTTCTTCTTGGCCCGCTGAAACGATAAAATGAAAGGGAAATAATTTGTGCAAGAGTAATTTCGTGATTATAATTTCTTCAGGAACTTACCTGAATTATGTTGAACTTTTACTTCGTGGCGCGCTGAAATCATAATTAGTAACGGAAAATAACTTATGTCAGTATATCATCGCATTATAATTTCTTCAGGAACTTACCTGAATTATTTTGAACTTTCTTCTTGTGCGCTGAAACGATAAAATAAAAAGGGAAATAAATTGTGCAAGTGCCATTTCGTGATTATGATTTCTTCAAGTACTTACCTGAACTATGTTGAATTTTCTTCTTTGTGCGCTGAAACGATAAAATAAAAAGGGAAATAATTTGTGCAAGTGCCATTTCGCGATTATAATTTCTTCAAGAACTTACCTTAATTATGTTGAATTTTCTTCTTGGCCCGCTGAAACGATAAAATGAAAGGGAAATAATTTGTGCAAGAGTAATTTCGTGATTATAATTTCTTCAGGAACTTACCTGAATTATGTTGAAATTTTACTTCGTGGCGCGCTGAAATCATAATTAGAAACGGAAAATAACTTATGTCAGTATATCATCGCATTATAATTTCTTCAGGAACTTACCTGAATTATTTTGAACTTTCTTCTTGTGCGCTGAAACGATAAAATAAAAAAGGAAATAAATTGTGCAAGTGCCATTTCGCGATTATAATTTCTTCAAGTACTTACCTGAACTATGTTGAATTTTCTTCTTTGTACGCTGAAACGATAAAATGAAAGGGAAATAATTTGTGCAAGTGTAATTTCGTGATTATAATTTCTTCAAGAACTTACCTGAATTATGTTGAAATTTTACTTCGTGGTGCGCTGCAATCATAATTAGAAAAGGGAAATAACTTATGTCAGTATATCATCGCATTATAATTTCTTCAAGAACTTACCTGAATTATGTTGAATTTTCTTCTTTGTACGCTGAAACGATAAAGTAAAAGGGAAATAATTTATGCAAGTACAATTTCGTGATTATAATTTCCTCTGGAACGTACCCGATCTATGTTGAATTTTACGTCGTGATGAGCTGAAATAAAAAGGGAAAGGCAGAGCAAGGAGCAGTTGGACCCGCGGTGATACCAGGACCATAAATTTTTTTTTATGAAGGAGGAAATCTCGAAAACTATCAGGCTTGTATGTATGTAAGTCCAAGGTGGACCACAAGGTTAGTTTTTTTTTGCTCTGTGTTATCCTTGGAATTCTAATATTTCTTTTTATATATCAATTTGTTTTTCTTTATACATTTACATATATCTAAACTTATAGGTGTTCTTTATATACATAAGATACTAGACAGGGCTAGTTAAGTCCCAGATAGGTAAGCGCTTTTAGGGCTAGAATTAAGATACCTAGGCGTGGTTAAACAAACGTAGGCTGTGAATAAAAACAAAAGCCGGGATGTTGGCATGTAATCGGGTTTCCTCCTTTGCTTGAGTGACTTCGCATAAATAAACCAGTGGTTTTGCTACAGAAAAAGAAAAATTTTCCTTTTATTTCTTTTCATTCCTTCTTGTTTTACTGCGTATGTAGCTCTCCACTTCTCCTTACTCTTTTCTAGTGACCAGCGGTAGTGGCCCCCTTTGCACTCAGGGCCTATCAGTTGATTTGTTCCTTTAGCAGTTTCAGCGCGATGGAGTGAGTGAGTCGCTTGTGAGGTATATCTGGACATGGGGCGGAACGCCTGAGCACACAAAAACGCACCAAATGGGGCTAAGAATCCTACACTGACTGCGACGTCTTAGCCAGGGTGGGTGGGGACGATGGGCCCAATCAGAGTCCAGTCAGGACTCCGCCTACATCAGGAGTCCACGTTTTCTTTCTCCCTCTCTCTCAAAATACCTCTCTCGGCGTCGAACTTCTCCGGGTGGTAGTCACTTGTACGGCGTTGATTTCTCTTTATTATTTCAGTTCTGCAACGCTGGTATGGTATTCTTCATAAATTTTCCTTTCAGGTTTTCAGGTTACACCAATGGAGGCGAAGCACCATGAGGCACGGAAAGTTCTTTTTGTCTGTCCGTCCGTCTGAAGTCTGGCCACACAGTTGTGGCACCTTTTTTTTATTTTTTTTATGCACAGCTTTCAAGCATCGAGGGAAGTGGGTGGCAAGAACCTCCCCAAGCCGGCTGACCGCTAGCGGCAATATGCTGTGCGGCCACCCGCGCCAATCCCAAGATGATTTTGCAGCAAGAGGCGTCTGTCGCAGCACCTATCTATGTTCATGGCAAGATGGATGTAGGTAGGGCTGACAACGGGCGCGCTCTTCGCTGCACAATCATAAGGTCAATACATCAATATATTGCCATATGCAATATATTGATGTATCACTGTTTGACCCTGAAAACACAAAAACAAAATTTACTTCATACATTCCATTCTAGTTTACAATTCATTCCCTTATTGCAATAAAATGCAATTAAGCATAAATTGTATTTTGTTTTCAGACACACATTCCACTCATACGATATGCATACTTACCTACATACAGTTTCTTCTTACTTTTTTTTCCGCATGTACACTCTACATACGTACAGTACAAATTTTTTCCAATCTAATTGTATGTACATACATACATACAATTATCACAATTATTCGCCCCCTTAAAAATTAATATTTCAAGACGGGCGCACAAGTGCATGTCGGATTACAGTTTTTCATAGATGCATATAGCCTGCATCAAGACTTTTTCACATTTTCTCACGTACGATTTTCAACGTCGTGAGAAAGCAAAACAAACAGGAAAGCTTTCTGAAGTAATCATGGGTACCTGTGTGCAATTTGCCCAAACCTCGGATAGTTTTTTTTTGAACCCTCGTGCGATAAATTTGGAGAATAGAAAGAAGTTGAAATTAAATTTAAAAAGTTGAAAGTAAAGGTGAATAAAATACAAAATTTCGCTTGTTTTTATTTTTTTTTATTGAAAAATCGCGAGTTCGTAGAATATAATCTAAAAGTTACAAAACTAAGAATTGTGGAATTAAATATAAATGTTGAAGAAAACTAGGAATACTGGATTAATGTATATAAAAAAAACGATAATAAATTAATAAAAGTCGAATACATTACAAAGTTGAAAAAATATATATTGCATTCGTTTTACTTATCATACAAAAACCCTGCGCTCTTTCTCCATTGGAGCACGGAGTGCGCGGCACCCATCATTTTGGTGGCAGAAATTAATACCAAATCCGCGCCATACAGCATTTTGGTGGCAGCGAGCGGTACCTCGAATCAGTGGTAATAATTAAATTAAATAAAAATAAAAGGAAGTAATACTAAATCCGCGCAATACATCATTTTGGTGGCAGCAGTTATTTAAAATAATAAATCAATGCCAATAATATTAAACAAAAATTGAAATAAACGAAGAATTAATACAATAGTATAAATCTACCACAGAACAATTGGTGACATCGGAACTTTTGGAACAAAACAGCGCCAATAAATAAATAAAAATCTTTTATTATAAAAGTATAAAGATAATAAATCCTATAAATCCAGTGCCCATAAAAATTAATTTAATTAATTCACAATTGAAAATTGATGGAGGCGGTGTATCTAGCCCAAAATCTAGTAAAAGAAAGTTAAAAAATAAAAAGAAATAAAAATAACATAATTCGCCACAAGATCATAATAAGTGGAATTAATAAAAATAGAAGCCTGGGTACCCTTCATATAGGGCACTTACAGGAAAAAATAAATAAATTTAGAGTTCCATAGTGCTCCCTCGTTGGAGTTTAGCTAGGCTTTATCCCTGCTTCAGCGAGACGATTCCCAGAAGGAATCGTTACCCAGGATGAGTGACGTATCATCATTATCTTCATCCTCAACAACGAATCCGCGAATCATACCAGCACCAACAACAACTTAATCGATAAAAATCATTTGGCCACTCGACCAACATAACAATCATTGCTCTGTACAACTACAGAAAATTGACTAATTGGACTAAAATTGAGGTAAAAGTAGATAATATTGATCCGTTTATTATTTCGTTTTTTTAACCATATGTGTTTACATAATACTTTCATTTTTCCATATTAAATTATGCAAATATAATTATATTATTCAGTACTTCACGAAACATTACAATTAACGCATGCTAAAACATATTCAGAGATCAGTAATAACAATAAGGTCGACTCTTCCTAGAAGCGACCTCTGCGGTAAGACTCCCTGAGCTTGCTGGTCAGAGAACTTCGATTGAAATCAATAATCGATCCCTTGCGATAGGATTTCGAGAGCCTACCGTTCAGGAAAAGGATATTGGTTGGAAGAGTGTCTTAGTTATTTCTTTTCGATTTTTTTTTTTTTCGGTAATAACTTTTACTATAGTTGGAATCGAGTGTTTTTATCCTTGTCTTGACGCATCTTTTTTGTGGACGTGCCATTTTTGCAATACTTCCTTTCTTTTTGTTTTCGTGAATATTGTATTGAAGTTTCTTTCTTTAGCAAATTCCAGATATAGTCCCATCATATTGATACAAATATTTTTATCCTCTTTCCTTACATTAAACGTCAATTTTATTTAAACAAAAATATTTACACATTATTATTGAGAGTCTCAACCAGTTTGTGCATGTAATTTTACCACTCTCCCTTAATTTGACCACAGATATGTATTAGATATATATATTATTATAATAAACATATTTAATCCTCATGTTCTGCAGTACAGATATATACACATATACCAATTTTTACGTCCTGTATAATACACATAGGCACTCTCAATTTTAATAAATACTCATCCAAATTTCAACCAAATTCCCCAATCTTTACGCCCCAGAAAACAATAACTATCAAACATTACTGACGAAAACAAATCTTTCGATGAGCTCATGAGCTCGATGTCAGAAATTCGGCACATTCTGGCCGACTATCATAGAGCCAATAAAAGCAAAAGGATTTTACTTCTGAAAAACTCCAACAGTTGGAAGACGTATGGGCTTCATTTGAAAAAATGGAAACCCTGATTCAAGGTAATGCAGATTTTGATGAGACTCATGATTATTTCAAACAGTTATGCTATGATAAAACAGAAGATGGTACAAACTTACAAAGGCAACTCTGTCTGATAGGTTAAAATCTATAACGGAGCGCAAAAATAATCCGATTTACGTCCCACTTCCAAAAACTTCTCAAAAAACAACTGCAGCTGATAACCTGGACAGCACAGACAAAGATAAATCAAATACAGTACGATTTCGGTTGCGAGAAGATAAACGAAAAATATTATCCCATATTATTCAATCTATAGGTAATAATTTACTTACAACTGCAACCCAGGCTTACTTGAACCAGAAATTAAACTCGTTGCACAAATATTGGGACGACTTTTAAGAAATACATAAGGAAATAATCTTGAATGTTGGACCAAACGACAAAGACAGCGAATACTTCGCAAATGATGTTTACATAAACGTGGAATCATCATTCTCAGACACTGTAATTGCACTGCAAGAACAATTGGACTCTCGATTCCATAATGTAACGAATACTGCAAATAATTCCACAGAGCATCACCACACTGTCTCTTTCAGAGACCAATCAAATTTTTTCACATCTGACGCGGGATCATTAATTCTCAATTTCAATGGAAATCCGAAAGATCTCCACAAATTTACCTCAAGTTGTGATGATATATACGCGACGGCAACGACGGCGAACGAAAAACACTCCCTTCTTAGTTTAATAAGGAGTAAATTATCTCCGGAGGCCTACGATATCTTCAGGTACAATCAAATTGAAGATTGGCCTACCTTAAAGTCAATCCTAACTCAAACTTTTGAAGTTAAAACTCCGAGATCTACCTTGCAGTCCCAGTTAAGCAATTCGGGACAAGGAAAGGAGGAAAGTACAAAAGATTTCATCCAAATATTAAACGTAACACTGTTGAAGCTGAATGAGGCTACACACTCATATACAACGGACAAAATAGCCCTAAGGTCCTTAATAAAAGATAATGAGAATTAGGCTGCAGAGACAATTGAAGACGGATTATCCAATCCAGAACTCCAAACTATACCCAAAGTGCATTCCGATAAATCATTTTCTACATTAAAATCACACATCTTGGAGCATGCATCACGCTTAGAGCAGAAACAACTCGGTTTCCAAGCACAAAACAAGGTAAATCAAACTCCATTTGCGCAAGTAATAAATCCAAGTCTTCCCTGCTTCAAATGTAATAGACTGGGGCATGCTGCATAAAGTTGCCCAGTCATACAACGCTCCACGCAAAATTTCAACGCAGTTCCAAAACTAAACTCGCAACTACAACGCCCTCCGGATTTCAATTAGGTTACATCTCCGTCGCAGGTCCCATCTTGTCGATGTTGTCATCGAATTGTGCACACTATCGAAGAATTCCGGACAAGAGCGGCAAACAACAAGTATGGCTTAATCTCATGGCACGCTTATCATGCTCGGATTGATAAACGACAATCAACGTCCTCATGAAACACGAGTTCCAGTATGCCAATAGAGCATGACATGACATCAACTTACTGGTAGAAGCGAGACCTATCCGTCCAATCTCTGCCGTTCTCGGGTCACGGCACCCTACCTACCACAGCCACTACGATGCTCCCATAAAGGGGCCCTCCCAAGTTGAGGTGGATAAAACCTTGTTATCCAGGGCTCCTCAACCCCGTAGTAACAAGTTGGCCAATGTCGGGCCGCCCATTTGCTTTGGCTTTCGTAAAGCATGTTCAACGGACCGTGAATATCACCAAAGAGAAAAAATTATAGAACTTCATCGGCATCCAGTCAGGGAAACTGGAGGCAGCGGGGGTCTCATTCGGCAACCCCTCGCACATAGAGACTACAGCACAAATCCACAGGAATCCCGAGACAATATCGACGGAAAAGTAGGCAGCAAGAAATTAATTCGTATTCCCGTCCAAATTAATAAAATTCACTAACGCTATCATTGCCTGTCGACATCTGCTCTGCTCCAAAACTTACCTTTTTGATTGATACTGGAGAAGAGATCAGCCTAATTAAACTCCATCCATCCATGTTGTCTGCAATATAAACACATTATTTACAGAGTCCAATTCTACGGAACGACTCATTTTCGAGAAATTATCTCTGGAATCTGAGCAGAATAACTCGATTCTAGAACACCTATTTCAAATAGTGGGAAATAACTCCATCCTCTCATACGATGGCCTGCTTGGTCATGACATTTTATCTCGATACAATGCTAGTATCAATTATAAAAATACATACATTTCCTAAGAAATAAATGATTCAAATGAATCCTATCCGTATGAGGAATTTTACTCCAATTATCCAATATGTTTATTTCAAAAGCGAAGACTCAGAAAACAGGTCTCAAACTAAAAGTTTACTATGTACGGAGATAACATTCTCCATTAAAAATATTAATATAATTCTATCCCCATCGATTGCTTCGCAAAACAACGTAAATGGATTTGCAGCCAATGGTTCACAAAATATGAAGCAAGAACATAAAAGTAAAACCCCATCAATAGCCGCACAGGAGGATGTATCTATTAAAATTATATATCCTTCATCAATAAATTCACAAAAAGTGAATTCCAAGTGTTGAATATCACATACCATATAAATCAGTAATAGAAATAAAAGTATTAAAATTCCATAAAATTTAGCAAACAGATGAATGTATGTATATAACATTCATCATTATTGCTAAATTTTACAGCTCTTACAGCAAACTTGTGGACTAGACATTTCCCACATTCTTGTCGCCACAAAATCGTCTGGCAATGAAACTAGAATCCGACAAAGGTATTGCAATGTAATTAGAATCCGACAAAAATATTTTGTGGTGATAAGGTGTGGGAAAATATGAAATGATAAAATTTTATGTTGCTTAGATTTTAGGGTTTACGAAAATGTCAAATAAGCATCTTTTTATTATAAAAACGAAATTTTGTGTAAAATAAAATTAGTACAGTTTTCACTTTTATCGAAGCAGGCGTTCATTCATTTCTTACCCAGTTCTCCACGAATCGTTGCACTAGTTTTGTACTAGGGTAACACGCAAGGTTGCATAGGTATTGTACTTAGGCAACGTTCGACTAAACGGGCGGCAATTAAAACAATTGAATTGTCGCGGTACAAAAAAACATTTGGTGACCCCGACGTGATTCTCTATTAAGAGAATTGCACTACACTGCTTCCATAGCGAGGAAGGCCGCAGACACCAGCATCGAAGGTGAATTTATAGCAGAACCCTATTACTGCTGCAGATCATAGAGGATCATTACAAAGGCTAAAATCAAGAAGTTTTATCCGGATTCGAGCCATGGCTGATGAAGAAGTTGCACGGATGCTGCAAGAACAGGATGATATTGGTAGTAAACTAGAAAGGCTACTAATAAATTTCGGCAAGGATTCATTAGACCGTAAAACTGAAGATAACATCGCAAAGAGAATACAGTTATTAGACAAATACTGGCGTATAATTCAATCAAACCACAAGAGACTCACTCCATTCCAGGAGCGGCTTGCCAGTTCACACTACTTCAAAAACGAGTATTTCAAGAAGCTAGAACAGGTGTACCTTACACTAAACAGTTTATTATTGGAACATCAAGCTACGTGCGAGCCCACGGCTACTACTAAAGAAGGCAATCATGGAGCGACAAGCTCAGCAGGCGCTGCATCCAGCAGCAACAATAAGCAGGCTGATGAGAACAGTGGTAATTTAGATGATGAGGAAGGTAGCAGCGACGACGACTGCGATGACAATGTTAAACAAAATGACATCGGACGCAAACCTTCGTTAATTTCAGAACTATATGAAGGCAAAACTATGGATGTGGACACTTGCAAGCTAATACGCAAGCCAAAGGCCCTAATGCGGCTCACAACACACCAAATAAGAGATATTGAGTCAAGGCAGGATCAACAGCATCCAAGCCAATATTTCAAACTAAAAATTGATATACTCAAACAATATCAGAGAGAGATGGTTGACAATGACCAACAAATTTGGGAAATTGCCAATGAAGACAATCCATTGGGCTATAAATCTGATCTGTTCTATAACCTTGATGGCTGGACGCAAGATACTATCATTTCACTCCAACAGCAAGTATCAATTCTTGAAGATAAATCCACCGAGCAGCCTGCACCTTCAAGACCTCAAGAAAGCTTGATTAAATTGCCAAAGATTTCTCTGCCCATATTTGATGGCAACTATTTACAGTGGACACAGCTCCATGATTTGTATGTCCAGCTAATACACAACCAAACTATAAGCAACACTCAGAAGATGTTCTATCTAAAAACCAATCTGAGCGGAGAAGCAAGGGGAACTACGACGATTAGTGGGGTATCCTGAATAACCGATATAATAATAAGCGGTTACTTGTTACGGCGATATTGAGTCGACTACTGTCACAACCAACAATTCAAGCTGAATCGGCTGCAGCTATTAAGAGCCTGCACGACACAACCAATGAATGTCTGTATGGACTGAAAAATTTAGGATTGCACACAGAAACATGGGATCCTTTGATAATACATATAGTAATCAAAAAATTAGACAAAACTACACATGGCTTATACGAGCAATCACTAGATGCACCAAGAGAACTAGACACAATTGGGAACTTCCTGAAATTTCTAGAAACTCGATTTCAGTCCCTAGAAACTCTTGGAGGCCGAACTTTATGCAACGTAAGAACTAGCCCGAAACTTACAAATCAGTCGAAATCTTCCGCATTCATGGCAACTTCAATGAAGAGCAAGTGTATTATTTGCAAGCAGAGTCATCCATTATATTCTTGCAAGGACTTCGTTTCCAAGAGCCCATCAAGCAGGCTTGACATGGTTAGAAAACATAATCTATGTGTAAACTGCATGAAGGGGGGCCATTCCGTTAAGAATTGCTCTCTTAGAGGTTGTAAAACGTGTTCATCAAAACATAACACCTTATTACATCTTGAAAGAGAAGGTAAAATTCAGTACAACACAAGAGGAGAAACTCTACAGAAGACACAGGAATCAAACAAGGTATACCCACCATCGGGTCAACAAAACTCACACCTTTCGCCAATCAGCTCATCTCCTCAAAAACCAACCACTTTAGCTGCACAAGTAACGAAGTCGCAAAGGAGTTATATTTTGTTGAGCACTGTGATTGTAAGGTTACGAAATAACGAGGGATTGGAAGTGGAGTGCAGGGCAATACTAGATTCCGGTTCTCAATTGAATTTCATAACAGAGCAGCTGGCGAAGAAACTGTCACTAAGAGAAACATTTGACCTATTACAGATTCAAAGCATTGGTCAACGTCCGCAGAAGGCCCACAAGAGGATCAATGTAGAGCTGCGATCAAGAACATGCAACTTCTCAACCAGAATCGAAGCGCATATTCTGCCAGAAATAACAACACATCAACCATCTCAGTCAATATTGAATTAGCAGACCGGGGATTCAATTGTCCAGGCAGAATCGACTTGCTTATAGGAGCAGACACCTTTTTCCAACTACTCCTAGCTGGACAGATTAAACTAGAAGATACCCTTCCCATCCTGCAAAACACTAAATTAGGTTGGATAGTCAGCGGAAAAACGTCGAACACATCCGCTACCCATGTCTTGTGTGGTATTTGCTCCAAAGAAGAAGAAGCCAAACTAAATGAACAAGTTGAACGATTTTGGAAACAAGAAGAAGTTGACTCTACTAACCCAACCTTGTCGGCATCAGAAATCAAGTGTGAATCACACTTCAATCAATCCGTGAGAAGGGATGATACAGGTCGTTTTGTGGTAAGGCTGCCCTTCGCAAATGAAGCAACGAATCTAGGAGAGTCGAAAGACATCGCGCTTAATAGATTTTATTCGTTAGAACGAAAGCTGACTAGAAACCCAGATATAAGGGCGCAGTATATTGACTTCCTTAACGAATATAAAAATCTTGGGCATATGGAAGAGATCAGCTTAAAAGAAATCTCAGGACCATACTTCTTCCTTCCACATCACTGCGTGACTAAGCCAGATAGTACCACCACGAAGCTTCGTGTAGTTTTCGATGCATCGATGAAAACGTCATCGAACATTTCATTGAACATCTTATATACTGGGCCCACTATTCAAGATGAACTCTTCTCCATACTACTACGCTTTCGTCCACCACGGTATGTGTTCACAGCGGACATAGAAAAAATGTACCGTCAAGTAATACTGGACAAGGATGACAGGAAATATCAATTAATCCTTTGGAGAGATGATCCATCCAAGCAGTTGAAATGTTATCAATTATCTACGGTTACCTACGGTGTAAGAACGGCTCCGTACTTGGCGACGAAATGTCTCCAACGACTGGCGGGCCAAATGGAAGAGCAACGCCCTCTGGGAGCCTCGACACTCATGCAAGATTTCTACGTCGACGATGTTATGACTGGCTGCAATAGTCTCAGTGAAGCCATGGAAACACAAGAACAACTAACTCAAATTCTCCAATCTGGAGGATTCAAATTACGTAAGTGGTGCGCGAACCACACTGCATTATTGGAAAATATCTCTTCAGAAGACAGGGCACCGCAGCAGAACTCCATGACGATAATGACTGCCACGTAAAAACTTTGGGAATAACATGGCTACCACGTTCTGATGAGTTTGCTATCAAAACTCAATGGACAGATGAACAAACTATTACCAAGAGGAGTGTTTTGTCAGACATAGCTCATCTATTTGATCCTCTTGGTTTCATGAGTCCGGTTATTGTAAAGATGAAGATTTTCTTACGAGAATTGTGGGCACTTAACCTTGGCTGGGACGATAAACTACCAGACGAACATAGCTCTATCTGGATCAACTTTCGTCAGAGTTTTGGTGTCTTAAATGACATAAAAATACAGAGACATGTTAGTTCAGGAAATGTGTCGTGCTCTATGCAATTACATGCTTTCTCAGATGCATCTGAACACGCAATAGGGGCTGTAATATATATACGATCTATTCTTCAGAATGGACTTATAATAGTGAGATTGCTATGTGCCAAATTTAAAGCAGCACCAAAGAAAAACGTAACAATACCCAGATTAGAGTTGTGCGCTGCAAAGTTAACAGCCAACTTAATGCATCAAGTTAAAAGGGATTTGAAATGGAATCACCCCTGTTATTGTTGGTCCGATTCAGAAATAGTGCTAGCCTGGCTAAATTCATCATCATCTTCACATTACACATTTGTAGCGAATCGCATAGCTGCAATCCAAGAAGTAAGTACAGCCGATCAGTGGCTCCATGTACCATCAAAACACAACCCTGTGGGTCTAGCTTCACGGGGAAATACGCCAGAGCGCCTAAAGAACAATTCTCTATGGTGGTATGGGCCACGCTTCCTACATGAGCATCAATCCTTATGGCCGCTGAAACCATCAAATTTGACGACAGACTTGGAAAAGAGACAGGCAAAGGTGGTGCTATCAACAATCACGAGGAGGATTTCTATATTAGAAGGTATTGAGCACAGAAATTCGTTCAAATATTTACAAAGAACGTTGGCATACATCCTGAGATTTATTAAAAACATCGGTCAACTGCCGAAGGAACGTAAAAACGATCAGCTTAGCGTACAAGAATTAGATATTGCATTAATGGTGATCCTAAAGGAAGTTCAACAGCAAGGTTTCGAAGAAGACATAGCACATCTTCAAGGAAGTAAGCACGTTAATGCAAACAGCAACTTATGCAGTCTTAGCCCATTCTTAGATGAAACGGGAATTATAAGAGTTGGAGGAAGGCTTCAAGAATCCGAACTGCCTTACGACGCTAAACATCCGATTCTTCTACCATATGGTCACCACGTAACCAAATTATTACCGACTCATATTCATGAAACAAACTCACACATAGGCGCCCAAGCACTACTGGCAATAACAAGACAAAAATTTTGGCCCATCAAAGGAAAAACTATTGCCAGGTCAATAATTCAAAATTGCGTCCGTTGCTGCAAATTTAAGCCGAAACTCTTTGGACAGTTTATGGTAAATCTTCCTGCTCACAGAGTTCAACCGTCAAGACCATTTATCAACGTGGGAATTGACTTCTGTGGACCGTTCGCCATTCATTTCAAGCTGAGAGGTAAGAGACCTCAAAAATGTTACGTGGCCATATTTTGTTGCTTTTCCACCAAAGCAGTCGTTATAGAAGTGGTAAGCGATCTTAGTACCGATGCATTTGTTGGAGCCCTGAAGCGATTTGTGAGCAGGCGAGGTAACTGTAGAAATATTTACTGTGACAATGCAACTAACTTCGTGGGAGCCAGCAACCAGTTAAAGGAGATTCAACAATCAGTGTATAGCAAAAATGCTGAAGGAAAAATAACACAGTTCTGCACAAATAGAGGCATTGACTTCCATTTGATCCCACCAAGAGCTCCTCATTTCGGTGGCCTATGGGAAGCTGCAGTAAAGTCAGCTAAGCATTTATTTAAAAAGAGTGTAGCTTCAGCTTCCCTGACTTTTGAAGAATTAACGACAATAATGACAGAGATTGAGGCAATTTTGAACTCAAGGCCTTTAACACCAATGTCAAGCAATCCAAATGATCTTTGTGCGCTAACACCAGGTCATTTTCTAATTAGCGAACCACTAACAAGTGCTGTTGATCCCAATGCACATTCTTCAAAGACGTCTCTTTTCTTTTTCTTTCTTTTGTTCTCCTCCACTTGATATTAGTACTG
This sequence comes from Dioctria rufipes, assembly GCA_963924295.1. Taxonomy (NCBI): domain Eukaryota; kingdom Metazoa; phylum Arthropoda; class Insecta; order Diptera; family Asilidae; genus Dioctria; species Dioctria rufipes. The sequence goes on along the minus strand of OZ002742.1, from coordinate 145,670,973 downwards.
TAATAAGATCTTTTAATCTTGGGTACATTGCCAAATAAATTATTATTATTATTATTGTCTCTGCTCAAAAATTGGAAACAAATATCAGAGTTAAAAAACCAGTTCTGGCAGCGATGGACAAGGGAGTACTTATGTGAGTTGCAGCATCGCTACAAATGGAAGCAGCGCTGCGCAAACGTGCAACCAGGGACTATGGTCGTGATAAAGGATGACAATCTCCCTCCATTAAGTTGGCAATTAGGACGTATAGTTAACACTATTTAGGGACCAGATGGCTGGTTCGAGTGGCTGATGTCAAAACAATATCCGGAATGTTAAAACGGCCGATACATAAATTAGCTCCATTACCTATAGAACAAGAACTAAATATTTCCGCTGGAGTCGAGCCTTCAGCAGATCCTAATATCCAGAGCACTCTTCCTTCAGGCAACAAGAGAGACGAAGAGAGAGAACCGCAACATGGGACTCCTGCCAAAAAATCCCGACGTGCAATCTCACCTATAAGTGTGGTTCTTCTGGCATGCCTGATTGTACCGATATTAGCGAACAGTCCAATACAGTTATCTCCTTTTAAAACTCAACCAGGATTGTACTTTGAAAGCATGGGATCCACTCACCTCGTGACCAACGAATGGAAACTGATTATATACTACAACTTGGAATCATACTGGAAGGAGCTTGAAAACATCAAGAATGGGATAAACAATCTAAGGAAGATTTGTGATTCAACAAGCAGTACTCAAGCATGCACACAAACAGTTGTTCAATTTTCTAACACAGTAACAGAACTCGAAAACAACAATGCGTTGCTCACCCGTGACTCGAGTTCAAGACATAGAAGGGCCCCATTAGATATTGTGGGAAATCTTGCACATTCCTTATTTGGAGTATTGGATTCGACCTATGCCGAGAAAATGTCTCAAATAATAAATAATCTTGAGGGAAATCAGCAACATTTACTGGAATTACTAAAAAACCAAACTTCTATAGTGGACTCAACGGTAAATGTAATCAAAAAATCTAGTGAGATAATGGCAGGTCGACTACAAGAGTTTGAAGACAATATAAATCGAACCATTCTCCAACTAAAAGGGATAACCAAGGAAGTTCTAGAACAAAGAATCTTAGAAATCTTCAACGCCTTGGCAGTGCGTTTAATTTTGGCAACCACCAACTATCAACGAATGCAGAATATTGTCTGCTGGATGTCATTATAGACACTCACCACGGAAAGATGAATCCCACACTACTAACACCGAAGCAGTTTCGAAATCAATTAATTATTATCAAAGAAAATCTGCCACCGACCTTGCGGTTACCAGCAAATCAAGGTAATTTATTAGAACTCTACAGCCTCATGACCGTTGAAGTGCGTGTAGCAAAAACACAGTTGATCTTCAGAGTGAAACTACCACTACTTTCTTACGAACCATTCGAATTACTACGAATTGTTCCGGTTCCAGTTTTGGTTAACGACTCATTTGTGATCATCGAGCCGTCATCTCAATTCCTCATGATCAATCTACATCGTGATCAATACTATCCGTTGTCAGAACAAGAAATGGCAATATGTTCTACAATTGGCCACTTCAATCATTTGTGCAAGCAGCATCATCCTCTATTCAGAAAGGGAGCCACCACCAGCGCTTGTGAAGTTGGATTTCTCACAAACTCTCCATCATTACCTACCTGCAAGATTAACAAATCCTACAATACACCCCGATGGATACAACTTGTCAGTTCGAACCATTGGATCTACATCATGAAGGAAGAAACAACAATAAACATTGTATGCGGAAACACAGTTGTACAAAAATCCCTATCAGGATCAGGAGTACTCAATATCAGCAATGGCTGCACCATCAAGGATGAATCAACTACTATCCAAGCACATAACCTATACCCTTCTACATTAAGAACATCGTTTATTCCGACCAAGAATATAACTGAACTTTTAGGTCCAGTTGAGATTGCAGAGCTCTATTATAAACCCTCAGAACATCAAAATATCTCCAATGACATTATTGAGCTTAAGGATAAACTACAACAACTACGTGTTGCAGAAGAACCCACCAAGGTTATCACTCATCAAGATGCCCATCAGTTTGCCATCGGATACATTGGGCTGCTCATAACTCTAATCATCTGTAGTTATCTCCTCTGGAAGCATCTCACAAGACAACACCCAGCAAGACGACCATTGCCTCCAACCCCGGCAGCTAGAGTAACACGGCCCAATAATGCAGGCTCTCAATTCAGCCTCCGACCTGAAACGGTAGAAATGGTTGAACTTAACGTTCAACGCGGGGGAGGATGTTGAATATCACATACCATATAAATCAGTAATAGAAATAAAAGTATTAAAATTCCATAAAATTTAGCAAACAGATGAATGTATGTATATAACATTCATCATTATTGCTCAATTTTACAGCTCTTACAGCAAATTTGTTGACTAGACATTTCCCACATTCTTGTCGCCACAAAATCGTCTGGCAATGAAACTAGAATCCGACAAAGGTATTGCAATGTAATTAGAATCCGACAAAAATATTTTGTGGTGATAAGGTGTGGGAAAATATGAAATGATAAAATTTTATGTTGCTTAGATTTTAGGGTTTACGAAAATGTCAAATAAGCATCTTTTTATTATAAAAACGAAATTTTGTGTAAAATAAAATTAGTACAGTTTTCACTTTTATCGAAGCAGGCGTTCATTCATTTCTTACCCAGTTCTCCACGAATCGTTGCACTAGTTTTGTATTGTATTGTACTTAGGCAACGTTCGACTAAACGGGCGGCAATTAAAACAATTGAATTGTCGCGGTACAAAAAACACCAAGAATAAACCAAAGAAGTTAAAGAATTTCAATAAAGTTTAATCTCTTTCAAATTCTATGGAGTAGGAATCATCGTATAAGTTCTTCCAAATTCCACAAAAGATGGAATCAGATCTCCTTCCTACTAAATATCCGAAAGAGTCGGATTAATTAAATTAAATTAAAATTCCGGCTCGTTCAGAATTCATCATCGAAATTCCAACTCCTTCTATTCAACATCAATCGGTATATTTCAAGAAGGAAATAAGGCCAGGTTTGTTTCTTGTAAATCCGATCGTCAAACCAGTCAATGATATGGCAAAAGACCCCCCACCACAAATGAGGAGGACGCCAATCTGGGCCCTTGCTAGGTAAACCCACTTTACCAAGACTTGGACAACTTTGTGGACATCTCCACAGACTCTGTGAGAGATCAAATTAAGGGCAGAATAATTAAACTGCAAAACCTTATAAAATTGGATCACTGCAATTCCGAGAAATCTGACAGTATTCGCAACATCTGTAGGGAATTCAATGATCTCTCTATGTAGAAGGGGATTTCCTTTCATATCCAAATGCTATTACCCACAAAAAGGAGACACTCCAAGACAAACCGCCCATCTATACCAAGCCTTCAGAGTAGTTGTTCTATAAGAGTTCTGGCCCACTTTTTCCATACAAAAAGTGCCCGAAAATTTCAAACTCATGTGTGTCTTCTTCTTCGTCTGGAGGTACGGTGAGTAATTTTGAGGCGGTTCTGAGGCCGCTTTTGTACTGAAAATTAACATTATACTGTGACAGTACCAGATCACTTTTACCATACAAAAAGTGCAAGGTAGATTTCAACTATTTTGCTGGCTCTGGACTGGGTTCTGGGCCACTGAGGGGGATTCCGTCTAGTGGTATACGTCACAGGGTATGCCTGGAGAATTCCTTTCCTACCATATGGCTGACCAGGAGATGACGCCAACTTTTTGTTTGATCTGGTCTTGGAGGCTACAATTTGACCTTTGACCTTTCCTGTGTCTGGATGCTGGAGGTTGGCTGAGAGCTTTAGTGACAATATCTGATACTATGACTAGGATTGTCTGGGGTATGTTGGACTGGGCTACGTTACCTGTACCAAGGCTTGGGTAAAATGTGTGCGGCTTATTTGTATTGAGTAATTATATGAAATTCCCTAAGCGAATTTATATCGGGGCTATATACTTGTCAGCTTGAGTTTGGTGTTAGTTGTTTACTTTAGTATGAGTGCCTGTGGTATGTTGGGCTGGGCTGAGGAAACATTACCCAAGGCGAGGGTGGATGTGTGCAGCTGTGTATTTATGTGGATAAGAAATGTTGTGAAATTCCCTAAGTGAATTAGTGTAATTAGTATTATTAATAATTCAAGTTAACTCTAGAATATTTTTGTTCATGACAATAGATGCTAGAAGGTGTCAGTAGAGGTCTTAGTCCTGGAGGTTGACAAAATTTTCATCAGAAATCCTCCCCGGGCTCTGGGTTTCGAGATATTAGCGATCTTATCTTTGCAGGTATAATTAATAGTAGTAATAATTCAAGTTAACCCTAGGATATTTCTTGTTTATGCCAATAGTATTAGCACTAGGGGGGTAAAATTTTCATCAGAAATCCTCTACGGGCTATGGTTCAAGATATCATCGATCTTACCTTCTCAGGTGTAATTAATATTAGTTGCTGAAAAACAAACAAAAAACAACAACAACTATAACCTAAGTTGTGGATTAAAGATTTGATGATATTAATCTGTAGATGCCTTTTATAAACATGATTGCAGTATGTAACCATAATCTAAAAATAGATCAGGCGAAGCTGGTTGGGGTGAATGTAGGTAGATATGTTGACTTAGATATGTAATGGAAAATAGTAAATGCTTAATTTTGCTCTTCAGGTGTAATGCTTCTAATTTGATTCCTTGCATAAACAAATTCGTACAGTACAGTAAACTAAACAAATTCGCAGTCGAATAATGTAAACAGATTCGGACAGCGGACAGATTCCTAATTTCTTTAGTTGAAAACAACAACAACTGATATTAATCTGTAGGATATGATGTCTAACATGAGTAGTGGAAGTTATAATTGAATATTTCTTTTGCTAAAAAAACAACAACAACTATAACGTAAGTTGTGGATTAAAAATCTTTTATAAACAAGAGGGAACATGCTATGATATCCGATATCTAAAAATAGATCACGGCTGCTTCGGATGTTAAGAAACATGAAGTAATAGAAATTAAAGCCTTATCAGAAAATTTTCGATGTAGGTGTGTGTATGTGTATGTATTGAAAATTCTTAGGTTATATGAAAAATTGTTTTTTTAATTTCAATAAAATTTCTTTTTTGGGCAGGTTAAATTTAAAGTTCTGATCACCTATGATATCAATGTGAGGTGATACTAATATAGTATGATATGTTGACTTAGATGAGTAGTGAAAGTTGTATGGGTATAGTAAAAGACTTTTAATCAAATTTTTGGTGATAAGGTGTATGGCATGACCAGTGTTGCAACACGAAAGCTTTCTAGAGCACCTTGTTAGCTTAACCTGAAAGTGATTGAGCAGCCACATCTGAAAAATTGCATATTATCATTAGCTTGAGAGCGGGTTAATTAAAAGCATTAACGAGCTATCATATTAATGTAGGATGATATGCCGACTTAGATGGGTAACATAAATTAGAAAATTTTCGGTGACCGGGTGCAATGAGCTTGAAATATAATATAACTTCTTGCGTAGTTAAACAAATACATTCGAATAAAATAAACAAATTGATTTATGTTTTTTTTGTGTCTAGGGCTGGTGAGCATAGGAAGCTGGCAGAGTTATTAACCATGATATCATAGTTCACTTGAAGCTGATAAGAATATGATAATTTTATCTACATACTATCAGATTGAGCACATATTTTCTAACCATTACGTTGAGCGTGGGTTTAATTAAAAGTTTTGATGAAAGAAGGCGGTATTATGATATTAATGTAGTATGATATGCTGTCTTAGATGAGTTGTGGAAGTTATCAGCAATATCGCTTCATATTTATCTCTCTAAAGCATCATCCGAATGGTGTTGTATGAATGAAGAAAAAACTGATAATTCTTCAAGCCTATAGTGAAGACCGTGGTGGAGGTTGAGCGTGGGTACTGTACGTTGTGTATATATTAATTGTGTTGTATATTAATCTAGTAGGATATGAAAGCTTTAGTGAAGAGCGTGGAAGAGGATAGTGTTATGTGTTTACCTTTAAATCTTAATTTAGGTTGAGAGTGGGTTAAATTAAAAGCATTGATGATAGAAGATAGAGCTATGATATTAAGTAATGGAAATTGTATGGGAGCAGTAAAAGAATAATTTTTGGCTGTCAGGTGTAATGGCATGACTTAGCAGGTAATTTGATATTACCTTTTGCCAAGATCGTGGCGGTTGAGATTGGGTAAAGCTTAGTGGTGCTCGATGTTTATTTTATGGGTGGTGGGTGTGCATAATATAGTAGAAAGCTTTAGTGAATACCATACTTTTCAACCAGCTGACTCTGTCAAAACATCTGTGTCGCTCTAACATAAATCTGTGTTCATATTTTAGCTGGGCATGATAGCTTGAAATTATCTTATGGATATTGATCAATGAGGAAGCCTATAGGTTCTGTTTACAATTCGCTATATTTTTCGGTCTGGGATTAACAAATATTTTGAGGAGAGGTTAAGTTTGGGGCTGCATGAAGTTTCTTTTATGTGCGGAGGGTGTTCATGATCTAGTAGGAAACTTTAGTGAATACCATACTTTTCAACCATCTCGCTCTAACACACAATATCTGCCTTGGAGCTTTGTGTTATCAGTTGCTTGATTGATATCCTATGGGTGTCTAGAATTATCATGCTTGTGTTGGGCTGGTATGGATACTTGGTGGATGAGAGATTTAGCGACAATATGCTATCGTTTACTTGCTAGCTTTCAACTTGGTGTTATTAGTTGTTTGCTTTATATGCTCTGGCCGTCAGGGGCTCTCATGTGTTGAGGTGGATTGGGCGAATACATATCTAAAAATAGATCATGTGAAACTGGTAAGAGTATGGTAATATTGAGATGGGCACAGTATTTTCTTGCCGTGAAAACTGCGTTAAATTCAAGCCTTGGTTTGATATGATATTAAGCTAGTAGGATATGTTAACTAAGAATTCACTTGACGGTGTCTTAGATGAATAGTGGAAGTTGTATGGGAGATTCGACTTAGCTGTGAGTAAGTAGTAAAAGTAAATTTTTGGTAGTCAGATGTATTCCTAACGGCATGACTAAGCTGCTGTGTTATTTAAAAGATTAAGTATTCATTTAAGCATTAATTTATTTTACAGATTGCATCACTCAAAGTATTTTAGCTGACTAGCGGTAAGATTTAAACGAGAGATTCTAATTTGTGCGCATTTTGCCCAATTTAGAATTTTTTCGTTTGAAAATAATTTATTACATTTTTTTTTCTTTTTTTTTCTTTTTCTCTTTATTTGCAGGATGATAACATATGGAGAAGTAGCATAAGGCTACTTCTCAAAGAAAATGTATGGCTTTTATTTTCAGGGTTTTTTTGTTTCTTTTGTATGGAGAAGTAGCATTGGGCTATTTCTTGAAAATATATAATTGTTAATTTTTCAGGACTTTTCTTTCTAATATGAAGAAGTAGCATAGGGCTACTTCTTGATAATATATAATTTTTAATTTTTCAGGAATTTTCTATTATGAAGAAGTAGCATAGGGCTACTTCTTGAAAATAAATAAACTTTAAGTTTTCAGGAATTTTCTAATATGGAGAAGTAGCATTGATTAAATTATATACTCTGGGAAATCATGAGGTTTGTCTCTACGAACGTAGAGAAGCCAATCAAAAGTAGCGTAAGGGGGTATACGCTACAGTACATCAAAGAGTGCCTTCAAAACAGACTTCTACCTTTTATTCAACAGCATCAAGGGTCTGTTATTTTCTGGCCAGATTTGGCCACCAGTCATTACGCAAAAGCAACGATGGAATAGTACAGAACCAATGAGGTCAATATCGTACCAAGAGAAGCCAATCCAGCAAACTGCCCTCAATTTCGTCCAGTAGAGAGGTACTGGGCATTAATGAAAAAGGAGCTTAGAACAACAAAGAAATTTGCCAAAAATGATGTTGATTTCAGAAATAAATGGAAAAGAGCATATAGAAATATTACTAATATAACTGTTCTAAATCTAATGCGCGGCTTGAATAACAAAGTTAAAACATTCTTCCAAAACAAATAATGTATTAGAAATAACTTTTCTATTTTAAAGTTTAAGTTGTAAGAAACAAAATATAGAAATTTTATAAAAAAATTGCCATTAGTGTTTTTACTGCAAACAAAAATAAATGGGTCAATTTTTTCTGGACCACTCCTTATATCCCTCCTTGTGTTCTGCCGCTTTGATTTCGTTAATGGAGAGTAGCCTGTCTTTTACATTGAAGTCATGTTTCACAAAGTTTGCTTGCCTTATTCTATCTAGTGCTCTATTTATGTAGTGTCTTAGGGTAGTGTTGATAGCTTTAGTTTTTGCTACAATAGGTCGCATTTTGAGCTGTTCCTTGTGTATTTTTATGATAGGGTACATGATGCTGATCTCATTTTCGAATTTGTTGAGGTCAGTGAGCATTCTTATGTCTTCGTTGCTTAGTTTTCTACCTTTATTGTTTTTTTCTAAGCACAGTCCTTCTCTTCTTATAAGGTTAATCTTAATCTGGTATGAACGTTCCTTTGCGGTATTGATGGGTGTGTAAATCCCATTACTCATACCTTCTTGGATCATTTGGTTAAGTAATTTTAGATATTCTGTTTGATAGATAGCCACAGTGGTTTTGACCTTATCCGCATCTACAATTTAGACATCAGATCTGATGCTGAGGATGTTCTTGAGATTTCCCAATGCTTTGGTGATTCGTTCATCCATTTTCGTGGGTTTGTATTTCCTCACCATTTTTTGGTATTTGCTTGTAATCTTACATTTTAGTTTCATTTTATGTGAGTAGTCCATTGGATATTGTTTTTCAATGGAGTCCCCTATTTCGTTTAGTGTGTATATAGTTTCTGTTGGATCCATAGAATCTATGGGCGGGAAGAATTTAGGACCATATGATAGGATCGCTTTAATATCATCTTCTGGGTGCATGTGAGTAAGATTAATGAGGCCCCTCTCAATGATTCTCAGTGTCATGTTTAGTTTTAACCTGTGGTAAAACGGATTAGATTGATTAGCATGGGTTAACAGAATCAGTTTCCGTGGTGGGGTCTAATTTTAATATTCAAAGAGATGTGATAATTCCTAGTTCAAAATTTCTTGGCCCAACCTACATTGTGTCCATCGAAGTTATATCGCCAGGGATATTATTACAATATCTTCGAACCTGCATTGCCCCCCACCCTCTTCCCCGCAAAGCTCATTTTTTCAATAGGATTTTTTTGGTGCAAAGTACGAATTCATTACGCTTTCAGAAAAATATTGCAACGAAATGCTGTGCGATAAAGATGGTGCACTTTTACCCACCATCGCGTTTAGTTTAGTCACGGAGTGAATAGGTTGGTACTAAGGATTTCACAAGTTATGGGTTGGAGTAGAACGAATCATGGTCATTCCATAAGAGTAGCTCTACCGTTTGTATTGTAATTCTATTCTTCTATCATAAATTGATAGTGAAGGAGTCATTTGTGATTGAAATAAACCGAAGTTGATGTTGCTAAGTAGTTTTATTGGTGCTAATGTGATACTATCCGGTTATTAAGAGTGAAAATTTTTTGAGGATGAATTATCTGTAAATAGATAACGAGCAAAGCGAGAGTGTGTCCCGCGTATCAGATTTGTTTAACGAGTTATAATGTAGGTTGAGTACTTAAAAAACAAGTGAGCCGTGGAGGCTTACAGACTTTACTGAACGTTTTTCTATAGCCACGGTGTTCATCAGCAGTTTTCCTATCACTGGAAGCATCTACGGTGTTGGGTTATATACGAATTTTAAGAAGTGAATTAATAAAAGTTAAGGGATTGTGTGTGCTAAGTATTATTCTATTTTTGTATTTTATTAAATTTATTGATTCCACAAATTGTTTTGTTTGTAAATAATATTTGAAGACTGTAAATCAGTGATGCTTGGAATTCTTTTGAGCTATCTCGACCACACAGACTATTTTCCTCGATCTTCCACATAACCTTTCGTTCTCAGTGATATGGTGCTAAGAATTTTTTTGTGCAGATTAGGAAGTCATTACGTCTTTAGAAAAACATTACAACGAAACGGTGTGCGATATAACTGGTGAACTACACCATCGCGTTTAGCTTAGTCGCGGAGTGAATAGGTTGGTAATAAGGATTCCGCATCAAAAAAATCCTAGTGACTAAAGTAAACGCGATGGTGGGTAATAGTTAACCATCTGTATCACACATCATTTCGTTGTAATGTTTTTCTGGAAAAGTAATGACTTCGCACTCTGCAGCAAAAAAATCTCAAGAGTTCCAAGCATCACTGATTCACAGTCTGCAAATGTTATTTACAAAAAAACGATTTGTGGAATCATTAACTTTAATAAGATACAACAATAGAATAATACTTACCACACAGTCTCTTAAATTTTATTAACTCACCTCTTAAAATTGGTGTTTAACCAAACACCGTAGATGCTTCCAGTGATAGGAAAACTGCTGATGTACTCCGTGGTTGGAGAGAAACGAAACGTTTCGTTGTAATGCTTTTCTAAAACGTAAATGTTATTTACAAAAAAAAGATTTGTGGAATCGCTAACTTTAATAAGATACAAAAATAGAATAATACTTACCACATACAGTCTCTTAAATATTATTAATTCACTTCTTAAAATTCGTGTTTAACCAAACACCGTAGATACTTCCAGTGATAGGAAAACTGCTGATTAACTCCGTGGCTGGAAAGAAACGAAACGTTTCGTTGTAATGCTTTTCTAAAACGTAAATGTTATTTACAAAAAAAAGATTTGTGGAATCGCTAACTTTAATAAGATACAAAAATAGAATAATACTTACCACATACAGTCTCTTAAATATTATTAATTCTCTTCTTAAAATTCGTGTTTAACCAAACACCGTAGATACTTCCAGTGATAGGAAAACTGCTGATTAACTCCGTGGCTGGAGAGAAACGTTCAGTAAAGCCTGTAACTGCCTCCATGTCTCTCTTATTTTTTGAGTACTCAACCTACATTATAACTTGTTAAATAAATTTAATACGCGAGACACACTCTCGCTGTATTCATTATCTATTTAGATATAATTCATCCTCCTAATAAGCAGATAGTATCACATTATCACCAATAAAACAACTTATTAATACCAACTTCGAATTATTTCTATCAGAAATGACTCCTTCACTATCAATTTATGATAGGAGAATAGAATTACAATGCAAAGAGTATAGTCACTCTTATGGAATGACCATGATTTGTTCTACTCCAACCCATAACTTGCGAAATCCTTAGTACCAACCTATTCACTCCGTGACTAAACTAAACGCGATGGTGGGTAATAGTGCACCATCTGTATCGCACATCGTTTCGTTTGAATTTTTTTCTGAAAACGTAATGACTTCGTACTCTGCACCTTAAAAATTCTAATTGCTCTGATTAGATTTAATTTCAGCTGAATTTAATATTATACTGATATATTCATGTAATTAAAGGCAGCCGCACAAATTCACACCAGCCATCTGAACTTGTAACCGCAAATTTTACGGCGGCCCCTTTTTCTTCAAAGAATCCGCGTGGTGGCTCCCTTTGTACCCCCAAACACACATTTAATTCACTTGCTGTGACTCAGGTGCCCAATGCCCCGAATCACAATCATAAGGTCCATACATCAATTTATTGCCATATGCAATATATTGATGTATCACTGTTTGACCATGAAAACATAAAATTCTTAAAACAAAATTTACTTCATACATTCCATTCTAGTTTACAATTCATTCCCTTATTGTAATAAAATGCAATTAAGCATAAATTGTATTTTGTTTTCAGACACACATTCCACTCATACGATATGCATACTTACCTACATACAGTTTCTTCTTACTTTTTTTCCGCATGTACACTCTACATACGTACAGTACAAATTTTTTCCAATCTAATTGTATGTACATACATACATACAATTATCACAATTATTCGCCCCCTTAAAAATTAATATTTCAAGACGGGCGCACAAGTGCATATCGGATTACAGTTTTGCATAGATGCATATAGCCCTCAAAGTCGTGAGAAAGTAAAACAAACAGGAAAGCTTTCTGAAGTAATCATGGGTACCTGTGTGCAATTTGCCCAAACCTCGGATAGTTTTTTTTTGAACCCTCGTGCGATAAATTTGGAGAATAGAAAGAAGTTGAAATTAAATTTAAAAAGTTGAAAGTAAAGGTGAATAAAATACAAAATTTCGCTTGTTTTTATTTTTTTTTTATTGAAAAATCGCGAGTTCGTAGAATATAATCTAAAAATTACAAAACTAAGAATTGCGGAATTAAATATAAATGTTGAAGAAAACTAGGAATACTGGATTAATGTATATAAAAAAAACGATAATAAATTAATAAAAGTCGAATACATTACAAAGTTGAAAAAATATATATTGCATTCGTTTTACTTATCATACAAAAACCCTGCGCTCTTTCTCCATTGGAGCACGGAGTGCGCGGCACCCATCATTTTGGTGGCAGAAATTAATACCAAATCCGCGCCATACAGCATTTTGGTGGCAGCGAGCGGTACCTCGAATCAGTGGTAATAATTAAATTAAATAAAAATAAAAGGAAGTAATACTAAATCCGCGCAATACATCATTTTGGTGGCAGCAGTTATTTAAAATAATAAATCAATGCCAATAATATTAAACAAAAATTGAAATAAACGAAGAATTAATACAATAGTATAAATCTACCACAGAACAATTGGTGACATCGGAACTTTTGGAACAAAACAGCGCCAATAAATAAATAAAAATCTTTTATTATAAAAGTATAAAGATAATAAATCCTATAAATCCAGTGCCCATAAAAATTAATTTAATTAATTCACAATTGAAAATTGATGGAGCGGTGTATCTAGCCCAAAATCTAGTAAAAGAAAGTTAAAAATAAAAAGAAATAAAAATAATATAATTCGCCACAAGATCATAATAAGTGGAATTAATAAAAATAGAAGCCTGGGTACCCTTCATATAGGGCACTTACAGGAAAAAATAAATAAGTTTAGAGTTCCATAGTGCTCCCTCGTTGGAGTTTAGTTAGGCTTTATCCCTGCTTCAGCGAGACGATTCCCAGAAGGAATCGTTACCCAGGACGAGTGACGTATCATCATTATCTTCATCCTCAACAACGAATCCGCGAATCATACCAGCACCAACAACAACTTAATCGATAAAAATCATTTGGCCACTCGACCAACATAACAATCATTGCTTTGTACAACTACAGAAAATTGACTAATTGGACTAAAATTGAGGTAAAAGTAGATAATATTGATCCGTTTATTATTTCGTTTTTTTAACCATATGTGTTTACATAATACTTTCATTTTTCCATATTAAATTATGCAAATATAATTATATTATTCAGTACTTCACGAAACATTACAATTAACGCATGCTAAAACATATTCAGAGATCAGTAATAACAATAAGGTCGACTCTTCCTAGAAGCGACCTCTGCGGTAAGACTCCCTGAGCTTGCTGGTCAGAGAACTTCGATTGAAATCAATAATCGATCCCTTGCGATAGGATTTCGAGAGCCTACCGTTCAGGAAAAGGATATTGGTTGGAAGAGTGTCTTAGTTATTTCTTTTCGATTTTTTTTTTTTTCGGTAATAACTTTTACTATAGTTGGAATCGAGTGTTTTTATCCTTGTCTTGACGCATCTTTTTTGTGGACGTGCCATTTTTGCAATACTTCCTTTCTTTTTGTTTTCGTGAATATTGTATTGAAGTTTCTTTCTTTAGCAAATTCCAGATATAGTCCCATCATATTGATACAAATCTTTTTATCCTCTTTCCTTACATTAAACGTCAATTTTATGTAAACAAAAATATTTACACATTATTATTGAGAGTCTCAACCAGTTTGTGCATGTAATTTTACCACTCTCCCTTAATTTGACCACAGATATGTATTAGATATATATATTATTATAATAAACATATTTAATCCCCATGTTCTGCAGTACAGATATATACACATATACCAATTTTTACGTCCTGTATAATACACATAGGCACTCTCAATTTTAATAAATACTCATCCAAATTTCAACCAAATTCCCCAATCTTTACGCCCCAGAAAACAATAACTATCAAACATTACTGACGAAAACAAATCTTTCGATGAGCTCATGAGCTCGATGTCAGAAATTCGGCACATTCTGGCCGACTATCATAGAGCCAATAAAAGCAAAAGGATTTTACTTCTGAAAAACTCCAACAGTTGGAAGACGTATGGGCTTCATTTGAAAAAATGGAAACCCTGATTCAAGGTAATGCAGATTTTGATGAGACTCATGATTATTTCAAACAGTTATGCTATGATAAAACAGAAGATGGTACAAACTTACAAAGGCAACTCTGTCTGATAGGTTAAAATCTATAACGGAGCTCAAAAATAATCCGATCTACGTCCCACTTCCAAAAACTTCTCAAAAAATAACTGCAGCTGATAACCTGGACAGCACAGACAAAGATAAATCAAATACAGTACGATTTCGGTTGCGAGAAGATAAACGAAAAATATTATCCCATATTATTCAATCTATAGGTAATAATTTACTTACAACTGCAACCCAGGCTTACTTGAACCAGAAATTAAACTCGTTGCACAAATATTGGGACGATTTTTAAGAAATACATAAGGAAATAATCTTGAATGTTGGACCAAACGACAAAGACAGCGAATACTTCGCAAATGATGTTTACATAAACGTGGAATCATCATTCTCAGACACTGTAATTGCACTGCAAGAACAATTGGACTCTCGATTCCATAATGTAACGAATACTGCAAATAATTCCACAGAGCATCACCACACTGTCTCTTTCAGAGACCAATCAAATTTTTTCACATCTGACGCGGGATCATTAATTCTCAATTTCAATGGAAATCCGAAAGATCTCCACAAATTTACCTCAAGTTGTGATGATATATACGCGACGGCAACGACGGCGAACGAAAAACACTCCCTTCTTAGTTTAATAAGGAGTAAATTATCTCCGGAGGCCTACGATATCTTCAGGTACAATCAAATTGAAGATTGGCCTACCTTAAAATCAATCCTAACTCAAACTTTTGAAGTTAAAACTCCGAGATCTACCTTGCAGTCCCAGTTAAGCAATTCGGGACAAGGAAAGGAGGAAAGTACAAAAGATTTCATCCAAATATTAAACGTAACACTGTTGAAGCGGAATGAGGCTACACACTCATATACAACGGACAAAATAGCCCTAAGATCCTTAATAAAAGATAATGAAAATTAGGCTGCAGAGACAATTGAAGACGGATTATTGAATCCAGAACTCCAAACTTTACCCAAAGTGCATTCCGATAAATCATTTTCTACATTAAAATCACACATCTTGGAGCATGCATCACGCTTAGAGCAGAAACAACTCGGTTTCCAAGCACAAAACAAGGTAAATCAAACTCCATTTGCGCAAGTAATAAATCCAAGCCTTCCCTGCTTCAAATGTAATAGACTGGGGGCATGCTGCATAAAGTTGCCCAGTCATACAACGCTCCACGCAAAATTTCAACGCAGTTCCAAAACTAAACTCGCAAATACAACGCCCTCCGGATTTCAATTAGGTTACATCTCCGTCGCAGGTCCCATCTTGTCGATATTGTCATCGAATTGTGCACACTATCGAAGAATTCCGGACAAGAGCGGCAAACAACAAGTATGGCTTAATCTCACGGCACGCTTATCATGCTCGGATTGATAAACGACAATCAACGTCCTCATGAAACACGAGTTCCAGTATGCCAATAGAGCATGACATGACATCAATTTACTGGTAGAAGCGAGAGCTATCCGTCCAATCTCTGCCGTTCTCGGGTCACGGCACCCTACCTACCACAGCCACTACGATGCTCCCATAAAGGGGCCATCCCAAGTTGAGGTGGATAAAACCTTGTTATCCAGGGCTCCTCAACCCCGTAGTAACAAGTTGGCCAATGTCGGGCCGCCCATTTGCTTTGGCTTTCGTAAAGCATGTTCAACGGACCATGAATATCACCAAAGAGAAAAAATTATAGAACTTCATCGGCATCCAGTCAGGGAAACTGGAGGCAGCGGGGGTCTCATTCGGCAACCCCTCGCACATAGAGACTACAGCACAAATCCACAGGAATCCCGAGACAATATCGACGGAAAAGTAGGCAGCAAGAAATTAATTCGTATTCCGGTCCAAATTAATAAAATTCACTAACGCTATCTTTGCCTGTCGACATCTGCTCTGCTCCAAAACTTACCTTTTTGATTGATACTGGATAAGAGATCAGCCTAATTAAACTCCATCCATCCATGTTGTCTGCAATATAAACACATTATTTACAGAGTCCAATTCTACGGAACGACTCATTTTCGAGAAATTATCTCTGGAATCTGAGCAGAATAACTCGATTCTAGAACACCTATTTCAAATAGTGGGAAATAACTCCATCCTCTCATACGATGGCCTGCTTGGTCATGACATTTTATCTCGATACAATGCTAGTATCAATTATAAAAATACATACATTTCCTAAGAAATAAATGATTCAAATGAATCCTATCCGTATGAGGAATTTTACTCCAATTATCCAATATGTTTATTTCAAAAGCGAAGACTCAGAAAACAGGTCTCAAACTAAAAGTTTACTATGTACGGAGATAACATTCTCCATTAAAAATATTAATATAATTCTATCCCCATCGATTGCTTCGCAAAACAACGTAAATGGATTTGCAGCCAATGGTTCACAAAATATGAAGCAAGAACATAAAAGTAAAACCCCATCAATAGCCGCACAGGAGGATGTATCTATTAAAATTATATATCCTTCATCAATAAATTCACAAAAAGTGAATTCCAAGTGTTGAATATCACATACCATATAAATCAGTAATAGAAATAAAAGTATTAAAATTCCATAAAATTTAGCAAACACATGAATGTATGTATATAACATTCATCATTATTGCTAAATTTTACAGCTCTTACAGCAAATTTGTTGACTAGACATTTCCCACATTCTTGTCGCCACAAAATCGTCTGGCAATGAAACTAGAATCCGACAAAGGTATTGCAATGTAATTAGAATCCGACAAAAATATTTTGTGGTGATAAGGTGTGGGAAAATATGAAATGATAAAATTTTATGTTGCTTAGATTTTAGGGTTTACGAAAATGTCAAATAAGCATCTTTTTATTATAAAAACGAAATTTTGTGTAAAATAAAATTAGTACAGTTTTCACTTTTATCGAAGCAATTAAAACAATTGAATTGTCGCGGTACAAAAAAACATTTGGTGACCCCGACGTGATTCTCTATTAAGAGAATTGCACTACACTGCTTCCATAGCGAGGAAGGCCGCAGACACTAGCATCGAAGGTGAATTTATAGCAGAACCCTATTACTGCTGCACATCATAGAGGATCATTACAAAGGCTAAAATCAAGAAGTTTTATCCGGATTCGAGCCATGGCTGATGAAGAAGTTGCACGGATGCTGCAAGAACAGGATGATATTGGTAGTAAACTAGAAAGGCTACTAATAAATTTCGGCAAAGATTCATTAGACCGTAAAACTGAAGATTACATCGCAAAGAGAATACAGTTATTAGGCAAATACTGGCGTATAATTCAATCAAACCACAAAAGACTCACTCCATTCCAGGAGCGGCTTGCCAGTTCACACTACTTCAAAAACGAGTATTTCAAGAAGCTAGAACAGGTGTACCTTACACTAAACAGTTTATTATTGGAACATCAAGCTACGTGCGAGCCCACGGCTACTACTAAAGAAGGCAATCATGGAGCGACAAGCTCAGCAGGCGCTGCATCCAGCAGCAACAATAAGCAGGCTGATGAGAACAGTGGTAATTTAGATGATGAGGAAGGTAGCAGCGACGACGACTGCGATGACAATGTTAAACAAAATGACATCGGACGCAAACCTTCGTTAATTTCAGAACTATATGAAGGCAAAACTATGGATGTGGACACTTGCAAGCTAATACGCAAGCCAAAGGCCCTAATGCGGCTCACAACACACCAAATAAGAGATATTGAGTCAAGGCAGGATCAACAGCATCCAAGCCAATATTTCAAACTAAAAATTGATATACTCAAACAATATCAGAGAGAGATGGTTGACAATGACCAACAAATTTGGGAAATTGCCAATGAAGACAATCCATTGGGCTATAAATCTGATCTGTTCTATAACCTTGATGGCTGGACGCAAGATACTATCATCTCCTCCAACAGCAAGTATCAATTCTTGAAGATAAATCCACCGAGCAGCCTGCACCTTCAAGACCTCAAGAAAGCTTGATTAAATTGCCAAAGATTTCTCTGCCCATATTTGATGGCAACTATTTACAGTGGACACAGCTCCATGATTTGTATGTCCAGCTAATACACAACCAAACTATAAGCAACACTCAGAAGATGTTCTATCTAAAAACCAATCTGAGCGGAGAAGCAAGGGGAACTACGACGATTAGTGGGGTATCCTGAATAACCGATATAATAATAAGCGGTTACTTGTTACGGCGATATTGAGTCGACTACTGTCACAACCAACAATTCAAGCTGAATCGGCTGCAGCTATTAAGAGCCTGCACGACACAACCAATGAATGTCTGTATGAACTGAAAAATTTAGGATTGCACACAGAAACATGGGATCCTTTGATAATACATATAGTAATCAAAAAATTAGACAAAACTACACATGGCTTATACGAGCAATCACTAGATGCACCAAGAGAACTAGACACAATTGGGAACTTCCTGAAATTTCTAGAAACTCGATTTCAGTCCCTAGAAGCTCTTGGAGGCCGAACTTTATGCAACGTAAGAACTAGCCCGAAACTTACAAATCAGTCGAAATCTTCCGCATTCATGGCAACTTCAATGAAGAGCAAGTGTATTATTTGCAAGCAGAGTCATCCATTATATTCTTGCAAGGACTTTCTTTCCAAGAGCCCATCAAGCAGGCTTGACATGGTTAGAAAACATAATCTATGTGTAAACTGCATGAAGGGGGGCCATTCCGTTAAGAATTGCTCTCTTAGAGGTTGTAAAACGTGTTCATCAAAACATAACACCTTATTACATCTTGAAAGAGAAGGTAAAATTCAGTACAACACAAGAGGAGAAACTCTACAGAAGACACAGGAATCAAACAAGGTATACCCACCATCGGGTCAACAAAACTCACACCTTTCGCCAATCAGCTCATCTTCTCAAAAACCAACCACTTTAGCTGCACAAGTAACGAAATCGCAAAGGAGTTATGTTTTGTTGAGCACTGTGATTGTAAGGTTACGAAATAACGAGGGATTGGAAGTGGAGTGCAGGGCAATACTAGATTCCGGTTCTCAATTGAATTTCATAACAGAGCAGCTGGCGAAGAAACTGTCACTAAGAGAAACATTTGACCTATTACAGATTCAAGGCATTGGTCAACGTCCGCAGAAGGCCCACAAGAGGATCAATGTAGAGCTGCGATCAAGAACATGCAACTTCTCAACCAGAATCGAAGCGCATATTCTGCCAGAAATAACAACACATCAACCATCTCAGTCTTTGGATATCACAAACTGGTCCATTCCACGGAATATTGAATTAGCAGACCCGGGATTCAATTGTCCAGGCTGAATCGACTTGCTTATAGGAGCAGACACCGTTTTCCAACTACTCCTAGCTGGACAGATTAAACTAGAACATACCCTTCCCATCCTGCAAAACACTAAATTAGGTTGGATAGTCAGCGGAAAAACGTCGAACACATCCGCTACCCATGTCTTGTGTGGTATTTGCTCCAAAGAAGAAGAAGCCAAACTAAATGAACAAGTTGAACGATTTTGGAAACAAGAAGAAGTTGACTCTACTAACCCAACCTTGTCGGCATCAGAAATCAAGTGTGAATCACACTTCAATCAATCCGTGAGAAGGGATGATACAGGTCGTTTTGTGGTAAGGCTGCCCTTCGCAAATGAAGCAACGAATCTAGGAGAGTCGAAAGACATCGCGCTTAATAGATTTTATTCGTTAGAACGAAAGCTGACTAGAAACCCAGATATAAGGGCGCAGTATATTGACTTCCTTAACGAATATAAAAATCTTGGGCATATGGAAGAGATCAGCTTAAAAGAAATCTCAGGACCATACTTCTTCCTTCCACATCACTGCGTGACTAAGCCAGATAGTACCACCACGAAGCTTCGTGTAGTTTTCGATGCATCGATGAAAACGTCATCGAACGTTTCATTGAACGACATCTTATATACTGGGCCCACTATTCAAGATGAACTCTTCTCCATACTACTACGCTTTCGTCCACCACGGTATGTGTTCACAGCAGACATAGAAAAAATGTACCGTCAAGTAATACTGGACAAGGATGACAGGAAATATCAATTAATCCTTTGGAGAGATGATCCATCCAAGCAGTTGAAATGTTATCAATTATCTACGGTTACCTACGGTGTAAGAACGGCTCTGTACTTGGCGACGAACTGTCTCCAACGACTGGCGGGCCAAATGGCAGAGCAACGCCCTCTGGGAGCCTCGACACTCATGCAAGATTTCTACGTCGACGATGTTATGACTGGCTGCAATCGTCTCAGTGAAGCCATGGAAACACAAGAACAACTAACTCAAATTCTCCAATCTGGAGGATTCAAATTACGTAAGTGGTGCGCGAACCACACTGCATTATTGGAAAATATCTCTTCAGAAGACAGGGCACCGCAGCAGAACTCCATGACGATAATGACTGCCACGTAAAAACTTTGGGAATAACATGGCTACCACGTTCTGATGAGTTTGCTATCAAAACTCAATGGACAGATGAACAAACTATTACCAAGAGGAGTGTTTTGTCAGACATAGCTCATCTATTTGATTCTCTTGGTTTCATGAGTCCGGTTATTGTAAAGATGAAGATTTTCTTACGAGAATTGTGGGCACTTAACCTTGGCTGGGACGATAAACTACCAGACGAACATAGCTCTATCTGGATCAACTTTCGTCAGAGTTTTGGTGTCTTAAATGACATAAAAATACAGAGACATGTTAGTTCAGGAAATGTGCCGTGCTCTATGCAATTACATGCTTTCTCAGATGCATCTGAACAACCAATAGGGGCTGTAATATATATACGATCTATTCTTCAGAATGGACTTATAATAGTGAGATTGCTATGTGCCAAATCTAAAGCAGCACCAAAGAAAAACGTAACAATACCCAGATTAGAGTTGTGCGCTGCAAAGTTAACAGCCAACTTAATGCATCGAGTTAAAAGGGATTTGAAATGGAATCACCCCTGTTATTGTTGGTCCGATTCAGAAATAGTGCTAGCCTGGCTAAATTCATCATCATCTTCACATTACACATTTGTAGCGAATCGCATAGCTGCAATCCAAGAAGTAAGTACAGCCGATCAGTGACTCCATGTACCCTCAAAACACAACCCTGCGGATCTAGCTTCACGGGGAACTACGCCAGAGCGCCTAAAGAACAATTCTCTATGGTGGTATGGGCCACTCTTCCTACATGGGCATCAATCCTTATGGCCGCTGAAACCATCAAATTTGACGACAGACTTGGAAAAGAGACAGGCAAAGGTGGTGCTATCAACAATCACGAGGAGGATTTCTATATTAGAAGGTATTGAGCACAGAAATTCGTTCAAATATTTACAAAGAACGTTGGCATACATCCTGAGATTTATTAAAAACATCGGTCAACTGCCGAAGGAACGTAAAAACGATCAGCTTAGCGTACAAGAATTAGATATTGCATTAATGGTGATCCTAAAGGAAGTTCAACAGCAAGGTTTCGAAGAAGACATAGCACATCTTCAAGGAAGTAAGCACGTTAATGCAAACAGCAACTTATGCAGTCTTAGCCCATTCTTAGATGAAACGGGAATTATAAGAGTTGGAGGAAGGCTTCAAGAATCCGAACTGCCTTACGACGCTAAACATCCGATTCTTCTACCATATGGTCACCACGTAACCAAATTATTACTGACTCATATTCATGAAACAAACTCACACGTAGGCGCCCAAGCACTACTGGCAATAACAAGGCAAAAATTTTGGCCCATCAAAGGAAAAACTATTGCCAGGTCAATAATTCAAAATTGCGTCCATTGCTGCAAATTTAAGCCGAAACTCTTTGGGCAGTTTATGGGAAATCTTCCTGCTCACAGAGTTCAACCGTCAAGACCATTTATCAACGTGGGAATTGACTTCTGTGGACCGTTCGCCATTCATTTCAAGCTGAGAGGTAAGAGACCTCAAAAATGTTACATGGCCATATTTTGTTGATTTTCCACCAAAGAAGTCCATTAAGAAGTGGTAAGCGATCTTAGTACCGATGCATTTGTTGGAGCCCTGAAGTGATTTGTGAGCAGGCGAGGTAACTGTAGAAATATTTACTGTGACAATGCAACTAACTTCGTGGGAGCCAGCAACCAGTTAAAGGAGATTCAACAATCAGTGTATAGCAAAAATGCTGAAGGAAAAATAACACAGTTCTGCACAAATAGAGGCATTGACTTCCATTTTATCCCACCAAGAGCTCCTCATTTCGGTGGCCTATGGGAAGCTGCAGTAAAGTCAGCTAAGCATTTATTTAAAAAGAGTGTAGCTTCAGCTTCCCTGACTTTTGAAGAATTAACGACAATAATGGCAGAGATTGAGGCAATTTTGAACTCAAGGCCTTTAACACCAATGTCAAGCAATCCAAATGATCTTTGTGCGCTAACACCAGGTCATTTTCTAATTGGCGAACCACTAACAAGTGCTGTTGATCCCAATGCACATTCTTCAAAGACGTCTCTGCTCAAAAATTGGAAACAAATATCAGAGTTAAAAAACCAGTTCTGGCAGCGATGGACAAGGGAGTACTTATGTGAGTTGCAGCATCGCTACAAATGGAAGCAGCGCTGCGCAAACGTGCAACCAGGGACTATGGTCGTGATAAAGGATGACAATCTCCCTCCATTAAGTTGGCAATTAGGACGAATAGTTAACACTATTTAGGGACCAGATGGCTGGTTCGAGTGGCTGATGTCAAAACAATATCCGGAATGTTAAAACGGCCGATACATAAATTAGCTCCATTACCTATAGAACAAGAACTAAACATTTCCGCTGGAGTCGAGTCTTCAGCAGATCCTAATATCCAGAGCACTCTTCCTTCAGCCAACAAGAGAGACGAAGAGAGAGAACCGCAACATGGGACTCCTGCCAAAAAATCCCGACGTGCAATATCACCTATAAGTGTGGTTCTTCTGGCATGCCTGATTGTACCGATATTAGCGAACAGTCCAATACAGTTATCTCCTTTTAAAACTCAACCAGGATTGTACTTTGAAAGCATGGGATCCACTCACCTCGTGACTAACGAATGGAAACTGATTATATACTACAACTTGGAATCATACTGGAAGGAGCTTGAAAACATCAATAATGGGATAAACAATCTAAGGAAGATTTGTGATTCAACAAGCAGTACTCAAGCATGCACACAAACAGTTGTTCAATTTTCTAACACAGTAACAGAACTCGAAAACAACAATGCGTTGCTCACCCGTGACTCGAGTTCAAGACATAGAAGGGCCCCATTAGATATTGTGGGAAATCTTGCACATTCCTTATTTGGAGTATTGGATTCGACCTATGCCGAGAAAATGTCTCAAATAATAAATAATCTTGAGGGAAATCAGCAACATTTACTGGAATTACTAAAAAACCAAACTTCTATAGTGGACTCAACGGTAAATGTAATCAAAAAATCTAGTGAGATAATGGCAGGTCGACTACAAGAGTTTGAAGACAATATAAATCGAACCATTCTCCAACTAAAAGGGATAACCAAGGAAGTTCTAGAACAAAGAATCTTAGAAATCTTCAACGCCTTGGCAGTGCGTTTAATTTTGGCAACCACCAACTATCAACGAATGCAGAACATTGTCTGCTGGATGTCATTATAGACACTCACCACGGAAAGATGAATCCCACACTACTAACACCGAAGCAGTTTCGAGATCAATTAATTATTATCAAAGAAAATCTGCCACCGACCTTGCGGTTACCAGCAAATCAAGGTAATTTATTAGAACTCTACAGCCTCATGACCGTTGAAGTGCGTGTAGCAAAAACACAGTTGATCTTCAGAGTGAAACTACCACTACTTTCTTACGAACCATTCGAATTACTACGAATTGTTCCGGTTCCAGTTTTGGTTAACGACTTATTTGTGATCATCGAGCCGTCATCTCAATTCCTCATGATCAATCTACATCGTGATCAATACTATCCGTTGTCAGAACAAGAAATGGCAATATGTTCTACAATTGGCCACTTCAATCATTTGTGCAAGCAGCATCATCCTCTATTCAGAAAGGGAGCCACCACCAGCGCTTGTGAAGTTGGATTTCTCACAAACTCTCCATCATTACCTACCTGCAAGATTAACAAATCCTACAATACACCCCGATGGATACAACTTGTCAGTTCGAACCATTGGATCTACATCATGAAGGAAGAAACAACAATAAACATTGTATGCGGAAACACAGTTGTACAAAAATCCCTATCAGGATCAGGAGTACTCAATATCAGCAATGGCTGCACCATCAAGGATGAATCAACTACTATCCAAGCACATAACCTATACCCTTCTACATTAAGAACATCGTTTATTCCGACCAAGAATCTAACTGAACTTTTAGGTCCAGTTGAGATTGCAGAGCTCTATTATAAACCCTCAGAACATCAAAATATCTCCAATGACATTATTGAGCTTAAGGATAAACTACAACAACTACGTATTGCAGAAGAACCCACCAAGGTTATCACTCATCAAGATGCCCATCAGTTTGCCATCGGATACATTGGGCTGCTCATAACTCTAATCATCTGTAGTTATCTCCTCTGGAAGCATCTCACAAGACAACACCCAGCAAGACGACCATTGCCTCCAACCCCGGCAGCTAGAGTAACACGGCCCAATAATGCAGGCTCTCAATTCAGCCTCCGACCTGAAACGGTAGAAATGGTTGAACTTAACGTTCAACGCGGGGGAGGATGTTGAATATCACATACCATATAAATCAGTAATAGAAATAAAAGTATTAAAATTCCATAAAATTTAGCAAACAGATGAATGTATGTATATAACATTCATCATTATTGCTCAATTTTACAGCTCTTACAGCAAATTTGTTGACTAGACATTTCCCACATTCTTGTCGCCACAAAATCGTCTGGCAATGAAACTAGAATCCGACAAAGGTATTGCAATGTAATTAGAATCCGACAAAAATATTTTGTGGTGATAAGGTGTGGGAAAATATGAAATGATAAAATTTTATGTTGCTTAGATTTTAGGGTTTACGAAAATGTCAAATAAGCATCTTTTTATTATAAAAACGAAATTTTGTGTAAAATAAAATTAGTACAGTTTTCACTTTTATCGAAGCAGGCGTTCATTCATTTCTTACCCAGTTCTCCACGAATCGTTGCACTAGTTTTGTACTAGGGTAACACGCAAGGTTGCATAGGTATTGTACTTAGGCAACGTTCGACTAAACGGGCGGCAATTAAAACAATTGAATTGTCGCGGTACAAAAAACACCAAGAATAAACCAAAGAAGTCAAAGAATTTCAATAAAGTTTTATCTCTTTCAAATTCTATGGAGTAGGAATCATCGTATAAGTTCTTCCAAATTCCACAAAAGATGGAATCAGATCTCCTTCCTACTAAATATCCGAAAGAGTCGGATTAATTAAATTAAATTAAAATTCCGGCTCGTTCAGAATTCATCATCGAAATTCCAACTCCTTCTATTCAACATCAATCGGTATATTTCAAGAAGGAAATAAGGCCAGGTTTGTTTCTTGTAAATCCGATCGTCAAACCAGTCAATGATATGGCAAAAGACCCCCCACCACAAATGAGGAGGACGCCAATCTGGGCCCTTGCTAGGTAAACCCACTTTACCAAGACTTGGA
This sequence comes from Dioctria rufipes, assembly GCA_963924295.1. NCBI lineage: Eukaryota > Metazoa > Arthropoda > Insecta > Diptera > Asilidae > Dioctria > Dioctria rufipes. Next base: position 145,644,841 of record OZ002742.1, on the reverse strand, counting down.
CAACTTTGTGGACATCTCCACAGACTCTGTAAGAGATCAAATTAAGGGCAGAATAATTAAACTGCAAAACCTTATAAAATTGGATCACTGCAATTCCGAGAAATCTGACAGTATTCGCAACATCTGTAGGGAATTCAATGATCTCTCTATGTAGAAGGGGATTTCCTTTCATATCCAAATGCTATTACCCACAAAAAGGAGACACTCCAAGACAAACCGCGCATCTATACCAAGCCTTCAGAGTAGTTGTTCTATAAGAGTTCTGGCCCACTTTTTCCATACAAAAAGTGTCCGAAAATTTCAAACTCATGTGCGTCTTCTTCTTCGTCTGGAGGTACGGTGAGTAATTTTGAGGCGGTTCTGAGGCCGCTTTTGTACTGAAAATTAACATTATACTGTGACAGTACCAGATCACTTTTTCCATACAAAAAGTGCAAGGTAGATTCCAACTATTTTGCTGGCTCTGGACTGGGTTCTGGGCCACTGAGGGGAATTCCGTCTAGTGGTATACGTCACAGGGTATGCCTGGAGAATTCCTTTCCTACCATATGGCTGACCAGGAGATGACGCCAACTTTTTGTTTGATCTGGTCTTGGAGGCTACAATTTGACCTTTGACCTTTCCTGTGTCTGGATGCTGGAGGTTGGCTGAGAGCTTTAGTGACAATATCTGATACTATGCCTAGGATATTTCTTGTTTATGCCAATAGTATTAGTACTAGGGGGGTAAAATTTTCATCAGAAATCCTCTACGGGCTATGGTTCAAGATATCATCGATCTTACCTTCTCAGGTGTAATTAATATTAGTTGCTGAAAAACAAACAAAAAACAACAACAACTATAACCTAAGTTGTGGATTAAAGATTTGATGATATTAATCTGTAGATGCCTTTTATAAACATGATTGCACCATGTAACCATAATCTAAAAATAGATCAGGCGAAGCTGGTTGGGGTGAATGTAGGTAGATATGTTGACTTAGATATGTAATGGAAAATAGTAAATGCTTAATTTTGCTCTTCAGGTGTAATGCTTCTAATTTGATTCCTTGCATAAACAAATTCGTACAGTACAGTAAACTAAACAAATTCGCAGTCGAATAATGTAAACAGATTCGGACAGCGGACAGATTCCTAATTTCTTTAGTTGAAAACAACAACAACTGATATTAATCTGTAGGGTATGATGTCTAACATGAGTAGTGGAAGTTATAATTGAATATTTCTTTTGCTAAAAAAACAACAACAATTATAACGTAAGTTGTGGATTAAAAATCTTTTATAAACAAGAGGGAACATGCTATGATATCCGATATCTAAAAATAGATCACGGCTGCTTCAGATGTTAAGAAACATGAAGTAATAGAAATTAAAGCCTTATCAGAAAATTTTCGATGTAGGTGTGTGTATGTGTATGTATTGAAAATTCTTAGGTTATATGAAAAATTGTTTTTTTAATTTCAATAAAATTTCTTTTTTGGGCAGGTTAAATTTAAAGTTCTGATCACCTATGATATCAATGTGAGGTGATACTAATATAGTATGATATGTTGACTTAGATGAGTAGTGAAAGTTGTATGGGTATAGTAAAAGACTTTTAATCAAATTTTTGGTGATAAGGTGTAATGGCATGACCAGTGTTGCAACACGAAAGCTTTCTAGAGCACCTTGTTAGCTTAACCTGAAAGTAATTGAGCAGCCACATCTGAAAAATTGCATATTATCATTAGCTTGAGAGCGGGTTAATTAAAAGCATTAACGAGCTATCATATTAATGTAGGATGATATGCCGACTTAGATGGGTAATATAAATTAGAAAATTTTCGGTGACCAGGTGCAATGAGCTTGAAATATAATATAACTTCTTGCGTAGTTAAACAAATACATTCGAATAAAATAAACAAATTGATTTATGTTTTTTTTGTGTCTAGGGCTGGTGAGCATAGGAAGCTGGCAGAGTTATCCATGAAGCTGATAAGAATATGATAATTTTATCTACATACTATCAGATTGAGCACATATTTTCTAACCATTACGTTGAGCGTGGGTTTAATTAAAAGTTTTGATGAAGTGTGGAAGTTATCAGCAATATCGCTTCATATTTATCTCTCTAATGCATCATCCGAATGGTGTTGTATGAATGAAGAAAAAACTGATAATTCTTCAAGCCTATAGTGAAGACCGTGGTGGAGGTTGAGCGTGGGTACTGTACGTTGTGTATATATTAATTGTGTTGTATATTAATCTAGTAGGATATGAAAGCTTTAGTGAAGAGCGTGGAAGAGGATAGTGTTATGTGTTTACCTTTAAATCTTAATTTAGGTTGAGAGTGGGTTAAATTAAAAGCATTGATGATAGAAGATAGTGCTATGATATTAAGTAATGGAAATTATATGGGAGCAGTAAAAGAATAATTTTTGGCTGTCAGGTGTAATGGCATGACTTAGCAGGTAATTTGATATTACCTTTTGCCAAGATCGTGGCGGTTGAGATTGGGTAAAGCTTAGTGGTGCTCGATGTTTATTTTATGGGTGGTGGGTGTGCATAATATAGTAGAAAGCTTTAGTGAATACCATACTTTTCAACCAGCTGACTCTGTCAAAACATCTGTGTCGCTCTAACATAAATCTGTGTTCATATTTTAGCTGGGCATGATAGCTTGAAATTATCTTATGGATATTGATCAATGAGGAAGCCTATAGGTTCTGTTTACAATTCGCTATATTTTTCGGTCTGGGATTAACAAATATTTTGAGGAGAGGTTAAGTTTTGTGCTGCATGAAGTTTCTTTTATGTGCGGAGGGTGTTCATAATCTAGTAGGAAACTTTAGTGAATACCATACTTTTCAACCATCTCGCTCTAACACACAATATCTGCCTTGGAGCTTTGTGTTATCAGTTGCTTGATTGATATCCTATGGGTGTCTAGAATTATCATGCTTGTGTTGGGCTGGTATGGATACTTGGTGGATGAGAGATTTAGCGACAATATGCTATCGTTTACTTGCTAGCTTTCAACTTGGTGTTATTAGTTGTTTGCTTTATATGCTCTGGCCGTCAGGGGCTCTCATGTGTTGAGGTGGATTGGGCGAATACATATCTAAAAATAGATCATGTGAAACTGGTAAGAGTATGGTAATATTGAGATGGGCACAGTATTTTCTTGCCGTGAAAACTGCGTTAAATTCAAGCCTTGGTTTGATATGATATTAAGCTAGTAGGATATGTTAACTAAGAATTCACTTGACGGTGTCTTAGATGAATAGTGGAAGTTGTATGGGAGATTCGACTTAGCTGTGAGTAAGTAGTAAAAGTAAATTTTTGGTAGTCAGATGTATTCCTAATGGCATGACTAAGTTGCTGTGTTATTTAAAAGATTAAGTATTCATTTAAGCATTAATTCATTTTACAGATTGCATCAATCAAAGTAGAATTGCTCTATAATCGACACCAGCAACGACGAAACTGAAAATTGATGGGTAGTAATCCTCGATAATATTATAATTAAAGTGATATCAACTGAAAGATTTTCGTATGGTATTAGACAAACAAAGAAATTGAGTATCTCTTCTAGCTACATGCAAAACCAGTACTTTGCTGGAATTAGAAAACCAGCAAATATCTCTTTAGTCAGCAAACCCTAAGACATTGAATTTATCATTGAATATGTTAAAATTGAAAGAGTAAAGCGGGGAAAATTTAGTTTCCATATAATTTCATTTGTATAGACTTATCATGTATAAGTTATAAAATTTGGTAACGGCATGTTCTGCACAAAATCCAACAGGCACAAAAATCTAGTTTAAGAATTCGGTAAGAGTATATTCTATACAAAATCTAATAAGCAGAAGAAAATCTTATAAGAATCTGGTAACATTATGTTCTATACAAAATGATTAAAAAAACTTTTTAAAACATATAATTTTTTACTAAACTACATATAGTGCAAAAGCATTAAGAAAGACGGGATATTAGACTACTCTTCGTGTCCGCCTCACACCATACATTTTGTTCAGAAGTCCCATCACCATCAATGCCTCTCCCTAAAAAGGAGCACCACGCAGAAAATGGACGTTGACCGATATGAGTTGCTAGAAATAAAAGGAATTATCCAAATGAAGAATTTAATAAATTTTTTTTAATTTTCTCCTTACATTTTCTTGTATGAGATATCTATTTCTCAGCTATTGTCCTATGTTTGTTTTATATGTATGTGTTGTTTAGTTTTGAACTACCCCCTGATTCTTTAACTGCTGTATGATTTCAAAAACTCTCTTAGCAGTCTTTCTACATGGTAATAAGAATCGCAATTCATTCACGAGTATATTTTGAAACTGTATCATTATCATCACCGTCACCGGTATCATAGCTTTGTTCACTTCCCTCAACTGATTTATTATTATCATTATCGTTCTTCTTTTCCCCTTCGCTGTCTTCCTCTTTTATTTGATCGGGGAGTATGTTAACAAAATTATGATGATGCTTGGTGTGTTGTGGTATTATTCTAAAAGGTAGCCGCGCTTTTAAGGATTCTTGGGTTTTTCTCAGTGTTCTGAATATTTGCTGTAAATTTTACATTTTTATATTACTCACCTAAGTCGGCATATCATCCTACATTAATATGATAGCTCGTTAATGCTTTTAATTAACCCGCTCTCAAGCTAATGATAATATGCAATTTTTCAGATGTGGCTGCTCAATCACTTTCAGGCTAGGCTAACAAGGTGCTCTAGAAAGCTTTCGTGTTGCAACACTGGTCATGCCATTACACCTTATCATCAAAAATTTGATTAAAAGTCTTTTACTATACCCATACAACTTTCACTACTCATCTAAGTCAACATATCATACTATATTAGTATCACCTCACATTGATATCATAGGTGATCAAAACTTTAAATTTAACCTGCCCAAAAAAGAAATTTTATTGAAATTAAAACAACAATTTTTCATATAACCTAAGAATTTTCAATACATACACATACACACACCTACATCGAAAATTTTCTGATAAGGCTTTAATTTCTATTACTTCATGTTTCTTAATATCCGAAGCAGCCGTGATCTATTTTTAGATATCGAATATCATAGCATGTTCCCTCTTGTTTATAAAAGATTTTTAATCCACAACTTACGTTATAGTTGTTGTTGTTTTTTTAGCAAAAGAAATATTCAATTATAACTTCCACTACTCATCTTAGACATCATATCCTACAGATTAATATCAGTTGTTGTTGTTTTCAACTAAAGAAATTAGCAATCTGTCATAAATCGCTCAATTTGTTTACTTTACTCGGCCGCTGTCCGAATCTGTTTACATTATTCGACTGAGAATTTGTTTACTTTACTGTACTGTACGAATTTGTTTATGCAAGGAATCAAATTAGAAGCATTACATCTGAAGAGCAAAATTAAGCATTTAATAATTTCCATTACATATCTAAGTCAACATATGTATCTACCTACATTCACCCCAACCAGCTTCGCCTGATCTATTTTTAGATTATGGTTACATGGTGCAATCATGTTTATAATCCACAACTTAGGTTATAGTTGTTGTTGTTTTTTGTTTGTTTTTCAGCTACTAATATTAATTACACCTGAGAAGGTAAGATCGCTGATATCTTGAACCATAGCCCGTAGAGGATTTCTGATGAAAATTTTACCCCCCTAGTACTAATACTATTGGCATAAACAAGAAATATCCTAGGGTTAACTTGAATTATTACTACTACTAATTATACCTGCAAAGATAAGATCGCTAATATCTCGAAACCCATAGCACGGGGAGGATTTCTGATGAAAATTTTGTCAACCTCCAGGACTAAGACCTCCACTGACACCTTCTAGCATCTATTGTCATGAACAAAAATATTCTAGAGTTAACTTGAATTATTAATAATACTAATTACACTAATTCACTTAGGGAATTTCACAACATTTCTTATCCACATAAATACACAGCTGCACACATCCACCCTCGCCTTGGGTAATGTTTCCTCAGCCCAGCCCAACATACCACAGGCACTCATACTAAAGTAAACAACTAACACCAAACACAAGCTGACAAGTATATAGCCCCGATATAAATTCGCTTAGGGTCAAAGGTCAAATTGTAGCCTCCAAGACCAGATCAAACAAAAAGTTGGCGTCGTCTCCTGGTCAGCCATACGGTAGGAATGGAATTCTCCAGGCATACCCTGTGACGTATACCACTAGACGGAATCCCCCTCAGTGGCCCAGAACCCAGTCCAGAGCCAGCAAAATAGTTGGAATCTACCTTGCACTTTTTGTATGGAAAAAGTGATCTGGTACTGTCACAGTATAATGTTAATTTTCAGTACAAAAGCGGCCTCAGAACCGCCTCAAAATTGCTCACCGTACCTCCAGACGAAGAAGAAGACACAAATGAGTTTGAAATTTCCGGACACTTTTTGTATGGAAAAAGCGGGCCAGAACTCCTATAGAACAACTACTCTTCAGACTTCCTGACTGAGACAAGCCGAACTGAAATTAACCGGCAAATACAAGAAATGCTGGAATCTGATATTAAAAAACCCTATCATAGTCCCTGTTATTCCCCACTTCTCATGGTTCCTAAAAAACCAGATGAGAATGGAAACAAAAAGTGACGAGTAGTGGTAGACTTTCGTCGTATTAGCGACATTACTATTGGCGATGCGTACCCACTGCCTAATATCACTGATATATTGGACCAGTTGGGGAAATTTAAATACTTTACCACACTCGACTTAGCCAGGGGATTCGACCAGATAAAAATGGACTCGATGGACTGGGAGAAAACTGCCTTTAGCACATCCTATGGCCACTACGAATACAATCGTATGCCATTTGGTTTGGAAGGAGCCCCTGCTACTTTTCAACGAGCTATGAACAATGTTCTATCTGAACTTCAAGGCATCTATTGTTTCGTATACATGGACGATATTGTTCTCCATGGATACAATCTCAAAGATGACAATTCCAGACTCACAGCAGTATTTAGCCGTCTCGACAATTTAAATGTAAAACTTCAACCCAACCATTTCTTAAGGAAAGGAATTATGTATTTAGGGCACATAATTACAGACAATGGAGTTAAACCAGATCCAGCAAAAATAATATCAGTTCAGTCATATCCCAGACCCAAGAAGGAAAAAGATATCAAAGCCTTCCTTCCCAATTTTTCGAAGATAGCCAAACCACTTAAAAATCTTTTGAAAAAAGATACACCCTTCAAGTTCGACGCAATTTGTGAAGAAGCGTTTTGTGATGAAGCATTTTGCGAATTGCGGAGTAATTTCGACAAAGAATTTCTTGTCACCTCCGATGCCAGTGACTACCCCTTCGGAGCTGTTCTTTCACAAGTTGATGATCAAAGAGGTCATCCAATCGCCTACGTAAGTCGAATTCTCAATAGTGCAGAGACTCGTTACTCTACAATTGAAAAGGTGATTTTAGCCATCGTTTTCACCGCAGTTGAGCAATTCAGACCATACGTTTGCGGTGGATAGTTTACGATAATAACTGACCATAAACCATTAGTATGGCTCATGAATCCGAAATACCACTCCTCAAGACTGATGTTATGAAGAATACGTCTTGAGGAATATGACTACAAAAGAGTCCATAAATTAGGCAAGCTCGACACAAATGCAGACGCTCTCTGTAGAGCTATTCCAGATAGTACCGAGAGTTTCGCAGAAACTACCGCCTGCGTAAATGTGGTAACAAGGAATCAAGCTAGAGCTCAGTCGAATTTGAATACTCCCTGCACAAGTGTAAATACTCCAAACCCAGCTCCATCTTCATCAAACAATTCCTCAGTCATAACAAATGAGACTAATTTTCCCCTTTTATTGACTGAAAATACGAATCCTAAATTCTTCATCCTGCTAATGCAAGGTACAAATCTTGAAAGAGTGCTGACTTCGAAACTGAAACTTTCAGAGAGATCTCCACTTTTAGCAAATGAACTGAGCTCCTTCACAAAAACGGATTCGAGAATAATCATTTCAAAAACTAATTTACCTTACCTATCCCCAAGAGATAGATCAGACCTTGAAAAAATTATAACTGAGATCTGCTCATACAGGGAAGCAAATCAATTAAAACAAATAAATATCTCCTTCCCTATATTAGACCAACAGAATCTAATAATTATTACAAGCGCTTTTATTGAGATCTTCGCTAATCAACAAATTAAAATAAAGCTCCATCAAGATACAATAAAATATTTATCCGATAAAGACGACATTGAACAAGTCTTAAAGGATTATCATTCATTACCAACGGGAGGACAGGAAGGCGTCTCCCATTCAATTAAAAGAATAAAAAAGCAATTATACTGGCCTAGCATGTCAGGCGACGTGGTCAAATACGTAAGGAAATGTAAACTTTGTCAGGTAAACAAAGTATCCAGAAAACCAAAAATTCCAATGAAGATCTCGAGCATTAGCTCCAAGCCTTTTGAAAGAGTGTTCCTAGATGTTGTAGGACCTCTCCCAATCTCACATTCTGCAAATAAATATGTCCTTCCATTCCAAGACGACCTTTCAAAATATTCTGAGGCTATTCCCATAGTCGACACCGAGTCTAAGATAATAGTGGAAGCCTTCACGACAAAGATAGACATGGTATTCCAGAAAATATCCTCACAGATCAAAGTTCTCACCTCACAAATGGCATGTTCGCAGAGTTATCTAAGTTGCTGAGAATTAAAAGGCTCAAAACTACTCCATATCACTCTCAGACAAATGGTGCATTGGAGAGAAGTCAAAGAAGCTTAGCAGAATATCTCCGATCTTATGCAGCAAAAGATCCACAAGACTGGGATACATGACTTCCTTATGCCATGTTTGTATACAATACCACCCCTCATTCGAGTACTAACTATACTCCACGCGAACTCATATACGGATTCCCAGCCGAAATCCCGAATAATTTAAAATCTTCTCCAACCATTTTCTATAATTATGATAATTATGCAAACGAATTAAAAGCGCGTCTACAGCATAGCTTCAAAATAGCTAAGAACATAGCCATTGCCAACAAGGAAAAATCAGAATTGCAATACGATAAAAACTCCGTCCAAAAATCATTTAATACTGGTGATAAAGTGCTACTTAAGAGCAGAGTTCGAGAGAACACCACTATGGTCAGGTCCATATGAGATAATGGAGATTAATTCCTCCGAAAATTCCACTATTACAATCAATAATAAAAAGAAAAGGGTCAATAACAATGACCTAAAACCGTTCTCAGAGTAACAACTTCATCAGCTCCAAACATCATTCAGAGATATTAACATTGTGTCGTCCTCCAGGTTTCCAAAATGATGCAAATAGTATTCCTTTTACTTTGCATCCCAATTATCCACGGCTCAGCAGTGGAAATGAAACAGCTAAATGTTAGCGCGGGCTTTTACTTTGAGGAAATCGGCAGATCCATTTTCTACACGAACGAATGGAAAATCGTAACCTACTACGATTTTGAAAAATTCAAATCTGAATTCGGGAATATACAATTCATCGCACAGCAAATAACAGCAACTTCTCAGAGGCTTGGAAACAAGTAAGCGATAGCCCACACTTGTAACGGTTCGTTATTAGAAATCAATCTTATTATGGCAAATATAGAGTATACTTGTAGCTCAAAATAGAAAACAAGGAGCACTATTTAATGCAATAGGTTCATTCTCAAAGGCTCTGTTCGGCACATTAAACGAGGACGATGCCAATCTATATGATGAGCAAATTCAGAACCTTACTTTAAACAAAAACTCCCTCCTATACCTTATGAAAAGCCAAACTGCGATAATTGAAGCGACTACCCATATTTTCAACAAAACTAAAGCCGGAATTGAAAAGGAATTTCTGGCTATGTATAAAAAGTTGATATCAATACAGATAGTTACTTCTTTAATGGAAAACAGAACATTGGGTAACAAAATATCCATTGAACTAGAGTCGATAATTTCACTAGTCTCATTAATGGCATTCAGATACTAGAATACGGAATTAGAGTTAATAGAGGTTTTAACAGACTCGAAGCATGGAAAATTCCATCCTATATTAATATCACCAAAAAATATTGAATCTCCAAATATTGAACTACCAAATTCTATGATGTTTCTTATAAATTAAAGAGACAATATATTTTCACAGATCTACAAATTAAGCATAATATCTGCAAATATTTTCAACAATAAGATAATTATTGAGCTACGAATTCCACTTCCGTTCAAGGAACCATACCAAATATTTAAAGCAATGCCGTTACCGACACTCCTTAACGAATCGTTCGTATATATCGAACCATCGAAGGAATACGTATTAATAGACCACAATCGTGAACATTTTGTTGAATTAACATTTCAGGATATTCACAATTGCCCAACGTTGGACCATATGCATTTCTACTGCAAAATTTCATCCCCTATCCTAAACACAAATACAAGAACAAACCAATGTGAAGTGAATCTACTAAAGAAGGAACCTGTGTAAAATCCTGATCTTGCAACAGGATTGCTATTGGACGCAATTATCACAGCAGAACGTTTGGTTGTTCTGCTTAAAAGAATCCCTACACATTGATATAATTTGTGAGGATTTCATTAGTTCACATATCCTGCAAAAAGCAGGAACAATGTATATCTATCCCCGTTGTTATGTACGAAGCAAAGAATTCATCTTGCACGGACAAGGTATATCTATGCCGGTTGTTATGTACGAAGCAAAGAAGTTATCCTGCATGGACATAGCGTAAAAGTCTCCAAATTTAATTCTTATTTTATCCCAACAATAAACATTTCCAGTATAATATTGAATATGACGTCCTCCCCAACTGGATCGCATATAAAAATACATACTTTAAATAATACGAACAATATGGATCTAGATGAACTTCTAGAATCCATTCGATTCCAAAAACATCAAGAATTAATTCCTCTCAATCCCATAGATAGTCTTTAATCATATATATTCTCTGCATATATCTATACATGAGATATAAATCAAGGACCCGCAAAGCTAAATATATTCCGCCGGAGCCTGAACTGGAAGATGTGCCTAAACCCACACCCAGAAAGTAAAATTTTAACATAACTCCAGCACCCAAAAGAAAAACGCCGGACAACCTTTAAGCAAAATTTTGCAAAAATACCTCAAATTAACACCATCAACATACAATAGCACAAAGGCAAATTTTGTTATAATACAAATCAACATAATTCCACACACAATACATAATATTTGGTTCAATTTTTATCGAAACAAAATATAAAACAGAGTCCTGAGACAAAATCTACCCACACGCTATCGAGATTAAACAAGCCATTTTTATCAAAGAAATTAAACGATTTTTTCTTTCTTCTCAATTTCTGCTCTCCTAGCTCGCACTATCATAGTATCGACAGACATTTATTAGCCGATTGAGTCTTAATGATTTTCTGCACCTTTCGCTTTATAAATATATGCAGTACCAAACTTTAACAAATACTAATCAAACGGATACGACTTATGGCTGATTTATTTTATTGGAACATTGCTAGAAAACAGAGTAAAGAGTTTTGCCTTATCTGAAAATACTTTACAACGATAAAGGCAAAAGATAAACCAGCAAAATGTTACTGAGCAAAATGTCAAATTCCTCGACGAAGGGGAAAGGTTTACTGCCATAATTAGCCATAAAAAGTTCTAGCCAGAAGTATATTTTATGGCAGTAAATTTTGCTATTATGGCAGCAAACTCAATATATATAACTACTAGTGTGTACGAATATACTGTTTACACGCACACAAATTAAAAATATTTGAAGCAAGCTCATCGGCTGGAATGTGTCGAAATTTTAATGAGAACATTTTGTATTCTTTATGTACCATGCAATGTTCTATATTCTGAGGGGAATTAAAATTAAAATTAGCGATTCCAGGACAAATCGTTCTTGAAAATTTTGTAAGCCATGAAGAAATGACACTTTTGAGGGCTATTCTAAGTGGTAAAGAAAATTCAACCAAATTTATTCAAACTGCCTAAACCGGAGGTTGTTTTGCCAATTCTTATGAATAGAACACAATTTCAAGAGCAGGATGTATTTGTCCCCTAGAAAATTAAATGAAAATTTAGCAGCGAGGTGAATGATTGCACTCTCTGCGTTATTATGTATGTTTTTCAAGAAAATGAGTTATAAGTTGTGTGAAAAAGTGAATGGAATTAAATTGTAACTCTTATTATGATCAAGGAAATTGATGTGTAATATTTAGCAAGTTGTAAACAAAGAAATAAAATTTATATTTATTTAAAACTGAATTTGAAAACGTAACTTTTTCTGTTTTTATAAATTTTTTTTTTAAATAAAACTAAATATGTATATGTGAAATTGTTTAATATATTTCCTAAGAGATTTCCTCATATTCATAAATTTTCTTCATTTTTGACGTCTAATTTTTGCAATTGACAATTTGATGAAATGTCAAAAGTGATACTTCGCTATAAAAGAGTGGGAAATAATGTTTTGACAGTCGACCACCTCTTCCATTTTTTCCAATAGTAAAAAGTAATAAGACCCTCTCACTCAATTTGTCAGTAAAATCGCACATTCGAGTAATGTAAATCAGCCATTATAGTATCGAAAAAGAAAAATAATAAATTTCATAATTTTCCTTTTATTTCTTTTTAACTCATTTAACGAGAGTGCAATTAAATGTACTCCAAATAAAACCATGAAAGAGAAATAGCTATGGGATAATAAAGAAATTTTTTTTCCCGTATTTAGAAAAAAAGGGGTGTATATAATAAATATGAAATTAAAAGGGAAAGTTTAAAATAAATAATAAAGGATTATATAAAAAACAAAAAACACTAAAAATAATAATAAAAAGGGATTTTTTTTTCGTGCCAGAGAATATAATGAGTATTAATTTCAATAGAAATAAATAAAGAAAAAAAAAAACAAGGAAGAAAATTAATCATAATGTATATAAAATTTAATTTAATACTTAATAAAATAAAGTTTTTTTTCTCTCTAGTTTTATCTTAACTATCAAATATGTGTATATCATTATATACATTAAATCATTCACTGCGAAGTGATAATATAATTAAATCGACAATAATAAATAACTCACAAGTATAAAACGTAAAACTCGAAAAGTCAATAATTCGTTCTTTTATTCTCACTTTGGAAATATTTATAAAAATGCAACCTATCGTTCACAAACTGTTACAACCGAATGAATCTCTGTTTTACTTAATCTACCTCCTCAACCATCTACCTATCATCAAAAAAATCCGTATCCTTACACTTAGAAAAACCTTAACCGTAATTAGTGCAAATGAGTCCTTCTTGGTAAGGTACAGAATTATGTGCCGCTTCTTTAATTTATATTTTCTTCTTTGAATTCCTGTTGTATTGCCTTGCAGCTGCTTACACAAGAAAATATGTATCTACATATAAATAAAAATTATCAAAAAATTAAACCCTTAAAACCCTTAAAATATATGCATTTATTAGATTTTACTGTATTTTATAATTTTGTAGTCATTTATAATTAACTAGTAATATGCCATTTCCTTTATATATATAAATTCTAGATTGATTATTTGGAAAGAAAGTTTTCTTCTCAGGGTGAATAAACCTTTCTTTTCTCCAGGGGGAGGGATGTTGTGACTCTGGTGCCCAATGGTCCGAATCACAACCATAAGGTCAATACGTCAATAAATTGCCCTATGCAATATATTGATGTATCACGTTTGACCCTGAAAACATTAAATTCTTAAAACAAAATTGACTTCATACATTCCATTATCATTTAAAATTCATTCCCTTATTGCAATAAAATGCAATTAAGCACAAATTGCATTTTATTATCAGACACACATTCCACTCACACTGTAGCGTATTCCCCATGCGCTACCCTTTTCCTTCCTCCATATCTATTTTTCTTTATTATTCTAGCCTATCTACCTTCTGTAAGGAGGGTAAAAGGGTGCATTTATTTCGGAAAGTAGCCCTCTGCTACTTTTCCATAAATCAGCTGTCCTGTAAATAAAAGTTGAAAATCCTAAAAGGGTGGAAATAAGAAAAAAAAAAGGGAAAACAGTATATATGTTAATAAAATATACCCCAAAGAAAGATTCCAATTGGTGCAGAACGCGCACAAATTGAAATCTTCCTTTCAAAACCAAAGAAAAAGAACATAAGAAGCAAAATTCAAACTCTGAAAAGAAAAAAAAAAACTAAAATCATTTCCGATGAAAGAAAGACTTTAGTTTGTGCAGAACTCGCACAAACTATAATCAAAAATAATATAACATATTATTTATTAAATTATGCATCTTTCAAAACCAAAAATAATATAACTTAAAGATGTCGCATGACCATGCTTTGGTTGCGCTCTGGGATTTTTTAGCAGAACCCGTGTGACCCCTTCTCAAACATTCACAACGCCACTGCACATATCGCTCTCGGTTTTCAATTTCACTGAGAATTTTATTTTATTCTCTTTACAATATCCTGAAATAATAAAAAATACATTACTTTTATTGTGTTGCAACCCCCTGAATATAATACAAGTCATAAAGTCGCCGAAGACACTGACCCAGCCATGCATTTTTTACGTCAGTTTTGATTTTCGTAGCTGATATAATATGTATGAAGTATAGGTGAATGAAGTAGGTATATATAGCATACACATGTTTATATTTCAAATGGACATTATTGGTACAAGAGAAAATTTTTCGGAAATTAGAATTATTAGATTAGGTAGACAATATGCATAATTAAGATTTGAATAAGACCATGAATCGTCGCACTGGTATGGAACATCGGGTTACAAAAGTAATTGTATGGCATTAGATTCAATCACGCGACTTAGGGTAAAAAAAATTTATAGCAGAATTCATGACTAATTATGACTGTCCTTATGAGTCAATAGAACGTATCAGGGCAAAATTATTGATTGTTAATTTTCGGATTTCAGATAAAAAATAATTATTATTTTTAACTTTAATTTTTTACAGTCGAGGATAATTACGAGTATTTTTGATTTTAACTTTTTTTTTTATGGAAATAAAAATCATTTGCCGATTTGATTAAGACGAAAAAAAATCTTCACAGTTTAGTTTACGTCCTTTAACCCAAATATTAAAATTTAAGGAATCTGAAGGAAATTTGAATATTTTTAAATTTTCAGTCTCCGTCCTCGAATTTCTGCAATGATCCAAACTGCAATTGATTCCCATTTTTCTCTTATCCTTTTCCATCGTGTGACTAAAATCCGCGGGACATATACTATTATAAATATGTATAATATAATATTATAAATTTATATACCTATGTAAATACAAATATTTATATTGGAGTATTTTCATAAAAACAAACTTTTTTCGAAAAATTAAATCTTCGTAGAATTTAAAGTAACGTCGAAGAGTAACGACATCATTATAAATTTGTCCCTCGAAACTTTGATCCATTGTGGCGTGAAACCAAAATTAACTTAACAATCTCATCTCTCAAAAAATGTTCCCGCGCTTTTGTGCAAACCGGTTTTTACTGAAATATTGTGAGAATTATACAATATTTTTTGTAGCATAAGCAATGTTTGTTAGTGTATTTCCTATGCTATTTGAGCAGCACGGGCTTCTGTTTACATTAGTTTTGCTTTGAAGAGATTAAGTAGAAGAAACTCATGCTGGATTCTCTGATATTTTTGGAAAAAATGAGAATTTCTTTTGAGAGGAATTTTATATCTCCTTTCAGCACTTTGGCCAAAGCGAAATGTATCTTTTTTTTATAAAAATAGAGATAGTGTGACCTGATATACATTATTATGAATACTTTGAAAGGATTTTGATGGATCTAGGAAGATTTTGTCGTTCGGGTAATCCTACGTTCTCTCGATTTTTGTTTTTACCATGTAGTCTCAGTCACAACATAATAATGCATAGCCAAGCTCTTTTCTCCCATTCGTGCAAAAGACGAAAGTATACATACACATACTAATCACCACACCAGCCCTCTGCATTCTGCCTTGCATGTGCATATATGGCTCTTCCACCTACACTTCTCTGTATGCTAAAAGCTGTGTGCGCATGCACATATAGATATAAGGATTTTCAAAGAAATGAGAAAGGAAAACAATTCCAGAGAGCTGGCAAAGCTGAGAACAAAGTGCTCAGTGGCGTTGGTATTTTCTAAAATTAGGGAATCTGGGTTCTACTAATAAAGCACGAACACAATTTTCTTCGTCCAAATTTAGTACAGGCGTAGGTTGGGCTATGCGATATCTTTATGTTACATTATTATCTTTCAAAACCTAGAAAAAAAGAACAAAACCCTGAACAACTAAAAAGAAAAGAAAGTTATATTTTGTTCCAGCGAAAAATTTTAATTCATGCAAAACTAGCACAAATCACAATTTTTCGTTCGAAACATACATTCCGCAAAGGTAATTCGCCTAGTTGCAAGGCATCACGCGATACCAACACGCTATGCATTACAGCAGGCCCGCACAAAAATTCCTAGAAAATTTCGGCTCGAATGTACACCAGCTGTGGCGAGAATTCGTGGTAGAGTGCGAAAGCGTCGGTCGGTTGGAAGAGAGAACGGCGGCGATGGAGGCAGACTGCGCCGAGTCAGTTAAGGCGAAAACCCAATGAACGCGGCAGGCGTCGCGTCGCTTTGACAGTTCTCCGCGGCAGACGCGTGTAGGATTTGAGCATGGTCCAATGGGCGCGTCGCGTTGGTACTCTTAAGATTTATTTATCAAAAGAAAAAGTGATAGAAAAGCTTGAATTATTATTTAAAAGTGAAATAATGGATATATCAGAGTTATTAGATGTGGCAGCTCTTGCGTTTGTAGCTTACCAAGCATATAAACAGTTTAAAATCATCCCAAAGAACTGTCAAAGCGTCTGCCGCGCGCTAAAAGTAGAACATTGCTCTACTTTCGCGTCGAATCCGGCAAGCGCGGCAGCCATTTGGCCAGCACGAACTTAAACACGTATATTCTATTGAACTGTCAAAGCGACGCGACGCCTGCCACGTTCATTGGGTTTTCACCTTTAGTTCTGAGCTGGGCGCGAAGGCGGTAATTGATTTTAGAGTCAGGTCGAAAGTAAAATCCTAGAAAAATATGAAAATATTGAATTAGTGATGGTATTTGATTATTAACTTACCTGTGCGTGATTTGTGTGAAAATGTATATATACTGGCAGTGAGTTCACCGTCAACGCGATTAAAATTCGAAATTCACCTGTAAAGCGATTAAAGGATGATTATATTTGACCAATAACTTACCGGTGCATTATTTTGTGGCGATTATCTTTATGCTGCGTAGGCAGTTCACCTGTAAAGAGATCAAAATATTAAATTAGTGATTATATTTCATCAGTAACTTACCTGTGCATTATTTTGTTGGCGATAACTTTATGCCGCGTAGGCAATTCACCTGTAAAGAGATCAAAATATTAAATTAGTGATTTATGTGAAGTAATAATTTACCTATTCCTCGAATATAAGGTTGGCTGGTCAGGCAGCTCACCTGTAAATAGAGAGGATTATTATTATAAAATCTAGTGATTATGTGAGGTGATAATTTACTTATTCCTCGAATATGAGGTTCGCTGGTCAGGCAGCTCACCTGTAAATAGAAAGGATTATTGTTATTATAAAATTTAGTGATTATGTGAATTACAAAAAATTACCTATTCTTCGAGTAGAAAGTTCGCTGGCCAAGCAGTTCACCTATAAATAGTGAAGGCTTATCATGATAGAATTTAATGATTATTTGGATTAAAAATTTACTTGTTCCTCGAACGGAATGTTCGCTACACCTGCAGCCTACCTGTAAATAGAAAGGATTATAATTATTATAAAATTTGGTGATTACGTGAATTAAAAATTTACCTATTCCTCCAGTAGGAAGTTCGGTGGTCAAGCAGCTCACCTGTAATTAGTGAAGGATGACTATAATGCAATTTAGTGATTATTTAGATAAAATACTGATCTGTTCCACAAAGGGAATGTTCGCTGCGGGCGCAGATATCTGTAATTAGTGGTCATGACAAAATTAAACCAGTTGAAAGGTAATAAGCTTTTGTGGGCACCAACCTGTGCAGAGTGAGTACCGTTTTCACCCTGATGCGTTAATTGCACCTCCAACGAACTATTCGAATATTTAACTTTTTTTTGCTTGTTTGGTTGCATTTTGGATCATTCCTCAGTGATACTTTTCCACGTAGGGGCCTGTGTATGCTTTTTTTTCTCAACAAGAACAAAACATTTTTTTTAATAACGAGTAAGGACAGTAAATGTTTGGGTTCTAAGTCCGCCCTTCATCCTGCTAGGCTTCACTAGAACCCCACCACGTTAGAAAGAAAGTGTGAAAATTGTAAGTATGAACAATAACAAGAGGTCAATGTACCCACAAATAAAATAGAAAAATAAGGTCAATGTACCCACAACTAATATAAAAAAAAGAGGTTAACGCACCCACAAGAGTCAAGCAAACCGGAAGCACTTGATCCAGTCGGTACGCGTAGAACAGTAAGGGATGCACCCCACCAGCTTGAGGTTATTCCAGCGAAGGAACTCTCCGCTCATGTGGGTAGATATTATGTAAAGTAAGTTCACGCTCAATTTTTTAAATATAGTTATTTTTGTATAAGACTCGCAACTTGGATTTTATTTTAATATTTTTTTTTTTACTTTTCTTTCTTGTGATTAATATTGGTTCCATAATCTGTACAAGTCTCCTGAACCAACTTAGTACAAGATCAGGTTAGTAGGGCCTCGACCTATTTTAAGTAGTATTAAGATGAAGTTTTTCTGCAATTGTCAAAGATGAATGGCGGTTCGGGTTGATGCTGGAATTTATAAAAAAGAGAAGAAAACAGAAATAAAAAAAAATTGAAAACCATTACATAGTCAATTCGCTTTACAATTTAGAAACAAAAAAGAGAACGAAACCTCTTTTTTCTCTTCATCATTTGCTTCTCTTAATAGATTCAAATTTCGTCATTTTTTTTTTAAAGAGGAAATAAGGAAAAAGGAATCAAACAAGGAAAAGGGAAAAGTGCACAAAATATAAAGGAAGTAAGAATATACGCAGTTCACTTCTTTTCTTCGTTCTCATCAGGCCAACCCTCTTTAATCCTTTGGAAGTAATAATGTATGCTCAATTGGGCATACCCTAATGATGTGTGCATGATTCCGCATATGAAGGGGTGAAAGCTGTCGGATCGTGACACATATGACGTGACACATACGACGCATGGGGCTAAGCAGATAATTAAGGCATTGGAGGCTTAGCCATGGTGGATGGGGGCGATTGGACCCAACTCTTTCCAAAGCCGGGGTCTCAACAACATCTGAGACTCCCCTTTGTTCTCTCTCTCTCTCTCTCTATGGTTCGTCTTCCCGGCGTTTCTCTTGACCAAAGTGTAAGAACAAGTTCAACTTTAATTTTTGATTTTTCTGATCGCCCATTTGCTTTACAAATCGCGCCCAATCAGTTTAGTTTGTTTTTCTTCGGCATTTGGTCAAGCTTCTCTTGACTAAATTACAATTACGATTCTGAAAAATCACTTCCTGTCAAACTTTGGCTTTAGTTCTGTTTTTTTTTCCCTAAAATTTTCTTTTTCTTTTTGTTGTTATATTTCGGGTCACTCGGCTTTGGTCCTGGCCGTATGTTTAGTAGCAAATGGCCTTCAGTCAAGACAAAATTAATTTCATCCCTAAATGTAACAGTTTCTTTTATCTTAGTGCTCATCTCCCCGACAGCAACCGAGTCTTGTGCTAGAGGCGTACCACCTTTGAAGCTAAGCTGCGGCTCATCGACACCGAGGTGATGACCACTTCGCATGTTACCCCCTATCTAAACTTTCCATCTTCTAGCATTGTAGTGCTCTTCTCTTCAGTAGTATATATGCGGGCTTTGGGCTTGCGGGCACCACTGGAAAGCGAAGCTTCGGTTCGCGGCCACTGAGCAGCCGACCACTCGATGCAGGCAGGTCTGAAGGCTCATACGCCTGTTTCAACCCAACAAGTTGATGAACGACGTTCATCTATCTTGACCTTGTCCTTGTTGGGTTGATGCAGCATGGCGGGTTGGAGCTTCACTCTAACGATAGGATGGCTATTGAGCACAGACCTCGATTGAAAAATTAAACAGAAAATCAACTAAAATTTCAATCGATTGAATTTTCAATTGACTAAAATATTAATTGGCTCCCTCGATTGAAAATTCAATCGATTGAAATTGTAGTTGGCCAGGCATTTAACGGGTTTCAATCGACTAAAAAGTCAATCGGCATTCCGATTAAAAATGTATCGATTAACATTTCAATCCGATTGAAAATGTAATTGATTGACAAATCTTCAATTTACGATTGAATACATTCTTATAAAAGAAAAAAGACGCACATAGAAAAAATGATATGATTTATTATTATTGTCAAATCATTTGACGGGTTTATTTGTCTAGATAATTATTGTTAGTTTTGAGGATCAAATGAGGATCAACCGATCCTCAAAGAGGTCGTCGGTAAGGCTACCATAACGTGCAATATTTACCATTGTTGCAAATGAGAACATTCTTTCAACTGGAACTGAAGAAGGCTATGGTGTTTGATTTTAACAATATCTGTCTAATTAAGGGATAATCATCCATCATTTTGAGATTCTTTCTCTTGTCACTTAAATTTCGGATTTTACCGTTGATAAACATTTATAATTGTAAGGAAGTAGCATCTTTTACGAGTACCTACTCATTATTTAGATTAGGTTTATTAAAAATTTCGGTGGTTTCAATTCAGTTAGTGTAATATAATTAGCTTAATGCTTCTAATTCGCCTCCACCTGATGACCTTATCGCTTCATTTTCGATGACATCTTCTCCAAAGAAGAAATCATAACTCTCTGCTCCAATTGAGTTATTTTTTTGTGATACATAAGTTAGATAGACTGCATTCGCTGCTTCAGTAAACATGTTCTTAAGCCTTCCTCGATCGTCTGCATCTACAGCGGCGAGCCATCTTGTCATGGTCGTAGCGTATTACATATAGAAATATACTACATCAAATACTGCAGCGTATAAGCCGGCTGCTGTCAAACTGAATATTTGAACGCACCCCGACCGAGAGCAGTGCGTTTCCTCGAGCGGTGTGATATGCTGAGACGAAAGAAAAGGAAGAAGAAGAAAACAAATTTGTCTTGTCACATTGCTATACCGTGCGAGCATCAAGTTGCTTATAGATTAAAAAGGTTTCCGTAGCCATCAGATAATAGATTAATCCTAGAGACTATTTTCATAAACCCCGCACCAGGAGAAAATCCGTATATGCCTGGGGGTAAAAACCAACGAGGCTCCTTTTCTCCCTGGTGAGGCTTATTACGTACAGTTGAACCTCCAGCCGTTCCCAACTTCATTAACTCAAATACCAAAGTAAGGGTAGTAGCGGTTCCCGGTAGTTTCATACCACGAACAACATACTTGTGTTCCGTCGACTTACGCGAATTTTACATTATAACAACATATGTGATATAAGACAACTTAATGATGGAAAAGAATGTTATCAGCGTGTGCGTGTCATATCAAGGAATATGGAACGTCCAGATGTACGACTTTAAGTGAGAAATTTTGCAGAGGCCAACACGGAAAAATTAGAATAAGATATTTTTTATTATTATTAATAAGATAAATAAAAGAAGAACTTTGTTGTTTGACACATAAGTGCAGTAGAGGTGAAATTTATTTAAATGCACACTGAAAGAAATCGTGCAAAAATATTTAATTTGCAGGAATTGAATTTCATTTGCCTTAAATGAGCACATTTGCCAGAATCGACTGATCATTTCCAACAAACGTTGTACGGTTGTTTTAAATGATTGATAAAAGTTACAATTTTGGCAAATGCAGCTTTTGTTCCCAGTAAATGCAAAACAGAAATGAACCTTGTTTTAATGAAGTAATATGTAACTTCGTTTACGGCAAATGTAGGGAAATCATTTATCGTAAATGATCGTGACTGATATCATTTGCAAGAAATAATAGAAAATTTTTTTCATTCGTGGTGACTGAAATTACGTTTGAAGGAAATGAAGTTTCATTTCAGAGATCATTTCTTAAAAAACTAACTGTAGGCTTTTTGCTACAAACTACTCAGTTTAGTTTTGTGAGAACTACAAGCCAGTACGGAAGTGTTTTTGTGAAAGTGAAGTGTATTGCATCATTAGAAATTTGATTGAATTGGAGCTCTTTGTATTTTCAAAGGTAAGTGTATTTAAATATAACTAAAACTAATTATGTTCGGGTACAGCAAGCTTTTTATAGAATTTATACCGCTAAGTTCAAAAACAAACTAAATAAAGGAACCCTTTCCGAGGGCTGACATACAACAATTCATATCTTGAACGTATGTATACTGGGCCTGACCATTTTTACCGTCGAAACGAACTGTTCAAGAAACAAATGTAAAAGCTTGTGAAAAATAACTTTACCGTTTAGCGATCTAGCTAGCATACAGTTAATTTATTTATATAACGAAAGTCCGACTACTAGCAAAGCTGCTAGATACTCGCCCAAAACAGGAGAAACTTCCTTACTGCTTTCATTTTTAAACGAAATGAATACAAAAGAGGTATGAATAATTATATTTATCATTGAACTGCTCCTAATTTAATTTTTTATAGGAAATAGCAGACTTCTTGAATAGAAATTGCCAATCTACTATAGAATATTATAACAGAAATAAAAGACTTAATAATATCCAACGAATAAAGATTAGTAAAGCGATAGTAAAATATATAGTAGACAACAGACCAAGTCGTAGTATAAATCGCGATTACTTCTTACAAATAGCATCTCACTTAGTTGCTATCTTTCCTACGGAAATAGAAAAAACATATTACGTTGCACATTGTGGTAAAAATCGAGCAAAAGGGAAACTTCATGACGCTTATTACAATTATAAGAACGAACTAATTGCAAGTGGATTTTTGAAGGCTCGTTCTCGATCCAGCACTCCTAAATCAAATTTGTCTAAAGCTTCATCTACAGTCGTAATTAATCAGCTCCTAGATTTGGATGAAATTCTGGAAGAATCCAATGATGTTGTTCAAAATACCTATTTAGATCTAAAACAAAGTGTTCCGCAAACAGATACGCTTGAAAAATGGACTATGACATTTTCCTTGAGGCAAGATTTATTGAAGTCCGAAATTTCAACAGCATCTTATATTGGAACATTTCCTCTGTTATCACAGCCGACCGGATATAAATTTATTTTATCAGATGTTTGCAAATTGTATTGTAAATTACCAGTGTTCAAAATGTCTGACGAGGTATTTGAAAATATAATTTTGAAGGCAAAATCTTCAAGATTTTCTAAAGTAAAAGAAATCCTGGCGAATATTGAAAAAGAAACAGACGAAGAAAGCAAAAAAATTCTTTCTTTAATTATAATTCCATATCTATTACCAAATTCCCATATAAAAGGAAAAGGAAGACGAAGACCGACAAAAATTGAGATACAGGAATCGTTTATTTGCCATTATCTGACAATTAGTGAGGCAGATAGCATAGAGAGGACACTTGCCGTAAATAGTCATGGTGAGAAAATACAACCAAAACTAATTTTTGTTGGCAGTCCTGTTTCAGTCTGTTACGTTACCGTGACCGATATAAAATACTCCATATCAAATTTAAAGGAAGCGATTGAAGCCTGTATAGGGTTGTATCTCGGACTTAATATACAGTACCCAGTAAAGAGTCGAAATGTTTGGTTCTTCCTTCAAAAATTTATTTTTTTGTATAACACTGGGTATGATACAAACTACGATCCAGCTGTCAGCACACTAGCTAATGATCTAGGATTAGCTGAATCATCGAAATAATTATATTTTTGCATAACTTTAATCACCTGGTAACCGACTTGATTTCTATATTACTTAAATATATTTTAGTTATATTTTCTTTCAGATAAATTATTTATTGCATTTGCATCAAGACTGAATTCACAAATTTTAATTTACAACGGAGACATTTAAAAAGAGATTTTTGATAATAGAGGTAAACAGATTTACTCAGTCATCTTTCCTTAATTTTTAATAATATGTTTGCACTTTTCAGCGTATACAACAAACCTACATTATATTTTTTGATTTCATCCTTTTGAAATTTCGTCTAACAACATGTGAAATCGAAGGTACCTACAACTCATCTTTAATATTATATACATTATATAGAAATATGAAAAGGATTTCTGTTTTTAGATATCATTAAAGATCTTGGAATCCTTAGAATAAAAACCTGCTTGGAAGCAGTTTATTTTTAAAAGTGGTTATTTATAAAATATATATATATATATATATATATATATATATATTAATTAGAATTTATAATGGCATCTACATTAAATTGTTTTGTTTGTAGAGAAGATTTTACTAGCATTGATTTGTTTATAGTGCATTTGAGAATACGACACAAAAATTTAAATAGGTATCCATGCGTTATGTGTTCACGTATTTTTGATAACTCTTACTACTATAAGATTCACATTACAAGAAAACATAAAATAACCAGTTTACGACCAAAAACACCCCCACTTATTCAGGCGCAAGAAGTTTCAAATTTAAAAGTAGTAGAAACAGAACAGTATGTCCTTACGGATAATCAACATAATTCACAATCTTCTCAGAACAATTACACAACACAATTTCTTAAAATTTTGCTTCCATATTATGCCAAAAGCTCCATTCCAAGAAAATATTGCATCGAAGCCATTAAGCAATTTTGCACTTGTTTAAAATATGTAATTATTGAAGAAATTTCCAAAATTAAAAGCATAGAAACAAAAACAGCCCTAGAAAGTTTACTTGAAATATTTTCATGCAATCATATACCTCATTCCGATTACAAATTTCAAAAATGTCTAGCAAACCTTGATCTTTCTGTTGAAATTATCACTGCAATAATACACGAGTCACGGGAAGATTTTGTGTCATTAGATAATAGAGTTTCATTTAAAAAAGTTACTTATTCATCTAAAATAGTAAATCTTTCAGAGCTGTTCACGAAACTTTTTAATAAAACAAAAATGTTAGAATTAATAATCGATTATATGGAATCTCTGCGTAGTCTTGACGGCAATAAGATATACAATATTATTCAGAGCAATTTTTATAAATCTAAGCTTCAAAAAGCAGTGAATACACCAGACACACTGTTTCTTCCTTTGCTTATTTACTTGGACGATTTTGAAGTAAACAATCCTTTGGGATCCCATGCGAACATTCACAAAATTGGCGGAGTCTACATCAAAATCCCCTGTCTACCATGTCATATTCAGTCAAAACTTAACTCTATTTTACTTGGCATGTTATTTTACACTGAAGATAGGAAGAAATTTGGAAACACAAGAATCTTTCAACCATTTATTAAAGAGCTAGATAGGCTTTATGAATTTGGTATCAATGTAAATTGCTATAATTACAAAACGGTAAAATTTTTACCTTGTCTTTTTCTTGGGGATAATCTAGGGATTCATTCTGCTCTAGGATTTACTGAGTCTTTTAACTCTAAAAGCTTTTGCAGGTTCTGCACAATACAAAAATCGTCTATAAATTTAGTTGACGGAATTAGTTGTTCTTCAATTATTAACAAAGAAGTGTATAACTCAGTTATAAATGATAACAATTTTAATCAGACAAGTATTAAAGAGAATTCCATATGGAACACATTACCCTTATTTCATGTAACGGAAAACTATTCCGTTGATCCAATGCACGATCTCCTTGAGGGGATATGCCGATATGATATAATAATCTTGTTGAATATTTTTATTTCAAAATACAATTTTTTTACAATAGAACAACTGAATTTCCGAATTTCATCGTTCAATTTTGGATCCAACTGCTCTAACAAACCGCCATTGTTTAGTTCAGATGTACTTATTCACAAAAAAATTAAAATGTCTGCTTCTGAAATGCACGTTTTTGTTATAAACTTTGCTCTATTGGTTGGTGATTTAATACCTATACATTGTAGAGAGTGGAAATTATATGTAGCGTTACGTAAGATTTTAAATATTTGTTTTAGCAATTATATTGATGATAAGTCTTCTGACTATTTAGAAAGAATAATTCAAGAACATAATTCCTTGTATTTGACATTTTCTGGTTTAAATCTTACGCCTAAATTCCATTTTTTACTTCATTATCCTAGTATTATACGCATGATTGGTCCAACTAAGCATTTATCTTCTATGAGATTTGAAAGTTATCATCAGGTTCACAAAAAATGTTCTAACTCCACTAAGTGTAAAATTAATATTATTCAAACTTTAGCTGTAAAAAATTCAATCCAAATCTCTAATTTAATTGTAAATTTTGAAGATTATAGTAGCTTTCCTTTTAAATGTGGTCCATTGAAAAAAGAATGTAATGAAGTAAAAAGCAGATATAATTTCAAATGTGCTGAAAAAATTTTCTCAACTAAATATGTTTTTGTTAATGATTATAAATTAACTCCACATACCGTTATAAGAATGAATGGAAAATTTGCTGTAATAGATGTTATATTGAAGTACAAAAACAGTTATTATTTAGCCTTATCTGAAATGAAAACTAATTTTTTTGACTGGCATTTATTAGCCTACGAAATAGAGAGATCATATAAATATTATACAGTTCCTTTAAAACAAATAGATTTAAGTTACACATCACATACCTGCATTGTTACAAATAATAGGCAAATGGTAAATTTTCAAACGCTTTACTTTGACGACTGGTAAATATATGTATATAAGTTGTGTGAAATAATGTTACATTAATTTGAAACTCTTTAATAAAAAGTTAAAATCTAATTTTTGCTTCGTTGCTGTGTTTTTAATTTCTTTATATGTATACACATTTTTTATATTTCAGTCAGATAGTTTAAATTTATCCCAACAGAATATGAATTGCACTCAAACCTGAACTTGCCCTTTTAACGCTATAGGCGCATGTAAATGTTGAGATCATAAATTAACTAATAATAATTAAAAATATGAAAAGCTAGGGACGATTTTTTTCAACTGAATTTTAATGTCTTTAAGGAACAGGAGGAAGAAATTATTGGGAGCCCAGAAATGATTTACATTAGTTTCAAAAGTGGTTGGGGATTTTTTGTAAATGATATTCACTTGCGGAAAATGTATTTCAACATTTAAAGCAAATGAGCTGTATTTAAGGCAAGTAAGAGTAACCCATCACCACAAACGAGATTCATTTGAAGAGACTGTAATTACATTTGGGATTGCTGCACAAGTTCATTCAGTACAAATATTTTACATTTATAGCAAACATTGTATTACATTTGCGAGAAAAAAATTTCATTTAGCGAAACTGTAGTGCTTCCTTCACCAGAAATGATATTCATTGCCTATAAACGAGGTTATACATTTGTCGTAAATGCAATACATTTACGCTTAATATAGTAGCTTTTGCTACGAACGTTATTTCTTTGATCCCACAAATGAATTACATTTGAACTTTCATTTACTGCAAATATAGTTACGTTTGAGACAAATGTTTTTATTGTAACTCCGTATCATTCACCAGAAATGAAATATTACATCTGTTTCTGCATTTGCAGCAAATAAAAGCTCATTTCTCTAAAAATACGTTTGTGACAAACAAGGTTATTTCTTTGAGTGCACAATGTAGATTTATAAACGCTTTGAGTGTTTTTTCTCGGTTGACACATAAATGCTTTGATTGCCTAATTAGGTAAATACATAGGACTCCACCTAATAGAAGTCATGTACAGAAGAGTCGTATTTTTTTTATTAACGAATCGACACCATTGGTTTGATAATTCCAGTGAACTTTTGTTAATAGAATTATTTATGTCGATGCTTAGAAACGTACTTATTTAGAACAAGTGATCTTTTTGTATATAATGATTTGAATGGATTGAAATTGCGCTTAAGAAAGCTGGATGTAATTTGCCAACTTTATCGTTTTTACAAGTTCGATCTCCTATGAGTCTTATGAGAAAAATGAAGATGAAGGTACATTTATATGGGTACATACGTAGGTTTGCCGAAAGCTTGTGCGATAATTGAAAACGTGTCAGCCTCAAAAGTTTGCTGTGAGCAAGTAAACAACTAACTGCTTTGAGATTGCTCTTGAAAGCTAACAAACTTGCAGTAAAATTTTCGGGGCAATAATAATAATAGTTACCCAATTAATATCACATGCCGATATTTTGTGAGAACCTGAAGAAACCTTGCATATTATCAAGCTATCCCTGGAATTTACCTATATATATATATATATATAATGTGTCAACTTCAAATTATGAGAATGGGGAAATCTCGCAAAATATTTCCTTTATTATTTATAATAGATATGTATATACTTACCTCTAACAATACTACATGCTTCGCAGTGTGATAATCTTACTGATTTTTTTAAGTTTTCCTTTGAATACTGCACAGCTTTAGTTTTTCATTTCACAAAATTTCCGTAGCCTTTCAATAAGTTAAGCCTAAAATATATGGAGTTTCCTTTATAACGATTATGACTTGCTGAGTTTCGAATTGGTTTCTCCTTTCACGATAATGGAGCCATCACGCATGAAGGTCGCCTAGGTCCGCTCTTTATTCTCTCTTTACAGGTCAACAAAGGGGCACTGAAACTAATTTGCTGCACTCAGTGTCGTATGGGTGGTTGGGGCATGCAGTGAAGGCATATCATCTGCGCCTTCAATATTGGATGTAGGTAAGTGACGTCAAGGTCCCTTCAGGACCGAATGTGTGCCGGTTTTTTTTTTTTTGTTGATAGGCACGAGATTTTTTTTCTGAGGGAATACATCAATAAGAATTGTTTGGTATAACTTGCCAATATTATTGTCTTTTCGACATCGCTCAAAGAACATATTGATTCCTTAAGGAAGATTTTTCAAAGGTTGAAAGAAGTCAATCTTAAAATTCAATTGGATGAGTGTGAATTCTTAAAAAGAGAAACAAAATTTCTTGGCCATATTGTCACCCAAGAGGGCGTCAGACCAAATCCAATGAAAATAGATTGCGTTAAAAATTTTCCTATCCTAAAAACGGCTAAACAAATTAAGCAATTCCTAGGACTTTCGGGCAACTATAGGAAGTTCATTAAGGACTATTGCAAAATAGATTAACCCATGACGATATATCTTAAAAAATATATGAAAGTCGATGGTAATAATCCGGAATACAAAACTAGTTTCGAAACGCTAAAAAGAATGATCATAAACGAACCCATTCTACGTTATCCCGATCTTAATAAAACATTTACCATTACCACCGATGCAAACCAATACGCCATAGGTGCAATTCTTTCACAGGAAAACGATCATGTTTGCCTTGCTAGTCGGACTTTAAATACCCATGAGCAAAACTACAGTACAATCGAAAAAGAACTTCTTGCCATATGGTGGGCTACGAAATACTTTAGGACTGACGTATTCGGTAGAGAGTTCATTATAGAGACAGATCACAAGCCACTAGATTGGTTGTTCGCTATAAAGAATATTGGTGCGATGGAGACTTAAGCTCTCAGAATTCGACTATGTAATAAGCTATAAGAAGGGAACCAAAACCTCATATGCGGACGCGTTATCTAGGATAGAAGTTCATACAAATTAGGAAGAACTCATCGTAGATATTCCTACAAGCGAATCATACTTGAATGTATTTAAAACACAAATAGTTTTAAAAAAATCTCTGGATCAATGAGAATTAAAAATACAAATGTCTTCAATAAAAATAGGAACATGATATGTGTTAAGAAACTGGACCAACAGACAGCAATTGTACTAATGAAACACCATTTTAACCCTGCCCAACTTAACGCACTACTCTTCGAAGAGGAAGATTATTTTAATACAATAATGAATGCATATACTAAAGCATTCACAGAAAATAGCACTTTCAAAATCATTAGATGCACAGTATTACTAAACGTCGTTGAAAACGAAGAAGAGTTAGTCAAATTGATTGAACAGGAACATCTGAAAAACAATCTTCGTGGTATTGATCTAGTTCTTAAAGATCTAAAAGTTCAGATCTACAATCCATATCTAATGAAACCAGAGACTCAATTTATAAAAAATTGCGAAATTTATAATCTAGAGAAGTATGAAAGGAAACCTCCTAAGCCAACATTTAAAGTAACAGAAACGCCAAATAAACCTGGTGAGAATTATCCTAGATTTAGAAAAATAGTTATAGAGGAACTTGATAGGGATCATGTGATCGATGTAGACCCTAGACATAAATACTGTAAAATCCACGTCCGTAAATAAACAAAGACAAAGAATGAAAAAACTTGTTTCAGGTGACAATGACAACGATAACAATAATGATTCTGTTCAACGTTCTGATCAACCTTCTACAAGTGAACTCACAACAACTGGAGATACAAGACCCTGACGAACATTAAGGGCTTCGTGACAATCAAATTGGAAGATAGAAAATTAATTAAAAGAAATAATAAAATTATATATATTATTAATTTCACCGAGTACGAAGATGCAGTATCTCATATAGAAAATAACATTCAAACCCTTAAGCCTAATTCAAGATCTGGAGAGCCAGTGCTTAATACAATTATTCATAATTTTAATTTACTAGAAAATAAAGTTAATGGTTTGAAACTTCACATCAAAGCGAAATGGGGTCTACTGAACATATTAGGAAAATGACTAAAATTCCTGGCAGGAACAATGGATAGCGACGACGAGCTCGAAATTAAGGTTAAATTAGACGCTATATTCACGAAAATATTAGTCAAATCGAAATAAATAAAGAAATTTCAGAACAACTACAAAACATAACAAGTCATATTAAAATCCAACAAAACTTAATAGAAAAATACTTAACTAACTATACCACCCAGATCGATGCAAGAATCAGAAGTCTGGAAGACGAAATTACATATATGCACTATATTTACCAAATAAACTAGGATATCAACCTACTTAAATCCCATATTGACGATACAGAACAAATTATAATGACCAGAAAGTTAGGTATATTAACAAGAAATATCTTGACAAACAAAGAAGTCGAGATGATCGATGACTTAGAAGCATTTAAATATATTCAAACTGTGGTAGCTTTTTACGAAAACCAAATAGTTGTAATATTGTTAATCCCACAGTTCTCCAAATTAACATATTCACAGATTCTATTGAACCATTGCCTAATCTAGAAAATAAGTCTATATATATAGAAAACACTAGATACTTGATAGACCAAAATAATAATTTTTATAATTCCAACGTAAAAAATAATTTAAAGAAAAATTTGATAAAAATTGAAGATGACTGTATTGAAAATTTAATTAACTTGAAAAACGCCAATTGTAATATGCAATTTTACAGGAATGAAGAATTCAAGGAAGTGATAACTGGAATAATTGTAACCAAGAATATTGAAAACATATTCATTGATCAGAATTGTAACAAATTTAATGCTACCATTAAAGGTACCAAACTATTAAAGTATGAAAATTGTAAGTTGAAAATTAAGGGAGACATATTCGAAAATTCAAGTATTAAAATCTACGATCACATCATACTACCAAACTTGGTATCCAAAATTAAAGAAAATAGAAATATTGAAATTTTTAAACTAGAAGACTGCATACTAAAAATATAGATAATAGAAAAATAATCGAGGAAATTGTATATGAGACACATGTAAAATATGTAACAAGTACTGGTATAGATATAGTGACTATATGTATCATTTTGATAATTTTATTTAAGAAAAAGAAAAAAAGAAATAATGAAATTAAAATTGAATTAACTTCGACAGAGCCTCAAACAAAGGTGGGGGTGTTACAGACACGAAATATGGGAACATAGTTTAATTCAAATACTTTCCTACCCAGATTAGATATTCCATCGCAAAGCAATGTCCATTGCACTTGCAAGAAACATTGCATCAGGGAATTACTTGAAAGTCTTTAGTTAATACGATACCCTAAGTATCGTACGTGGCTTTATGTCATTTTCAATGGCCATCATAATAATATCATACCGCAAGTATCGTATGTGCGTGGGCTTGTTTCGACCACCGGCATTATCCGTGATCGACATTGGTCTTTTGCAATCTTACAGAAGACAAGTTTTAAATTTATCTTTGAGAAAGAAAATAGCTCCTTTGTCGGATTCCGGCGGGCTGTCAGTTTTAATAGTAATATGCAAATACTTTACTTTAAGCATAATCTTAATTTCATACGTGTATCGGAAAGATAAATAGTAATAAAATTAATTATTATTCTCTATTTTGTGTTTTTTTTTTATTAAACGTGTTCGTGTTGTTTAAAACTGTTATCCCTACAACTGAAAATATTTCAAAAGCTTTCGTATCTGGAGGAATTGCTAAATTTGGAGTCCAAAAAAAAACATCCCTGATCAAGGCCGACAGTTTGAGTAGTCCCTCTTTAAGGAATTAGCACAATTAGTAGGAATCAAAAGAAATCGATCATCGCCTTATCGTCCACAAACTAATGGCATGATAGAGCGATTTCATCGGACACTTAAAGCTGCTATTAAGTGTCAAAACACACAACAGTGGACAGTACATCACCACTCGTATTATTGAGTCTGTGAACATCATTGCTTGAGGACAGCAAAGCATCACCCGTTGAACTGGTCTATGGAACAACTTTAAAACATCCTGGAGATTTTTTTCCACAAAAGAAGTAGAACTTTAATCAGAAGTCCTACCATACTTTCAGGAATTCATTGGGGATTTACAACTGCAACAACCACGAAGACGTGGTACACACAAGGTTTTCATATATAAACATCTAGCAACTTGTATTCAAGTTTTCATACGAAAGGCCGCAATAAACGCCCGCTACAAAAACCATTCGATGGCCTATTTACAGTACTGTCAAGGATGCAGAAACACTTTCACATTAATACAGTAGGTGAAGTGAAAGTTTTGAGATTTTGTAATGGATAAAGTTTTACTATTGTTGATTTTAGTTGAAATTCGACTTTAGGTTTGACTTTGGTCAAGCTTCAAGTCTGAGAAGTTTGTCGAGTTTTTTTGAATTTTTGAAATGTTTATCTTTCCCGCTGGCCTTCAGCCATGTAAATGGCAGGTGACCTCACGATATTTTTCTAGTTTTGACATTCCGTTTCTCGTGGAGACCTGTTTATTTTGGTCATGTGGCTGGATCTGTTGGCTTGAATCTAATTAGTTGATCTCATTCGTGGTTTTGTCTGGTCGGGTAGACATTGCAGTCTGAGGGAAGAAAGGGAGGAGTTTTCGGGGATCGGAAGTTGGCATGGTGCTAATTGTCTAACTTAGGAGTGTCATTCAACTTTAGGCCTTTGATTTCTTCAACTGACTTTTCCAAGAATTTTCCATGCGGAAACGTGAATAGTTAAAATTTTCATGCACACATCCATATCACTTGCTCAATGCTTACCTTTTTGTGAAATCTGAAAGTGCGGAAGGTGATCATGGGCAGTGGGTCTGGGATTTTGTGCTTGTGTGCGGAGCTGTATCGTGGGGGCTGATCCGGGACTGTTTTGGTCAGTTCGACGGGGAGTGGTGGCTACGTCGGCGGTATAGCTGGTCCATACTAAGGGCAGGATATCGATTCACCATTCCTTAGTTTGGTAACCGACTTGAAGTGACCAATATAATGCGTTTGTATGTGTTTGTGTACACGTGTGCATGTGTGTCTACCGGTGTTTGTTTGTATGCCTGCGTGTGTGTGTTTCTGGAATAATGTTTTTCGGTTATATTATAAATAAATTCTACCGTACTACACAGAAATTGAATATTTGGCATAAATAAAAAAAGTGTATTGCTGGTAACCCGAATGCTCGGATGGTATGTATATACCCTTCCTGTTACTACTTAAGAGAAGAAGAAGAGTAAATTAATTGTGAAAATGTCAAATATTTTGTGAAATGTGTAGTGTAAAGTTCGAAATTTTAAAGTTAAATATCTCGGAAACTACAAGCTTCCGCTAAAAATAAATTTTATATTCGTGATTTAGGAGTAAATTGGAACAAGTGCACTATCTTTGAGCAAAATCGGAGAGCTTTCCGTAATCTATTTCTTATCCCAACTTCTGTGTGGTTGGCAGATTTAAATCAACTGGATCACATGTAATTAGACTTCAGTGCATACCCAGCTGCTCAGATTTAAGGTGTTTCCTGTGAGATCTTTAACTTTTTGAGCTTATGCAATTTTTTATTAAAACTTCCAGTTGAGAAATGGAATTTTTCTTCAGTGGAAGTTTTTAAATAAATGTAATAAAATTTAAGCAATATCCAATGCATGAAATATATCAACATGTGGCTTTTACTTCATTATCATGTTGGTGTTACTGCAGCTTCAGTTGCGAAATTCTAATTTGGATAATATCAGCTACAAGTTCATGTGTAGCAATTGACATGGTAAAAATTAAAAAAGTCAAAGTTGACCGGGCAACTTGCTGGAGCTAGAGTTGGTTGTGAATGCATGAAATATATGGCTTTACTTCATTATCATGTTGGTGTTACTCAGCTTCAGCTGCAAAATTAGAATTGGGCTAATATCAGCTGCATCTACTTGTGTAGCTAGCTCCAGGTGTAGCTAGCTTCATGTGTAGCTTAGGTAATTAGCGAAGAATTGGGGGACCAACACACAATTTTTTAAATAAAAACGAGTCCAACAAACCATTACGCATTGAAGTAGATAAGCTATGTTCATTCTGGCTCACTTTTTTGAGCCTCCAGAATTTCACGACAGATGGCGCCACCGTCGCTAGGTGGTGTAAATCCATACTAAATGTGGGTTTGTGTCTTGGATGTCCTGGTTTATGTCTTGGATGTTGGGGATACGAGACCACTTTGGGGGATACGAGACCACTTTTAGCACTCTCCAGCATAGGGAAATAGCATAGGATTTCGATTTTGTTCCTGAAGTTCGCTTATTTTTCATCTCGAATCTTGGGGATACGAGACCACTTTGGGGGATACGAGACCACTTTTAGCTCTCTCCAGCATAGGGAAATAGCATAGGATTTCAATTTTGTTTCTGGAGTTCGCTTATTTTTCATCTCAGACTCGTAGCCTCTAAGTTTTTCATCTCGAGTTTTGGGATACGAGATCACTTTCAGTTGTGAAGGGGTGGGAAGCTTTATTGATGGATTTGGTCTTGACTGCGCCCTAGTGGCATTAGTCGGTACTACGGTTTTCTTGGATAGATATGTGGTGCGCCTAAATGTAGGCTTTTGGTTTTGAACTAATATTAGTAATAATTAAAGTTAACGGTAGGAAATTTTTGTTCATGCCAATGGATTCTAGATGGGAGGTTTGTGAGGGGGTATTATAGTATAGGATAGGGAGGGGGGGGGGGTAATGAAATTTTCATCAGAAATCCCCTACGGGCTCTGGTTTTCGAGATATTAGCGTATAAGTTATTTTTGTTCATGCCAATGGATTCTCGGTGGTGTAGGGTGGGAGGGGGGGGGGACGAAATTCTCATCAGAAATCCGCTACGGGCTCGCCATTTCTTGAGTAAGGTTACCTAGCGGCATTAGTCGGAACTACTAGCATGCCTTGGTTTTGCTGTTTTCTTTTATTAGCGGGGAAGTTCTAGATATCAGCATGACGTCATCTTGGTTTTTTTTATTTTCAAGTGCTGTTGTAGATATCAGCATCATTCGAATTTCACAACATGATATCACCTTGGCTTGATGTTTTCTTATTATTATTGGGTCCTGGGGGTGCGTGTATTGAAAAGTAACAGTTGCTCTTTCGAGTGCAAGCACCATTTCTTTAGCAAGGTCCCCTAGCGGCATTAGTCGGTACTTACATATGTCGTTCATCTCGGGCTTGGGGATACGAGATTACTTTCAGCACTCTTCAGCCCTAGGATATTTTTTGTCCATGCCAATAGTATTAGTACTAGTGGGGTAAAATTTTCATCAGAAATCCTCTACGGGCTATGGTTCGAGATATTAGCGATCTTACCTTCTCAGGTGTAATTAATATTAGTAGCTCAAAAACAAAAAAGCAACAACAACTATAACCTAAGTTGTGGATTAAAGATTTGATGATATTAATCTGTCGGTGTTTTTTCTAAACAAGATTGCACCATATGATCATATATCTAAAAATAGATCAGGCGAAGCTGATTGGGGCGAATGTAGGTAGACATGTTCACTTAGATAAGTAATGGAAATTAGTAAATGTGTAATTTTGCTCTTCAGGTGGAATGCTTCTGATTTTATTCCTTGCATAAACAAATTCGCACAGTCCAGCAAAGTAAACAAATTCGCAGTCGAATAATGTAAACAAATTCGCATAGCAGCCGAGTAAAGTAAACAAATTGAGCGATTTATGTAAGATTCCCAATTTCTTTAACTGAAAACAACAACAACCGATATTAATCTGTGGGATATGATGTCTTAGATGAGTAGTGGAAGATATACTTTAAAATTTCTTTTGCTGAAAAAAACAACAACAACAACTATTACGTAAGTTGTGGTCTATAGGTGTCTTTTATTAACAAGAGTGATCACGTTATGATATTCGATGTGTAAAAATTGATCACGGCTGCTTGGGATGGTAAGACACATGAAATCATTAGAAGTAATGGAAATTAAAGCATTAGAAAAGGTGGCCAGGTCGCTGGTAATTTGATATCTTGCGTAAACAAATATAGCCGAGTAAAGCAGGCAAATTGAGCGATTAATGTTTTTTTTTTTTGTATCTAGGAGTTTGTATTGAAAAGTCTTTATGACGAATTGTTTTTTTATTTTCAATAAAATTTCTCAACCAGTCACACTGTTATGAGATTTGATTGATTCCCCGATATCATAGTTCACATGAAGCTGATAAGAATATGATAATTTTATCTTCATACCCAATAGTATGAACAGGTACATTGTTTACTTACCATTAAGTTGAGAGTGGGTTAAATTAAAAGCTTTAATAGACGAACGCTGTGTTATGATATTAATGTGGTATGATATGTTGTCTGAGGTGAGTAGTGGAAGTTGTATGGGAGCTATGAATAAGCAGTAAAATCCTAATCAGCAATCTCGCTGGATATGTGATAATTCTCCATGTCCATAGTGAAGATCGTGGTGGTGGGTTGAGAGTAGGTATTGTAAGTTATGTGTTGAGTTAAAAGTTTTGCTGGATGGTATTTGACATTTATCTCCTCGAAATGGTGTTGTATGAGTATCAGGAAGGTTGAAAAAAAGTTGATAATGCTTCAAGTTCAATAGTGAACTGCGATGTTGAGAGTGGGTATTTGGAATGATATAACTCTAGTAGGATATCTTACCACATTTGAAAAAAATTACATAATATGATTAAGAAAGCTTCATGATATATATCAAAAGTGATCCCAATGGATTACATAAGGAAAGTATGTTCACTTCATCTGCAAACAACAAATTTGGCTGAAAGCGACACACGGTGTGAGCAATAATCATTTTTTTTTGCTTCAATTATCACTATTAAGCGACATGTGTCGCAGAAAATATATTAAGTCTAGTCTAGTCTAAAATATGTATTGTAAATAAAAATTGTATTATGGTTATAATGCCATTTATTGAAATAATTTGTTTTAATTACATTATAGTTTAAGTCTAAGGACTTTTTTCTTTAACTCAGGAAAGCCAGGATTTCAAAAACTGATCCTTATAATGAATATTCCTTATACCTTTAGACCAACATGACTTTCGAAGGTTCCTTGTGCACCATTTTCACAAATAATATCTCTCCGTCTTTACTTTTTGCAATCTTTGTTGGAATATCCTGATTTATCGACCTGTTGGTAGGGGACAGTCGACTCGTTTTTGGATGAAAAACTTTCTTCTTTATTTCTGGAAAGCATCGATTTCATAGATGTAGACTTAGCTTTATATGAATATTCTTTACTCCTTTCTTCCGTAGGCTTTAGAAGGTTTGTAGTGTCCTTAGAACTCATGTTGAAATTATTGTGTAATTAGCTTGCCAAGAACCAGTGATCTGTTTGGGTAAAGAGCAAAATATCAACTGAAAAAACAAGTTATGAAACTACTATTTATATATATTTGACACATGGGCCTGAAGGCAGCAATTTGTCCTTGACCTCTGGCGTCACCTTAATCTTTGAAACCGAAAGTATCTGCTCTTGGGTTCACTTGGATGATGATGAGTAGTGCAAGTTGTATGGGAGATTATAATTAGCTGTGCTTCAAGTTCAATAGTGAAGACCGCGATGTGGAGAGTGGATATTTGGAATGATATAAGTCTATTAGGATATGGAAGTATTATTTATTCATCTTTAAATCTTACCATGAAAGTATTAGGTTGGGAGTGGATTAAATTAAATGTTTTGACGAAAGAAGGTGGAGTTATTATATTAATATAGTATAATATGTTATCTTAGATGAGTATATTGAGAGCTGTGAGTAATATCTCACTCGGGATTTGGTCATATACTTGCCAGCTGTGGATATGTATGTATGCAACACTGAAATGAATTAATGTAATATGTTGTGTAGTGTAAAAGAAAAACTTTCATGGGCGATATGGGGATTGAATCGATGTATGTTATGCACTAGATTGGTGATATTTGTGCTTATTTGATTGAAGTAAAATAGTTTCACGGCTTCCTTACCAAGACTTAAATATATTCATACAAACGTTGAATCGATGTCAAGAACATATTAATACTATGAGCAGAGGAAATCGTGATCATTGCAGCATGTTATGAAATTCGATATCTAAAAATAGACCACATGAAGGTTATTGGGGTGGTAAAAAAACATGAAGGCATTAGGTTGAGAATGGCTTCAATTTAAGGCTTTGGTGAAAGAAGGCGGCATCAGTCAGTTTTGGTGAGCCTCAGCGATAGGTCAAATAAAAAAAATGTCAACCGCGCTAATAAATGAAAGTTTTTCCAGTAAAAAGAGTGGTACAAAACGGCATATGGGTAGCTGTATTGGACAGACTAAATCGCCGAGATTGTTATTGAAAGCCACCAGTCGAGGTGGAGAAATTACTCAGCGTGTAAGAAAAAGTGATTTTGTAAAGTGGGAGGAAATGAGTTCAGTATTCACAGACAGAATTAGAGCTGGAATTATTGTAAATATAAACCATACAGATCCTAAGCTATTTATACATGATGCTGCTCATTTATTTATACGCCGTATTAAGAATATTTTAAAACGCCATCTCAATATTAAAGTTAATACAAAGTTGTGTGCTGATTTTGTTAAGAATATCGGTGACAATGAGGTTATAAACGATATTAAATATTTACAAGCAAGAACTGCTCCAATCAATGTGGACGATAATTTAAATGAGTGGTATAAAGTTAACATTTTGGATTCAATACTCACTCAGCTGGAGGAGTTTCAGAAAAAAGATAGTGGCTGGACATTGGAGTCCATTATACATTTAGCAGTACATATCAACAAATTTGAACAGCACCGAGGATCTTCGTATATACCTCTACCGAAGGAGATTGCTTTAAAGCAAGCTTGCATCAATGTAAAAAATAGTGATGAAGCATGCTTCGCTTGGGCCGTAACATCAGCGCTATATCCTGCAAATGTTCACTCCGATAGGACCTCATCATATTCACATTATTCTACTGTGCTAAATTTAACTGGAATAGCATTTCCTATGACGCTTAAGCAAATTAAACAATTTGAAGACCAGAACGATATATCAATAAACGTATTCATCCTAAAGAAAGAGCGTTCCTTCACCACTGTTCTAGTTAGACCAACGAAACATAATATGAAGCGACATGTGAATCTATTAATGATACAAAATAACTATGAGCAGGATGATGATGATGATGATGATGCTGATGATGATTATGATGATAATGATGATGACAGTACCAGGTTTCATTTCTGCTGGATTAAATATCTTTCACGGCTTGCATGGAAACAAGCTTCAAAACATAAGGCTAGATTGTATATATGCGATAGATGTTTGTTCTATTTTTATTCGGCTAAAGCATTAGCATCACATATTCCTGAATGTGAGAAACAAAAAATTTATCTTGAATTAAGGAAGCCCAACCGTAAAATTAAATGCTAGTAGCACAACGGATACTCTACCATTGACAAACATTACTGAATTCCATCAGAGCAACAAGGAGCAGCCGCAGAAAACATATGACCTAATTCTAGTGTATTTTAAATAAAAAAAAAATGTATTACATATAGTTATAGTTCCATTTATTTAAGTAATTTGTTTTAATTGTATTATAGTCTAAGATATACATTATTGGAAAATAACGAATATATTATAGTTATAGGTGTATTCAAATAAGGAAGCCCAACAATAGAATGACACACTAAGAATTAAATGTTAATATTTTTTTAATTTATAATAAATCGATAATGATATTTTATATATGTTATTCTTTTTATTCAATTTCCCTACTAAGTCCAGAACTCCTGAAAGTATTCTTTAATAATATTTGTCTACTACAGAGGGCTCTTAATCGGACGGTTGAACCTTTTACCCAGAATGCTAGGTTGAGCGTGAGAAAACATGTTGACACGTGGGCTTGACCTTGGCCTCTGGCATCACCTTTGAAACCGGAAGGGTATTTTGTCCTTGACCTTGATCCAGAAGTGTTTGTCTTGGCGGCTATAACCTTAATCAATTACGTCACAGGGGACTCTATACAGCTTTTCAACACAAATTTGATAACAGATAAACAGCTTTCAAACAGCTCTGATAACAGGTAAACAGCTTTTAAACAGGTCTGATAACAGGTAAACAGCTTTTAAACAGGTCTGATAACAGCTCTGATAACAGCTTAACAGCTTTTCAAACAGCTCTGATAACAGCTTAACAGCTTTTCAAACAGGTCTGATAACAGCTTAACAGCTCTGATAACAGCTCTGATAACAGCTTAACAGCTTTTAAACAGGTCTGATAACAGCTTAACAGCTCTGATAACAGCTCTGATAACAGCTTAACAGCTTTTTAAACAGGTCTGATAACAGCTTAACAGCTTTTCAAACAGCTCTGATAACAGCTTAACAGCTTT
Source organism: Dioctria rufipes (assembly GCA_963924295.1). Taxonomy (NCBI): domain Eukaryota; kingdom Metazoa; phylum Arthropoda; class Insecta; order Diptera; family Asilidae; genus Dioctria; species Dioctria rufipes. Next base: position 145,603,785 of record OZ002742.1, on the reverse strand, counting down.
TCAAACAGCTCTGATAACAGCTTAACAGCTCTGATAACAGCTCTGATAACAGCTTAACAGCTTTTAAACAGGTCTGATAACAGCTTAACAGCTTTTCAAACAGCTCTGATAACAGCTTAACAGCTTTTAAATAGGTCAAATAACAGCTAAACAGCTTTTTATACAGGTCTGATAACAGCTTAACAGCTTTTCAAACAGCTCTGATAACAGGTAAACAGCTTTTAAACAGGTCTGATAACAGCTTAACAGCTCTGATAACAGCTCTGATAACAGCTTAACAGCTTTTTAAACAGGTCTGATAACAGCTTAACAGCTTTTCAAGCAGCTCTGATAACAGCTTAACAGCTTTTAAATAGGTTAAATAACAGCTAAACAGCTTTTTATACAGGTCTGATAACAGCTTAACAGCTTTTCAAACAGCTCTGATTACAGCTTAACAGCTTTTAAACAGCTCTGATAACAGCTTAACAGCTTTTAAATTATTATAATAAATAACACGTTTTTATCTAACCATCGATCTCGAATATATTCTGATAACTGTAGTTCGTTAAGGACTTGTCGACTCGATTTCACAAGAAGCAGTACGTCATCTAGTTGCCTGGCAGAAGTTTTCGGTTGGAAGAAGTACTCGGTTGGAGGTTCGCCTTCCCTCAGCCAGCGTGATTGACTGCGCAACACAAACTCCAAGCTGTGCTTGTAAGTATGTGCTCCAAGTGTTTATTTTCTATTAAAATAAAGAATCAACTCCGATTGGGAGAAGAGCTGCCATCCGATATACTTTGGACAACAAACTGGAAGCTTGATACCCAGTTCGGTTGAAACTCGTTTCGATAAAGGATCGAATTTGGAGCTTACCAACATCCCACCGTTGACTAAGAAAAGGAAGTCAGCTTTCCTCTCTTGCCAATCGTGCCTGAATTCAATGAACTCATTGATGAACTGCTCTGAGTTGATGAATAGCCAGTACGCAGTTCTCCTTCAACTGGAGTGATGGTTGCCCCTACAAGAAGATGATCACGAGCGGACACAATTCATGAGTGAAGCCAACGAAATGTTCTAGTATTCCAGGGAGGACGTGAAGTCTATCAATTCTCGAGCCCGCGAGACTTCCATGGATATTTCGCGAGACCCTCGTGTATGATCTAGTCATAGGATGCATCAAACGACAGATATCCATAAGTCTGAAAACACTAACAAAATTCCTCAATCGAGCAGCATTGAGCTCTTAAGCTGTTATCAGACCTGTATAAAAAGCTGTTTAGCTGTTATTTGACCTATTTAAAAGCTGTTAAGCTGTTATCAGAGCTGTTTGAAAAGCTGTTAAGCTGTTATCAGACCTGTTTAAAAAGCTGTTAAGCTGTTATCAGAGCTGTTATCAGAGCTGTTAAGCTGTTATCAGACCTGTTTAAAAGCTGTTTACCTGTTATCAGAGCTGTTTGAAAAGCTGTTAAGCTGTTATCACAGCTGTTATGATCTTCGCTAGTAGGATGGCGTATTCGCCGATATCCGGGATTCTGTTCATGATGAGATATATTTTTATTTAGTTAATTATTGAATATATGGCGTGATGGCCGCAATATTCGTAAAAATGGGTAAAAAGCCTCATTTACCTTTGGATCTGGCCGAATGCCTCAATCCGCACTAGATATATGGCTGGAGAGCCTCAATATCTATCAAAAGAAAATACTTGGCTAATTGCCTCGGTATTTTTGTAAGAAAGATGTTTGGCTGAGAAGCCTCTTCATCAAAAGGGTAGAACCGCTGGCCAACTTGCCTCTGCGATCTAAGAATAAGAACCACTTGACTACTCTATGGTTATTTCTTTATTCTTGCCTTATTCCTAAATGCTACCTTATTTATAATCGATAATTATTGCTAAGTAAGCAATTTACAATAATTCCTAAATGCTACCTACAATCAATATTCTTTACCTACCTTATTATGTGCATCGTAACAAAAGAGCGGTGACCTCACGTGAGTAATATTTTCTTTACAACTTGGTGCACTGTATATGCATATTATGCTTTTTGCTTGCGCGGAAATTTGATGCGTTTTACTTTTACCTCATTCATAACGAGGTATGAATGAATCACACAAATGATTACATACGAATCTGTATGTATGTCAATTATGTTTTCTTTTTCTGTTTACTCGACGAGTTAATTGAACTCGGAGTTTTACCTTTTGAAAAGATATGCAAACTTTAACTGCAATCTTTTTTCTTGTTTTCTTTTAGGGAGATGCGCATATGATTTATATGCAATTTATTATGTATGATTACATATGCATTACATCCCCATCCTTAAAAGATTGATGCAATTTTGATTTCTCTAAAGAAAGTAAAATTGCATTCGTTCTATTTATTGCACATTTGATCACCTTTCTTTTGTTACCATTTTTTTTTTTTTTTTTTTTTTTTTTTTTTTTTTTTTACATATTACAATTTCCATTGTCTACGTTTAACTATTTTGTTATATATATTTTGATTTTTCTATCTATATATCTATAGGTACCTATTTATGTTTACATAGTTTTAAGTTATTATTGTGTATTTTAATTTCTTTTCCATTTATATCTACATAACTATTCACCTTATCTTGTCTAATTATTCTATATGGTCCTTTATACGGTTGCTGTAATTTTACTCTATTACCTACTTTTATATATACATAATCATTTATTTTAAAGTTAGCTTCGTTTACATCGTTTTGTTTATCTATTCTTTCTTGTTTTTCTTTCAGTAAACATTCTTTTACATTATTTTGTGCAAATTGCAATTTTATTTTTAATTCATTAATATAATCATCAATATTATATATTTTTGTATTGTTATCTAAGATCTCACATGGTAATGAATTTAATTTTCCAAAAACTAGCTCAAAAGGTGTATAATTGGTAGTTGTATGTGGTGTGGTGTTGTAGCTGTAAGTATAGTAGGGTAATATTTCACTCCAATTTTCTTGTTCAGAAATTGTCATTATATAATCGTTTAAAACTCTATGGTTCCTTTCGATTGAACCTAGGGTTTCGTGGTGAAATGGGGCTGATGTCACTTTTTTTATTTTTAAAAGATCACACAGGTTGTTTATCAGTTGATTACAAAATTCTGTACCCATATCAGTTTTGAGTTTTTTAAAACATCCATATTTCAATATGAATTTTTCTAATATTGCTTTCGCCACTGTCCTTGCATGTTTGGTTTCTATTGGGATTGCTTCTACAAACTTCGTTAGCTCACATTGAAGAGTTAAAATGTATCTGAAGTCCCCAGATGGTCGAAGTGGTCCAACAGTGTCTATGGAGATTGTCTCAAAAGATGAGCCAGGTGTGTCAGTTATTAAGTGTCTCTCTTTGGTGTGTTTCGTGATTTTTGTTCTTGCGCATTCTTGACAATTATTTACGTATTCTTTCACCATCTTATTCATATTTTTCCAAGTGTATTTTTGTTTCAACCTAGCAATGCATCTTCTTATGCCGCAATGTCCACCAATTCGTGAGCTATGGTATTCTTTTATCAGTCTGTGCATTTCATCTTTTTTCATTATCCTTTTAGGAGGTGTATATAAAATAATATTAACACAATGTTTTGTTTCTCTATGGAATTCCTTCAATATATTTCTTAATTTTTCGACGTCGATAATATCAAATAATTCATGATTATTTGCTAGCGCTAATTTATCTATTTTCGCATTGCTTATTTTGAGTAGTAACTTCCTCAGAACCAATTTTAACTCTGGTAAAGATTTATCATTACACTCTGCAATTATTTTATCTTTAGAGATTTCTATTTCATGCAGTTTTCTGTTATCATTGTGTTTCCTAAGTTGCGCGTGTTTATTATTTTTAAATGTTAACTCGAGTTTTTTAATATACCTTATGTCTGATATTGATGTACTGTTCCAAACGTAAAGTTGATCAGGCTTCTTGTTTGAAATTAAGGTACTTGCACAGTTTTTACTGCTTTTGCCCTCCTTATTGTTATTATTATTCTGCATGTATTGTTTTCTTTGCATGTTTCTTGTGATTACATTGATATTATTTTTCGGCATCATTGCTATTAAGTCCTTGGATTCTATTTTAATTCTTGATAATGCGTCTGCATTGGTGTTCATTTTACCTTGTTTAAAGACAATTTCAAAGTCATAATCCATGAGATCAACTCTTATTCTCGTTAATTTTGATGATGGGTTTTTGTGCGTAAATAAGCTTACAAGCGGTCTGTGATCCGTATACACTATGAATTTTCTTCCAAATAAGTATGGTCTAAAATGCTGTATTCCCCAGTGAATAGCTAAAAGTTCTTTTTCTATTATGGGTTTATTTAATTCATGTTTATTAAGGGACTTGCTTGCATAGGCTATCGGCTTGTCTCGCCCGATTTCGCAATGCGAGAGTACTGCTCCTAATGCATAGCTGGATGCATCAGTTGTTAAAATGAATAATTCATTGAAGTTAGGATAACTTAGTACTGGTGGGGATACTAGTTTCTGTTTTAAGACTTCAAATGATTTCTTGCAATCTTCAGACCAATGAAATATTTTGTTCTTTTTTAGAAGTTCATTTAGTGGTTTTGCGATCTCTGCAAAATTCTGGACAAATCTTCTATAATAGTTGCAGAATGCTACGAATCTTCGCACCTCATCAGCATTCTTGGGTTCAGGATAATTTTTAATGCTTTCATATTTCTGTGGGTCAGTTCGTATACCCTCAGGTGTGATTCGGTGGCCAAGGTATGTAACTTCTGGTTTTAAAAAGTTACATTTAGTCGCATTTAGCTTTAGATTATATTTCTGCAATCTTTCTAATACTTTTATAAGGTTGTTGTTGTGATCATCTAAGTTAGAACCAAATATTATTATATCATCTACATATAGGAACGCTGCGGCTTCTAGGCCACTTAGTGCTATTGATAGCATTCGTTGGAAGCTATTGGTTGAGATTTTTAACCCAAAAGGTAATCTCGTGAATTGGTAGTGTCCTGTATTTGTTGAAAATGCTGTCAATGGTCTTGATTTCGGATGTAATGGAATTTGATGAAATGAACTAGTCATATCAAGAGTCGAAAAATATTTTGCTCGGCCTAATTTATCCAATACATCATCAAGTCTTGTTAACGGAAATTTGTCGTTGACAACCTTTTTGTTAAGTGATCTAAAATCTACAACCAGTCGCCATTTATTTTGTCCTCCAAGGTCTTTCTTGGGTACAATTAGCAATGGTGAGTTATAAGGACTTACTGATGGTTCTATTATACCTTCCTTTTGCAGCTTCCATACTTGCGTATTAATTTCATCAAGCTGTGAATTAGGCATCCTATAGTTTTTTGTGTAGACGGGTGTTTTATCTGTAGTCGAAATTCGTTGTTCGTAGAAATTATTGATGGTTAGTGGTTCTCCATCTATATGAAAGACGCTTTCGAACTTCTCACAGATGCTTAGTATTGATTGTTTTGCTTTTGGGCATAAGCTATCTATGTTTATCTGTTCCTTAACCTTTTCAAACTTTGAATTGTTCATTCTAGCTTTGGTGAAATGACAAATATTGTAATCCTTAATAGAATCTATTCCAACATGATAATTCTTGAGTGGTTGCGTGTATATATGAGCCTTTGTTATGGTGCCCAACTCTTCTGTTGTATTTAAAACTCTTATGTGTTTTATGCCCTTTGACGGTATCACCGCATTTGCTACAAAAATCCCTTTTTTTATTTCCTTTCCGCAGATCAGACTGTCTTCATTTATTTCAATGTCGATCGGTGTTATTATCTCTGATCTAGGCGGTATTGTGATATTATTGATGATTTTGATGTCCATGTTTATTGGTAATGTTATATCCCTTGTGTTTGATCTTATGGTCAATGCGCATGTTTCGTAATCTATATTACAATGATATTTAATCAGAAAATCACGCCCTAACACCCCGTTCGTAGTTAAGTTAATATCATCATCAATTATATGAAACTTATGTTTTATAATGATGTCTTCAATTGGCAATTCTAACTCTGTGGCTCCATGCGTAGTTATTATTTTATTTGCAATTCCATTTATTTGACACGATTCATTTACATCTATGTCTGCATTTTCGACTAGGTTATTTTTTAGTATTGATATATCTGCACCTGAGTCAATCAAAAATGATATCGGGTATTTGCTTTCTTTAATATATATATTTATGTAGTTTGAGTAGTTGTCTCCTTGTTTTAGATGCACTATTTTCTTAGTGTGTATACCCCGGTTCTCTGTTTTCCGGGGACAGCTAAGTTTTCCGATTCTCTGCCCCATCTATTGTTGTAACCTCTATTGCACTTAGTGTAGTTATCACTATATCTTCTGTTGTTATAGTTGTTATTATTGCTTCTATTGTTATTTCCATTTCTATCTCTATAACTGTTGTTTTCCTTTCTATAATAGTTGCTATTGTTATTTTTGTTGTAGTTAGTGTTCTGGTTCGTGCAATTGTTCTTCTGATATCTGTTATTGCATCTGTTAGTACTGTTGAAGTTTTGCTTGTAATAATACATGTTTGTTTGGTTCGGACAATCAGTCATTTCTGTGGTTATCGTTATGGCTTCTGATAGTTTGCTTGGCCTTGCTGCTATGAGAATGGTTTTGTATGGTTCATTAATACCATTCTTAAATGAACTTAAGCCTAATTGATCATTCATGTTCACGATTAATGATCGATTAGCTTCTCCTTGTTCTGATATTTGTAGATCATTTAATGATGCTATCAGTGCTTCTATTCTTGAAGCGAAGGCATTCACGCTTTGATTGCCTTGCTGTATCTTGGCCAAATCACTGTGTATTTTCAGTGGATTTTTATTTATTTTGTATGTTTTTTGTAGATTTGCCTTTAATTCTGATATTTTTGTTGGGACGCTTTCTGATAAAAGTCTATTCTTCACTCTATCTGATAGTTTTACCGTCGTTATGAATTTTAGAAGTGTATTCTCTTGGTCTGTTTTTAGCGTTTCCTTATAAAATTCAATTAAACCAAGAAAATTTGATACTGCCTTGAAATCACCATCAAACTCTGGTATTATTTTCGTTGCAGCTGCAATATCAAATGCTGCCATTGTCTCTTGTGTTGTTTCGTCAGATTCTTTGGCAATTAAATACACATTTATTCTTTCTTTTAAATTCTCAAATGTCTGTTTAGCTTCTTTTAATTTTACTTGATCTGTTATTTGTTTTTCTATTTTGAGCCATTCTTCATTAATTTCCTTGTTTTTTGCTTCTATGAACTTCGCAGTGTATGTTCTATTTGGATTTTTTTTTAAAGTTGGCTAAAAGTTCTACTAGTAGATCAAAATACATCAGTGAAACCCTTTTTACTATATATTACCGCTGACCATCGTTGATACCACAGCAAGAAAATGTAATTTTTATTAAGTAAAAGAAATGATTTATTTTATACATTTATTGTCCTAACTAAATTTTTTTTTACATATTTTTTATAATGGCTATTTAATTTAAAAATTAATATACTAACTACTATACCTAGGATTACATAAACTACTATCTGGTTCTCTGCTATCTCTTCTGTGTTGCAATTAACAACACCCTGCTGGGACTTTGTGTTTCCCATATCTCTTTTTCTTTTTCTTTTCAATCTTTTGAATTTCCTTCAATTCTTCTAATTCTCTTATTGCTTTAGCCCTAAATTGCCCTACCGTTGTATTTATCAACCTCTTTAATTCAGCTACACGTTGGCGCTGTTTTACCAATTTTCCTCCTCGTGGCTTCCTTGATGGTTTTTCCTCTTCTAACTGCTTCACTGTTACAGTCCGGTTTTTTGTTTTGTACTTCTGTCTGTATTGTTCAATAGAAATCGGCTTGGGTCCAGCTCGTGGGTTCTTTTTCAATTCTTCTTTCAATCCCTCGTTGAGTGTCTCGTATATTTTATTAAATTTGCTGTCGATTTCAGACATCCATTGCTCTATTTCTGGTACCGTTGATTCCATCTCGTTTATAGGCAGGGTCGCCATGTTATGATCTTCGCTAGTAGGATGGCGTATTCGCCGATATCCGGGATTCTGTTCATGATGAGATATATTTTTATTTAGTTAATTATTGAATATATGGCGTGATGGCCGCAATATTCGTAAAAATGGGTAAAAAGCCTCATTTACCTTTGGATCTGGCCGAATGCCTCAATCCGCACTAGATATATGGCTGGAGAGCCTCAATATCTATCAAAAGAAAATACTTGGCTAATTGCCTCGGTATTTTTGTAAGAAAGATGTTTGGCTGAGAAGCCTCTTCATCAAAAGGGTAGAACCGCTGGCCAACTTGCCTCTGCGATCTAAGAATAAGAACCACTTGACTACTCTATGGTTATTTCTTTATTCTTGCCTTATTCCTAAATGCTACCTTATTTATAATCGATAATTATTGCTAAGTAAGCAATTTACAATAATTCCTAAATGCTACCTACAATCAATATTCTTTACCTACCTTATTATGTGCATCGTAACAAAAGAGCGGTGACCTCACGTGAGTAATATTTTCTTTACAACTTGGTGCACTGTATATGCATATTATGCTTTTTGCTTGCGCGGAAATTTGATGCGTTTTACTTTTACCTCATTCATAACGAGGTATGAATGAATCACACAAATGATTACATACGAATCTGTATGTATGTCAATTATGTTTTCTTTTTCTGTTTACTCGACGAGTTAATTGAACTCGGAGTTTTACCTTTTGAAAAGATATGCAAACTTTAACTGCAATCTTTTTTCTTGTTTTCTTTTAGGGAGATGCGCATATGATTTATATGCAATTTATTATGTATGATTACATATGCATTACATCCCCATCCTTAAAAGATTGATGCAATTTTGATTTCTCTAAAGAAAGTAAAATTGCATTCGTTCTATTTATTGCACATTTGATCACCTTTCTTTTGTTACCATTTTTTTTTTTTTTTTTTTTTTTTTTTTTTTTTTTTTTTACATATTACAATTTCCATTGTCTACGTTTAACTATTTTGTTATATATATTTTGATTTTTCTATCTATATATCTATAGGTACCTATTTATGTTTACATAGTTTTAAGTTATTATTGTGTATTTTAATTTCTTTTCCATTTATATCTACATAACTATTCACCTTATCTTGTCTAATTATTCTATATGGTCCTTTATACGGTTGCTGTAATTTTACTCTATTACCTACTTTTATATATACATAATCATTTATTTTAAAGTTAGCTTCGTTTACATCGTTTTGTTTATCTATTCTTTCTTGTTTTTCTTTCAGTAAACATTCTTTTACATTATTTTGTGCAAATTGCAATTTTATTTTTAATTCATTAATATAATCATCAATATTATATATTTTTGTATTGTTATCTAAGATCTCACATGGTAATGAATTTAATTTTCCAAAAACTAGCTCAAAAGGTGTATAATTGGTAGTTGTATGTGGTGTGGTGTTGTAGCTGTAAGTATAGTAGGGTAATATTTCACTCCAATTTTCTTGTTCAGAAATTGTCATTATATAATCGTTTAAAACTCTATGGTTCCTTTCGATTGAACCTAGGGTTTCGTGGTGAAATGGGGCTGATGTCACTTTTTTTATTTTTAAAAGATCACACACAGTTGATTACAAAATTCTGTACCCATATCAGTTTTGAGTTTTTTAAAACATCCATATTTCAATATGAATTTTTCTAATATTGCTTTCGCCACTGTCCTTGCATGTTTGGTTTCTATTGGGATTGCTTCTACAAACTTCGTTAGCTCACATTGAAGAGTTAAAATGTATCTGAAGTCCCCAGATGGTCGAAGTGGTCCAACAGTGTCTATGGAGATTGTCTCAAAAGATGAGCCAGGTGTGTCAGTTATTAAGTGTCTCTCTTTGGTGTGTTTCGTGATTTTTGTTCTTGCGCATTCTTGACAATTATTTACGTATTCTTTCACCATCTTATTCATATTTTTCCAAGTGTATTTTTGTTTCAACCTAGCAATGCATCTTCTTATGCCGCAATGTCCACCAATTCGTGAGCTATGGTATTCTTTTATCAGTCTGTGCATTTCATCTTTTTTCATTATCCTTTTAGGAGGTGTATATAAAATAATATTAACACAATGTTTTGTTTCTCTATGGAATTCCTTCAATATATTTCTTAATTTTTCGACGTCGATAATATCAAATAATTCATGATTATTTGCTAGCGCTAATTTATCTATTTTCGCATTGCTTATTTTGAGTAGTAACTTCCTCAGAACCAATTTTAACTCTGGTAAAGATTTATCATTACACTCTGCAATTATTTTATCTTTAGAGATTTCTATTTCATGCAGTTTTCTGTTATCATTGTGTTTCCTAAGTTGCGCGTGTTTATTATTTTTAAATGTTAACTCGAGTTTTTTAATATACCTTATGTCTGATATTGATGTACTGTTCCAAACGTAAAGTTGATCAGGCTTCTTGTTTGAAATTAAGGTACTTGCACAGTTTTTACTGCTTTTGCCCTCCTTATTGTTATTATTATTCTGCATGTATTGTTTTCTTTGCATGTTTCTTGTGATTACATTGATATTATTTTTCGGCATCATTGCTATTAAGTCCTTGGATTCTATTTTAATTCTTGATAATGCGTCTGCATTGGTGTTCATTTTACCTTGTTTAAAGACAATTTCAAAGTCATAATCCATGAGATCAACTCTTATTCTCGTTAATTTTGATGATGGGTTTTTGTGCGTAAATAAGCTTACAAGCGGTCTGTGATCCGTATACACTATGAATTTTCTTCCAAATAAGTATGGTCTAAAATGCTGTATTCCCCAGTGAATAGCTAAAAGTTCTTTTTCTATTATGGGTTTATTTAATTCATGTTTATTAAGGGACTTGCTTGCATAGGCTATCGGCTTGTCTCGCCCGATTTCGCAATGCGAGAGTACTGCTCCTAATGCATAGCTGGATGCATCAGTTGTTAAAATGAATAATTCATTGAAGTTAGGATAACTTAGTACTGGTGGGGATACTAGTTTCTGTTTTAAGACTTCAAATGATTTCTTGCAATCTTCAGACCAATGAAATATTTTGTTCTTTTTTAGAAGTTCATTTAGTGGTTTTGCGATCTCTGCAAAATTCTGGACAAATCTTCTATAATAGTTGCAGAATGCTACGAATCTTCGCACCTCATCAGCATTCTTGGGTTCAGGATAATTTTTAATGCTTTCATATTTCTGTGGGTCAGTTCGTATACCCTCAGGTGTGATTCGGTGGCCAAGGTATGTAACTTCTGGTTTTAAAAAGTTACATTTAGTCGCATTTAGCTTTAGATTATATTTCTGCAATCTTTCTAATACTTTTATAAGGTTGTTGTTGTGATCATCTAAGTTAGAACCAAATATTATTATATCATCTACATATAGGAACGCTGCGGCTTCTAGGCCACTTAGTGCTATTGATAGCATTCGTTGGAAGCTATTGGTTGAGATTTTTAACCCAAAAGGTAATCTCGTGAATTGGTAGTGTCCTGTATTTGTTGAAAATGCTGTCAATGGTCTTGATTTCGGATGTAATGGAATTTGATGAAATGAACTAGTCATATCAAGAGTCGAAAAATATTTTGCTCGGCCTAATTTATCCAATACATCATCAAGTCTTGTTAACGGAAATTTGTCGTTGACAACCTTTTTGTTAAGTGATCTAAAATCTACAACCAGTCGCCATTTATTTTGTCCTCCAAGGTCTTTCTTGGGTACAATTAGCAATGGTGAGTTATAAGGACTTACTGATGGTTCTATTATACCTTCCTTTTGCAGCTTCCATACTTGCGTATTAATTTCATCAAGCTGTGAATTAGGCATCCTATAGTTTTTTGTGTAGACGGGTGTTTTATCTGTAGTCGAAATTCGTTGTTCGTAGAAATTATTGATGGTTAGTGGTTCTCCATCTATATGAAAGACGCTTTCGAACTTCTCACAGATGCTTAGTATTGATTGTTTTGCTTTTGGGCATAAGCTATCTATGTTTATCTGTTCCTTAACCTTTTCAAACTTTGAATTGTTCATTCTAGCTTTGGTGAAATGACAAATATTGTAATCCTTAATAGAATCTATTCCAACATGATAATTCTTGAGTGGTTGCGTGTATATATGAGCCTTTGTTATGGTGCCCAACTCTTCTGTTGTATTTAAAACTCTTATGTGTTTTATGCCCTTTGACGGTATCACCGCATTTGCTACAAAAATCCCTTTTTTTATTTCCTTTCCGCAGATCAGACTGTCTTCATTTATTTCAATGTCGATCGGTGTTATTATCTCTGATCTAGGCGGTATTGTGATATTATTGATGATTTTGATGTCCATGTTTATTGGTAATGTTATATCCCTTGTGTTTGATCTTATGGTCAATGCGCATGTTTCGTAATCTATATTACAATGATATTTAATCAGAAAATCACGCCCTAACACCCCGTTCGTAGTTAAGTTAATATCATCATCAATTATATGAAACTTATGTTTTATAATGATGTCTTCAATTGGCAATTCTAACTCTGTGGCTCCATGCGTAGTTATTATTTTATTTGCAATTCCATTTATTTGACACGATTCATTTACATCTATGTCTGCATTTTCGACTAGGTTATTTTTTAGTATTGATATATCTGCACCTGAGTCAATCAAAAATGATATCGGGTATTTGCTTTCTTTAATATATATATTTATGTAGTTTGAGTAGTTGTCTCCTTGTTTTAGATGCACTATTTTCTTAGTGTGTATACCCCGGTTCTCTGTTCTCTGCCCCATCTATTGTTGTAACCTCTATTGCACTTAGTGTAGTTATCACTATATCTTCTGTTGTTATAGTTGTTATTATTGCTTCTATTGTTATTTCCATTTCTATCTCTATAACTGTTGTTTTCCTTTCTATAATAGTTGCTATTGTTATTTTTGTTGTAGTTAGTGTTCTGGTTCGTGCAATTGTTCTTCTGATATCTGTTATTGCATCTGTTAGTACTGTTGAAGTTTTGCTTGTAATAATACATGTTTGTTTGGTTCGGACAATCAGTCATTTCTGTGGTTATCGTTATGGCTTCTGATAGTTTGCTTGGCCTTGCTGCTATGAGAATGGTTTTGTATGGTTCATTAATACCATTCTTAAATGAACTTAAGCCTAATTGATCATTCATGTTCACGATTAATGATCGATTAGCTTCTCCTTGTTCTGATATTTGTAGATCATTTAATGATGCTATCAGTGCTTCTATTCTTGAAGCGAAGGCATTCACGCTTTGATTGCCTTGCTGTATCTTGGCCAAATCACTGTGTATTTTCAGTGGATTTTTATTTATTTTGTATGTTTTTTGTAGATTTGCCTTTAATTCTGATATTTTTGTTGGGACGCTTTCTGATAAAAGTCTATTCTTCACTCTATCTGATAGTTTTACCGTCGTTATGAATTTTAGAAGTGTATTCTCTTGGTCTGTTTTTAGCGTTTCCTTATAAAATTCAATTAAACCAAGAAAATTTGATACTGCCTTGAAATCACCATCAAACTCTGGTATTATTTTCGTTGCAGCTGCAATATCAAATGCTGCCATTGTCTCTTGTGTTGTTTCGTCAGATTCTTTGGCAATTAAATACACATTTATTCTTTCTTTTAAATTCTCAAATGTCTGTTTAGCTTCTTTTAATTTTACTTGATCTGTTATTTGTTTTTCTATTTTGAGCCATTCTTCATTAATTTCCTTGTTTTTTGCTTCTATGAACTTCGCAGTGTATGTTCTATTTGGATTTTTTTTAAAGTTGGCTAAAAGTTCTACTAGTAGATCAAAATACATCAGTGAAACCCTTTTTACTATATATTACCGCTGACCATCGTTGATACCACAGCAAGAAAATGTAATTTTTATTAAGTAAAAGAAATGATTTATTTTATACATTTATTGTCCTAACTAAATTTTTTTTTACATATTTTTTATAATGGCTATTTAATTTAAAAATTAATATACTAACTACTATACCTAGGATTACATAAACTACTATCTGGTTCTCTGCTATCTCTTCTGTGTTGCAATTAACAACACCCTGCTGGGACTTTGTGTTTCCCATATCTCTTTTTCTTTTTCTTTTCAATCTTTTGAATTTCCTTCAATTCTTCTAATTCTCTTATTGCTTTAGCCCTAAATTGCCCTACCGTTGTATTTATCAACCTCTTTAATTCAGCTACACGTTGGCGCTGTTTTACCAATTTTCCTCCTCGTGGCTTCCTTGATGGTTTTTCCTCTTCTAACTGCTTCACTGTTACAGTCCGGTTTTTTGTTTTGTACTTCTGTCTGTATTGTTCAATAGAAATCGGCTTGGGTCCAGCTCGTGGGTTCTTTTTCAATTCTTCTTTCAATCCCTCGTTGAGTGTCTCGTATATTTTATTAAATTTGCTGTCGATTTCAGACATCCATTGCTCTATTTCTGGTACCGTTGATTCCATCTCGTTTATAGGCAGGGTCGCCATGTTATGATCTTCGCTAGTAGGATGGCGTATTCGCCGATATCCGGGATTCTGTTCATGATGAGATATATTTTTATTTAGTTAATTATTGAATATATGGCGTGATGGCCGCAATATTCGTAAAAATGGGTAAAAAGCCTCATTTACCTTTGGATCTGGCCGAATGCCTCAATCCGCACTAGATATATGGCTGGAGAGCCTCAATATCTATCAAAAGAAAATACTTGGCTAATTGCCTCGGTATTTTTGTAAGAAAGATGTTTGGCTGAGAAGCCTCTTCATCAAAAGGGTAGAACCGCTGGCCAACTTGCCTCTGCGATCTAAGAATAAGAACCACTTGACTACTCTATGGTTATTTCTTTATTCTTGCCTTATTCCTAAATGCTACCTTATTTATAATCGATAATTATTGCTAAGTAAGCAATTTACAATAATTCCTAAATGCTACCTACAATCAATATTCTTTACCTACCTTATTATGTGCATCGTAACAAAAGAGCGGTGACCTCACGTGAGTAATATTTTCTTTACAACTTGGTGCACTGTATATGCATATTATGCTTTTTGCTTGCGCGGAAATTTGATGCGTTTTACTTTTACCTCATTCATAACGAGGTATGAATGAATCACACAAATGATTACATACGAATCTGTATGTATGTCAATTATGTTTTCTTTTTCTGTTTACTCGACGAGTTAATTGAACTCGGAGTTATACCTTTTGAAAAGATATGCAAACTTTAGCTGCAATCTTTTTTCTTGTTTTCTTTTAGGGAGATGCGCATATGATTTATATGCAATTTATTATGTATGATTACATATGCATATGTTTGAAAAGCTGTTAAGCTGTTATCAGAGCTGTTATCAGACCTGTTTAAAAGCTGTTTACCTGTTATCAGACCTGTTTAAAAGCTGTTTACCTGTTATCAGAGCTGTTTGAAAGCTGTTTATCTGTTATCAAATTTGTGTTGAAAAGCTGTATAGAGTCCCCTGTGACGTAATTGATTAAGGTTATAGCCGCCAAGACAAACACTTCTGGATCAAGGTCAAGGACAAAATACCCTTCCGGTTTCAAAGGTGATGCCAGAGGCCAAGGTCAAGCCCACGTGTCAACATGTGTTCTCACGCTCAACCTAGCATTCTGGGTAAAAGGTTCAACCGTCCGATTAAGAGCCCTCTGTAGTAGACAAATATTATTAAAGAATACTTTCAGGAGTTCTGGACTTAGTAGGGAAATTGAATAAAAAGAATAACATATATAAAATATCATTATCGATTTATTATAAATTAAAAAAATATTAACATTTAATTCTTAGTGTGTCATTCTATTGTTGGGCTTCCTTATTTGAATACACCTATAACTATAATATATTCGTTATTTTCCAATAATGTATATCTTAGACTATAATACAATTAAAACAAATTACTTAAATAAATGGAACTATAACTATATGTAATACATTTTTTTTTATTTACAATACACTAGAATTAGGTCATATGTTTTCTGCGGCTGCTCCTTGTTGCTCTGATGGAATTCAGTAATGTTTGTCAATGGTAGAGTATCCGTTGTGCTACTAGCATTTAATTTTACGGTTGGGCTTCCTTAATTCAAGATAAATTTTTTGTTTCTCACATTCAGGAATATGTGATGCTAATGCTTTAGCCGAATAAAAATAGAACAAACATCGATCGCATATATACAATCTAGCCTTATGTTTTGAAGCTTGTTTCCATGCAAGCCGTGAAAGATATTTAATCCAGCAGAAATGAAACCTGGTACTGTCATCATCATTATCATCATAATCATCATCAGCATCAGCATCATCATCATCATCATCATCCTGCTCATAGTTATTTTGTATCATTAATAGATTCACATGTCGCTTCATATTATGTTTCGTTGGTCTAACTAGAACAGTGGTGAAGGAACGCTCTTTCTTTAGGATGAATACGTTTATTGATATATCGTTCTGGTCTTCAAATTGTTTAATTTGCTTAAGCGTCATAGGAAATGCTATTCCAGTTAAATTTAGCACAGTAGAATAATGTGAATATGATGAGGTCCTATCGGAGTGAACATTTGCAGGATATAGCGCTGATGTTACGGCCCAAGCGAAGCATGCTTCATCACTATTTTTTACATTGATGCAAGCTTGTTTTAAAGCAATCTCCTTCGGTAGAGGTATATACGAAGATCCTCGGTGCTGTTCAAATTTGTTGATATGTACTGCTAAATGTATAATGGACTCCAATGTCCAGCCACTATCTTTTTTCTGAAACTCCTCCAGCTGAGTGAGTATTGAATCCAAAATGTTAACTTTATACCACTCATTTAAATTATCGTCCACATTGATTGGAGCAGTTCTTGCTTGTAAATATTTAATATCGTTTATAACCTCATTGTCACCGATATTCTTAACAAAATCAGCACACAACTTTGTATTAACTTTAATATTGAGATGGCGTTTTAAAATATTCTTAATACGGCGTATAAATAAATGAGCAGCATCATGTATAAATAGCTTAGGATCTGTATGGTTTATATTTACAATAATTCCAGCTCTAATTCTGTCTGTGAATACTGAACTCATTTCCTCCCACTTTACAAAATCACTTTTTCTTACACGCTGAGTAATTTCTCCACCTCGACTGGTGGCTTTCAATAACAATCTCGGTGATTTAGTCTGTCCAATACAGCTACCCATATGCCGTTTTGTACCACTCTTTTTACTGGAAAAACTTTCATTTATTAGCGCGGTTGACATTTTTTTTATTTGACCTATCGCTGAGGCTCACCAAAACTGACTGATGCCGCCTTCTTTCACCAAAGCCTTAAATTGAAGCCATTCTCAACCTAATGCCTTCATGTTTTTTTACCACCCCAATAACCTTCATGTGGTCTATTTTTAGATATCGAATTTCATAACATGCTGCAATGATCACGATTTCCTCTGCTCATAGTATTAATATGTTCTTGACATCGATTCAACGTTTTTATGAATATATTTAAGTCTTGGTAAGGAAGCCGTGAAACTATTTTACTTCAATCAAATAAGCACAAATATCACCAATCTAGTGCATAACATACATCGATTCAATCCCCATATCGCCCATGAAAGTTTTTCTTTTACACTACACAACATATTACATTAATTCATTTCAGTGTTGCATACATACATATCCACAGCTGGCAAGTATATGACCAAATCCCGAGTGAGATATTACTCACAGCTCTCAATATACTCATCTAAGATAACATATTATACTATATTAATATAATAACTCCACCTTCTTTCGTCAAAACATTTAATTTAATCCACTCCCAACCTAATACTTTCATGGTAAGATTTAAAGATGAATAAATAATACTTCCATATCCTAATAGACTTATATCATTCCAAATATCCACTCTCCACATCGCGGTCTTCACTATTGAACTTGAAGCACAGCTAATTATAATCTCCCATACAACTTGCACTACTCATCATCATCCAAGTGAACCCAAGAGCAGATACTTTCGGTTTCAAAGATTAAGGTGACGCCAGAGGTCAAGGACAAATTGCTGCCTTCAGGCCCATGTGTCAAATATATATAAATAGTAGTTTCATAACTTGTTTTTTCAGTTGATATTTTGCTCTTTACCCAAACAGATCACTGTTTCTTGGCAAGCTAATTACACAATAATTTCAACATGAGTTCTAAGGACACTACAAACCTTCTAAAGCCTACGGAAGAAAGGAGTAAAGAATATTCATATAAAGCTAAGTCTACATCTATGAAATCGATGCTTTCCAGAAATAAAGAAGAAAGTTTTTCATCCAAAAACGAGTCGACTGTCCCCTACCAACAGGTCGATAAATCAGGATATTCCAACAAAGATTGCAAAAAGTAAAGACGGAGAGATATTATTTGTGAAAATGGTGCACAAGGAACCTTCTAAAGTCATGTTGGTCTAAAGGTATAAGGAATATTCATTATAAGGATCAGTTTTTGAAATCCTGGCTTTCCTGAGGTAAAGAAAAAAGACCTTAGACTTAAACTATAATGTAATTAAAACAAATTATTTCAATAAATGGCATTATAACCATAATACAACTTTTATTTACAATACATATTTTAGACTAGACTAGACTTAATATATTTTCTGCGACACATGTCGCTTAATAGTGATAATTGAAGCAAAAAAAAAATGATTATTGCTCACACCGTGTGTCGCTTTCAGCCAAATTTGTTGTTTGCAGATGAAGTGAACATACTTTCCTTATGTAATCCATTGGGATCACTTTTGATATATATCATGAAGCTTTCTTAATCATATTATGTAATTTTTTTCAAATGTGGTAAGATATCCTACTAGAGTTATATCATTCCAAATACCCACTCTCAACATCGCAGTTCACTATTGAACTTGAAGCATTATCAACTTTTTTTCAACCTTCCTGATACTCATACAACACCATTTCGAGGAGATAAATGTCAAATACCATCCAGCAAAACTTTTAACTCAATACATAACTTACAATACCTACTCTCAACCCACCACCACGATCTTCACTATGGACATGGAGAATTATCACATATCCAGCGAGATTGCTGATTAGGATTTTACTGCTTATTCATAGCTCCCATACAACTTCCACAACATACCACATTAATATCATAACACAGCGTTCGTCTATTAAAGCTTTTAATTTAACCCACTCTCAACTTAATGGTAAGTAAACAATGTACCTGTTCATACTATTGGGTATGAAGATAAAATTATCATATTCTTATCAGCTTCATGTGAACTATGATATCGGGGAATCAATCAAATCTCATAACAGTGTGACTGGTTGAGAAATTTTATTGAAAATAAAAAAACAATTCGTCATAAAGACTTTTCAATACAAACTCCTAGATACAAAAAAAAAAAAACATTAATCGCTCAATTTGCCTGCTTTACTCGGCTATATTTGTTTACGCAAGATATCAAATTACCAGCGACCTGGCCACCTTTTCTAATGCTTTAATTTCCATTACTTCTAATGATTTCATGTGTCTTACCATCCCAAGCAGCCGTGATCAATTTTTACACATCGAATATCATAACATGATCACTCTTGTTTATAAAAGACACCTATAGACCACAACTTACGTAATAGTTGTTGTTGTTGTTTTTTTCAGCAAAAGAAATTTTAAAGTATATCTTCCACTACTCATCTAAGACATCATATCCCACAGATTAATATCGGTTGTTGTTGTTTTCAGTTAAAGAAATTGGGAATCTTACATAAATCGCTCAATTTGTTTACTTTACTCGGCTGCTATGCGAATTTGTTTACATTATTCGACTGCGAATTTGTTTACTTTGCTGGACTGTGCGAATTTGTTTATGCAAGGAATAAAATCAGAAGCATTCCACCTGAAGAGCAAAATTACACATTTACTAATTTCCATTACTTATCTAAGTGAACATGTCTACCTACATTCGCCCCAATCAGCTTCGCCTGATCTATTTTTAGATATATGATCATATGGTGCAATCTTGTTTAGAAAAAACACCGACAGATTAATATCATCAAATCTTTAATCCACAACTTAGGTTATAGTTGCTGTTGCTTTTTTGTTTTTGAGCTACTAATATTAATTACACCTGAGAAGGTAAGATCGCTAATATCTCGAACCATAGCCCGTAGAGGATTTCTGATGAAAATTTTACCCCACTAGTACTAATACTATTGGCATGGACAAAAAATATCCTAGGGCTGAAGAGTGCTGAAAGTAATCTCGTATCCCCAAGCCCGAGATGAACGACATATGTAAGTACCGACTAATGCCGCTAGGGGACCTTGCTAAAGAAATGGTGCTTGCACTCGAAAGAGCAACTGTTACTTTTCAATACACGCACCCCCAGGACCCAATAATAATAAGAAAACATCAAGCCAAGGTGATATCATGTTGTGAAATTCGAATGATGCTGATATCTACAACAGCACTTGAAAACAAAAAAAACCAAGATGACGTCATGCTGATATCTAGAACTTCCCCGCTAATAAAAGAAAACAGCAAAACCAAGGCATGCTAGTAGTTCCGACTAATGCCGCTAGGTAACCTTACTCAAGAAATGGCGAGCCCGTAGCGGATTTCTGATGAGAATTTCGTCCCCCCCCCCCCTCCCACCCTACACCACCTAGAATCCATTGGCATGAACAAAAATAACTTATACGCTAATATCTCGAAAACCAGAGCCCGTAGGGGATTTCTGATGAAAATTTCATTACCCCCCCTCCCTATCCTATACTATAATACCCCCTCACAAACCTCCCATCTAGAATCCATTGGCATGAACAAAAATTTCCTACCGTTAACTTTAATTATTACTAATATTAGTTCAAAACCAAAAGCCTACATTTAGGCGCACCACATATCTATCCAAGAAAACCGTAGTACCGACTAATGCCACTAGGGCGCAGTCAAGACCAAATCCATCAATAAAGCTTCCCACCCCTTCACAACTGAAAGTGATCTCGTATCCCAAAACTCGAGATGAAAAACTTAGAGGCTACGAGTCTGAGATGAAAAATAAGCGAACTCCAGAAACAAAATTGAAATCCTATGCTATTTCCCTATGCTGGAGAGAGCTAAAAGTGGTCTCGTATCCCCCAAAGTGGTCTCGTATCCCCAAGATTCGAGATGAAAAATAAGCGAACTTCAGGAACAAAATCGAAATCCTATGCTATTTCCCTATGCTGGAGAGTGCTAAAAGTGGTCTCGTATCCCCCAAAGTGGTCTCGTATCCCCAACATCCAAGACATAAACCAGGACATCCAAGACACAAACCCACATTTAGTATGGATTTACACCACCTAGCGACGGTGGCGCCATCTGTCGTGAAATTCTGGAGGCTCAAAAAAGTGAGCCAGAATGAACATAGCTTATCTACTCATTGATTGAGCTGGTTATAAGTTAAATTAAAAATAAGAATTTTGCGGCAAACTTGGTGGTGAATTTTCCTTTTAGATTTTCGAAAAAACTATTATCCAACAAATGTTTAAATTAAGCCAACAAACACCAACAAACGACCAAAAATTGATATGTGCAATTAAAAAGTAAAAAAGTGAAAGTTGACCGGTCAACTTCATGGAGCTATTAAAGTGTGGATGTGTGGACATTTTGTCAATATACGATTATTTTATTGAAGTGGTTTATTTTTTTATTAAAATCATAAGGGACGGGCTTTTTCGGATATACTACGTTCTTGCATTCTTCCCAGCTTGTCGGGACAGGGCTTAATTCGGTGTAGACATACTCTGGTTGAGTTCAGTGCCTGTTCGGTTTTGTTGAAAAGCATTCACCATAAGTTTGTCAATACGTTAGTAACGCACAGAAGTAATAATGGTAGAGCGAAATGGATTGGACACCCACGCAAGTAGGGTATCTATGCTGGTTCTGGATCAAGTGCATGTGTACTTATTTGCCCCACCCGGGTGGGTGGTGAAATGTGCGCGGGTTTATTTAAGTACAAAGAGGGCGCCATAAAATTTTAGAAGTGCAGATGATTGGTATGCATTTTGTGTAGTGCCGCCTGAAGTACAAACGCCATAAAATTTTGCGGTTAGTTTGCACAGTAGAAAATGTGTGTGAAAATATGAAGTGTTTTGGGTGCCGCGCACTACGTGCTCCAATGGAGAAAGAGCGCAGGGTTTTTGTATGATAAGTAAAACGAATTCAATATATATTTTTTCAACTTTGTAATGTATTCGACTTTTATTAATTTATTCTCCTTGTTTTTATATACTTAAATCCACTATTCCTAGTTTTCTTCAACATTTATATTTAATTCCACTATTCTTAGTTTTGTAACTTTTAGATTGTACTCTACGAATTCCCGATTTTTCATAAAAAAAATAAAAACAAGAGAAACTTTGTATTTTATTCACCTTTACTTTCAACATTTAAAATTTAATTTCAACTTCTCTCTATTCTCCGAACTTTATCGCACGAGGGTTCAAAAACAAACTCTCCCAGGTTTGGGCAAATTGCATCTGTTTATTAAGCGACCGATTCTTTTATCAGCCGCTGTGGATGTTGATTTGTCAGGGTACAATACCGTGACACTGATGAAAGTGATGCTTAGGTACAATACCTATGCATCCAGCTAAAATGATGTATGGAGAAGAAAATAAAAACGCACTTTTCAATTTGACTTATTTTTCACTTATGACCCCATCGGGGTTCAGTTTATTGTTTATATAGAGTATACAGCCATCGCACAGGTATGATGACCATATTCCCACACTCAAAATCGAGTTGGGAACAAAACAGGAAATTATATAATATTTCTATGTTTTTAATTCACATTTTTATTTACGAGCACAAATTTTCACCTGCGTAAGCATTTGTTGTTTTTAATGCAGAAATTTTCTCACCGCGAGTCGGGCGGCTCCGGTAACAAAAGCTTTTGCAGGTAAAAATTGTGTGCTCGTAATTAGATCTATGGAAAAACAACGTTTCAGCAGAATTTTATTATTTTGTGTGAATTACTTATGTTTGACTATCGTAAATATTTTAAATTATGAATATTGTATGATTTCTTTAAATGTGTCTCCGGCTATCGATGATGAGTCTAAACATCCTCCCCCTCGTTGGACTATTAGTTCAACCATCGTCTTCATTTATGCTGACCGTAAACATCTGAGTGGTTGTTTGACGCGGGCTCGGAGTTGGTCTATTTACTTTATGGCGGTTGAGTCTTTTCTTCACATATCTGTATGATATGCTGACACCAATACTGGTTCCCAGAATTAGGGCTATGTATCCTAAGGCGAATTGATGAATATCTGTTGATTTTAAGTCCTTTGGTAACTTTTGGGTCTCCTTTAGTTCGGTGATCCTTTGCTGTAATTGGGTAAATTCGGCCTGATGATTTTGAAATTGAATTGGTGTGTAGGATAGGTCCGCCAGTTGATCTGATGACATGAAATCCGTGAGATTTACAGTTGGCATGAATGAGGCTCGAAGTGTGCTGGGGTAGACATTGTGCGATTGGAGAGTAACAAGTTCTTGCTTCACTGCACAGTTGGCTTGAATTTTCAAAATTCCGGAACCTTCCAGGATTTGTTGAATTACATCTGTTCCACAGACTACGTTTATAGTGGTTTTATCCTTCATTGCGTAAATCCATTGATTTGGATTATATAGTTGAATCCACTTGGGGATATTTTCAGCATTCATTGTTCGACAACTAGGTGATGGTGGCAGATGATTCATGAAGCTCATTTCGCAGGATGTGATATTTGCCCCCTTTCGGTAGATTGGATGTTTCTGTTTGCATATGTGGGAAGCTTCGCCAAAACATACGCAAGTGTTCAGCTCTTGTTCGCTGAGTGGGTAGTATTGATCGCGGTGCAAGTTAACTACCATGAAATCAGTTGAAGGCTTGATAGCCACAATGGTGTTGTTTATTGCTACGGGAACGGGAATGATGCGGAATAATTCGAATTCTTCAAATGCGAACAAGGGTAATTTTATTCTAAATATAGCATATCTTGAAGTCATCCGGCCTTCTACTGTCATCAGGCTATAGAGTTTAAGCAGATTGTCACGTTGTCCAGGTAACCTGAGGCTGGATGGCAAGTGATCTTTTACCGTAGTCAAAGCTTCCTTTAATTGCTTCGGAGTGAGAAGTTGAGGGTTGATTTTTCCGTGGTGGGTATCCATCAATACATCAACAATGGCATTCTGTGCGTATCGAAAGCTTGAAGACATTAAAGTTATCTGTAAAGCTAGTGATGTGAACAGCTCGGATAATTTCTGCTGATGTAGCGCTTCGGTAATATTGTGGACATAGTTTGTTATTTGATCAAGATGAGCGTCTACTTCTTTAAATTGATTTTGGATACGGTCCTCATCTCTTTTCAGTATATTTGTAGTTGATTCAATTATGGAAGTCTGATTTTTGACTAAATTTAACAGATGTTCTTCATTAATTCTGACCTTGTCAATAGTGAGAGCCATTTTTTCCGCATATTCGGAGTCGAGTACCCCGAATAGAGAGCTAGCCAAATTACCCACAATATTTAACGGTGCTCGTGCAATTCTATTCCGAATTGTTGCGACTAGTAGCTCATTGCTGTTGCCAAGCTCCTCCTGTAGTAGTGTCGCCTGCCTTGTGATCACCGAGCAGTAGGTTTTGTCTACTAAACGGTCGCATGTGGTATGTAGCTTGTGAATGCCGCCTTTTATAGATTGGTACTCCTTCCAATAGCCTTTCATGTCATAGTATACGACTAGGTCCCACTCATTGGAAATTAGATGGGTTGATCCTAGACTCTCGAAGTAGATTCCCGGCTGCGATACGAATGGTATTATTTCTACTGGTGGACTTCCAAGTATGGGCATAATAAGGCATGTTAGTAAAAATGCGCTCAATGCTGAGCTTTGAGATGATCGTCTTTTTTTGGCAGGAGTGGACTCAGGATGCTGATCTCTCTCACTGTCTCTTGACGGTCTTGATGGTTCTTCCGTACACGGGTTCGATTGTTGATTATCCTCAGTGTCTATTGGTAGTGGTGCTAGTTTGTGTATTGGCCTTCTCATGATTCCAGACGTAGTTTTAACATCAGCAACTCGCACAAGGCCGTCATTTCCCTTGACAATCTGAGTAATTCTTCCGATCTGCCATTTGAGAGGTGGCAAATTGTCTTCTTTTACGAGCACCATCATTCCGGGATGAGCATTCTGGGATGGCCGCTTCCACTTATGTCTGTGTTGCAAGTCGCATAGGTACTCATTTGACCATCTACGCCAAAATTCCTGTTTAACGTGTGAGACTAGCTTCCATCTTTGCACTAAACTCAATTTATGCTCGCTTGAATGTGGGTCGACGATTGCTGTTAAAGGCTCTCCGATAAGAAAATGTCCTGGTGTTAATGCCGTCAAGTCGTTAGGATCATCTGATAATGGAGTAATTGGCCTCGAATTTAAAATTGCCTCGATTTCAGTTGCTGCTGTTGACAACTCCTCGTAAGTCAGAGAGGCTGATGATAGCGATTTTTGTAGCAGAGTCTTTGCCGACTTTATTGCAGCTTCCCACAGACCACCAAAATGTGGGGCACGTGGTGGAATAAAATGAAATTCTATTCCTTTTTTGTGACATAATGACGAAATCTTTTCTTGAGCTTCACTGGGATATAATATGTGTTGGAGCTCCTCGATTCGATTTCTTGCTCCCACAAAATTGGTGCCGTTATCACAGTACAAGTCCTTGCAATAACCTCGTCTGGCGATGAAACGTTTAAGTGCGCCAAGAAACCCATCCGTGGTTAAGTCACTGACAACTTCAAGGTGAGTTGCCTTTGTGGCAAAGCAGCAGAATACTGCCAAATAAGTCTTTTGAGGACGTTTTCCCCTTAACTTATAATGTGTCCAAATTGGACCACAGAAGTCTACTCCAGATCTTATGAACGGTCTTGCGGGTTGGACTCGGGCTGAAGGAAGGTTTCCCATGAGCTGGGTCAGTAGCTTAGGTTTCACTCTGTTGCAGCGAATGCAATTCTGTACAATTGATCTAGCAATTGTCTTTCCCTTGACTGACCAGTACCTTGGTCGGGTGATTGCAAGTAGTGTTTGTGGACCAGCATGTAGATTGTTGATGTGGATGTCGGTCATTATTAACTTCGTTAAATGATGAGAATAAGGCAGGAGCATAGGATGTTTTGCATCGTACGACAAGCTAGAGTGCTCTAATCTGCCCCCTACTCTGATGATTCCGGTTTCGTCGTCAAGAAAAGGAGCTAGGCTACTTAAGGGGCTTCCATTATTAATGGTTCCAGTTTGATTTAATTGCCTCAGGTCTTCTGTGAACCCTTCATGTTGTATTTCCTTCAGAATGATGATGAGTGCTCTGTCCAATTCTTCGATTCTTAAGGAGCCATTGTGTCTCATTTGTCGCTCACGTTGTCTTGCATTATGAGCGAATCTCAGCGTATATCCGATCACCCTTTGGAGCCTTTTGAATGAATTACCATGATTGATGGTACTGATGAATGGTGACCATATGTTGCTTGTAGTGAGTACGACTTTGGACCTTTTTCTCTCTAAATCAACACTCACCTTCGAATATTTGGGGGGCCAATATTCCTCTGATCCTTGCAGGAACGGAGGGCCATAGAACCACATACTGCAATTTGCTAATTTTTCTGCAAGCATTCCGCGTGACACAATGTCGGCAGGATTATCACTGGACTTAACATGACGCCATTGCTCTATATCCGATAACCTTTGAATGCTGGCAACCCTGTTAGCCACAAAAGTGTTGTAAGATGAAGACTCAGAATAGATCCAAGCAAGCACAATTTCTGAGTCTGTCCAGAAGTATGTTGGTATGTTGTGCAGTCTTAGGTCTCTTGTAACCCGTTGAACTAACTGAGCAGATAATTTTGCGGCACATAATTCCAGCCGAGGAAGTGTTACAGTTTTGATGGGTGCTACCTTGGATCTTGCACATAATAGTCGTACAATTACAACACCATCTTGAGATGTCGACCTGATGTAGATCGCGGAGCCATATGCCTTTTCAGATGAGTCGGAAAAGGCATGGATCTGTGTAGACCGCGGCTGTTGATTTGAAAATGCATGCCGCGGAACCTTTATATCATTAAGCGCCTTGAGGCCTTCACGAAATATGAGCCAGTTAGTGTGCATTTCTAGTGGTAAGGCTGCGTCCCAGTCCAGCTTAAGTGTCCACAGCTTTTGTATGAATAATTTTGCAGTCACTGTAACAGGATTTACCAATCCGAGGGGATCAAAAATGTGAGCAGTGTCCGATAATACTGATCGTTTTGTAACCCTTTTACTGTCACTCCATGTTGTGTTTATGGAAAACACATCAGATTTCGGAAGCCAAGTTAAACCGAGAGTCTTTATGTGACCTTCAGTTGCTTCAGTGAAGTCCAGTTGTAGCTCGATATCTTCTGCCGGAATTCCGTGCAGTAATTGCGGGTGGTTCCCGCACCATTTTCGGAGGTTGAAACCTCCTGATTGAAGAAGTTCTTTTAGCTGCCTTTGAATTTCCTTTGCTTCAGATAGACTGTTGGAACCAGTCATCACGTCATCAACATAAAAATCTCTTCTGAGAGTTTCCGATCCTAGTGGGAATCTTGCCTTTTCTGCTTCCGCTAGGGATTCTAAGCACTTTGTTGCTAGGAAAGGAGCAGCTGTCGTCCCGTATGTCACAGTTCGAAGTTTGTAATAATTTACGGGTTTATTTGGATCTTCCCTCCATAAAATGAGCTGGTACATTTGATCTTTATCATCTAAGCAAACTTGCCGATACATTTTCTCTATATCGGCAGTGAAGACGAATCTCGGTAGCCTGAATCGTAACAGAATGGAGAACAATTCGTCCTGGATAGTAAGCCCCTTGTACAAGATGTCGTTGAGTGAAATGTTTGATGACGTTTTCGCAGATGCGTCGAATACTACTCGGAGCTTCGTGGTACTGCTGTCCGGTTTTTTGACGCAATGATGTGGTAAGAAATAGTGTGGCTTCCTTATTTCAAGAGGATCGACTTGGTCCATGTGGCCTAGCCTGATATATTCCCGAATAAAGTCAATATACTGTGCCTTGAGGATAGGTTGCCTGCCAAGTTTCCGCTCCAATGATAGGAATCTGTTAAGTGCAACGGTTTTTGATTCCCCCAATGCCTTGGGATTCTGTGAGAAGGGCAGCCTTACTATGAACCTTCCATCTTGGGTTCTCTTCATATTTTGATTAAAATGATTTACGCATCGCTGTTCTGAAATTGTTATGTTGTTTTCTTCATATGCTGAATCAATTTCTTCCAACTTCCAGAATTTTTCTATTTGTTGTTCAGTCCTTGCATCCTCGCTACAAATGCCACATGTTAATGTATTTGGGGATTCTGCGTCAACCTTGCCAGATACCACCCATCCAAACACTGTATTCTGTAAGGTTGGCAAGTTGTCTGCCAACCTTATTTGACCAATTGACATGATTTGACAATATATTTCTGCTCCGATCAGAAAATCGACTCGACTTGGTCGGTGGAACTGCGGATCGGCCAATGTCACATTGCAGGGAATCGGCCAATCTGTAGTGTCTACTAATTGCGTTGGTTGATGAGAGGTGATCCTGGGTAAAACAAAAGCTTCCAGTCTGCTAGAAAACCCATTTGTTCTTGACTGTAATAGAACATTGACTCGTTTTTGTGTGTGTTGCTTGCTTTGTCCAACACCTTGAATTTGCATGAGCTCAGGCGTTTCGTTTAATCCAAGCTCTTTAACCAATTTCTCTGTCACGAAATTTAGCTGCGATCCGGAGTCGAGAATGGCTCTACACTCCACGGTTTTGCCCTCATGATTAACGAGTTTGATAAGTACAGTGCCCAAGATGACGTAACCTCTCTTTTGGCGAGTACCGTGTATTGACAGTGTGGTTGCATTCTCTTTCAATATATGCACATTCTCTTGAGGCGAATTGACGACTGCTTCTTTGACCTTCAATTGTGTATTTGTGTATGATGGCTGGCTCTTCTTAGGAACTGGAGTTGACACCTTCTCTAGGTGCACCAAAGTGTTATGCATTTTTGAGCACTTAGAACATCCTCTTGAGGTACATTGCGATGCACAATGTCCAGGCTTGAGACAATTCGTGCACAAGTTTGTCTTTCTAAGGAAGGTCAGTCGACGGTATGGCTGTATTCGTAGAAATTCTTGACACGCGAACAGCGGATGATTCCCCTTACAAAGCATACATTGTTGAGTAACCTTGGCGATTGAAGTAAGTGATTTAGCTGAAAGTCTCCCTTGATACTTTTCGGGGCCTCTGGCTTTGCTTCCCAAAGCCTCTAATGATTGAAAACGAGTTTCCAAAAAATCTAGAAACTCCTTTATGGGCTGCAGCTTTTTAGGATGGGACAATGACTGCTCATACAATCCATGAGTGGTTTTATCCAACTTTCTGGTTAACAGATAAAACAGCAAAGGATCCCAATTGGTGGTATTGATTCCAAGGTTTTCTAGTCCCAACAGGCATTCTTGAGTGGTGTCATGAAGTGATTTGATTGCAGCTGAACTTTCGGACATTATGGTCTGTTGAGACAGTAGTTTATTCAATAATGCCGTGACTAATAGCCTATGGTTGTCATAGCGGTCTTTTAACATTGTCCAGGCAGCGACGTAATTCTCATCAGACAAGCTTAGATGGCGAACAAGTTTTTCAGCTTCCCCGGTTAAGTGTGATTTCAAATACCACATTTTTTGACAAGCCCCTATGGCTTGATTATGGACCATTTGATTAAAGAGGTCATAGAATTGCCGCCATTTTAAATAGTCCCCATCGAAATTGGGCAAGCTTATCTTTGGTAGCTTCATTATTGAACTAGATAACGTCGCGGTATTCGAAATAGCCGGGGACAACCTGGATAACTTTTCTGAAAGTTGTATTAGAGTTTCTTGTACAAGTTCCTCCAAGTTAAAGTAATCAGCAGAATTAAAACCGTGACTAGTTGGATCATCGGTAAGCTCGCAAATACTTTGATGAAACGTCTCAATTTGATTCCAATAGCGCGTAATAGTTGATGTTTTTGCTTCGCATGCCTGCTTCGAGATGTGCTGATTATCCTCGCTGAGCCTTGTCAAAAGTCGACGCAGAGATTCGATTATTGCTTTCTGCTTCCTTACCATCTTGGCTACCTCTTCTGCTGCATTAATATTATTTTGAGATGGTTGAGATTCAGCATTGTTCTCTTCCCCTGTTTTGTGCACCTCCGTGGCTTGTGTACTGCCACCAGATTCTGGCCATTTCTCTAATCGTTCCACTATTTTTCTTAAGAACGTTAGATATTGTACTTGAACCTTCTCAAAGTAATTTTTAGAGAAGTAGAGATTATCCTTGTTCTCAGCTTGCAATTCGCTGAGTTGATTGTCGTTCTTGACAAACTGGGTCGATTGCTCGTCAAGATTACGCTTATACTTGTTTGTGACTTCAGGAGTTCTACGAGCTATCTTTTCTTTGCCGAAGTTTTCGAAAAGCTGCTGAATGGCTTTTCCTATGTTACCTTGGGTTGCTACTAATTTATCTATTGTAGTAGCTTCTTCATGAAGTTCGGATAATTTCTCCTTAAATTGATTCGAATACCTTTCGAAAATTACTCTTATGGCTTCGTAGTAGTCTTTGGAGAAATAGGCATGCTGTAGTTGATCTCCATGTTGCTGTCTGATGTCGCTGTCTGTTTCCTCGAAGGAAACCCAGGCTTCTTCTAGCAACCCTAGCTTCTGCTGGTAATACGCAGAATTCTTGAGACTGGGAGGGTCAATTCTGTAACCTTCGATGATTGCCTGTATTTGCTTTCCAGTTTGCTCTTGTTGAGCGGCCAACTCCTCCATTGTGACGGCAAGTGACTCTATTCTGGATTCAGTACAGTGATGATAACCAACTCGCCTAGATCACGACACCTTAGTTGAGAGGATTGGACCTTTTGTGCAATAATTGTTGATTTTTAGATTTACGTATCACAAGCGTATCGCCTGGATCACGTCTCTTCAGCGTGAAACGATTGAAGCCTTGATGCTATTGAGTGAGCGTATCACAAGCGTATCGCCTGGATCACGTCTCTTCAGCGTGAAACGATTGAAGCCTTGATACTATTGAATGAACGTATCACAAGCGTATCGCCTGGATCACGTCGGGGTCACCAAAATGTTTATTAAGCGACTGATTCTTTTATCAGCCGCTGTGGATGTTGATTTGTCAGGGTACAATACCGTGACACTGATGAAAGTGATGCTTAGGTACAAAAGCTTTTGCAGGTAAAAATTGTGTGCTCTTAATTAGATCTATGGAAAAACAACGTTTCAGCAGAATTTTATTATTTTGTGTGAATTACTTATGTTTGACTATCGTAAATATTTTAAATTATGAATATTGTATGATTTCTTTAAATGTGTCTCCGGCTATCGATGATGAGTCTAAACAGCATCCAAGTATCCATGATTACTTCAGAAAGCTTTCCTGTTTTTTTGCTTTCTCACGACGTTGAAAAACGTACATGAGAAAATGTAAAATAGTCATTATGCACGCTATATGCATCTATGCAAAACTGTAATCCGATATGCACTTGTGCGCCCGTCTTGAAGAATTAAATTTAAGAGGACGTGAATAATTGTGATAATTGTATGTATGTATGTATGTATGTATGTATGTATGTACATACAATTAGATTTGAAAAAATTAGCACTGTACGTATGTAGAGTGTACATGCGGAAAAAAGTAAGAAGAAACTGTATGTAGGTAAGTATGCATATCGTGTTGTAACGCAGAGCTTGCCAGGCGACAGATCTACCTATATCCACTTCTACCTGGGTTTGCGTATGATACTGCATCCGACACCACTTTGCTACAAAATCATCGTGGGATTGGTGTGGGTGGCCGCACAGCGAATATGCCGCTAGCGATCAGCCGGCTTGGGGTGGTCCTTGCCACCCACATCCCTTGATGCTTGTAAAGCTTCGCAAAAATTAGTAAAATATTTAACCAGACAGACGGACGGAGAGTAAAAAAAGAAATTGTAGGCGTGACTGCAGACGGACAGACAAACAAAAAAGGATCTATACAGGTTTCCTCCTCCTGGTGGAACCTAAAAGCCTGGAAGGAAGAAAATTTATTTAACTAAGTGCTGAAAGAAAACAAACGGAACCTCAACAATGCCGGACAAGATTTATTCCACCTGGAGGGTTTTCAACGCCGGGAAGACGAACGATCGAGAGAGAGAGAGAACAAAGAGGCTTTGGGATGAGTTGGGCCCTATCACCCCCATCCACCCTGGCTAAGCCCCCAAAGCCTTAATTATCTGCTTAGCCCCATGCGTCGTATGTGTTACGGAATGATGTCTCCCAAACCATCCGGCGGTTTTCACCCCTTCAAATGCGAAATCACGCCCACGTCATTAGTCAATCCTCAATTGAGCATACATTATTACGTCCAGAGGATTCAAGAGGGCTGGTCTGATGAGAAAGACGAAAAGCAATGAACTGCGTATATTCTTACTTCTATTATATTTTGTGCACTTTTCCTCTTTCCTTGTTTGATTCCTTTTTCCTTATTTTCTCTTTAAAAACGACGAAATTTGAATCTATTAAGAGAAGCAAATGGTGAGGAGAAAAAAACGGTTTCGTTCTCGTTTTTGTTTCTAAATTGCAAAGCGAATTGACTATGTAATGGTTTTAATTTTTTATACCCTAGATGAAATCATAGGGGTATACTAAGTTTGTCATTCCGATTGTAACACCTTGAAATAATGATGGTAGAGCAAAATGGATTGGACACCCATTCATAATATTAAAAGATATTTCGATTTTTCCATGTCCGTCCGTCCGTCGGTCTTTCCGTCCGTCCGTCGGTCTTTCCGTCCGCCCGTCCGTCTGTCCGTCCGTCCGCCCGTCTGTGCGCACGATAACTCGAGAACGCGTATACTTAAAGAGCTGAAATTTTGTACACGAACTTTACAAAAAAAAGTAAAATTAATTTCGAAAATGACACAAATCGAGCAACTCCTTCGTGGGGTTGCCATATAAAAATTTCGTTTTCCGCTATATATTTGGACACTGCCTGAGAATGCATCGACGTAGAGAGCTGAAATTTCTTACATAATGTTTTTACTACATTAGCAAAGAAAATGTCAAAAATGGACTAAATCGGGGAACTCCTCCTTGGTGTTGCCATATAAGAATTTCGGTTTTTTACGTATACTTTGAAAACGATCACTCCAAGACATTTTTTGTACTAAGAACTTCTGCAGAATACAAAATCCTATAAAATTGGTTATAATCATTTTTTCTGTGCGACAAGCCGTTCTAGAAATATATGCGAAAAACAACTTCAAAATCAATACTTGAATAGATCGGTGACCATACGAAATTTAATACGGGCATTCATCTAGGGTATCATAAGAATTGGTCTTAGACCAATTCTAGCTTTGTTACTTGTTTTTTCTGTTTTCTTCTCTTTTTTATGTATTCCAGCATCAACCCGGACCGCCATTCATCTTTGACAATTGCAGAAAAACTTCATCTTAATGCTACTTAAAATAGGTCGACGCCCTACTAACCTAATCTTATACTAAGTTGGTTCAGGAGACTTGTGCAGATTAGGGAACCAATATTAATCACAAAAAAGAAAAGTAAACAAAAAAAAAATATATCAAAATAAAATCCAAGTTGCAAGTCTTATACAAAAATAACTAAATTTAAGAAATTGAGTGTGAACTTACATTACATAATATTTACTAATATGAGCGGAGAGTTCCCTCGCTGGAATAACCTGGAGCTGGTGAAGTCCATCCCTTACTATTCTACGGGTACCGACTGGATCAGCTCCTTCCGGTTTGCTTGACTCTTGTGGGTGCATTGACCTATTTTTTGTTTTCGTTTTTTTGTGTTTTTTTTTTATTTGTGGGTACATTGAACTCATTTTTTTCTATTTTATTTGTGGGTACATTGACCTCTTTTTTTTCTTCACACTTACAATTTTATAACTTACTTCCTTATGTGGGGGGGTTCTACTGAAGCCTAACAAGATGAAGGGCGGACTTAGAACCCAAACAATTACTGTCATTACTCGTTATTTAAAAAAAATGTTTTGTTCTTGTTGGGAAAAAAATCCATACACAAGACTCTACGAGGAAAACTGTCACTGAGGAATGCTCCAAAATGCAATCAAACAAGCAACAGAAAGTTAAATGTTCGAATAGTTCGTTGGAGGTGCAATTAACGCATCTAGGGTGAAAACGGCACTCACTGTGCACAGGTTGGTGCCCACAAAAGCTTATCACCTTTCAACTAGTTTAATTTTGTCATGACCACTAATTACAGGCATCTGCGCCCGCAGCGAACATTCCCTTGGGGGAACAGATAAGTATTTTATCTAAATAATCACTAAATTTCATCATCATAATCCTTCACTAATAACAGGTGAGCTGCTTGACCACCGAACTTCCTACTCGAGGAATATGTAATTTTTTAATTCACATAATCACTAAATTTTATAATAATAATAATCCTTTCTGTTTACAGGTGGGCTGCAGGTGCAGCGAATATTCTGTTCGAGGAACAGGTAAGTATCCAATCAAAATAATTACTAAATTCTGTCATGCAAATCCTTCACTATTTACACGGGAGCTGCTTGGCCAGCGAACTTACTACTCGAGGATTAGGTATTTTTTTTAAATTCACATAATCACTCAATTTTATAATAACAATAATCCTTTCTATTTACATGTGAGCTGCCTGACCAGCGAACCTCATATTCGAGGAATAGGTGAATTATTACCTCACATAATCACTAATTTAATATTTTGGAATCTTTACAGGTGAACTGCCTTCGCAGCATAAAGATAATCGCCACAAAATAATGCACCGGTAAGTTATTTGTCAAATATAATCACTATTTAATCCCTTAAATTGTTATTAATCGAAATGATCAGACAAAAGGTATTTATTTGAAAGAGGTCAATTATGGCACCAACGTAATAAACTTACTTTGGCTTTATTGAATAAATTATGTCAAGTTTTCCAATAAGACAATAAAGCATTTAATAAGCATTTGTCGATCATTTCAATGAATAACAAGAAGCAATAATGCAACATTGACCCCATTACGAAATAATTTTACTTAAGAAATAAATGTAATTTTATGTACCAAGAAAGAAGTTAATAGAGTATGATAAAAATTGTCGTGAAGTTAAGTCGTTTTAATTATAACTTCCAACAATTTTGTTATGGAACTATGTTCAGTGATTGGCTTGGACGTGAAGTCCAGATTGCCAGCATGAGCTGACAGATCTCTCGGCGGACAGCATTCACTACAGGGCGGTAAGCTAGCTTGCCTCGGCTATTGGCGGAGAGTGTGGGGATGTTCCACGAAAACCCTGCCGCTGCCGCCTGCCATAATAAAAAAAAAAAAAAATCGTGCCTAAAACCAAAACGCCGGCACACATTCAGTCCTGAAGGGACCTTTACGTCACTTACCTACATTCAAATCGAAGGCGTAGATGGTATGCCTTCATTGCACGCTCCAACCACCCAACTGACTCTGAGGGCAGATATTTTCAGAACCCCATTAGACCTGTAAAGCGAGAGACTAGGCGGACCTAGGCGACCTTCATGCGAGGGGGCTCCGGAACAGGAGAAAAGAAAAACTTTCAATAATTCATATTCACGTTATAACAAGACTTTATTAATCTGTCCAACCATTTGCTACGTTACAACTCTATGCAACTATTAAGAGTTCAAAAAGTTGAAATGGACTATAACCGAAATATATCCTACTGTGAGGAATATAGATACGACGACCTTAAAACACAAGGGAAGGAAGAAGCTTTACAAATTCACACTGGCTTGATTTTTTTCGTTTTTTTTCTTTTTCCACTGTAAAAAAATATATAAAAAAAATCTACGCATGAGCAAAAGTCCCATTCCTATGGAATTGGGCTGCACCACGAATACAACTGTTCCGTTCGTTATGTTCTATATCTTCCCTTTTCTTTCTTCCTTCAGATAAGGTCACCGTCTTAACAATTAAAAACTTATTCAGTTCCCGCTCTAAACCTACTACACTTCCAGTTTAGCTTACCCAATAATTGCAAAAAAAAAGATTCAATCATCAAAAGGATAAGTTAATTAGCGAATTAAAATAAGTATGGCAAATGTAAAGAAATTCAATTTGAAGGACAAGTTAATTAGTAATTTTCAAATAAGTATGGCAAATATAAAAGAATTCAATCATCAAAGGACGCGTTAAGTAGTAATTTACAGAACCCTAGGGTAATCTAACCCAGAAGGGGTGATTAAATGTAGGTTCCAGTTTTTAATATATTTATCTTTCACAAAAAAATCTATATATATAGATGAAAAATTTATAATTATATAATCAAAAAAAGAACAACTCGCACGTTTTAATGTTGATGGGATCTCCCGCAGAGGCGCCTCCGAGGATGTCCTGTTAAGCCCCTGTTTACTTGCTTTATATTTAAATGCAAAATATTTACGACATTTAAAACTTTATCACAACATTATAATAAATAACCACATTTTGGGAGAATAACTATCCATTACAGCAATATTCCCTAAAGTTCACCATCATTTTTCTACGAAATCAATTATACGAACTTCTAATTACTTTTAAGCGTAACCTTTTGGTTTTGTTTCTATCGTTAAAGAAGAAGTAGACCTTAAAGTCTTACTTACAGGCTGAGGCTACTTATGCTTATCCCAAAAGAAATCTTATTTATATAAGAAAATTTTTCTACACAAGTATATGCTGTATATATACTAACTAAATAAAAGTGGTTAATCATCCAGAAATATTACTCCTTTCCTATAGTTTCTCTGTATTTACGCCGCTTCAATTTGTATTACTTTCAGAGACCCCTTTCCGATGACTACGGAATTCTTCTTTTATCAACTCCTTGATGTTTCCACTTGAGAAGATTTTAACACGACAGAGAAGATTGTCTTCTTCTTCCTTGTCACAACCAGCATGCCACACCGACTTGGGGTGTTCAGCTGTCGGTTTCCACAGGCCGGCATACAAGCTACAGTATTTCTCAGTGTAGCATATTGCTAGATGCAATACGCTACGACCATAACAAACCCTAAACAAAGTAAGTAATAGGTGGGGTTCGGAGACAGTCGATGTAGTTTCGATTTTCCGATTGAACTTGATTTAATTCGCAGAGCTCCGGAAAGACAAGTAAAAAGTGGAGCAAAGATGACGTGTCTTATGTGAGCTTCCACTTGCACCTAAAAATTTTGTTCCTTGTATCGGTATAAATCGGATAAAATCTACGGCTGAACAATTAAAATCAATCTCGTTTACATCAACGAAAGGAATAGCAATTTCATTTGATTTCATTTGAGCGAAGAACGCTACACGGAGTCCAGGCGAAGCGTGCTGATCGGCAATTGCTCTGCGGAGTCTGCAGGGTTGCAAACCATCCTTCTGCATTTGAACGAGAAGACAGAAATTTTTGCTAGTGCTACACCACACCAGAATATAGAGAGGGCCTTCATAGGGCTGAATCACGAACTCTGTTACTAAACTAGATAATCACCCAATGTGCAGACATCAGTTGTTAACACCATTTCCTAGTAACCTAACGGCAGTTTGCATCTACAAGGTACTAGGTACTAACTAATATATTTAGGTACAATACAATTATTAATTATTTTTGGTTTGGTTGGAGTATTTACCTTGGAGTTTATAGTTGTGAAATAACTCTCTGATACCAATTACAAGGATAGTACCTGCTCGCATCTACAGAAGATAGAACAGGATTAATGATATCAAATTTGGATGGAAATTAGAATAAGTAAACCCAATTAAGGTAAAAATATTTCAATAGATTAAACCAATATACCAGACTAGAATACGGAAATGTATGGCACCTGAATGAAGGTTAGATTAGTTATATAGATGCAGTCGGAATTAATCTGAGCATGCAACACCGTGAGATTTCACCATGAAGAAATAGCTAACACTAGACGAAATGGATTAAGTACCAAAATGTTGGCTGTCGAGTATTGATACAGAATAAACTTATAGATATAATATACGGCATTGCTAGATTTGGGACTAACTAATTCTAAGATAAAAGCATCCAAAAATAGGTGAAATTAAAAACGGAGGCCAGATCAAAATTTTTATATAAAGCGAGAGAAGAATTTTTATTTTTGATATAAAAAAAAAAATTGAAATAAGTAGAACTAGATATTTAAAGTAATTGAGCACCCGGAATTCAGCCACATTTTTGAGTGGAGTTTTGTAAGTAGATAAATATAGTGTCTCCACAGTCGGAAAGATTTTGTTACAATTACATGAGGAATTAGTCTCAAGGCTTTCCCAGGTATTCGGAGAGCAACCAAAATTCCTTCTGCAAATTTTTCAGAGACTCTTCGGAACACTAAAGGAGGCGCCTCTACAGTGAATTCCCCAGCTACACAAGATGTAAGTACACAGTTTTTTTACCAATTTCATTTTCTTTCATATATATGTACAAAAGCCTGACCGAAACCCAGGAAGTTAAATTAAATTTCGGTGACTAGTCAGTGACCTTAGCAATTCGGGTTTTAGTAATACACGAAAAGTGGTAGAAAATACTCAACGACCGAACTGACGAATTTGCTTTAACCTAAGGGATGAACTGACCTTACAGTATTCAAATCCGGTTTCTTACATAGGTAGCTGATTTTCTTTCCACACACTTTTGAGCAACTGTAATGAAGTTAAGATCATATACTCGTGCGGTCAAATTCCTATGAAAAGAAAAGCAATTATTAAATTCATAATTTTTTGTAGCATTTCTGCATCAGGGTAAATCCATCTATACAGTGTTATGTAGGAATTTATCCTACTTAAACTTTGTTGTGGTTTCTTTGTGGAGAAACCGTTTGACTTAATTTTTTGTTTTTCCCAGCAGCGACTGTCGTATCTCTAATGTGAGAGTAGATGCGTGGAGTAGCTTGTTAAAGCACAACTCCTAGTGTTATTATGGAGTAGCTTGTTTAAAGCACAACTCCTAGTGTTAGTATGGAGTAGCTTGTTTAAGCACAACTCCTAGTGTTAGTATGGAGTAGCTTGTTTAAAGCACAACTCCTAATTCAAACGAACTGTTTACTGTACACTTCTTTCAGTCGACTGCTCTCGACTTCTTTATTTAACTCGACTGCGTTCTTTTACAATTTCTTACCTTATTTATACAGAGTAATCTTATTAATACGGAAATAAATGAAATACTTCCGACCAAACATTTTGTATACAATAGTACAAAGTGTTAGGTCATTTGCACTTCATTTATTTCTGTTTATAAATAAATCGCGGCACTCGTCGCTTCCGTACATACATACATATATTTTTCTCTGACTAGAATCGTACTGAGCGTTTCGTCAGTACTTTATCGCATTTGTTGTTACATACGTACATACATAAATCTTGACAAACGCTAACCGCTTGTTGCTTGTTCATCGTGATATTCATGATTTACATACATACCTACATAAACATCATTTTTTTCATACACAAATCGTGAACCATCATTTGGTCACCTGGGTTCTACCGCTGGCGCAAGGTTATCGTATTACAACGTGCGAATTCTTGCGCGCAGGGTATTGCGTCACTCAATCTACCTTAGTTATTTCCTCAACTTGTTAAGTAATTGGGGAAGGTCAGTAACGAGTGGAATTATAATTTAATGAAAATGATGTAGGTATGTATGTTCATTGAAAAATAATGAAAATATGTATGCTTGCGTTTGCTAGCATTTCTTTGTTAATTGTTGTAGGTATGTACGTATGTTACAATGCTCACTTAAAATTGTGGGTGGAGGTATGTATGTAACAAATCTCCCCCTTTTTAAAAAATATGTGTTATTCTTAGAAGAGGAATAACGCATTAGAATATGGTTCAATCGTTCGATAATTTTCGAGAAATTTATTGTTTTTATATGCATGTATATACATAACGCCGGGTGCCGGTACAATAATTGACTTATCGGTTTACAAATTTATATCCGTTATTTTTCTAGATTATTAGTATTACTGCTATGTTATGTGCATTTTTATTACATGTGCATACTGTATATATCTTTCTTTTTTGTAATTCCTACATATATACATTTATACTTATGGCTGTTTGACTCTTTATATATGTGTGTATACATAATTTACTTAATACTTTTAAAAATTTTTTTTTTTTTTAAAAAAAAAATTTTTACATGGGATTATACATATTTTTTCTTTTATATGTGTTTATACATATGTTTTCATTTATTTACTTAAAAATTATTTATATGTGTTTATGCATATGTTTTCATTTATTTACTTAAAAATTATTTATATGTGTTTATACATATGTTTTCAAATTCTTTATGTGTGTTTATGCATATGTTTTTAGATTCTTTATATTTTGGTGTGTCTCAGTGTCTAATTGGACTTTTTGGTTATTGATTGTTACTATTTTAGGTGTTTTTACTATGACATTTCTTTTCTTTTTCCTTATAACCTTACAGAGTTTCAGTATACCTATTAAGCTGAGTACCAATATTACCAAGGAACTTAGAGATATGGAGCTTATCTGAACGACTTGAGTTTCATTACGCTCTTTCCTCTGTTTTTCCAATGTACTTATTTGTTCTTCCAGCTGATCTAAAGTGTATTAATTTTCATTCAGAATATTATTTGCATCTTCCGCTTTTAGCATCACTACATGTTTTTGATGAGTGTGATTCATGCTTTTAATGAAGTTCTGAATAGTTTCATTCATATTAGATTTTAGCGGGTGTGGGTATTCTGGTTGAGATATTTTAATATTCTGATGATCTTCATCTTCGAAATATATAATTTGATCAGCTATTTGAAAGTGACAAGGTTCGTTCAACATTAGTACTCCGTTGCCGAATAGGTTAGAACTATGTAGGTTTTTTCTGCATGAAATCGTGATTTTCTGCATAGTGGGGAACGAAAAGAGCCACGAATTTTTTCTAGTTAATTTGATTAGTAGCTGCGGTGCCTGCGTTTGGACTAGGTATTCGCAGTTACCAGTCTCATTGTAAGGATTGAATAAAAAGTTTATAGGACACTCTTTTATGTAATGCCCTTGAAGTATAGGGTTTAGTAGTGGACCAATGTAAGTTCTTTCATTGAGATCACTTGATAACTTTTTGTACACCTGGAGTTCAGATTGTTTAAATAACACGAATTCTTGTGTTGCTATATGGCTTGCAATATAGGCGTGTTTGATATCCAGCACCAAGGAATGGTTATCTGGGGTTTTAAAAGGGAATAAATGTATTTGTTGAAGTTTGAAAGGTGGCAGGTTCAGTATTGGAAAAATAATCCTAATCACTAAGAGCTCATTTACTAGTCCAGACTTTATTTCAAGGGCTTGTGTTAAGATAGCTAGATCTTGAAATTTATTAGATTTCTTAGGATTTGCCCTATAGTATGTTTCTAATAGTGTGGAAGGGGACAGTAACAAGGGATGTACCTGATTATTCTTTAATGTTGTTAGGATTTGAATAAAAGTTTGTTGTCTCAACTCTATATCCAACACTTGCAAACTAATTGTAGTTACTACTTCTTGTATGCGCTGTCTTGTGCTCACTTCTCCATTAACCATGTCTAGCAGGTCATTAACTGTTCTTGTGAGTTCTCTCTGATTCGATTCTAGTTGGTTGATTGGTTTTCTCAACTTCTCAAATGATGATTTGAATATCGTTATCTGGTGTTTTTCCAATTCCAATAGTGCCTGAGTGTCCGTTTCTAAATTAGCAATTTTGCTGTATATTTGTTTCTCGTTAGTAGCGTCCATTGTTCCAAACAAATAATGTAAACCCCTACCTACTCCATCGAACAAAGATCTTCGATGTCGAGTGGTAATCATTTCTCTAATGATCGTTGTTCGTTTTTTTATGGCTTCTATCAGACTGTGTATGTACGTGTTTTGTTCCGTACATGCACTAGTGGTGGTATTATGTATTTCGCATAATCTATTGAGAAGAAAACCCGTATGCTCCATTATTGTGGTTTCCGCTTCCAAATCACTAATATTTATTTGCGTGAATAGGTTCCAAGTGTCGTGGAATAGTAAAATTTGACCTAATTCCTCGAACATTATACCCGTATTGTTTAGAGTCTGAGTCTTATATGGATCCGCAGCAACATTTGTTATTATCATGAAGATCGGAAAAAAGGTACCCAATAAGATTAGTTCCATATCTGGAGGAAAAAGAATCTTATAAAATCGTATCATAAATGACACAGTAAATATAGATTGCGCAGAAACCTCAATATTTTCGATCATTGCTGTTGCAATTGAAATTATTGTAATGAACTGAATAATGTATTGATTTGTTACATTGTGTAATTGTGCTTTGCTTGCAAATGCATTATTCGCTAATAATTCAAGAGTGTTATGTTTTTTTTTTTTTTTTTTTTATTTGTATAACCCACATTTAGTAGTGTTGTAAGTGGTGTCCGGGATTATTTAATTGACCGGAATTTTTTTAATTATTTTGAGGTAAGCAATAATTTTAGTTATAAATATCGTGAAGAAAATACTTCAGTCTCACTTATTGATATAAAGTGTTTAATTCAAGTAGTTTTTTTTCTAAATTCTTCAAATGGCCCGCGAAATTAGTAAGGCGCTTGGCAAGTTAATCGCTAAGGCTGAATTATTAAACGTTCCCGAGAGGCAGTCTTCTGAGCCAGCACCGGATGTTCCACCATATACACCAGGGCCACGAAAATTGACACTGGAGGAGTATCAGAAGAAAGTTGGCGGTAGCGGCAGTAGCGTAAGCAGTTTGGAACGACCTAAATTGGTCCGAGGCGGTAAACGTGCGAGACTGTGCAGACAGTTGCACTATTTCAGGATGAGGGCCAGCCTAGCTGACGATATTGCCGAAAAGAGGAAATTTGAGTGCCTAGCGGATCAACGATCGAGACAAATCAATTCCAACAAAAGGAAAAATAATAAAAAATAAAAATTTTTTTTTTGTGTTATTATAAAAATAAAATTATTTGTTTGATCATTCTCTCTTTTTCTTAAACAAAATTTTTCTCTTACCCTTTTTTTTTATCTTAAATGCTGTAATCCCTTCCTGGAAGATTAGCCATTATTCGTGAAATGGTTTCAATCTATTATTATGTACAGTTACTCTTCTTTTACCGATTTGTATGATTGTGTTAAGAGGCGTAAAAGCTTGTACCACGAGAAATGGTCCTAGCCATATCTGGGAAAGCTTGTGTTTTTTAGCGGGATTTTTTAGCAATACTTTATCTCCTGCTTTGAAAGTTACCGGACGTGAGTTCCTATCATAGTACGCTTTCGACTTTTCCTTGGCTTTCAGCAACTTTTTTCGGGCGATAGCATATGCCTTTTGTATTTTGTACCTAAGAAGGTGATAGTAACTCTCGTGATTATAAATGGGCTCTGGCTCTCTTTTAAGATTAGAGGGAACATCTGCTGTGAATCCGAACAGACAGTCCATTGGCGTGAGCTTAGTGCCTTCATGTGGGCTGTTATTGTATACAAAAGCCGCGGTTCTCAGGAATCGATCCCAAGCCTTTGGATTTTCGGACACAATAGCTCTTAAATACTCCACTAGAGGTCTGTGGGTTCGTTCAAGTGCGCCATTGGATTGCGGATGATAAGCGGAAGTCTGTAATTTTTTTATTTTTAGAAGTTTACAGACACGTTTGAAAAGATCGCTTAAAAAGTTAGATCCCTGGTCAGTTACTACCTTTTTAGGAATGCGATAACGAGTAATTATCTCATC
The DNA here is from genome assembly GCA_963924295.1 of Dioctria rufipes. Classification (NCBI taxonomy): domain Eukaryota; kingdom Metazoa; phylum Arthropoda; class Insecta; order Diptera; family Asilidae; genus Dioctria; species Dioctria rufipes. Next base: position 145,559,980 of record OZ002742.1, on the reverse strand, counting down.
GAAGAATATTCCTGCTACCGTTTCTGCTTCGCCATTCGGCATGGCATAACAATCTACGAATTTCGTAAGATTGTCTTGGAATGTCAATATATACTTGTTTCCGGAGTGGGTTTCTTCTAGTGGTCCTACTATATCTAAATAGATTTTCTCAAAGGGCATTAGGGCAGTATCCGTGATTATCATCGGCATACGGTATTCCGGGCTAGCCTTCATTTTTTGGCATTTAGGGCACTTTCGAATATATTTCCTGATGGAACTGAGCATATTTTTCCACTTATATTTTTTCTTTATTTTTTTATAAGTTTTCATTACTCCTTGGTGACCACCAAACGCGGAGTCATGATAGTCTTTTAAAATTGTCCCGATTTCTTCAGGGTCTGAGATATTTTCCGGTAATGTATGCTGGGAATTTATTAGATTTTGGTTCCAAGGTAATTCGCCGTGTTCAGATGCACTGCTTTCGGATCTGCTGCTATCAGTTGAGTCAATTTCCACTAATTCATTTTGGAGGTTCCGTGGATGATTTTGGACTATATTGGGAGTTTTTGGGTTTTGATTTTCTTCTTCAATATCATTTTGTGCCTCCGTTATTTGAGCTCTCGTAACAGCATGACAATGTTTTTGTTTAGGCTTTGAGGGTGTTGGAGAACTAGAATCATTTTCGTCGATGTCGGAATCGGCTCGGTGATGTACCTGAGCTTCCACAATGAACGAATTGGGGTTTGCCTGGTTTAGCTCGGCAGGTATTCGACTAAGCGCGTCTGCATTAGTGTTATATTTTCCAGGCTTATATTCAATTTTATAATCAAACTCTGAGAGTTTATGGTGAAACCTGACTAATCTCGATGTCGGGTCTTTCACATTGAATACGCCTTTCAAGGGCTTGTGGTCTGTGTAAACCGTAAAAGCTCTACCTTGTAAATAACACCTGAAGTTCCTGGCGGCCCACACAATAGCGAGCAACTCTTTTTCTATTGTGGAGTATCTTTGTTCCGCCTTATTTAAACTTCTACTTGCATACGCTATTGGCCTGTCTTTACCTATTGCCCCTTGTGATAAAACAGCTCCCAATGCCTCGTTACTAGCATCTGTTGTTAGATTAAAAGGTTGGGTAAAATCTGGATACTTGATTAGAGGCGGATTTATAAGGGAATTTTTAATTTCATTGAAAGAGTCTTGGCACTTTTGAGTCCAATTAAATTTGACGTCTTTCCGTAATAGATTTGTTAATGGCCTGACTATCTTTGAGAAATTAGGGATAAACTTGCGATAGTAGTTTGCCAATCCCAGAAACGATTGGGTTTGTCTCACAGTTCGAGGTTGAGGAAAATTTTGAACGCAACTTGTTTTACCGGGATCTGGAAGTGCTCCTTCGTTTGAGCATTTGTGTCCAAGGTAGATTACTTCTCGGCGAAGGAACTGACACTTTTCGGGTTGTAATTTAAGATTATGGGCTCGAAGTCTGTCGAATACCTTAGCCAGTTTCTCGTTATGATCTTGTAAATTTTTTCCATATATTACAATATCATCGAGATAGACAAAGCATTCTAATCCTTGGAGACCCGTTAGAATGTAATTCATCAGGCGTTGAAAAGTCGCAGGTGCGCCTTTCAACCCAAATGGCATTCTCTTAAATTCATAATGCCCGTAAGCGGTACTAAATGCAGTTTTTGGTCTATCCATTGGGTCAACCAGTACTTGATGGTATCCGCTTGCAAGGTCAAGAGTAGTAAAATACCGTGAATGCCCAAGTTGATCCAGTATATCCTCTATCCTGGGTAGTGGAAAGGCATCCCCTATAGATTTCTCGTTGACTTTACGGAAATCTACTACTACGCGCCAACGTTTATTGCCGTCAGGCCCAGCTTTCTTGGGGACTACAAGTAACGGAGAATTCCATGGGCTTTTGCTTATTTGGATTATGTCATTCTCTAACATATCCTTGATCTGTTCATTTATTACAGCCCGGTGCGTTTCTGGAAGTCTATACATCTTTTGGTTTATTGGTGGCTGATTGTGCAAAATGGGGATGGTATGCTTTATGGTATTAGTGCTTGTTAGTTTATCTCCCTTTAGATAAAAAAGATCGTTATACTTATAGCATAACTCAAGAATTGATTTTTCTTCTTCGTGATTTAAATTTTCATCCAACAGTAATTCTTTACGTAAAGCCACAAGTCTGTCTGGGTTATAGCTTTTAATATGGTTTACGTTTATTGAATATGGATTGGAGTTGAAATTTGTCTTATCACCTTTGAAGTTGTATTCTGTTTTGTTATGTGTACGAGGGGAAGGTGGATCACCTTCTTTCTGATTACTTTGGGTATTTATGTCGTCCAAAGGTATATTGAGAAGTTTAATATTGTAATGACTACTTGGAACTAGAGTAAGCTTTAGTCTTCTTAGGAATACTGGTTCTATGTTTATGTTTAGAACAGATAATGGTATAAAGCTTTTATTAGGACTAACTAGGCAATTTGCGACAAATACTCCTTCTTGGATCTCCTGAGACATACAGATCATTTCTTGGTCCAATTGTAATGGTATGCTCAGTACAATTTGAGATCGAGGAGGTATTCTATTGGATCGCTGAAGTACTACTTCATATTGCCTACTTTCATCTTTTTTTGAGGTGTTCAGAGTTTCTTCCATTGGAGGTAAGGCATTTTTGTTATCTGGTGCCCGTGATTTAAATTGCTCCTCCAATTGATCACTTGGTATTTCCTCTCCATCTTCTAGGGATGTTTCGAGAGGTACCGTGAATTCAATAGGGTTGGTTTCCGTGCGAGGGAACCGGAGTAATTTATTAGGCCCTTCGATATTACAATTTTTTGCAAGAAAATCATTGCCTAGCAGCCCATCGTGGGAGATTTGGGCAATGTTTTCTACTACCTGGAGTTTGCATGGGACACTGCGGCTTAATAAAAAGTTGCCTTGGCAGTTTCCCAATGTTTCTCCTTCTCCAAATGGAGTCTTCAAAGTCACCTTTTGGCTTCGTTCTATATGTTCTGGGTTATCTAATGCTTCCTTTTTTATGATGCTTACTTCAGCTCCAGTGTCTACTATCAGCCGAACGGCTGTGTTTTTGCTTATGTCCAGTGGTAAGTCTACCACTGGTACATTTTCTCTATTTGATTGTTTTTTTGTTTGATAGGACCCTGAAGTAATTTGCGCAGTTTTATTTAATGTCGAGCCGGGGATTTTTCGGTCGACAGTGTGCCGTTTCCCGATTTTGTAGCTTCCCATCGTTGCTTCTGTTGACAATTGGGTACTGTATGACCTCTTCTTCCACAAAACTTACACATCTCTTGAACATTAAATCTTTGTTCGTGATTTGGATTGCCCCACTGAGTGTTGTTGTTACTATTTAAGTGATTCCGTGGCGCTTTGACATTTTGTTTACAATATTGGGCATCATGCCCCTTTGTTCTGCAGTTAATACAGAAGGGAGTATTTTTACGTTTTAAACAATCATCATACGTATGTCCCTTGTATTTGCAATAACTGCAGGTGATCCTACCTAAAAGTAATTTTTGCTCTTCGTATGGTTTCTTGTCTGGATATTGAGAAGAAGAGTTCTGGAATGGAGGTGGACTTCTTAAGGATTCTCTTGCCTTACTGGCTTGAGTAAAGCACCAATTATTTGTTTGATTTTTGTCAGTATTAAAGGATACTGAAGGTACCTTTAATGACTCCAGATTTGGAGGTATACCACACTCAGTTTTTATATTAGGTTTTCCTGTATCAGTTGTGTAGGGATATATAGAGGAGTTTAAATTTTCGTGTATGGGATAACCATAAGCATTAGTAAAAGTCGAGGTATTTGGTCTAAAGAAATGGTCCGTTTGAAAAGAATTTGTATGTTGAGGTAAGTAGTTTATTGGTTGTGGAATGAAAAAGAGACCCTGTTGTAACCTTTCCATATCTAATGCTTTTTGAATGAGAGTCTCTAACGAGCTTTCATTTATTGTCAACAGATAGGCGCTTAGATGGGGGTTATTTGCACCACTCTTTACGGAAGCCATTGCAAAGTCCTCTATCTGTTGCTTTACTATATTAAAATTTTCAGCACCGTATTTGCTTTGTGCTGCCTCGTTACATTGTACTAAAAGTCTTTTTAGTCTAGTAGTAAATGTATTAAACGATTCTTGGGGATATTGTCGGCAAGTGATTAGTTTGTTAATTAACTCATGATATGTTTCACGAGGTAAGTAAGTCCGATAAAGCAACTGCTCAACTTCTTCAAATGTCGTGAGTGTACTGGACGCTATTAATTGATATGCATTTCCTCTCAATCTTGTTGGGAAAATTTGCATGAAGGCTGCCTTTTCCTCCTCCGCTAGACATTGTCGTACTTGTTTACAACAGCCTAGGAACGTTTGCAGTTCTGTGAGGGTTTGAGAATTAATTTCTCCAGAGAACAAAGGCACCATTTGTGCAGTAAGTTTAACTACTTTCTCATAATTCACTGGCATTTTGGCTGGTTGGTTGGGTTGCTTTCTCTGGGGAATATCTGGAGTATCGTTATTAGAAGTAGGCGAGGTTAATGATTTTTCTGTGATTAGGGCGTTTAAGCTATTTCTTCTTACTAGAAAATTAATTAGGCTGTGCCTTCTGAAACGTTTACCTGAGCGATGCTCACGATACCAGTTTACGGAAGGTCGACTTTGGGATGAATTACACTCTACACTTGGGCTATCTGGAGGACTGGTATTATCAAATGATAATGAATTTATTACCGTCTCAAAGGTAGAGCATGAAGAACTACGGCCAGTTTTCTCGAAAAGGAGGTAGTCTTGACTAGTTTTGTATATACGTATGTATATGAATAATCTTGAAAAAAAAAGAACAAGTTTGACGGAATATGTGCAGAATTCTCTCGAAGAAACGATAGTTTAACTAATTTTTATGTACATATATATATGCTTGAATATATGTTAATAACAGAAGTTTGATTGAAGATGTATTACACTGACATTCTTTGATGTGTGTTTTATACTAAGTAGTTTATTTAAAGTATTTTGGGGAGATGAGTAATATTGAAGCTCTGCCAATCGCTGAATTTAGATTGAAACTTACTTAGTGCTTGATGTATGTAGTTTCAGCAATGCTTTGATGTCTGTCCAAAATGTGGATTTTACGTCTTCTTAAGATCTGAGCCGATAAATTTCCTTAGAAGTATATTCCCTTTATTTCTTGTAGTAGTTGTTGGAATTAAATCAGGAACAAACAAATTAAGTCAGAGGTGCCCTAACGTCATGCTTTTGACGCTAGTTTTTGTTTCACTTCTATGTGGGTTCGAGGATCAAGGTTTTTCAAGTATATTGAATTAACTTCCTTGATCCTACCGGCTGCGCCAAATTGTTATGTAGGAATTTATCCTACTTAAACTTTGTTGTGGTTTCTTTGTGGAGAAACAGTTTGACTTAATTTTTTGTTTTTCCCAGCAGCGACTGTCGTATCTCTAATGTGAGAGTAGATGCGTGGAGTAGCTTGTTAAAGCACAACTCCTAGTGTTATTATGGAGTAGCTTGTTTAAAGCACAACTCCTAGTGTTAGTATGGAGTAGCTTGTTTAAGCACAACTCCTAGTGTTAGTATGGAGTAGCTTGTTTAAAGCACAACTCCTAATTCAAACGAACTGTTTACTGTACACTTCTTTCAGTCGACTGCTCTCGACTTCTTTATTTAACTCGACTGCGTTCTTTTACAATTTCTTACCTTATTTATACAGAGTAATCTTATTAATACGGAAATAAATGAAATACTTCCGACCAAACATTTTGTATACAATAGTACAAAGTGTTAGGTCATTTGCACTTCATTTATTTCTGTTTATAAATAAATCGCGGCACTCGTCGCTTCCGTACATACATACATATATTTTTCTCTGACTAGAATCGTACTGAGCGTTTCGTCAGTACTTTATCGCATTTGTTGTTACATACGTACATACATAAATCTTGACAAACGCTAACCGCTTGTTGCTTGTTCATCGTGATATTCATGATTTACATACATACCTACATAAACATCATTTTTTTCATACACAAATCGTGAACCATCATTTGGTCACCTGGGTTCTACCGCTGGCGCAAGGTTATCGTATTACAACGTGCGAATTCTTGCGCGCAGGGTATTGCGTCACTCAATCTACCTTAGTTATTTCCTCAACTTGTTAAGTAATTGGGGAAGGTCAGTAACGAGTGGAATTATAATTTAATGAAAATGATGTAGGTATGTATGTTCATTGAAAAATAATGAAAATATGTATGCTTGCGTTTGCTAGCATTTCTTTGTTAATTGTTGTAGGTATGTACGTATGTTACAATGCTCACTTAAAATTGTGGGTGGAGGTATGTATGTAACAACAGTCATGGTCAGTGTTATGGTCGTAGTAGTGTATGTAGCACGGATACACTGCGCGAAGCGCGCGTCTATGCCAGCCGATAGCCACCTGAGCGGCAACGATCGACGTCGCAACTCGTTCTCGAAAAGAAGAAGAAGACAGAGAGGAAAAACGAGGATTTTGCGGGCTTTACAAGAATCCGTAGTAAAATTCATTTCAATAATGTTTTTTTTTTATAAAATTCTAAAATACGTAACCACAAAAAAGGTCCGGTTGTTCCCAAAAAAATATTATCATGCCAAAAGTGCTCGAGATTAAGTTGCGCTATTTCAGGAGGAAGGAGACTCGCTGCGAATGACGATATCGTCAAAAAGGGATCCCCCACTTCATGTGGACCATTAAAGGAATCAGAATGGGCTGTAGAAACTAATTATTTTTCCATTGGGCGAAGTTTGAGACTCAGAAAGACAGGTTAGCTAAGAAAATACTTCCTCGAATTTAAAAAGGAGTGCACGTGAGCGCAGATGATGGCATAACGGCAGCTGTAGCATATAGGAAGTCAGAGTCTTGGTCCTATTGACCTCTTTCAGAAAACATTTGTGGCTGTCAACAGGACGAGCGATAACCTAGAAACCAAAAAAAAAAACGAAACTATAACAAAACAAAAAGGGAATTTGGCTGACATCCTAATGCGGGGCGCCTTCACCATCATCCACGAAACGAGCTCCCTGTGACACAGGCTACATTGCGTCAAGAGATAATCTTGGCGTAAATTTCGGTATCGTTGCATCATGCAACAAGGATCCTTTTGAACTTGTTGCAGTTGACCAGACTCAAATAAATGGATTCGAGAAATGTTAAAAGGACGTGGCATGAAGTATAGTGTTGAACTTCGTCCATTATCAGTCGCAGAAATGAATTTGTGTTGAGTATCGTGTTCTATGTAGTTACTAGAATTTAAAAAACCTAGTTATAGTCCCAATCTAGACATCTTATAGTCCGTTAGCGTACAATACTCTATACAGCTAATTAGTAATTTATAGATACATGATTTACGTTGATTATCAGTCTCGAACGTCGTTTGCCAGTACTTTTTCAATTACATATTTATATTTTATTGCTAAATAAACCAGGTACCCGGCGTCACCCGAAGCTTAGAGGATGCTGTGGTAAGTACTTTTTCTTTTCTGTTGACAAATTGAAAAATAATTATATTGTTATATACATATATAACCATAGGTACCCAAGCGCTGATTAAACCGTAACATTAGTACTAGCGGACGACCTCAGTGACAGTGAATTATATTTCCATCTTATTTATGATTACGTACTTTCCTAGTAATAGAAGCGATTTAGTGATATCACACCTATGTTGAACTGGAACTTCTTACAGGATCCAGCATAATTGCTCTCAGTTATACTATGATATTGCTTGACGTAGAGATCTTGAGAACTTATGTATTAGTAGCTTTGTATAGGTATGTAGAGAAACTGAAATCAATAGGCTGTATGGCATAGATACCGAGCTGAGTAAAATTTTGCGGTATGATCATTAGGACTTCTGTACCATTCTTATTATAATAAATAAAAAGAGATTACTCTTTTGGACTTATTATATAATTTGGTTCTCCTGTACCTATGTGGTGAATTTTAATGACAAGATTCAAAGTACAGCGATACAGGTGGTTGACGTCGTCACCCCGTGTGAACTTATTAGTTAGTAAACTCCAGTTTGTAATTTTTACATACACATATGCTGGTATATGTACATACCACTAATTCTATGAAAATGAGTATAGGGTAGATATCCTCCTGTGAATATATGTATTAGAGAGCATCGTTTAGGTCCGCTACTCTCCTCTTTTCAGGCCAACATAGGGACACTGTAAACAATCTGCCCTCAGTGTCGTTGGGTGGATGGGGCAAGCAGTAGAAGGCAGTCTACCTGTGCCTACATGCAAGTAAGGGTAAGTGGTGTAAAGGCCATTTCAGAGCTGGAGTGTGTGCTACGGCTTTTTTAGGTAGTAGGCACGAAATTTTTGATTACGGCAGGTGGCAGCGGCAGGTTCTTGGTTAATCCCCTCTATAACTCTCCCGCAAAACCGAAGTGCTAGCGTGCCACCCTGCAGTCAACCCTGTCCACCGAGTGATCTGTCACCTCATGCTGACCGTTGGGATTTCACGTCCAAAATAAATCACTCTACTCACAATATACCATAACATTAGTAATGTTTAATTGTTCGCAGTATAAAAGGATTTTATTCTGGCTCCAATATTTAGTCATTAATTTATTTTATAAGTAAAATTTTTTGTAAGTTTGTCATCAGTCCTAAGGAATTTGGCAGTATATAATTATATCCGCAGTAATTAATATCATTAAAGCTAAAGAAATTTATGAATAAGGATGTCAAGTAGTATTGGATTAATTCGTCTCAGGATCTGGGGTTAGATAAAAAGGAAAACAAAAAAAAAGGTTAGAAAATAATAATTTTGATGCTAGACTAAGTAAACGGTCTTACCTATCCACTTTTGTGGGTCAGAAGCCCGAACGGTTTAACTGATAAATGTACTGCTCAGAAACAAGTTATTACCTCCCCCAGGGAACGTGAATTAAGTCTTAGTGCTAAAAGTAGAGGACAACTATGAATGTTCAGTAAATATCATTGTAACATAAGGATGCAATAAGTGTTTTGTTTCTCCTTTCACTCTCCTGGAGCCCTCTTAGCGTGAAGGTCGACTAGGACCGCTATTCCTCTCTTCACAGGTTATCATAGGGACACTAAAAGTTATCTGCTCTCAGTGTCGATTGGGTGGTTGGGGCGAGCAGAGAAGGCCAAACATCTGCGCCTTCACAATCGATGTAGGTAAGTGGTGTAAGGGTCCCTTCAGGACCGAATGTGTGCAACGGCCTTTGATTTGTAGGCACGAAAATTTTTTGAATATGGCAGGTGGCAAAGCGGCAGGTTTTCGTGGAACCTCCCCACACTCTCTGCTGTCCGCCGAGTGATCTGTCGGATCATGCTGGCTGTCTGGACTTCACGACCAATTCAATCACTCCACTTAGATTTATAACAAAATGGCGCCCAATGTGGGGCCACCTCAGTGAGCCTTCGGCGGTTTAATTATGACTTTTACTGGGGACTGAGAGACTGAGTGATATGATCATCTGGTATTAGCTAGTTGATTGACCTCAAGTCTCATATCCAGTGGAAGTTATATGCCGACCTGAGTCTAATTGATTTGTTATCTAAAACTTTTGTAGAGTAAAGTTAAAGTTTTTAAAGTTTTGCTATTTTGTTTTTGAAATTTTGTTCGGATTAAAGTAAATTTTTGAGTTTTTGAAATGGATAAAGTTTACTATCGTTGATTTGAGTTGAAATTCGACTTTAGGTTTGACTTTGGTCAAGCCTCAAGTCTGAACAGTTAGTCGAGTTTTTAAATCTTCTTCGAATTTTTGAAATTTTTTGAATTGATCTTTCCCGCTGGCCTTCTGCTATGGAAATAGTAGGTGGCCTCACCATTTTTTTTCGTTTGTGTTCTCGCGGAGGCGTGTCTTTGTTGGCCAACTGACTGGACAGAGTCGTGAATTTGTAAGATGACATTTTGGCTTTTAGCTAACTAGTTGATCAGATTCATGACTCTGCCCAGCTGGAAGGTTAGCTAAGTATTGCAATCAGGTGAGGAGGAAGGAAAGAGTTGTTGGAGGATGGAATGATGCTGGAGACTTTCAGTAATCAGGAGTTGGCGTACTGCTAACTGCCTGGCTGAAGAATCTCTAGTATCATTTTCAATCTCTAGCTTCTCCAACCCGACTCTTCCCAGATTTCTGTGAGGACTCAAAGTTTTCCATGCAGACATTCACACCACTTACCTGTATCCTATGATCTCTGACCTGATTGGAGGGAGAGTGGACTCGGAAAGCCTTGGTGTTGAGAGATTGCTCTTGGAGGGAGAGGGAGAAAGCCCTTTTGATCCTTTTTTATTTTTCGTTTTACGATAATTCGAGTTTAGCTCATTGCAAGATTTTGATGTAAGCTTAGGTTACTATTATTTAATAGTTTTTTTTGTGTTTGCTTATTCTTGCAGGTACATATTATAGGTACTATCAATTGTGATCTGAACGTCGACCTTTAGCAAGACGGCCTAGAGATTTTTTGGTACGAATTTTTGAAGTCCTAGTGATCGAATTTTTTGATTTTCTGAAATTTATGGGAACACCCGGTGTCCTGAAATTTTTGCATCGCTATTTCTGCCTCACCCTCCTAGACTTGTTAGTATCGCTTTTCGGTATTGCACGCCAAACTCTTCCATCCCGAACTCAGTGAGACATTACAGCACATTACTCGGTTCCGCTAAGACTGATAGAAGCTGTACAATAGCTACCGTCAGAACACCACCTCCGAGTGAAGTTCCTAACAGAGGCCAGACCAGTGTACCATTTGTCAAGAGGGGGATGGTCTGCCAAGAAGAAGCCTGTAGCCAACATTTGTGGGCACATATTTCATAGAACATGTTTGCGAGAATGGATAAATGCACAAGCAAGCTGCCAAACTCCAGAATTCCTCTCACTCAACAGGACTTCGTGGCTTTTACTGGTGTGATTCCGAAGAGTATCTAACTCGGCATATGAATTCAGATCCTCCACAGCAAACAGTACAGTTCATTGTGCCTCCACCGACACTCCCATAGCCTAGTCGTAGATCTTATCTCCTGGGTTACATTCAGCACCCATATCACTGAACAGCTCTAGGAGAAATAGTCTGTAACCTGCACCTTCGGGGCAAGGCCTTATAGACACAGACAGGATCACACTCAGTCTCAGAACCCAGCTTCAAAATTCAGTACAGACCGAGATCTCTCGTAGTATGCACGCGCTGCGAGCTGAGAATACAGATGTCCGACAACGGGTCGCTGCTGTTATTCGGCAAGGGGACGCATCTCGTCCCACATCACCTCCTTTTGGAGAGCAAGCTCAACCACCCAGAGACTCTGCAGGCACTCCTAGCGATCCGCATTACAGACATTCGCTCGCAGCTGAACAACCCGGACCTTTTTCACCACCTCCATTAGCTTTCGCTCCCCCGGCAACACTACCTCCAGGCCAAAAAGCTTAAACTATTCCTGGCATAGACGCTCCTACTGTCCTATTAGGAGATGGAACCGATCGCATAACGGAAATAATTCTGAATTATCCGTAGATGAGTTCATCTTCAGAGCGGAAGCACTGACTTTTTCCTCGTTAGAATGAGATTTCGGCTTACTGATTAAGCACATGTTCGCTCTGTTGACAGGACCGGCTAAAGACTGGTACTGGTCTCTATTAAGGCATAATCCGACGCCGACGTGGGAATATGTCAGGAACGGACTACTATCTGAATGGGGAGTTGCAAGGGACGACCTGAAAGTTAGAGTCCAGGTGATGCCGCGCAAATAAAAACCCGGGGAATCATTCGCGATGTACCACCAAAATCTGGTACAACTGCGGGACCAACTACAAAATCCCATGCCAGAGCCAGAATTTCTTGAGCTTGTGAAGGCAAATCTATTCCCTGACATACAAAACAAAATCTGCTTGCACCCTTCTCACACCATGAGTCAACTGCGGATATTGGTGACAGAGATCCAACCTACGCAGTTGCGGATTACAACTGCTAGTGGTCTGAAGTCTTACCGTACTCCTCGTATTAGCGAGATTGAGGAACAGTCGCAAATGCTTGCACAAACATTTCAGAGGTAGCAGCTATCTCAGACCACAAACGGTCACTTGCTGGAATTGTGACCAGCCAGGACACTACGACCAGGGTTTTCTACAAGTACGGCAACAAATATTCTGTTACGGGTGCGGACGTAAAAATGTATTCAAGCCAAAATGTAGACAATGCTTGCAGAAAAACTTGAAGCGGGTCGGCAACTACAACACCACTTCTCGACCAAGTATGACATCCAGGCTGGCCACAGCGCCAAAAACTCCAGACCAATCGCGGAGCAGGGAAACCAATCCGCTGAACTAATAGACCCCATCGAACAGACGTTAGACTGTCCGTAAATAACACTCAGTGATTCAGATACAGAAATACATACATACAGAATTTGATGGATGTGGAATTACGACGAATGCTATCGTTGGGTGTGATAGAGGAGAGCCAGAGTCCTTGGAGCTCTGCAGTTGTACTAGCGCGAAGGCCTAGAGAGGTCCGGCTTTGTTTTGACGCCAGGAAAGTCAACTCTGTTACAAGAAGGACGCCTATGCGATGCCGCAGATAGATGCGTTTCTGAGTCGACTTCCTCCGGCAAACTACATCACAAGCCTGGACCTCAAAAACGCTTTCTGGCAGATCCCACTAGACACTGAGTCCAGAGAGAAGACCGCGTTTACAATACCTGGTCATCTTGTGTATCAGTACACCGTGATGCTATTCGGCCTATGCAGTGCTCCACAAACTATGTGCCGCCTCATGGATAAGGTCATTCCTTTCGATCTTCGTGAGAATGTCCTCTTCTACTTGGACGAGTTATTGATTCTGTCTGTTTGAGGAAATCTGGCCTCACTATTAATGTTGAGAAGAGCAGGTTTTGCATTAAGGAGGCTAAATACTTGGGTTTTATTATCTGGAAAGGAGGAATCAGGACTGACCCAGATAAGATCTCAGCCATAGTTTACTATCCGTCACCTAAAACTGTTCGGAAAGTGCGACGCCAATTAGGTATGGCGTGACGGTAACGAGGATTCATTCCGATGTTATGTCACGCGCACCGTGCTCCTTAGAGAGTGCACGTGGGAGAAAGGAAAACAAAATTCAAAAATTCACTGATTGCTTTATTTTTCTATTTATTTTTATTTTTTGTTATCACAAAGTTATCTTTCAATTTATTAGTTCAACAATTAGTAACTATTCTTAATTAGATTTATTTTTTCTAATCCAAACTTATTTTCAATTTTTTCCTTTTTAAAGAGAGAATAGCGTTTCCCTATATCACTGATTTTTCCTCCCCTTTTTTTTTAACACACTCGATTTCTTGGATTATTCACCCGGCGGTTGAAAACAAAACTCCCCGAGGTTTTTGCTAGCTGCCCCCAGGTATCCACGAAAACTTAAAAAAAAAGCTTTTTTTCTTGTTGCTTTCTCACGACGATGAAAGATCGTACGTGAGAATATGCGATTTGTCGCAAATGCATTCAATTAGCGCGAGTGCGAGTGGAGTGCATTTTGTTACGACATACAAATGCATTTTTAAATGCATTTGAAATTTGTTTGAAGGGAAATGAGAAATTTAAATGATTTAAATGGAAATTTAAATTAAATTGATTTTTCGTTTTCAGGGTCATTTCTGCGATACATCAATATATTGCATAGGGCAATATATTGATGTATTCACCTTATGGTTGTGATTCGGGGCATTGGGCACCTGAGTCACAACATCCCTCCCCCCTGGGGAAAAGAAAGTTTTATTCTTCTGAGGAGAAAACTTTCTTTTATAGCAAAAAAAAAAAATATTTATGCAAAGTTTTAGTACATACTGGAAATGATATCTAATTTAACTTAAGTTTATAGTAGGAATATGTTAAAGTATGTACATAGATTGTTTTTATATTGCTAGTTAATTACTAGGTATAGGGAAAGAGAAGAAAAAAAAATATTTATGTATAAAGGGAGTTGTGCTAGAAATATCATACGTTATATTTGTATATATAGTTATGTATAATTTTATCTCTTATAAGGTATTTTTTATTATTGTTTTGTTTTCTTTGTATATAGCAATTAGTATATCTTTCGAGTATAGGAGAGTAAAGAAAAAAAATGTGAAATTCGAGTAAGGGGCATCAATTAGCTGAAGATTCCACGTTAATTTGATTAGGATTGTATAGGGAGAGAGAAGAACAAAAAAAAATCCAAAATCCAATTGTTGTGATAATAAAGATTCGTTCAACGTTAAGTTCGCGTGTGTGGGTTTAAGAGAAATGTTTATATTTTATTGTATTGTGGGGATTTGTTTAATGATTTTCGTTAGTTTGGGTTTTTTTGTTGTTTTATTTGTGAGAATTGTTCGCGGTGCAAATTTCGCGATACTGTTTTAGTTGTGAAGATTTAGAGTCGATCATTCGAAAGATGTTTTTCGCCTTGTGTGTTTCGCGCCTGCCCTATGAGGCCCCAAAGCAGTACATCGTTGTTATTTCCGGAATCTATGTGGAATCGATTTGGGCTCGCTGGAAAGGGCCTATTCGGTTTGCCCGGGAAGAGATACTATTCCCATTTGGGGGGGGGGGGGCAGAACCCCGCGCTAGCCGGTATTATACTGTGGACTTTTCGCTGTGGCCCGACTATAATATGTCGTTTGCAGCTCTAGGTAAGTTTTTGTGATTTATCGTTTGCCTCATTAGTATGACAATTTTTTATTTTTATTTTGCAGGAGCCAATATTGTGCTGGTTGGGAGGTCCTTCTATTTTCCTGCCCCGAATGCCGTGGACAGCCACTCCACTAGTGAGCCCGAAGGCTGAATAGCCGCTAACCTTTTAATTTTTTCTAATTGTAAACTTTGGTTAGTGTTATATTTTTGTTCCTATTCTTTTCCCTATTTTGCTACTATTATAAATGGATTGAATGGACATTTTATATAATACAAATTAAAGAAAAATAAAAAAAAAAAGGTTTTTAGTTAAAGAAAATTAATTTGTTTTTTACTATTTTCCCCATTTTCCTCCTAAATTGCTTTTCTTGTTAATATTTTATTCTTTTCGACCTTGGTTTATTTTAGGAAGAAGAGAAAGAAAAAAATCTTTGGGTTCTTTATCGTGTATGTACATATGTATATATACATGGGAGGTCGCAGTTAGTCCTGATATTGTTTGAAAGTTTTCTTTTTGTTTACTTGGTTTGAATTCTGGGGTCGTACTTAATTTGGGAACACGGGTCCATGGAATTTGTGTCGACATATTATATTGATGTATACATTTAAATGTTTTTTTTTTGTATTCTAGATAATTAATTTTTGTATATGATAAATTTTAATTACTTATTTCTATCTCAGTTATCTTATTTAACATGTTTCGAGTTTTATAAATGGTGGAATAAATATATATATATGTATATAATTTTATGTATATTTTCTTAGCTTCGTAGCTAAGTCACTAACCCCGACTTTTATTAAATTGTGGTACTATACTTATTTCTTTTATTTTACGTGGTACACAATAATATGTGTTCCCTCCTTTTTTTTCTTGGTGATGGCTATTCGTATACCTTTTTATTTTCTTGATACTTCTTATAACACCTTTTATTTGTTATATTTAAAGCTTAAGATAATATAGAAGAAAACGAATAATATTTAGATCTAAATGTTTGGTAGTCTTACAGCTACTCTTATTTATCCTATTTAATTATTTATTATATTTACACTTAGAGATCTTTTTATTTTTTTTTTTTTTTCATTAATAGTTATTTATTTTTCTTTATATAAAAAAAAACTACATATGTATATATTTATAAAAAAAAAAGAAAAACGTGAGATATTATTTGCCTCCTCAATTCTTTAGTAGTGTTTTGTTTGGATGGAGATGGATAAAGGAGGAAAACAAATTGGGAAGCGAGGGGTTACCGTTTCCTTTTGTCATTGTCTGTAAGTTAAACGTTTTCAGTCATTTTCCTTTTAGGTGCTGGGGTTATTTTGAAATTAAGTTTTCTAGGTGCGGGTTTAGGCACATCTTCCAGTTTAGCTTCCGGCGGAATATTTTTAGCTTTACGGGCCCTTGATTTATATCTGATGTATAGATATATGCAGATAATAGATACGATTAAAGACACTGTTAAATATGACAGTGCGTAATGACGAATATGATGATTTTTGATTGGATTGAGCGGGATTGATTCTTGCTCTTTTTGAGAATGGATGGATTCTAGCGCTCTCTTTAGCTCAGTGTTTGTTATAATCTCTAAGGGATCTGTTTCTATAAACGTTTCCATGTGAGAAGACGTCATATTCCATATTATATTGGAAATGTTTATGGTTGGGATAAAATGGGAATTGAATTTGGACATTTTTACGTTATGTCCGTGCAGGCTGAATTCCTCGCTGCGAACATAACAACCGGGATTGATGTGTATTGTTCCAGTTCCTTGCAGAACTTGTGAACTAATGGAATTTTCGCAAATAATATCTATGTGGATGGAATCTTTTAGAGAGAAAAGCCAAACGTTCTGTTAGAATTTTACATTTTGATGTAATTGGTTCCTTTTTTATCAGATTTACTTCGGATTGGTTTGTTTTTATATTTGCGTTAAGGATCGGTGATGATATCCTGCAAGAGAAATGCATACGATCCAACGTTGCGCAATTATGGATATCTTGGATTGTTAGTTCGAGATAGTGCTCGCGATTGTAGTCTGTTAATGTGTATTCCTTCGATGGTTCGATATATACGAACGATTCGTTAAGGAGTGTCGGTAACGGCATTGCCTTGAATACTTGGTATGGTTCCTGGAACGGAAGTGGAATTCGGAGCTCAATAATTATCTTATTGTTGAAAATATTTGCAGATATTGTGCATAATTTGTAAATTTTTGATAAAATGTTGTCTCTGGAATTTATAGGAAGCATCAGTGAATTTGGTAATTCTTGTCTGATGTTTAATAAAATTTCCTCTATTTGTTTAGGTGATATGAGTGTAGGGTGAAGTTTTCCGTGTCTTGAATCTGTTAGAATGTCTATTAATTCCGAATTGGTATTTTGGTATCTGAATGCCATTAACGAAACTAGGGAAATAAGGGTATGAAGTTCAATGGATATTTTGCTATCTAATGTTATGTTTTCCATCAATGATGTGGCTATCTGCACTAATATTAGTTTTTTATGTATGACCATGAATTCCTTTTCAATTACGGCTTTAGTTTTGTTGAAAACATTTGCGGTTGCTTCGACTATCGCAGTTTGGCTTTTCATAAGTGATAGGAGGGAGTTTTGGTTAAGGGTGAGGTTACGGATTTGCACGTCATAATTCTTGGCATCATCTTCGTCCAATGTGCCGATAAGAGCTTTAGAGATTGAGCCTATAGCATTGAAAAGTGCTCTTTGTTTTCTATTTTGGATCACAAGTAACATATTCTTATATTCTATGTTTGCTAATATTAGATCAATTTGTAACAACGTACTGTTACAAGTCTGGCTCAAGGCTGAGTGTTTGTCCAGTTTCTGGCAGGTCGCTGTAATTTGTTGGGCTATGAACTGGATGTTGTTGAATTCTGATTTAAAATTCGCTATGTCGTAATAGGTGACGATTTTTCATTCGTTGGTGTAGAGGTTGGCTCTGCCAATCTCTTCGAAGTAAATGCCTGCAGTAGCATTTAGCTGATTCCTGAGCCGTAGACGAAATGGATAAAAATCAAAATGAATGCTGTATGCATCATTTTGGAAACCTGGAAGATGATACTGTGATACTATCTCTGGATGATGTTTGAAGATGATGAAGTTGTTACTCTGAGAAAAGTTTTAGGTCATTGTTATGGACTCTTTTATTTTCGTTGTTGATTTTAATAGTGGAATTTTCGGGGGAATTAATCTCCATTATCTCATATGGACCTGCCCATAGTGGTGAGTATTTATTATCTCGAACTCTGCTCTTAAGTAGGACTTTATCGCCTACCATAAAAGATTTTTGGACAGAATTTTTGTCATATTGTAGTTTAGACTTTTCTTTATTGACCATGGCTATGTCTTTAGCTATTTTGAAACTATGTGCTTTTAGCTCGTTTGCATAATTGTCGTAATTATAGCAAACGGTTGGAGATGATGTTAAATCATTTGGGATTTCAGCGTGTTGTGTAGGATAGCTGGATCTATCTTGGGCTCCTCCATATATTGTAAGATTTGCTCGTCTGGTTGAATCAAAACTCCTGGTTGCAGCAATGCTGGTGATTTATTAAAGTTGGAAATGGTTAATTGTGGGGGAACTTCCCTTATATGGCTGGAGATGAGCTCTATTGTTTGATCCAATTTGGTTTTTAAGGTTATCTCTCTTGTTTTCAGATAACAGTAATCAGCAGTGTGTATAATTCCTGTGGTATTTAGAAGTAATTCCTTTCTGGCTCCCTTGCAGAATATGGAGGCGACCTTGGTGAACTGACGCATCTCACGTATGGTCTTTGGATAATGATCATAAATTTCATCAATTACACAAGATGGGCTGTTTTCGATGCTGTGCACTATGGTTGGGCTACACAGGAACACGTGATTGGCTATAGTAGTGCAACTCTTCAATTCCCTTTCGTCTAGATTGAAATATGTTTGATGAGTATAATCAACAGCCAAGGTGGAAGATTTTATGTCGGCCACTGCGAATTCGTTGCCTTTGATTAAGTGTGGAGTTGGTGTTATATGTATCAAATCGTACATGTTTGGTTCAACAATATTTAAGTATCCATACAATATTATTGTGCCATTCTGATTTACCACGTCTAGTCGTTCCTGTGGTGTTGGTAAGATAATGAAGTTGGAACCAATTTTCTGGGCTACCTTTTGAATAACAGTTTGGATTTCGTGTAAAGAAATGAAATTCAAGAGATAACCGTGATTGTGTATGGTATTTAACCAGTAAGCATACTTCTCCTGGAGCTCGTCGTAGTAATCTTCTGCACTTAGGTATGCGGCTATCACTTCAATGCTAAGCCTATTGTGATCTGCTGCTGAGTACCATGCAGCCATTTCGTTAATTGAAGAAATGGCTTGAGCCAATCTGGCATCAAAATGCTTCAATTTATCTAGTATGATAAAATTGGACTGATTAACCTTCGCGTTGAGGAGCAGCATTTGTTGATTTGTTGAAAGTAAGAGATTTTGTTGATTGTGTTCTAATGCGTCAACATTTGCATAAACCTCCTCATTGACATCAAATATACTGGTGAGTATCCTACCAAGAAGACCTCTTCTACTTCTGTTCCTTGGTTCTGTAAATCGGATTTCATCTATTGATCTTAAAACGTTCTTCCTCCTTGTGGATAAGTGCCTGAATAGTTGCGAGCAGCGCGTGATTTCAGTGAGCTTCTCAGTCTTGTCACACATTTCCTGTATTTGTTCCCAAGTGGAGTTGATATTTTTCTCGTCATAAAAAATGTCAACCATTGGAAGTGACACCTGCAATCGAAGATTTCCTCGTTTTATTTTGGCTCTGCCTAAATTCTCTATGTAGAGGCCGGATTTGGGCTGTATGATCTCATAGTCTTGTGCGAATGCTACAGTCAACCAATAAAGTATCAGCAAGGTGGAATGTAACAGTCTTGAGGCCCAGGTACATGGTGCGATTTTCATTCTTTTGCTATGTGGAGCTGTAGTCGGTTCAGGCCCCTTTCCATCTTTACTGGTGAAAATCGTATCAAAGTGCTCTGGTTTCGACCATAGCTCAGGTTCGGCTGAAATGTCAGGTAACCCCCTTTTTGTGCATTTCTTGAGAGTGGTCAATGCTGTAAAAGTCCTGAGGCCGTCATCTTCATGGTCAGATTTATGTATACTCATAGGCAACTGGCACAGTTTGATAAGTGGCCGTTTCTTGATAATGTTTCTATATTGCACAGAAACTACTCGCACTATTCCATCTTCGCCAGGATGAAGCTGTACGATTCGTCCTAATTGCCACTTTTGTGGGGCAAGATGTCTTCCTTTACTAGAACTAACTCGCCGAGAACTGGGTTCTTGTTGTCTGTTCTCCATTTGCTTCTTTGTTGTAGTAGTGCCAGATACTCTTGTGACCAACTTTTCCAAATGTCCTGGTATAATTTTGTAACAAGCTTCCATCTTTGGTGGATTTCTTTACACTGAATATCTGGTTCAGGCGGTGCTAGCAGAGGTCTTCCGATCAAGAAATGACCTGGAGTTAATGGCTCTAGATCCGTGGGATCGCTTGAATTTTGTCCGATTGGCCTTGAGTTCAAGCAGGCCTCCACTTGATGTAGCACGGTGGTAAATTCCTTATATGTTAGCAAGGTGTCTCCCAGCACTCGTTTGAGGTGTGCCTTAACGGACTTAACGCCAGCCTCCCACAGACCTCCAAAATGTGGGCGGGCTGGGGGTATAAACTTCCACTCTGCCCTATCATTGGCTGTAATCTCTGCTGCTCGTTGGGAGGAGCTGGAAATTGCAAGTTGCAGGTCTTTATCTAGCCTGTTTTTGGCACCAACAAAATTCGTCCCATTGTCGCTAAATATTTGCTTGCAATTTCCCCGCCGCGCAACAAATCTTCTATAGGCAGCGAGGAATCGCTTACTAATTCCAAGTGAATGGCCTTTGTTACCATACAGACGAAAAGTGCTATGTAACCCTTGTTTGTTTTGGTGCCTCTTCTTTTGGACATTTTGGTTATGAATGGGCCGGCATAATCCATTCCGCAGTGAGAAAACGGTGGTGATGGGATTATGCGAACAGCTGGTAGATTACCCATTACTTGCTGTGTGCTTTGTTGGCGGTGTCTGACACACTTGATGCATTTGTGGATTCTTCCTTGTACTACTCTTTTGGCATCGATTATCCAGAATCGTGCCCTTAAGAAATTTAATGTAAGTTGCGTTCTCCCGTGTAGCGTTTGATAGTGAGAATGATCAACAGTGAGACTGGTGATATGGTGTTTTGGTGGTAGTAGCATCTGATGTTTTGCATACATAGAGAGTTCAGAGTTTTCCAATCTTCCCCCGACTCGTAGAATGCCATCCTCGTCTAGAAATGGGCGTAACGAAAGTAATCTACTGGTTTCGTTTAACGGAATTTTCTTTTCGAAAGATTGGATTTCCTCAAAGAATGCTTCCAACTGTGTCATCTTTACTATACACTTCTCTGAATTCTTCAGTTCGTTGTGTGACAGATGGTGCAACATTCTCTGTGAGCGTGGAACTCTACAGTTCATGATGAATCGTCGGCAATATGCAGTAATTCTTAACTGTTTGGTATAAGATGAGCATGAAAAAATATTCTCTGTTGAGAAAACTGTATTGAAGACCTTGATCTGTTTTTTTTCTTCTTCACTTGTCTCCATATTTAGTTTGTTTGATGGCCAAGCTTCAGCAGGTTGGCCTAGCCAAAGTGGACCTCTCCACCAGATCGTCTGCGAAGCTATTTTCTTCGGACTTATTCCTCTGGAGGCTATATCGGCGGGATTTTCTGGAGAGGCTATGTGTCTCCATATTTTTTTGTCAGCTAGGCTCTGAATTTCGCTCACTCGGTTCGCGACAAATGAATGCCAGTTGTTTGGGTTTTTAGCGATCCAAGCTAGTGCTATCTCAGAATCGCACCAAGCAAAAATCTGAGGTGACTTTATCGCTAGAATCTCAATGGTTGATTTGAGCAGCCGGGCAAGGAGTAATGTACCACAGAGCTCTAAACGTGGTAAAGTGATCTTCTCTTTTAATGGTGCTACTTTGGTTTTTGCAGTTAGCAATGTAGTATGTATTTTACCAAAAGCATCAACCGTGCGTGTATACACTACTGCGGCATATGCTTTCTCAGAGGCGTCGCAGAATCCGTGAAGTTGAATTTGTTGGTTCGTGCGATGTCCAACCCATCGTGGGATTCTAATTGCTTTTAAGCCCAGCAGATCTTTTTCGAAGCTTGTCCAGAGTTTGGTTACATCTTCAGGTGGAGGCTGGTCCCAATCTGTTCCTGCCTTCCACAGTGACTGCATGATGAGCTTGGCTGTAACGGTTACTGGTGCTAACCAGCCTAGCGGATCAAAGATGGTAGCAGCCCTTGACAGTATTTTTCGTTTCGTCAATTTTGCCTCATTGTTATGGAAGCGTATTCTAAACCGAAACTCGTCTTGTTTGGGATTCCAATGTATTCCCAGAGCTTTGATTGTTTCATCTTCTCCAATTTCTAATATTCCCTTCTCTATCATGTTCGCGGGAAGGTCATCTAATAGTGCTTCATTATTTGAAGTCCATTTACGCAGATTAAATCCCCCCATATTTAATAAAGAGGTTATTTGTTTTTGTAGTACCCGAGCTTCAGCTTTTGTATCAGCGATGACATGCTGTCGTAAAAGTCCTCATTGAGCACCTTTTTTGCCAAAGGTAGCTGGTCACCTTCGTCCTTGGCTAATAGTTTTAGTGTTTGGACTGCAAGAAATGTGGCTGGGGCTGTGCCATAAGTGACCGTGTTTAGGATGAATTCTTGAATGGGTTCTGTTGGTAGCTTCCTCCATAGTATTCGTTGATAGTTTCTGTCGTCTTCTGCGATCTTGATCTGTCGAAACATTTTCTCTATATCCGCAGTGAAAACGTAACGATGTTTTCTCCATCTTAGGAGAATTTGATTTAGATCTTATTGAACTTTTTGTCCTTTATACAGCAAGTGATTAAGGCTCAATCCAGAATCCGTGTTGGATGCAGCATCGAATACTACTCGCAATTTTGTTGTGGTGCTGTCTCTTTTAAATACCGCATGATGAGGTAGATAGTATATTTTGGACTTCTCACCTGTGTAAGCTCCAGCGGGCTCATGTGATTTAAGGCGAGATACTCCTTCAGGAAGGCATTGTAAGCCGCCATGTCCTCCGGGGCTTTATTAAGTTTCTTTTCTATTTGCAAGAGACGAGCAACGGCCTTGTGTCTTGACCCTCCTAAGTTTCCCAAATTTTCTCTAAATGGCAGGCGGACAATATACCTGCCATCTTCATCTCTTTGGTGTGTCGTCTTAAAATGCTCTGTGCAATAATCAGTTGCTTCATTGGAAATGGCGCTGTTTTCTATCTCCCAAAACTGTTCGATTTTTTCGTCCATTTCTGCTAGAGAGAGAAAGCTTGAAACTTTGTTGGTTCTCTGGTAACTTCTGGGCATAGTTCCAAATAGGATCCAACCTAACTTTGTGTTTTGAGCTGCGGGATGCTCTTGTTTGAGCCCCTTTAACAATATACTGGCATAAACATCTGCACCTAGTAGTAGGTCTATTTTCCCTGGTCTGTTGAATGTGGGATCTGCCAACGTTATATTACCATATTTTCCTATGTCAACTGATAATACAGGTGAGTTTGGAAGAAATGAATTGAGTTTAGGCAAGACAAGTGCTTCTACACAAAGATATGTGTGTAATTTGTCCTGAAGCTGGATGCGTATCTTCACTTTACTGCATGCCTTTCCAGATTTAGTCTCGCCAACCCCCAATATGGTGGCTGATATGCGCTCCTTTTGCAATCTTAAATTCTGGACTGCTTCTTCGGTAATAAGCGATACCTGTGAGCCTGGGTCAATTAATGCTCTAAAAAGCTCTGGTTGATTAAATATGTTTGTAACTCTTACCATGGCAGTTGGTAATAGCACATTTGGCATTTTGAGCTTGTTGTGGAGAGCAATAACCCCTTTATTTACCGTGGCCTCTGGAATGATTTCTACAATTGTATTAGTAGTCATATAAGAACTGGATAGATTTCTTGAGTTCTCATCGTATTGATGAAGTAGCGTATGGTGTCTTTTTTCGCAATAAAAGCACGATTTGCTTGTTTTGCATTTCTCAGATTTGTTGTGAGCCATGCAGTTGATACAAAGATTCTTTTTTGCAATGTATGCTTGACGATCATGCAGGCTCATCTTTTTAAATTCTATACATTGGTAAATGCTATGCTCTTTGTTGCAGAAGATGCATGATCGTTGTAGCATGGTATTGAAAGATTTTTTCTTGTTGGAGGTAAATGCTTCTGGTTTTGTTTGTTTGCTACTCTTGATGCAGTCTAGGATTTGAGAGCGCTTATCTAAAAAATTTAACAATTCAGGCGTAGATGGCATCTCCCTTGGGTTCTCAAGGCTCTCCTCAAACAGTCTTATACTTTCTGCATCAAGTTTTCTGATTGCAATGCAGACAATCATAGGACCCCATTCGTCCGTGTGACAGTTTAGATTTTTTAATGCTTCTAGGCATTCTCTTATTATGTCATAGAGGGCTATAATATCTTCTTGAGATCTGTATTCAACCTTCTTTGCATCCATGATGTTGTTGATATATTCTGTTATGATCTTCCTGTTATTATTAAACCTCGATTGGATTAACTTGATGGCAGTTTTATAGTTGCTATTATTCAATTGTAGATGACTTATTACTTTTCTTGCGTCGCCTTCTATATGGTATAGAAGGTATTGCATCTTCTCAACTTCGCTTAGATAGGGGTTGCGGTCTATAACCTGCATGAATATATCGCTGAAAGATTTCCACTGAATCTTGGAATTTTAATTGGTGTGAGTTTTGGAAAGTTATTCTGCCTGTTGTCTGACAAATATGGATTGGTATTTGTCTGGTGTCGTGTGGGATCCCACAAGTCGCTCTGAGCAAATGTATTAGAGCCAGTGCTTTCCTGAGTATCAGTACTAAGAGGTGTGGAAGATGCTGCAGAAGATGCAGGTTGTCTGGTATCCTGCCCTAGCGCAGAATGTGTTAAGGTTGCTGTGTCTGCTGGTTTAGTAGATGTAGTGGTTACTGGAGTTGGATTTATTGCATAGCTTTCTAACAAGTTTAGAATATCATCGGCTATCTTTTTAGTTGTTCCATATAGATCTTCAGTGAAGTAAAGATGCTCTTTAGGAATTAACTCTTTTAATTGCTCATGCCGTGTGGTAAAGCTGTCCCAAAGTGTGTTCAGCTCTGCTCTCTTTTTAACTATGTATTCCCTAGTTTTTCTAGAAGATCCATCTTTTCCGATATTCCTTAACAAATCATCAATCAATTTAGCCAATTGCTTTTGCTCTTTCAAAAGTTCTTGAGACATCTTTGAGCTTGTGGCTTCAAATAGTGTTTTCAGATGGCGATGGTTTGAATTTGTTTTTAACCGGCTGATGTGGCAATGACAACTACTCAAATCATGTAACAAACACTCAAACTTAATTTGAGAACTTGTTAAGCTGACCTGGTGATTGGAGAAATTGTTTTATGGCGACTGTGATGACAACAATACTCAAACTCAATTTGAGAACTGCTGCTTTTCCTGGGGATTGCGGATGATGATTTGTATAACAACACTCAAACTTAATTTGAGAATTGTTATTTGAAGAATATTTCTGACGATGATTGTACAGCAATACTCAAACTTAATTTGAGAACTGCTGTTTGTAGGTAGTGGATGTATGTTTGATTGTGAACTTGCGCTTACCACTGGTGGGGGCACAGATATTCACTTTGTACAGGCGTTAGTTTCACTTCTTGAGGCTCGAAGGACCATGTAACAAACACTCAAACTTAATTTAAGTGCTTGCTAAGTGGGCGTAAGTAACTTGAGAAAAAAGAAAGAACTTCGATTTTTGACTGTAAACGTACACTGATTTTTATTGTACTAATGCAAGAACTTAAATACATTTTTTACGCTTACATGATAAATTTCGCTATTATCGTAAGTTCACTTCATTATGAGTAGTTACGCTAGGAGAGTTCTGGGACACTTTTTCCATACAAAAAGTGCAAGGTAGAAACCAACTACTTTGCTGGCTCTGGACTGGGTTCTGGGCCACTGAGGGGGATTCCATCTAGTGGTATACGTCACAGGGTATGCCTGGAGAATTCCTTTCCTACCGTATGGCCGACCAGGAGATGACGCCAACCTTTTGTTTGATCTGGTCTTGGAGGCTACAATTTGACCTTTGCCCTTTCCTGTGTCTGGGTGCTGGAGGTTGTCTGAGAGCTTTAGTGACAATATCTGATATCGGGGATGTATACTTGTCAGCTTGAGTTTGTTGTTAGTTGTTTACTTTAGTATGAGTGCCTGTGGTGTGTTCGGCTGGGCTACTTGGTGGCTGAGTCTGGCTCACTTTTTCCATACAAAAAGTGTCCGGAAATTTCAAACTATTTTGATGGATCACTGTAGGTTCTGAGGAGGGGGGAGGGGAGGGGAAGGGGATGAGGTCGGTTTTGTACTGAAAAGTTGACATCATCTTGCAGTTTTCTGAGCAATCTTGAGGTGGTTCTGAGGCCGCTTTTGTACTGAAAATTAACATTATACTGTGACAGTACCATACAAAAATTGCAAGGTAGATTCCAACTATTTTGCCGGCTCTAGACCGGCTTCTGGGCCACTGAGGGGGATTCCGTCTAGTGGTATACGTCACAGGGCCTGCCTGGGGGAATTCCTTTCCTACCGTCTGGCTGAAGTTCTAAACATTTGTGAAGGGGTGCGTAGCTTTATTGGTGGAGGTTTCTAGTTAAGTTGATCTGGTCTTGGAGGCTACAATTTGACCTTGAGATGCCCCTCTTGGGAATATCTGATACTATGACTAGGACTGTCTGGGGCGTGTTGGATTGGGCTACGTTACCTGTACCAAGGCTTGGGTGGAATGTGTGTGGCTTAAGTAATGATGTGAAATGCCCTAAGCGAGTTTATATCGGAGCTGTATACTTGTCAGCTTGATTTTGTTGTTAGTTGTTTACTTTAGTATGAGTGCCTGTGGTGTGTTGGGCTGGGCTACTTGGTGGCTGGGCAAACGTTACCTAAGGCGTGGATGCATGTGTGCAACTGTGTATTTATGTGGATAAGAAATGTTATGAAATTCCCTAGTAATTAGTATAAGTAATAATTCAAGTTAATCCTAGAATATTTTTGTTCATACCAATAGATTATAGAAGGTGTCAGTGGAGATCTTAGTCCTGGAGGTGGACAAATTTTTTATCAGAAATCTTCTACGGGCTATGGGTTTCGAGATATTAGCTATCTTATCTCTGCAGGTATAATTAATAGTAGTAATAATTCAAGTTAAACCTAGGATATTTTTTGTTTATGCCAATAGTATTAGTACTAGGATGGTAAAATTTTCATCAGAAATCCTCTACGGGCTATGGTTCAAGATATCACCGATCTTACCTTCTCAAGTGTAATTAATATTAGTAGCTGAAAAAACAACATCAACTATAACCTAAGTTCTGGATTAAAGATTTGATGATATTTATCTGTAGGTGCCTTTTATAAACATGATTGCACCATGTAGCCATATATGTAAAAATAGATCAAGCGAAGCTGGTTGGTGTGAATGTAGGTAGATATGTTGACTTAGATATGTAATGGAAATTAGTAAATGCTTAATTTTACTCTTCAGGTGTAATGCTTCTAATTTGATTCCTTGCATAAACAAATTCGTACAGTACAGTAAAATAAACAAATTCGCAGTTGAGTAATGTAAACAAATTCGCACAGCAGCTGAGTAAAGTAAACAAATTCGGACAGCGGCCGAGTAAAGTAAACAAATTGAGCGATTTATGATAGATTCCTAATTTCTTTAGTTGAAAACAACAACTGATATTAATCTGTAGGATATGATGTCTTAGATGAGTAGTGGAAGTTATAATTGAATAT
This sequence comes from Dioctria rufipes, assembly GCA_963924295.1. Lineage (NCBI taxonomy): Eukaryota > Metazoa > Arthropoda > Insecta > Diptera > Asilidae > Dioctria > Dioctria rufipes. Next base: position 145,532,339 of record OZ002742.1, on the reverse strand, counting down.
TTCTTTTGCTAAAAAAAAAACAACAACAACTATAACGTAAGTTGTGAATTAAAAATCTTTTATAAACAAGAGGGAACATGCTATGATATTCGATATCTAAAAATAGATCACGGCTGCTTCGGATGTTAAGAAACAGTAATAGAAATTAAAGCCTTATCAGAAAATTTTCGATGTAGGTGTTTGTATGTGTATGTATTGAAAATTCTTAACTTATATGAAAAAATTGTTTTTTAATTTCAATAAAATTTCTTTTTTGGGCAGGTTAAATTTAAAGTTTTGATTACCTATGATATCAATGTGAGGTGATACTAATATAGTATGATAGGTTGACTTAGATGAGTAGTGAAAATTGTATGGGTATAGTAAAAGACTTTTCATCAAATTTTTGGTGATAAGGTGTAATGGCATGACCAGTGTTGCAACACGAAATCTTTCTAGAGTACCTTGTTAGCCTAGCTTGAAAGTGATTGAGCAGCCACATCTGAAAAATTGCATATTATCATTAGCTTGAGAGTGGGTTAATTAAAAGCATTAACGAGCTATCATATTAATGTAGAATGATATGCCGACTTAGATGAGTAATATAAATTTTCGGTGACCAGGTGTAATGAGCTTGAAATATAATATAACTTCTTGCGTAGTTAAATAAATACATTCGAATAAAATAAACAAATTGATTTATGTTTTTTTTTGTCTAGGGCTGGTGAGCATAGGGAGCTGGCAGAGTTATTAACCATGATATCATAGTTCACATGAAGCTGATAAGAATATGATAATTTTATCTTCATACTATCAGATTGAGCACATATTTTCTAACCATTACGTTGAGCGTGGGTTTAACTAAAAGTTTTGATGAAAGAAGGTGGTATTATGATATTAATGTAGTATGATATGTTGTCTTAGATGAGTAGTGGAAGTTATCAGCAATATCGCTTCATATTTATCTCTCTAAAGCATCATCCGAATGGTGTTGTATGAACGAACAAAAAACTGATAATTCTTCAAGCCTATAGTGAAGACCGTGGTGGAGGTTGAGCGTTGGTACTGTAAGTTGTGTATATATTAATTGTGGTGTATATTAATCTAGTATGATATGAAAGCTTTAGTGAAGAGCGTGGAAGAGGATAGTATTATGTGTTTACCTTTAAATCTTAAGTTAGGTTGAGAGTGGGTTAAATTAAAAGCATTGATAATAGAAGATAGTGCTATGATATTAAGTAATGGAAATTGTATGGGGGCAGTAAAAGAATAATTTTTGGCTGTCAGGTGTAATGGCATGACTTAGCAGGTAATTTGATATTACCTTTTGCCAAGATCGTGGCGGTTGAGATTGGGTTAAGCTTAGTGGTGCTCGATGTATATTTTATGGGTGGTGGGTGTGCATAATATAGTAGAAAGCTTTAGTGAATACCATACTTTTCAACCAGCTGACTCTGTCAAACATCTGTGTCGCTCTAACATAAATCTGTGTTCATATTTTAGGTGGGTATAATAGCTTGAAATTATCTTATGGAAGGCTAGATAAGAACTTGTTAATTTCATCTTGTAGTGAGCATATGAAGGTAGCAGGGTTTTTTTATAAATCAAGCAGTTACGCTGCTATGAGATTTGATTGATATCTATATCTAAAAAATAGTTCACATGAAGATGATAAGAATATGATATTTTTATCTTCATACTATTGGGGCAGGTGCATTGTTTACTTAACATTAAGTTGAGAGTGGGTCAAATTAAAAGCTTTGATAGAAGAACACTGTGTTATAATATTAATGTGGTATGATATGTTGTCTGAGGTGAGTAGTGGAAGTTGTATGGGAGCTATGAATAAGCAGTAAAATCCTAATCAGCAATCTCGCTGGATATTTGATAATTCTCAAAATTCATAGTGATGCTCGTGGTGGGGGGTTAAGAGTAGGTACTGTAAGCTATGTATTACGTTAAAAGTTTTGATGGATGGTATTTTGTATTTATCTCCTCGAAATAGTGTTGTATCAGTATCACAAAGGTTTAAAGAAAGTTGATAATGCTTCAAGTTCAATAGTGTAGACCCCGATGTTGAAAGTGGGTATTTGGAATGATATAATTCTAGTAGGATATGGAAGTATTATTTATTGATCTTTAAATCTTACCAAGTCTGAAAAAATTACATAATATGATTAAGAAAGCTTCGTGATATATATCAAAAGTGATACCAATGGATTACATAAGGAAAGTAGGTTCACTTCATCTGCAAACAACAAATATGGCTGAAAGCGACACACGGTGTGAGTAATAATCATTCTTGCTTCAATTATCACTATTAAGGGATGTGTGCCGCAGAAGTCTAGCCTAGTCTAAAATATGTATTGTAAATAAAAATTGTATCATGGTTATAATGCCATTTATTGAAATAATTTGTTTTAATTGTATTATAGCTTAAGTCTAAAGTCTTTTTTCTTTAGTTCAGCAAGGCCAAGATTTCATAGATATAGATTGATCCTTATAATGAATATTCCTTATGCCTTTACACCAATGTGGCGTTAAAAGGTTCGTGGTGCACCACTTTCACAAATAACATCTCTCCATCTTTACTTTTTGCGATCTTTGTTCGAATATCCTGATTTTTCGACCTGTTGGTAGGGAACAGTCGACTCGTTTTAGGATGAAAAACTTTCTTCTTTATTTCTGGAAAGCATCGATTTCATAGATGTAGACTGAGCCTTATATGAATATTCTTTACTCCTTTCATGTTGTGAAGCTATGTAAATTCTACCAAACATTGACAAAAAGTAATTACGGGGCATGCCTTAAAAAGTGCGATTTAACTTAGCACTAGAAATTCCCATTTTGTATACTTGGAGAGCTCATAAAAAATCATGTAAACTTACACTGTATGCAGATGTTGATTTCAACAACAGATTCATCAAACACAGGAAATTTTGATTACATACAGCTCTGTACCATAAGATTATAAGAATTAATACTTTTTAATTTTTAATAAATGATATTTTATATATGGCCTTCTTTTTATTCAATTTCCCATACTAAGTCCGGAACTCCCGAATAATGTTTGACCACTACAACGGGTGGTGGTAGCGGTGGGTGGTGGTGGTGGGTTGTGGTGGTGGTGGTGGGTGGTGGGTGGTGGTGGTGGTGGTGGTGGTGGGGGTGCTGGTATTGGTTGCGGTGGTGGGTGCCTGGTCTTGGATGGCGCTTGAAACGGATATTTGACGCGTGGCATCAATTTGACGCTGACTAATCTAAGGTCTACCCTTCTATCTGTGGATGAGCTGAAAAAGCTGTTTTATAAGCTGTTAAGCTGTTACCAGACCTGTCTTAAAAGCTGTTAAGCTGTTACCAGACCTGTTTTAAAAGCTGTTAAGCTGTTATCAGACCTGTTTTATAAGCTGTTAAGCTGTTATCAGACCTGTTTTAAAGCTGTTAACAGTTTAACAGCTTTTAAACAGCTCTGATAACAGCTTAACAGCTTTTAAAACAGCTCTGATAACAGCTTAACAGCTTTTAAAACAGCTCTTATAACAGCTTAACAGCTTTTGAAATAGGTCTGATAACAGCTTAACAGCTTATAAAACAGGTCTGATAACAGATTAACAGCTTTTAAAACAGCTCTGATAACAGCTTAACAGCTTTTTAAACAGCTCTGATAACAGCTTAACAGCTTTTAAACAGCTCTGATAACAGCTTAACAGCTTTTAAAACAGCTCTGATACCAGCTTAACAGCTTTTAAAACAGCTCTGATAACAGCTTAACAGCTTTAAAACAGGTCTGATAACAGCTTAACAGCTTATAAAACAGGTCTGATAACAGCTTAACAGCTTTTAAAACAGGTCTGGTAACAGCTTAACAGCTTTTAAAACAGGTCTGGTAACAGCTTAACAGCTTATAAAACAGCTTTTTCAGCTCATCCACAGATAGAAGGGTAGACCTTAGATTAGTCAGCGTCAAATTGATGCCACGCGTCAAATATCCGTTTCAAGCGCCATCCAAGACCAGGCACCCACCACCGCAACCAATACCAGCACCGCCACCACCACCACCACCACCCACCACCCACCACCACCACCACAACCCACCACCACCACCCACCGCTACCACCACCCGTTGTAGTGGTCAAACATTATTCGGGAGTTCCGGACTTAGTATGGGAAATTGAATAAAAAGAAGGCCATATATAAAATATCATTTATTAAAAATTAAAAAGTATTAATTCTTATAATCTTATGGTACAGAGCTGTATGTAATCAAAATTTCCTGTGTTTGATGAATCTGTTGTTGAAATCAACATCTGCATACAGTGTAAGTTTACATGATTTTTTATGAGCTCTCCAAGTATACAAAATGGGAATTTCTAGTGCTAAGTTAAATCGCACTTTTTAAGGCATGCCCCGTAATTACTTTTTGTCAATGTTTGGTAGAATTTACATAGCTTCACAACATGAAAGGAGTAAAGAATATTCATATAAGGCTCAGTCTACATCTATGAAATCGATGCTTTCCAGAAATAAAGAAGAAAGTTTTTCATCCTAAAACGAGTCGACTGTTCCCTACCAACAGGTCGAAAAATCAGGATATTCGAACAAAGATCGCAAAAAGTAAAGATGGAGAGATGTTATTTGTGAAAGTGGTGCACCACGAACCTTTTAACGCCACATTGGTGTAAAGGCATAAGGAATATTCATTATAAGGATCAATCTATATCTATGAAATCTTGGCCTTGCTGAACTAAAGAAAAAAGACTTTAGACTTAAGCTATAATACAATTAAAACAAATTATTTCAATAAATGGCATTATAACCATGATACAATTTTTATTTACAATACATATTTTAGACTAGGCTAGACTTCTGCGGCACACATCCCTTAATAGTGATAATTGAAGCAAGAATGATTATTACTCACACCGTGTGTCGCTTTCAGCCATATTTGTTGTTTGCAGATGAAGTGAACCTACTTTCCTTATGTAATCCATTGGTATCACTTTTGATATATATCACGAAGCTTTCTTAATCATATTATGTAATTTTTTCAGACTTGGTAAGATTTAAAGATCAATAAATAATACTTCCATATCCTACTAGAATTATATCATTCCAAATACCCACTTTCAACATCGGGGTCTACACTATTGAACTTGAAGCATTATCAACTTTCTTTAAACCTTTCTGATACTGATACAACACTATTTCGAGGAGATAAATACAAAATACCATCCATCAAAACTTTTAACGTAATATATAGCTTACAGTACCTACTCTTAACCCCCCACCACGAGCATCACTATGAATTTTGAGAATTATCAAATATCCAGCGAGATTGCTGATTAGGATTTTACTGCTTATTCATAGCTCCCATACAACTTCCACTACTCACCTCAGACAACATATCATACCACATTAATATTATAACACAGCGTTCTTCTATCAAAGCTTTTAATTTGACCCACTCTCAACTTAATGTTAAGTAAACAATGCACCTGCCCCAATAGTATGAAGATAAAAATATCATATTCTTATCATCTTCATGTGAACTATTTTTTAGATATAGATATCAATCAAATCTCATAGCAGCGTAACTGCTTGATTTATAAAAAAACCCTGCTACCTTCATATGCTCACCACAAGATGAAATTAACAAGTTCTTATCTAGCCTTCCATAAGATAATTTCAAGCTATTATATCCACCTAAAATATGAACACAGATTTATGTTAGAGCGACACAGATGTTTGACAGAGTCAGCTGGTTGAAAAGTATGGTATTCACTAAAGCTTTCTACTATATTATGCACACCCACCACCCATAAAATATACATCGAGCACCACTAAGCTTAACCCAATCTCAACCGCCACGATCTTGGCAAAAGGTAATATCAAATTACCTGCTAAGTCATGCCATTACACCTGACAGCCAAAAATTATTCTTTTACTGCCCCCATACAATTTCCATTACTTAATATCATAGCACTATCTTCTATTATCAATGCTTTTAATTTAACCCACTCTCAACCTAACTTAAGATTTAAAGGTAAACACATAATACTATCCTCTTCCACGCTCTTCACTAAAGCTTTCATATCATACTAGATTAATATACACCACAATTAATATATACATAACTTACAGTACCCACGCTCAACCTCCACCACGGTCTTCACTATAGGCTTGAAGAATTATCAGTTTTTTGTTCGTTCATACAACACCATTCGGATGATGCTTTAGAGAGATAAATATGAAGCGATATTGCTGATAACTTCCACTACTCATCTAAGACAGCATATCATACTACATTAATATCATAATACCACATTCTTTCATCAAAACTTTTAGTTAAACCCACGCTCAACGTAATGGTTAGAAAATATGTGCTCAATCTGATAGTATGAAGATAAAATTATCATATTCTTATCAGCTTCATGTGAACTATGATATCATGGTTAATAACTCTGCCAGCTCCCTATGCTCACCAGCCCTAGACACAAAAAAAACATAAATCAATTTGTTTATTTTATTCGAATGTATTTGTTTAACTACGCAAGAAGTTATATTATATTTCAAGCTCATTACACCTGGTCACCGAAAATTTATATTACTCATCTAAGTCGGCATATCATTCTACATTAATATGATAGCTCGTTAATGCTTTTAATTAACCCACTCTCAAGCTAATGATAATATGCAATTTTTCAGATGTGGCTGCTCAATCACTTTCAAGCTAGACTAACAAGGTACTCTAGAAAGATTTCGTGTTGCAACACTGGTCATGCCATTACACCTTATCACCAAAAATTTGATGAAAAGTCTTTTACTATACCCATACAATTTTCACTACTCATCTAAGTCAACCTATCATACTATATTAGTATCACCTCACATTGATATTATAGGTAATCAAAACTTTAAATTTAACCTGCCCAAAAAAGAAATTTTATTGAAATTAAAAAACAATTTTTTCATATAAGCTGAGAATTTTCAATACATACACATACAAACACCTACATCGAAAATTTTCTGATAAGGCTTTAATTTCTATTACTGTTTCTTAACATCCGAAGCAGCCGTGATCTATTTTTAGATATCGAATATCATAGCATGTTCCCTCTTGTTTATAAAAGATTTTTAATTCGCAACTTACGTTATAGTTGTTGTTGTTTTTTTTTTAGCAAAAGAAATATTCAATTATAACTTCCACTACTCATCTAAGACATCATATCCTACAGATTAATATCAGTTGTTGTTTTCAACTAAAGAAATTACTGTACGAATTTGTTTATGCAAGGAATCAAATTAGAAGCATTACACCTGAAGAGTAAAATTAAGCATTTACTAATTTCCATTACATATCTAAGTCAACATATCTACCTACATTCACACCAACCAGCTTTGCTTGATCTATTTTTAGATATATGGCTACATGGTGCAATCATGTTTATAAAAGGCACCTACAGATAAATATCATCAAATCTTTAATCCAGAACTTAGGTTATAGTTGATGTTGTTTTTTCAGCTACTAATATTAATTACACTTGAGAAGGTAAGATCGGTGATATCTTGAACCATAGCCCGTAGAGGATTTCTGATGAAAATTTTACCATCCTAGTACTAATACTATTGGCATAAACAAAAAATATCCTAGGTTTAACTTGAATTATTACTACTATTAATTATACCTGCAAAGATAAGATAGCTAATATCTCGAAACCCATAGCCCGTAGAAGATTTCTGATAAAAAATTTGTCCACCTCCAGGACTAAGATCTCCACTGACACCTTCTATAATCTATTGGTATGAACAAAAATATTCTAGGATTAACTTGAATTATTACTTATACTAATTACTAGGGAATTTCATAACATTTCTTATCCACATAAATACACAGTTGCACACATGCATCCACGCCTTAGGTAACGTTTGCCCAGCCACCAAGTAGCCCAGCCCAACACACCACAGGCACTCATACTAAAGTAAACAACTAACAACAAAATCAAGCTGACAAGTATACAGCTCCGATATAAACTCGCTTAGGGCATTTCACATCATTACTTAAGCCACACACATTCCACCCAAGCCTTGGTACAGGTAACGTAGCCCAATCCAACACGCCCCAGACAGTCCTAGTCATAGTATCAGATATTCCCAAGAGGGGCATCTCAAGGTCAAATTGTAGCCTCCAAGACCAGATCAACTTAACTAGAAACCTCCACCAATAAAGCTACGCACCCCTTCACAAATGTTTAGAGCTTCAGCCAGACGGTAGGAAAGGAATTCCCCCAGGCAGGCCCTGTGACGTATACCACTAGACGGAATCCCCCTCAGTGGCCCAGAAGCCGGTCTAGAGCCGGCAAAATAGTTGGAATCTACCTTGCAATTTTTGTATGGTACTGTCACAGTATAATGTTAATTTTCAGTACAAAAGCGGCCTCAGAACCACCTCAAGATTGCTCAGAAAACTGCAAGATGATGTCAACTTTTCAGTACAAAACCGACCTCATCCCCTTCCCCTCCCCTCCCCCCTCCTCAGAACCTACAGTGATCCATCAAAATAGTTTGAAATTTCCGGACACTTTTTGTATGGAAAAAGTGAGCCAGACTCAGCCACCAAGTAGCCCAGCCGAACACACCACAGGCACTCATACTAAAGTAAACAACTAACAACAAACTCAAGCTGACAAGTATACATCCCCGATATCAGATATTGTCACTAAAGCTCTCAGACAACCTCCAGCACCCAGACACAGGAAAGGTCAAAGGTCAAATTGTAGCCTCCAAGACCAGATCAAACAAAAGGTTGGCGTCATCTCCTGGTCGGCCATACGGTAGGAAAGGAATTCTCCAGGCATACCCTGTGACGTATACCACTAGACGGAATCCCCCTCAGTGGCCCAGAACCCAGTCCAGAGCCAGCAAAATAGTTGGTTTCTACCTTGCACTTTTTGTATGGAAAAAGTGTCCCAGAACTCTCCTAGCGTAACTACTATTATGTTTACCTTGCAGTCATTGACCCAGATTGGGGCAATGCATGCGGAAATATTTTCGTGAAATATTTTTATGAATGATGCAAGAACATGAGTAAGTGAACTTACGTTTGATTGAATTTTGACCTGATTGGAAGAAATGTACAAAATAAGCAAAGTGACGAATTCGTTTGCATTTAAAAAATCGGAAGGTAATTGTAGTGAACGTGAACATGAACGTGAAATTGGAACGCGATTAAGAAATTATGTTTTGTTTAGGTATGAACATGTTGAGAAATTATTTTTTGTTCAGGTAGGAACAGAGACTGTAGCGTAGTTCTGGGAATTTTTACCTCAAAAGTTTGAGTTAAAATTGATTTTGATGTGGGCCAATCTTCAACTTGATTGTACCTGAAAATATCATATGCATCTGCAGATAATTTACTCCTTATTAAGCTAAGAAGGGAGTGCTTTTCGCTTGTCGTCGTTGCTGTTGTGCATGAATCATCACAGCTTGAAATGAATGTGGAGATCTTTCGGATTTCCATGAAAATTGGGAATTAATGTTCTCGCGTCAGATAGGAAAAAATTTGATTGATCTCTGAAAGAGACATTGTGGTGATGCTCTGTGGAATTATTTGTAGTTACATTTTGGAATCGAGAGTACAATTGTTCTTGCAGCGCAATTACAGTGTCTGAGAATGATGTTTCCATGTTTATGTAAACATCATTCACGAAGTATTCGCTATCTTTGTCGTTTGGGCCAACATTCAAGATTATTTCGTTATGTATTTCTTCAAAATCGTCCCAATATTTTTGCAACGAGTTTAATTTTTGGCTTAGGTATGCCTGGGTTGCAGTTGCAAGTGAGTTATTATCTATCGATTGAATAATATGGGATAACGTTTTTCGTCTATCTTCTTGCAATCGAAGCCGTACTGTATTTGATTGATCTTTGTCTGTGCTGTCTTGGTTATCAGCTGCAGTCGTTTTTTGTGTAGTTTTTGGAGGTGGGACGTAAAACGGGCTCTGTGTGGAATGATATGGATTTCAGCCTATCAGACAGAGTTGCCTTTGTAAGATTGTACCAGTCCTCCGTTTTGTCATTAGCATGATTGCTTAAAATAATCATGAGTTTCAGTAAAATTTTCATGATCTTGAATCAGGGTTTCCGTTTTTTCAAATGAAGCCCATACGTCTTCCAAATTTTGGAGTTTTTCAGAAGTAAAGTCTGAAGTCCTTTTGATATTATTCGCTCTGTGATACTCGGCTAGAATTTGTCTAATTTCTGACATTTTTGGGACTTGTGACAAGCAAAGCTCATCGAAAGATTTATTTTCATCAGTCATGTTGGTCAGTTATTAGGACGTAAAAATTGGAAAGAAGGTAGAAAGGACAGAAAATCAAATATTGACACACAACACTACAAAAAAAGGTGTGAACAAAGCTAAGAACACTTGATTTCAATTTTGTGAGATTTACTTGTGGAATGTGTAAAAATATGTCTGACAAATGGTAATAGCAGGGTAGGGTGGGGCTGCAAGTGCCACTTTTTGAATTATGATCCATATATCATAAACTTTTAGGTCAAATTATATGATAATTTTAACATACAATCTTTAGGGTTTTATGTACCAGTAACATATAACATATATGCAAAAAAAAATTATTATTTTACGTTATTAATTGATTTTAAGTGTGCAAGTCGTTTGGTACTTTTTACCCCTCTTGCTGGTAAAAAGTACCACCTGGTGCGACCTGGTAAGGAAGAATTATAAAGCGGAATCTATAACTTTGTTATCGATATTTATTCATAACCTCAAAAATAATCATAAATATTCAACACAGACGAGCATTCCAATTTATTATGATTGTCTAACCTTATTTTAGTTGCATCAATTTAAAATGTAATTTTTATATTTAGTTTTTGGAAAATATTTGTAGCCGCATTGCAATTCAGGTTGTTATTAATATTTAAACAGATAACTATAACCTTTAGTCTTTGTTATCTGCCGTATACCTAAAATTTACCCCCACGATACTTTTTACCCCGAACGGTACAAGTACTTGTTTTTAGATTGAAAACAATGACAACAAAACATTTATAGTTTTAAGTAGTATCAGAGTGTTCATAAAGAAAATAGCAATATAAAGGTCCTTACTTGACTTAACCATGATGAGCACATTAAGAAAGAAACTAAAATGTCCGACATGATGTTTTTTCACTTTTTGCCAAATTAATAGCCCTATTATATGTGCGCTTTTACCTAATGTCTGGCAGCGACTGCTTATGTGGCGAAAATTACCCCACGCCAAGTGTATTCATTGCATGTACGTTATTTTTTCCCCCCCTTTTATACTACGAGACTGTAATGATGGAACTTTTTACCCGCGGCACTTTTTACCCCACCCAACCCTACTTGATATCAATTTCTGTAATAATTAGTTTTGTGTAGGAATTTTTTTGTGTAAAAATTTGCATGAAAAAATGGTAAGAATTTTTTTTCTATTTATTTCTATAATAATTAATTTTGAAAAGTTTCTATACAAAAAGGAAAAAATGTTGGAAATGATAATATGGCGATTTGAGATCACTCCTTCCAACCAATGTCTTTCTCCTGATTGATAGGCTCCCGAGGTCCTATACCAGGGGATCAACTGTTGATTTTATTCGAAGTCCTCTGGCCAGCAAGCTCACGAAGTCTTACCGCAGAGGTCGCTTCTCGGAAGAGCGTGTTTCAATTTAAGAATGTATATTAGAACAATTTTTATATAAATATGTATTAAAAATGCAAAATTTGTAGTGAAAATGGTTAAATGAAAAACAAATAACAGAGGGAACGAATTCATTAGGGAATGCAAATTAAAAAGGAATTCTTGTGTGGATTAGGAGAAAAGTAATTAAAATTGAATAACTTTCCAACAATAAATAAATATAAAATACCAAGAGAAAAGCAAAAATTACAATATAATTTTATTATTATTATTTCTACCTTATTTTTATTCCGTATAAGAAGAGTTTACGTCTTGTGGTAAAAATGTTTGTTGGGGATGATGCTGGTTTTTTTGATGAATTAGGTTGTTGATGTTGGTTAATAGGATGAAGATTACGATGATGTAGATACGTTCTGGGCGTCGATTTCTGGATGTCTTCCTTCTAAGAATCGCCTCGTTGAGGCCGGGATGTTGGTTCGTCTATATGATTCCCTTCTCCTGGGTTCGTCTTATTGAGGCAGGGATGAAGCCTCATTGGGTCCCACGGTGAGCGCTTGGGCGCTTAAACTTTTCACTCCTCTTAGTACCTCCTGGGTACCCGGGATATATTTTTTTGTCTGTTATTATTTTATAATAGATATTTCTTTTAGTAACTTTCTTCCTTTTTTGTTTTTTATACTCTTGCTTTTTATTTTGAATTAATTATTAATTATTAGTTTTTTTATTTATTATTTTTTTTTTAATTAAATTAAAGTTTTGTAATGTTATCGCAGGTTTTTATTATAATTTTTTTTTTATTTAATTGAACGTAATAGTCACTGATATTTATAATTTCCGGTTACTGCTGCCACCCGTTGTTACGTCGCGCGCATCGTTCTCCTTAGAGAGTGCACGTGGGAGAAAGGAAAACAAAATTCAAAAATTCACTGATTGCTTTATTTTTCTATTTATTTTTATTTTTTGTTATCACAAAGTTATCTTTCAATTTATTAGTTCAACAATTAGTAACTATTTTTAATTAGATTTATTTTTTCTAATCCAAACTTATTTTCAATTTTTTCCTTTTTAAAGAGAGAATAGCGTTTCCCTATATCACTGATTTTTCCTCCCCTTTTTTTGGCTTATTCGCCCGGCGGTTGAAAACAAAACTCCCCGAGGTTTTTGCTAGCTGCCCCAGGTACCCACGAAAACTTCAAAAAAAAAAAAAGCTTTTTTCTTGTTGCTTTCTCACGACGATGAAAGATCGTACGTGAGAATATGCGATTTGTCGCAAATGCATTCAATTAGCGCGACAAAAAATGATATCCGATCACACGGCATGTAGGTAGGTACACCGTGCGAGTGGAGTGCATGTCTGATAACGAAATGCAATTTATGATAAATTGTATTTTGTTACGACATGCAAATAAATTTTTAAATGCATTTGAAATTTTTTTGAAGGCAATGAGAAATTTAAATGATTTAAATGGAAATTTAAATTAAACTGATTTTTCGCTTTAAGGGTCATTTCTGCGATACATCAATATATTGCATAGGGCGATATATTGATGTATTCACCTTATGGTTGTGATTCGGGGCACTGGGCACCTGAGTCACAACACCGAATTATTCTGACTTAATTGCCTCCATAAGTGACACTTTGAAGAATCCAATTCAGTTCCAATGGACACCTGAAGCCCAGACGTCTCTGGAATTGCTAAAGCAATATCTTACCTCTGCTCCATTATTAGTGAGCCCAGATTTCACTACACCGTTCATTACACAGTGCGATGCGAGCCAACATGGTATTGGTGGAGTGCTGATTCAACTAGTTGACGATGGCTACGAGAAGCCAATAGCCTATGTCTCGAAAAAAGTGAACTCAGCACAGCGTAATCACACCGGCACAGAGCAGGAATGCTTAACAACTTGTAAAGAAAGTAATTATTCCACAAATTCACGACCTAGTCTTGCGAAAGTAAACATAATAAATTAAATTAAATTGCAAGCTTGGCATATTGAGTGTCATTCACATTTCACCCAGATAAACAAAAATTATTAATTAACTGCAAGCTTTATACTTTGAGATTTCTCAATATCGCGAAAATCGAATATTAGGCAGAATTTATGATTGGTAGAATTTTTGCGCTGTCACGAATTCATTGTGACAGCTTGTCAACACCTGAAGATCCTGGCCTGAAAGTTGACCTTAGTTCTCCATATTTCCACTCGATGGAATATGAGGAGCGGAGGCATAAGGTTAAATCAGCTTCTGGCAAACTACCAGATCTTTGCATCAAGGATGGCTTTGTTTATATTCGGACTGTTCCGAGAACAGGCGATCCGATTCAGCAGGGAGAAGCTTGGAAGCTTTAGATTCCACGAGGGCTTGTCTCCGACGTTGTTTCAAGAGCGCAGGATCCGCCACTAGCTACTCACGGAGGTATAGGGAAAACACTGGAACGTTAAAGAAGACACTTGTACTGGCCACGAATGACTGTTGATGTCAGAAACTACGTAGGCGCTTGTGACGTGTGTAAAGAAACCAAGGCTCCCAATACTATTCTTAGACCACCTATGGGAGTCCAGTCTGTGACGGAAAGACCATGGCAAAAGTTGTACATTGACTTTCTAGGTCCATATCCGCGGTCAGTGAAAGGATATTGCATATTGATAGGTCTTGACCACTTTTCCAAGTGCCCGATTCTCAAACCCATGAGAAAGGCGTCTACTCTTAATGTGTGTCAGTTCATCAAGACTGCAATATTTCATGTATTCGGAGTTCCGGAAACTATAGTCTCTGACAATGGATTCCAGTTTTACTCGGCTCAGATTACTGGGCAAGTATGTGGTGAAACACTTGCGAACGGCGGTTTACTCGCCGCAAGCAAACACCTCAGAGCGAGTAAACAGGTCTCTATTGTCAGGGATTAGGGCATATATCCGGAAGGAACATACTAAGTAGGATGAGAAGCTAAAGCAGATAGCTAGCTGCCTCAGGAGCTCTTTCCACCAAGCAGCTGGTTTGTCTTCCTACCGATGTTATGGTCGTATCATACGGCATGTAGCAGTATGCTACACTGAGACTAGAGACACCATTTGCACCCAAACTAATGGTTTCTTATGGATGGAGAGCGAGGCACGCTGAACGCACCCAAAAGAAAAGTAAGAAGAAGACTTCCTGAAAAAGTCGAGTCGAAGAGGAAGAGGAGAAATATTCGAGTTGACATTGTTGTCGTCAAGAATCAGAAAAATTAAAATCACAAATTATGGAAAAAAAATTAAAATTATGGTAACGTGAAGGCTAAGACAACAGAAAAATGAGTTTTTGAAGTACGACAAACAAACCTGTGTGAAGCGCAGATGAAATTGTTGGCGGAGAAACCAGCAAGGAGCAATGGTGAACGAAGAGTCAGCCAAACGCAACAAGTATTAGCCCGAAATAACAACAAGGAAAACAAGGAAGCATACGAGGAAATCCTGGATCGCATGTGGTAAAATAGGAGATCAGAGACTCCGGCGGATACCTGTTAAACAAAAAAATCTAAGGTAGAAATTTTTCAGCCAAGCAATCCATGCAAAATTAGTGCTAGGATAAATACTGGCGACGGATAGCTACATTTAGGCACAATTGTGTAACATCTTTCCTCTCAGACAGTAATTAGATTGGAATGCATTGTGTCAGATGAGCTTAATATGAAGAATTGGCTTAGATTATGAAAGCACATGGAAGTAGATGTTGGAAGAATGGTCGTTAAACAAAATTCCGTGTCAAGATTACGAAGTCCGGTTGCAGTATATTTTCCTTAAACAGTATATGATTATATATGTATGTGATATACACCTCCGATCGTCCCATTTACAAAAAAAAAAAAAAAATTGAATGAAAACGTTTTATCTTCAAATGTTTAATGACTTCGCATAGGAAATATGTACGTATATATTGTCAAAAATCTACCATTAATTCGCGTTTTTTTTTATTAATTCCAATTGGGCCAATATTAAGTTATCCTGCAACATGTTTTGTAGTAAAAGCAATTAAGAACGCAAGAAGAACGAAAGAACCTAAATTAAATTGAATTATTTTTCGGTGTATCATAAGTTAAGGATAAGTATCGAAGCATTAGATAGAAATCAACCAAAATACTATTTATTTTTGAGACTTTACTCTCAGGCAGCATTACTTATGAGACGATATGGTCAAGCAAAGGAAAGATAATTTTTTATTGGAAGGATCAGGGCGAAAGAATATTGACTGAATTAGATTAAAAATGTCATTTGAACAATTAAAAATAGCGTAGTTGGACACATTCTACGATAATGGTAATTAATTAGAATGGAATAGCCCACTTTTCTTTGAGAGAGTTTGGTTAGTGTGATTAGTAAGAAAACGTTATAACGAACTGGCATAGTAGTATTGAATGAAAACCAGTGTAAATTGATAAGGCCTTAAAGTTCAGAAATTCTTTTTTTGAAAACTATAAGGAAGAAAAAAAATATATTTATAAAACTGACTACTAAGTTTGACTAAAGAGGAAATGGTTTGAGAGTTGATGATATTTTAAATAATTTATAATGTTTGAGCCACGTCAGCCTCCAGGGTGCTCCTTCGAGGGATCGGACAACGTGTAAGTCAAGTCAGATTTTCTATTTCTTTATTATATATTTTTCTATAGCGTTATGTATAATTAGTCTTGCATAAGGCCATCACGGGTTCACGTTATGATTCGGGAATTTTATTTTGTTTTGACTGTCAACGGTCACTTTATTTGAAGTCTATATGCTGAAGAGAAAGCATTACTTTTAGTATGCATTATGCGTTGACGAGTAATGATTCATGAAAGGAAATGTTATTTTGGGTACAATAAAAGAAGGAAAAGGAGAAAAACTTAATTTGTAGACTAACGCTATCAACTAAGAAGTCCATTGTTGTAAATTAGATTAATTAAACATGTTCCTTATAACGTAATGCGGTACTAAGAATCTTTGAATTTTTCCTTCACTCTCCTGGAGCCCTCTCGTTGACATAGTCGTCTAGGTTCGCTACTCTCTTCTCTTTTCATGTCAGCTTAGGAACACTGAAAATAAGCTGCCCTCAGTGTCATTGGGTTGATGGGGCAAGTAGTAGAAGGCAGTCCATCTGTGCCTTCACACAGGTAATGGTAAGTGGTGTAAAGACCCTTTCAGGGCTGGAGTGTGTGCTACGACTTTTGTTTTAGGCACGTTTTTTTTTTATTATATCAGGTGTAGCGGCAGGTTTTGTGTTAACCCCCCCTATAACTCTCCCGCAATAACCGAGGTGCTAGCGTGCCGACCTGCAGTCAATATCCACCGAGTGATCTGTCAGCTCATGCCGGCAGTTGGGGCTTCACGTCCAAAATAAATCACTCTCAACATACTACCATAACAAATGGCGCCCAACGTGGGGCCACCTCAGTTAGACTTCGGCGGTCTAAGTATGACTTTTGCTGAGGACTGGGATTGCTTAGAGATATGGACATTTGGGTATCAGCTAAATTGTCTGACTCGGTAATCTCACAATCAGTGGTAGTTATATGCGGACTTGAGTCTACTTGGTATTGTGATTTAAAATTTTTGTAGAGTAACGTTAAAACTTTGAGAAATTGAAAGTTTGCGATTTTTTAGTAAAGAGTAAAGTAAAGTTTTTTTTTTAAAGTTTTGCTGTAAGTTCGACTTTAGGTTTGACTTGGCCAAGCCTCAAGTCTTGAAAGTTTAAATTTTTGCTTTTTTGATTTTTTTTAATTGTTTCTCGTTTCCGCTGGCCTTCTGCTACGGAAATAGTAGGTGGCCTCACAAATTATTGATTGTGTCCTCACGGAGGCATGTCTCTGTTGCCCAACTGGTTGGACAGAGTCGGGAATCTGTGAGACGACTTTTTGGCTTTTAGCTAACTAGTTGACCAGCTTCGTGACTCTGCCCAGCTGGAAGGTTAGCTAAATATAACAATCAGGTGAAGAGGAAGGAAAGGGTTGTTGCAGGATGGAAGTGATGTTGGAGACCTTCAGTAATCAGGAGTTGACATATTGCTAACTGCCTGGCTGAATAATCTCTAGTATCATTTTCAGTCTCTAGCATCCCCAACGCGACACTTCCCAGATCTCGGTGAGAACCCAAGTTTTTCATGCACACATTCACATCACTTACCTTTATCGATTGACTTCTGAACTGATTGGAGGGAGTGGGCCTGAGACCTCTTTGTGTTGAGAGTTAGCTCTTGGAGAGGGGGAGGAATCTTTCATGATTTTTGAATTAGTTTTGCACATTTTGCGTTTAGCTCAGCAGAATTTTTTTTAAGGAGTTTAGTTCATGAGAAATTGTTATGAATTTTTATCTTTTTTTGATAGATTGAGTTTCGCTCACAACCAGATTTTTGACCCTGTATGGTACAGTTTATTTTGTAACGGCTATAATATTCTTCCCTATTCGCAAAATTCTATTTTCGTGTATCTTGGGCAACAGGGCATATGTAATCATCATTAGTCAGATGCATCCCAAACCCAGTCCCTGGAAAAAATAATTTAATTAAAGTAAATGAACTTCTTATCCAAATACACAGGAAAAAAAAAAAAAAATTTTTTTTTATTATAATAAATTCTTGCCAAGTAAAGTCATTAAATTGAGTCCAAGCGGAAATCAATCGCGAGAAACTCAATAAAATAAATCGCCCACTAAACGTTTTTTTTTGGAAAAGAAAGAAGGTAAAAACAAAGAAAATGCAATTTGAGCATTTCCGATCACCCAACAAAGGTGCTGATCAATCAGGGGCAATGCACCTGGGTAATTTTCCCTCGTATCGTTTTTTCGGTATGTGGCGATCGAAACCCCAATCGATGGAAGAAAGATCTTCCGCGGGAGCTCGTCCAGTTTTGTGTTTTGTTTTTCGTTCGTCTTGTGCGCCCTTATAGAATTTGAAAAAAAAAATCAAATCAGAAGTAGTAGTGACAATAATAATATTTCTTTAAATAAAGACCGGGCATCGAGCAATTGTGCGTGCATGCCGGAAATATTGAAACGTTTATACGAGAAGTTTACATTTTTCTTTCTATAAATTTATTTGTGGATGTGACTCGATAGTTACTGAGTGACAGCATAAGCTCTTTTTTCTGCCCTCAAAGAAGGGAATTTTAGATAAATCTAAGGTGAGGTGTGATTACTTGCTCATTGCCGGGAAAAATTTATTTAGTGAGGTTTCTTCTTTCTGTTGGTTTCGAGTACAGATATCAGGTGACAGTCTTTGTCCTGCACGGTGTGGATCAGTTCCGGAGGGAAAGGACAAAGTAACAAACAAACAAAAAAGTACAGAAATCGGCCAGTAAAGTTTGCGCAGCATCGATAGGGCCAAACCTGGCGCCTTCTAGAGCGCCCAAAGATTTCCTTGTGATTAAACACCATCCAAAATCATCGTCGGAACTTGATAGTGGAACGGAGGAGAAACCAGCAAAATCCACTGATAGGAGAAAACGAAAAAAAAAAAATCCCAAGAGCAAGCAGGAGAAATTTCTTATCTTTTTTTGTTGTTGTTTTGTTTTCACAGCGTTAATCACCAGGCCGCTGAAGCGCTTCATCGCCGGGAGATTGACAAGTAAGTACATTTACGACAAATTAATTGTAATGTGAGTAGATTGTGTTGTTTTTTTCTTCTCCTTGTCTTCTCGGGGTTATAGGCTAATTCTGTATTTCTTCCTCTGTTCGTTTATTTCAACTTTTTTTTTTATATATATATACCTATATATTAGCAATGAAGTCGGAATTTGGCGATCTCCTTTTTTTTTCTTTTCTCTATAGAAATCTAAATTAGTACATTAGTATATTAACGTAGTTCTTTTTGTTTTGCGAAATATTATATTGAAGTAGTTTTTTTTTGTTTTGCGAAGTATTTCCGGATAGGTAGTACGTATATATACATATATCTGTATACATGTGAGCTACCATCATACTTCCACTTAGCGATCTTTATTTTTTTTTGTTTTTTTTTATATAGATTCCTAGAATAGTGTATTAATGTAATGGTTAATTTGGATTAGCGAATTCTTTCATAGCGATTTTTTTTTTCCTCTTTATTTTTTTTTTTTTTATTTTTATAAATGTTTCTTTGATATAATGTATACATACTCACGTATTAGCTTGATTAGCAATATATACGCTAGTACAGTGACGTAGTTTTTTTTTTCTATGTATCTATGTACACGCATCATGATTATCAATATATAGGCTAGTATAGTAAATTAATTTTTTTTTTCTTAATATATCTATACCTACATATATACCCGCTTATGGTTCGTGAATTGATTTACAAATACCCATACATTACGCCTTTGACTAGTAGTGTGACCCTTTTTACTTTTGTGCGTGTTCCGGGAAATAAATAAATAATAATGGCCATGTGCTAAGGTTCATATTTTCGTTTGGTGTCGGGTTTGGTTAAGGTTTTGGGGAAGCTCGAGATGCCGGGAGGATAAAGTAACTGGCAGGCTCACCTAGGAGTATGAAGAGGGCAGTGGTGGGTGATGCAGGTAGCCCAGTGTGACCCATCATTCTAATTGGTGTCACCTCTTATCGTCAAGCCTTTTTTTTGTTTTTGGTCTTAATTTCATTTGTGTCTATTTCTTTTTACCTTCCAAAGGTACAGCAATAGGTAGTTGATCGGAGAGCAAAGAACCTACCCAAGCCCTGAGCTTGAGCCGGCAAAAGTCTGTACCTGCTCATCTAAAGGTCAACCCTCATTGTCCCTAAATACCAACCAAGGGGCAAAAAGTAGCCATAGCAAGTCATCTGTCTCGCTGAGTTCGAAGGTCGGGAAGCGGCCACGCTCAGAGGGGAACATGACTGGCTTAGCCGGTTACAATTTTGTCTCGAATATTCTTTCCGGTGCATATACTACATTAAAAGCTATCCTGAATTTAAGCTCCGACCTTTCCTTAAGACCTCGCCGTTTGCGTTGCTACGATTATATATTGATTTTGTTGGATCTTGGAAGTTTAATGATAGACTTTTTGAATTTACCTTACTAAAACTTTTATCACATGTTTGGTGTTTGTTCATGTGAATTATGAACCTGCATCGTATTAAAATTAAGTAACAACTCTGAAGTTACTCCATTACTTTTAGTTTAAGCATCAACCTTTAGTTAGAGATTTTTTTTTTGAATTCCTTTGCATTGATCGTTCTGTATCTGTCTTTGAGTCGGATTTCTGTACACACGGTATACACTCAGCTTGCTCAAATCTGAACATTAGGGGGTATATGTTAAAATTCCTCTGGAGACTGTAAGCTTTTATAAGGGCTACTCTGCGAAAACCACCCCTCGGTGAAGTTCCTGTATCTAGACCAGATCAGTGTACCATATGCAAGACGGAGACTGGTCTGCGCACATGAAGCCAGTTCTGACCCTCTGTGGACACTTTTTCCATAAAGCGTGCTTGCGGACGTGGATAGGCGAGCAGGGTAACTGCCCGAACTGTAGGTGTCCCCTTTAAATAAAAAGATTTCACCACGCACACAGGTATCGTTCCGAAAAGAAATTGGACTCGACAGGATAGCCAGATTAATGCTTCTCATCAGCTTCCGCAGCTGAACCTACCACCACCGACAAATGACACGCATGAATAGTCCAATGTCTGCTACCAATGGCCAAGGTTTGGTAGCGTCAGAAGCTTTAATGGCTGGCTTAACAATACAGATGCAAGATTTTATTTGAGGGGGAATCACCCAGAGTATGAACGCTCTGCGGGGCGAACTCTTTAACAACTTTCCTCTACCAACTCCTGTCGTGCCTCCAGTAGACACTTCTCGACCACCACCACGTATAGGACAACCTAGACCTTCGACAGAACGGCCCAGACTAGTTGATGAACAAGACCACGCATCAGGCAATCAGAATAGACCCAACGGTCCTTAGAGGCCAGGGCCTAATCATATTTCCCAAGCACAGGCGTTTGAGAATGACAGACCTCAACGAAACGCATGGTCAAAACGTCCTGGAAGCCCTATACGAAGATGGAACATCTCGTATAGTGGAGATAGTTCCTAACTCTCAGTGGATGAGTTTGTCTTCCGAGTTGAAGCGCTCACCTAGTCAGCTCTCGAAGGAGATTTTGACCTCCTAGTGAGGAATATGAGCACGTTGCTCGCAGGCGCGGCCATGGATTGGTATTGGTTATTACTTAGAATTCTACACCAACCTGGGAATATATTAAAACAGCTCGCCTAGCTGAATGGGGAGTTCCCAACGACGATCTGAAGGTGCGGGTCCAGCTAATGTCCTGCAGGCAAAAATCTGGAGAATCTTTCGCAGCATACCACCAAAATCTAGTGCAGTTGTGTGACCAACTGCAGACTTCAATGGTGGATAATGAGTTCTTGGATATAGTCAAATCCAATCTATTGTCAGAACTCCAGAACAAAATACTATCGGCCAGTTGAGATCACTTGTCACTCAAATACAAGCCACACAGCTGCGAATTGCTACAGCTCGTAGCTGGAGCCCTTACCGGAGCCAAACAGGCCGTGACACCAGATTAGGTGACGTGTCAGGCATTTCAATCAGACATGCAGTAGTGTGCTGGAATTGTGATCAACAAGGTAACTTTTACCAGAACAGTCTGCATGAGAGACAACAGGTGTTCTGTTATGGATGCGGATGCAAGAATATTTTTAAACCAAACTGCAGACCCTGTGCACAGAAAAACTGGAGACGAGTCGGGAATCCCAACACCTTTTCTCGACCAGTTTCAACGTCCCGAACGGCAACTGCTATGATCACTCCAGTTCAAGCTTTGAACAGGGAGGAGAGTCCGCTCCTTCAGCAGGCCCCGACTACGAAACATCGACTTGTCCGCTGATATCATTCAGTGACTCTGATGATACCAGAACTCTTCTTGATTGTACGAATACTTCACTCATAGAGACGAACAATCTAATAGACTTCTCCGCAGATATTCAGGCTCCTTTTTCCACCCCTGAGGAGCACTTGACACTACTAGGCACTTCTCTGGAAGAGTCTTTGATCTTTGCCGTCCCGATAATACCGACAGCACTTTTCTCTGGCAATGTTACTGAGCAGCAGATTCGGCCTTCTGGTGTTACTGTATTAAAACGGCCACCAAACTCTGTTATGACAAGAGTGCGTGAGCCTGTTTTATATCCGCTGACGCCGTATCATACCTGCCTGCAGAATTACAATGCATTAAGAGACTGCATCTTTTCTTCGGTGGCGGAGCTAGCTGAAATTATATATCATGACATGGACCTTGGAACAAGGAAGAAAAAATCGACCGTTTGTTGGCGAGAATACTGTTGACGAATGAGACAGGAAAGAAAGAAACTGGCACATATTTCCGTGTCGATGCCAGACGACATTCGACCGTATACCGAAGTAAGACTACTCGGGCGAACTGAGACTGGATTACTTCATAGTGGTGCCACTGTCAGTATTCAAGGCCAGGGAGCTCCAGAGAAGCTTGCAGAAGCGGAAGTAGAATGGAAGAGGTAGCGGCCACAGATACAAGTAGCTAATGGTGCCATGACGACTGTGCATGGTAATGTGAAGCTGGACATCACTTTTCGTGGTTAGACCCAAAACGTGAGTTTTATGTGATTCCTGAGCTTACACAGGCACTATATCACGGAATAGACTTCTGGCGTCTATTTGGGTTGGCTCCCGATGTCCGGAGTACAGTTGCAGAAGTGACACCAAGTCCAATAGCTACCGCTGAGAGCGACGGCCATGTTCTTTCTGTACTAGAGCAACAACGTCTAAAAGTTACTAAGCAGCGTTTGCCTTGTTTCAGCTTAGGAAAAACATCTCTTGTCAGTCATAAGATTGATACGAATGACGCGACTCCGATAAAATAGAGGTTTTATCCGATTTCACCGGCAGTACAGAGTTTGACGGATGCTGAATTACGGCGAATGCTATCGTTTGGTGTGATAGAGGAGAGCTAGTGTCCTTGGAGCACTCCAGTTGTACTAGTGCGGAAGCCTGGGAAGGTTAGGATTTGTTTTGACGCCAGGAGGGTCAACTCCGTTACTACGAAGGACGCCTATCCGATGCCGCAGATAGATGCGCTACTGAGCCGACTTCCTCCGGCAAACTACATCACAAGCCTGGACCTCAAAGACGCTTTCTGGCAGATCCCACTAGACACTGAGTCCAGAGAGAACACCGCATTTACGGTACCTGGTCATCCTCTCTATCAGTACACTGTGATGCTATCCGGCCTTTGCAATGCTTCGCAAACTATGTGTCGCCTCATGGATAAGGCCATTCCTTTCGATCTTCGTGTGAATGTCCTCGTTTACTTGGACGATTTATTGATCCTGTCATCAGAGTTTGACTCTCATCTCACATTCCTAGCCCGTTTAGCGGATTGTTTGAGGAAAGCTGGCCTCACTATAAACGTTGAAAAGAGTAAGTTTTGCATTAAGGAGACTAAATACTTTGGTTTTATTATCGGAAAGGGAGGAATCAGGACTGACCCAGATAAGATCTCAGCCATAGTTGACTATCCATCACCTAAAACTGTTCGGTAAGCCCGATGCCTCCTAGGTATGGCGGGATGGTATATACGGTTCATCCCGCACTATGATGATTTAACAATTCAGTTCCAATGAGCACATGAAGTCCAGACGTCTCCGGAAATGCTAAAACAAAAACTTACCTCTGCTCCGTTGTTAGTGAGTCCAGATGTCACCAGGCCGTTCATTATACAGTGCGATGCGAGCCAACAAGGTATTGGTGGAGTGCTGCTTCAACTAGATGACGACGGCCACGAGAAGCCGATAGCCTACGTCTCGAAAAAGTTGAACTTAGCACAATTATACAGTCACAGAGCAGGAATCCTTAGCTGCAATTTTAAGCGTGCAAAAGTTCCGGCCCTTCGTAGAACTAATGCCGTTTAAAATAGTGACTTATCATGCGAGCTTCAAATGGCTGATGTCTCAATAGGACCCCAGCGGTAGACTTGCTCGGTGGAGTTTGAAGCTTCATAGTTTCTACTTCATAATTGAACATTGACAAGGAAGCCTGAATGTCGTTCCTGATGCGTTGTCACGAATTCATTGTGACAGCCTGTCAACACCTGAAGATCCTGGACCCGAAGCTGACATTAGCTCGCCATACTTCAACTCATTGGAATGTGAGGAGCTGAGGTATAAGGTTGAAACAAGTTCTGGCAAGCTACCAGATCTTTGCGTCAGGGATGGCTTCGTCTATATTCAGACTTTTCAGAGAACAGGCGATCTGATTCAGGAGGAAGAAGCTTGGAAGCTTTGGATTCCACGAGGGCTTATCTCCGAGGTTATTTCAAGAGCGCATCATCCACCACTAGCTTCTCACGGAGGTATAGGAAAACACTGGAACGTCTGAGAAGACACCTGTACTGGCCACGAATGACAGTTGATGTCAGAAACTACGTGGGCGCCTGTGACGTTTGCAAAGAGACCAAAGCCCCCAATACCATTCTGAGAACACCTATGGGAGTCCAGTCTGTGACAGAAAGACTCTGACAAAAGTTTTACATCGATTTCCTAGGTCCCATCCTCGGTCAGTTAATGGAAATATCTGCATAAAGGTATTCAGACATTTCGGGCTTAATTGCGTTGTATACCGACCCGCAAAGTAAATTGCGGTATAATAATTTTGAAAAATTTAGCAAAACAGATTGAGAACAGCATCAGAAACTTCACTACAGACGGCTCTTCAAGAAAAACGAGGTCATACTTGGCCAACAAGCTTAAAGAATTAGAAGATTACTGGACCAATTTCACGTCGCTACATAAACAGATAGATAAAGAAATATCTGAGGAACATCCGTACAATACTGAACAATTGTTTGACAAAACTTTTGACCTGCTGTATTTAAAAGTGAGAGTACAACTACAAAGCTCAGTGTTGTCTTTGATGGCTCATGCAAATCAGACTCAGGCTTAAGTTTAAACGACGTCTTACACTGTGGGCCAAAAATACAGCAGACATAGAGAAGGTATTCCGACAGATTAAATTAACAAATCACAAAGGAATTTCCAAAGAATACTTTGGTGGCAGTACTCATCTGACCCAATAATGGAATACACCTTAAACACCATAACATATGGAACGGGACCGGCCACTTTTCTCGCAGTAAGGACGCTGCATCAGCTAGCGCAAGATGAAGGCATGCTATTTCCTGTTGGAATAAAGATGCTAACAAGAGATTTCTATGTGGATGATATATTGACAGGCGCCGATACATGGGTAGAAGCTGCACAGCTAAAAGATCAAATAATTGCCTTATTAAAGGCTGGAGGATTTAACTTCCGAAAGTGGACTTCCAATAATGAAGAGCTCCTAAAAGGCTTTCCAGAAAATATGATAGAACGCGGTTTCTTGGATATTAAGGAAAATGACACGGTGAACACCTTGGGTACACATTGGAATCCCAAAAAGGATGAGTTCCAGTTCAAATTAAAAATTGATCCATCCTATGCTAAAATTACAAAAAGAATACTGTTGTCAAAAATTGCGTCCATCTTTGACCCATTAGGATGGCTGGCGCCGATTACAATAAAGGCAAAAGTAATAATGCAGTCACTATGCAAAACTCAGACTGATTGGGATACAGAAGCGCCGCAAGAAATTACGAGAGAGTGGAAATCCCTTGAATCTGAGCTTTGTGAGCTTCAGGACATCAAAATTCCCCGATGGATAAATCATCATGACCGCAATCAATTACAGCTACATGGCTTCTGTGACGCCTCAGAAAAGGGCTGTGCAGCAGTTGTTTATACGTGATCTATTGATTCTCACGGAATGCTAACAGCCAAGACCAAGGTGGTACCCTTTAAACAAAAAATTTTAATACCACGCTTAGAACTGTGTGGTGCACTGATGCTAGCAATTCTACTGAAAACAACTGTGAGCAGTCTGGAAATTAACTCTCCAACGCTATTTGCTTGGTGTGCTTCTGAAATAACGTTAGCTTGGATAGCAAAAAATCCAAATGCATGGAATACATACGTTGCCAATAGGGTCTCAGAAATAAAAAGGCTCCTACCAAACAATATCTGGAGACATGTACCATCACTGCAAAACCCCGCAGACACTACCACTAGAGGAATCAGCCCAACAAAATTAGTATCTCATAATATATGGTGGAGAGGACCGCTCTAGTTATCCCAGCCACCGGAAGCCTGGCCTGTAAATAAACAAAATTTCACCACGCAGGACGAAAACAAACCAGTGGTTCAAGCTCTAGATGCACAGGTGCCTGGCTCAGACATCTTCAATTGCTCAAACTTCACCCGTCAAGTAAGAACAATCGGTTACTGTAGAAGATTTATCAATTATTGTAAATTGGCCAGATATCAACGTGATATTGGGTACTTATCTGCCCAAGAAATAAATGAATCCAAAATATGTATTATAAAGATTGTTCAACAAGAGGTCTTTCATACAGAAGCAAACAGCCTTACGAAGCAAAAGCCCTTGTTAAAATCTAGCAAACTTCTCCCTCTTCATCCTTATGTCGATTCTCAAGGACAATTGCAAATTGGTGGAAGAATAGAGAAATCAAAACTATCAGTTGAAGCCAGACATCAAATACTTCTGCCTCAAAAACATTACGTAACTAATCTTGTTATTGACTATGCACACAGGCAAACGCTACATGGAGGAGTACAACTCACACTAAACTACGTTAGATTGCAAAACTGGGTTATCAGTGCCAAACGTGTAGTTCAATCAAGAATACATAGATGCATCACCTGTTTAAAGTATCTGTGGCGACGCGACTGACCTGTTCCTATTATTTCCGTATTCTAGTCAAGTCATCATGTAAACTAGGTAAATCATTTCGGCTAGTAATACCTTGCCGAACACAGACAGCCGTAGCTAGGTAGGCTTTGTTTTTGTTTATAACGTTGTTTTTAAAAAAAATATGTTTTGTTTTACAGTCTCGTGACAGCCCACTGCAGGGCAGTATTAAAAAAGATAAAAAATATAAAAAGTATTAAAAAATAAATATAGCGGACCATTAGAAACAAACACAGGGGACTTTTATTTCTTTATGCATGTCCCATATGCTTTTTATTCTTTCAGCCGTGCCGCAAGATCGAACTGGACCAGTGCTCCACAGGAAACTCTCAAGAACATCCTTTACAACTAAGAATCATAGGTTGATTTCATTCCGGTGGATTGTATTCAGATAACTGAAGTGTTGCAGGCGGTCGCACCCACAGGGCTAACGCAGGCGTGCTGGATTGTGTCCTGACGGTCGTAGAGCAAGTTTTCCAGTTTACTAAAAAGTAGCAAGACTTCACAGCAAGAACCGGACCTTATTGTCATAGGGACATTAAGACCCCATCACAAGCTGTTAAATTAACTAAAGGCAGCTCGTCCAAGTAGCTATCCTACTTACAGAGATCTGAACCAAATATCTATCCTTTTTCAGATTCATTTCATGTAGCGAGACTTTATAGCCGAGCTAGAAGCAAGTTTTCCAGTTTACTAAAAAGTAGCAAGACTTCACAACAAGAACCGGACCTTATTGTCATAGGGACATTAAGACCCCATCACAAGCTGTTAAATTAACTAAAGGCAGCTCGTCCAAGTAGCTATCCTACTTCCATACGAACACCTCATTTTCAGCTACCCAGGGGGTAGTCCGTCGTCTCTAGTATCAACAGGAAACGAACCTTTGTCGTCGTCGCTGACTGTCATAAGGACCATCAGTTTAAACTACTTTACTTACACTGAGAAAGTAGTTACACTACTTACGTCCAGTGAGGTTATGAACGTCAACTAATTATGTCCGCACAAGGTTTCAGATTCCGTAAACCGCTTATCCAATTGATAACGATTGGTGTCGACAACTAATTTCCTCAACACTCAAGCTTGGAAAATCGGTAAACAATTGATTACCAAATATCGTCAACAAATACCACAGATGATGGGCGAGCAGTGCGAGTAACACCCTCTGTGCCATTCTCACACTGTGGAGTTGATTACGCTGGACCCCTTATAACAAAAATGTCAAAGGGAAGAAGCACGAAAACATTGAAAGGTTACATTGCATTATTCGTTTGCATGGTAACTAAAGCAGTTCATCTTGAACTAGTCAGCGACCTCACTTTGGATGCCTTCTTAGCATTGTGTAGAAGATTTATAGCCCGCCGGGGAAACCCCAAGCAGATGTATTCTGACAATGGAACAAATTTAGTTGGAGCCAAAAATTAGTTACAAAAGGAATAACAGATGGCAATTGCTCAATCAACAAAGCAGGCTGCAGAGGTAACAGCTAATGAAGGTACAGATTGGAGTTTCATTTCACCGGCCACACCTCACTTTGGTGGCTTATGGAAAGCTGGAATCAAGTCAGTAAAAACCCATCTTAAAAGAGTGTTGAGAGAAACTTTGTTAACATATGAGGAGTTGACTACGATTATTTACCAGGTGGAGGCATGTCTAAATTCCAGACCAATTGGCCAAAATTCATGCGATCCTAGTGACCTCGAGCCATTAACTCCAGGCCATTTTATAATAGGAAGAGCACTTTTATCACCTCCTCAACCTGACACTACTAAGCAAAACGTGCTGCCATGATGGAGGCAGCTCGCGAAATACCAACAAGACATCTGGCAAGGATGGTCGGAAGAATATTTGACCATGCTGCAGCAGAGAAGCAAGTGGAAGGTCAAGCAACAAAATCCCAGCATTGGCGACTTAGTCTTGATAAAAGATGAGAAGCTCCCTCCAAAAAAATGGTTGCTTGGTCGAATCACTCAAATGCACCCAGGAGAAGATGGCCTTGTACGCATAGTATCGGTCCAACACAAGGATGGGATAAAAAAAAGAGCACTCAACAAGTTATGTCAGCTCCCTATCGACATGCATAACACTAAAGGCACCACCCCAGAACTAAAAGCTACAGCTACATTGTCAATAACAAAAAGATCAAGAAACAAAAGGATAATCCTTACCGATGATCAACACGAAAGACAGTGTCGGTCCTCCACTGATTACTCCAATGACATTAATGAGGAACCGCCAAGAAGGAAGAAATTCAGGGTTACACCATGTACATGGGCTGCAAAATTACTTCACACTACGCTCTTACTACTATAATGGCTACCTATGGTTTTCGCTCAAGAATATCAAATATTTCAACCTAAAACATGTATGTGGAAAACTTGGGGCATGCTCAGGTAAAACGTGGAAATCTAAGGCTGCAACTAGAATTTCCAATGGTTGAAATACTGCAAGACAAGAAATTGATTGACACTACCTGGACACGAATAGAAGAGGTATGCAAATCAAATAAAGGGGTAACTGATATAACACACTGTCACATTCTTCTTCAACACATTTTTATCACAAGGCGTGACTTACTAAACGCAATTGAGCAGATCTCACAATTAACTCAGCGTAAAGACAGAGCAAGAGGAGGCATTTTTGGAAAATTGCTAACAAGCATCTTTGGAGTTAATGATGAAATATATTCAGATATAGAACATCTTCAACACAACCAGGAAAATATTTTTTAAACCACAAATCAGCAAGTACTCTTCCTCAACCAATCAATCAAATTTTGTTATCAAAGAGGAGCTTAAACATTTTGAATCACGACTGGCGATGGCAGTGTCATCCATAAAAGAAATATCCGGATGGTACTCTGCAGCAGACCACTATAGGATCAGCATTGAGGTAATATCCACATACATCAATGCTGAGAACTATCTTCGCGAGATGAAAGATAAATACGACCGATGGCTGAGCGCACTCCATTCACATGCACACCTCCTAGATTTCATCACGCCAAACGATATTGACGAAATAATCAGTAATGCCTCTGAAAAGTTCGGCCCAACTCTCTTCGTTACAAGAATACCGCAACATCGGCTAGAAATCAGGACAGAAAATGGGACAATAAAGTTATTTGGATACTTGAGCATCATAGAATGGGGTACCTACGACCTGTTGCATATTACGCCAGTGCCTCAAATCGTAACGAATAACTCTTTTGTATAGCTGAGTTGAAGTATTCTACCCTTGCCGTCGATTATAACAAACAAACCTACTTCACCTTACGGAAAGACGACTTGAAGGCATGCTATGTCACTACAGCCCACAATCACTTTTGCACGCCAACAATAGGTCATAGCATTGACGGTAGCCCATCATGATGAAGATTACCTGGCTTTACAAAACCACAGAGCCAAAAGTAATAGCGGTGATTTGTAATGGGGCAAGAGAAGAACTACTGTTAAACGGCACAGGGATCATACATCTTCAAGATGAATGCTTCATCAAAACAAAAGAGCTCACTCTGAAGACACCTATAGATCAGCACTTTGACGCCATTGACAGTCACTTCAAGGAAACACCCCAGTTGTAGCAACAGTGAATTTCACTGAAGCCACTCACATTCTGCAAACTGAAGTTCTTGTTCGTCCAAATGAACAAATAGTGGACTATAGCTCCCAGCCTGAATTGTTGCAGATGGATCAACTTCACTAGCAATACATTCAGTGACGGCAACCACAAGTCTTCTTGTATCTTTCATTCTGGCATTAATTGTGTACAAATACTGGCAAAGGCTCAAGCAGCTCCTCAACATCTGTACCTGTGGAAAAACGCAATCAACACCATCTGATGACAGAACACAACCACCACCATATAATAGGAGAAGACTGTCAACACCAAACATTACAATACAAACAAGTTTCAACAAGGTCTTGGCATCCGCTAGCCCCCAACATGTTCAGGCCTGAACATAACAATTTTATTTTTTATGCCTGCGTAATAAATAAAATTATGACTTCAACTTGAACTAATTAAGCAATTTTTTCATATCAATATCTTTGTTCATTGAGTCATTATTTGTTGGTCACAGTGAAATTTACTGACCTAAATTCTTTTATTTTTACTCAATTTGTAAGCTATTATTTTTTATGTATTTATTTTTTTATTGCACTGACTACAACTCGCTATAAAAATATGCAACCTATCAAATTTCCATTATTTTTTTATTTGCCAAACAATGACTCAGTGAAGCAATAGTTTAACGTTTATTTTATTGTTTATATAGGCTAAGCAATTTTATAACAATATAAACTGATTGGGTTTTTGTCAATAAACAAGTTCCAGTTAGCAATCCAAAGCTATAACTTCGTCTTGATTCAAAGAGTCTTTTTTATTTCACCCCCTACCAAAGATAAGGTAAATAAAAGAAACAACTAACTACGGTTATAGACGATCAATTGTATATCTGACTTAACACACAGTAGAATTAGGTACAATTGATAAATAATACAGGGAGTTTTCATCAGAAATCCTCTACGGGCTTTCGTTTTCGAGATATTAGCGACATCTGTTGGGGCGCAAACGCCATTTTATTAGCGGGAGAGTTCTAGATATCGGCATGACGTCATCATGGTTTTGCTGCCCCTAAATAAGTTTTCTTAGCAGGGAAGTTGTAGATATCAGCATAATTCAAATTTCACAACATGACATCACCATGAACAGATTCTAGAAGATGTCAGTGAGAGTTCTGGGGTATGTGTATTGAAAAGTCTAGTGACATTAGCCGATACTACCAGCATGCTCCAGTACTACGGTTCTCTTGGATGGGCGAAGTTTTTTGCTTTACTTTTGTCCCACACGTGGCAGCATTCTATGGTTTTGGGAAGTTTTTTGCTTCACTTTTGCCCAGACGTAGCAGCATGCTACGGTTTTGGTAAGATTTTTGCTTCACTTTTTTGGATGTGTGGTGCGCCTAAATGTAGGCTTTTGTTGTTTTCAAGTGTTGCGCCTGGTTTTGAATTAATATTAGTAATAATTAAAGTTAACAGTTGGAAATTTTTGTTCATGCCATGCATTCTAGATAGGGGGTATGTGGGGGGATAATAAAGATTGGGAGGGAGGGGGGTGAAGTTTTCATCAGAAATCCTCTACAGGCTCTGG